>VDFB02252616.1:74862418-75482292 GCA_007258455.2 Sequoia sempervirens
TCTCCCTTTCTCAAGTATCTCTCTCACTCACTCCCTCTAGCTCTCTCCATAATACCATTAATCCTCTACCCTATAAATGTACCATCTAAAGCTTAAAAAAACCAAATTTATCATAACACGAGCATGTTATTAACTAGTAGAGATATGTCTGTTTAGGATTAAATAATGTGCTCACATTAAAACGAGAGCATGTTTTCTTGCAATAAAAATGGTAAAAAATCACAATATACCCGTGATGTCAACCCACATTCTACATATTCTCCTAGTTTTGCGCATGCTCTGACAAAAAGTAGCTTTTTGGTGATTGAGTGAAGTGTGAATGCATGATTGTGATATTCCATCACCTTTGCATGAAATAGCAGAGTTTTCACGTTGAGAGGCATATAATATCAATTCAAGTTTGAATTACAGTGATAATTGATATACAATTGAAATTTGGAGGGGAACAAGCTTTTGAAGAAGTAAAATTTTTGAGGAGTTTGAGGAAGGAAGACACAAAGGCTGCCTAATTGGGTAGAACTCCTCTATTTGAAACTTTTCTTTTTTAGGTATGTGAAATCTTTGTGCATTTTCTTTCATTCTATTATAGCTTGCTTTCATTTTTGTTGTTTTACTTATTCCATGTTGATCAAATTGTTTGTTTGTGATGCAATATCATATTGCCAAGCCACTCAACAACATCATTTCTTTAGGGAACTTCCTTCCCAAATCAATAAAGAGTAAAATATCAATTTATACAAGCTTTTTCAAATTCATCTAAAACTACTTTTCATTCAACCAAAATCCATTTAAATTCATTTCAAGTCATAAGGCTATCAGTAGTGAATTCACCATCTCTATATATCAAACCATTTTCAAAATCAACTTTCAACTTTGTTCTTGTCATAAACAATACAACAATCACTCATCAACTCAACTCACCCCTTCAAGGAAAAAATAGTCAAACACCTCTATTCCTTAGACCTGCAATCAAACATCATCCCATCCATTTAAGATATATTTTCTCAAATCAACACATCCATCATTCTATCTTCAATTAAACACCATTTGTAACAACAACAAGCAACATTAGTTTTTCACTGTCACCAGATCTTTAAGATACCAATGTCATCATGTTTTGATTATAATATTCCAATATATCAATATAGACACACTCTGACTACTTTGCATTCAAGACACCATTGCCATATATTGGAAACATATGCCCAAATCATCAAATCTTTCACAATCTACCTTCAAAACATTACCAAGAATTGACACAACTATGGCATCACAAATGAGACTACTCCCAAGCACTTAACAACATTCCTTTCGCTGTTTCTACATATTCTCTATTTTTAGCAAACAATGCCAAATATCTCTAGTAGGCCAACATTCCATCTAATCGGGTGATTCCTTTTCTATCATAAAGCATTAAGACAATCCCAATATATATTCTCAGGCCTATTTTGATACTTTTCAACATACTATAAAATTTTATACACTTATTTCACAAAACAGAGTAGAACCAACATGCTGTCTACTGGTAAAAGCCCTTAAATAGGTCAATTTATCAAAGAAAGTCATCATAGAACTACTCACTAATCCACCAAACATGAAAATAGTCTTAGGCCATTTGTAGAAACTCACAAATAAAGAAGTTTCAAGATGGGAAATGCCCATTAATACACAAAATTAGTAAACACTTGATTATAGGGTGAAAACACACCAACCATGAGGGTTTCTTTAATGAAACATTTGAAAAACCTCTACTACTCCACCCAACAATTGAAACATGCTTCATTATGTATGAAAACTATTTTTAAATCATTTCTAAGCTCCTTTGCATGTTGTTTCCTCAAACCCTACTTGAAAACACCATTTTTTGAATGAGAAAATTCAAAATTTTGTTCATGCAATAGTATCCTGACTTCTTATTTCTATTTACCCCTGCCACACACATCTTCACATTGAAAAGACACTAAATATGATCCATTCCACCAACCTACTATCCCTACTTTGGTGGAATGGCTAAGAATCACTTTTTAGACTATCAAAACAATTCTAAGGAAACCACAAACTGAGACTTAGGAAACTAAGTTCAAATTAGATTGATTATTTGAATTACAATTCCTACAAATTTCAAGAATGAAATAAGTCACTTTCCCTAACAAGAATAAAATCTTAGAATGCTTGAATCACTATGCAACCCGAAAACAAGAATAGAAAAGCTTTCCAAAATAATTGAGTAGAGGTTTTTTTATTGATTTTTATGGATTTTTGGGATACAAGATCTACCTTTCTCGAGCTTACAATTATTTTTAAAGGTGTCTAAATCAGTTGAAATAATTTCCTCTTCATCTTCATCAACCCATCCTTTCCCTTCCACAAAAAAGACTCTTCACCTTCCTGCTTTTGCGTAATTTTACATTTTTACAATAATTGACAACTTTTGTAATAAAAAGAAACTTTTCAATAATATCACCTAGTGACCTATTTCATGGTGAAAATATATTGAAATTCATCATTTCATGACCTTCAGTCATCATATTTACTTGAACATTACAAATTGAACAAATTATCCTTTTGAAGGAATTTCACCACCTAGGTGCTCTTGCACCAATTTTTCATGTTACAACCTTACATTGTCAATGGAAATTTTAAATCACACAATTCGATACAATTTCCTATTACATTTTTAAACCACATCTCTTTGAGGAATTTTGTTAAATTTAACAATTGAATTTCTTTGTGTATGCTTCCAAAGCTTTCATTGAGTTATTTTGTCAAACAGTTATACAAACTAGCTTTCATTGACTTTATTTCTATATGCTTCCAAAGCTTTCAATTAGTTAATTTGACAACTTATCACTTTTTGCACAGGTAAAATTATTCATCATGCTGAAGAAACGAACTATTAAAAGGAAAAAACTAACAAATGATGAACTCCAAGCTATCAGAGATAAAGAGAAAAAATGGATGAGGGAATATTGTGAAAAGCAGAAATTGGGAATGATTGATGAAAACAAGCCAATTGAAGAGGAACCTCAACCATCCAAAAGAGAAAATAAATTGTCAACACAAAGGGTACGAATGTGAAAGATTCATGCTAGGTGAGATGCAGATATTGTAGTTGGAGACACACCCTCTACCACAAGTGAATACGAAGGCACACCTTTAAGCACAAGCAAATATGGAGGGACACCATCTACCACAAGTGAGTATGGTTGGGCACCATCCACCACATCTAAAGTTGAGAGTACATCATCACTCGGAGTTGAGGAACAAGGTATACCATCATCCCCATGTGAACCTTAAGGTATGTCTTCTATTCCACCCTTGATCGAAGGTACACAATCTAGCCCACCTCAATTAAATATTGATGAAATTGATAATGTTGAGATGTATGTACCTAAGAGAAAACCACCTAGAATTTTATGTAGAAAGCCAAAGTTTTTGATTAATATTGATGAGGATATTTTGCAGCACATGGAAGGTAAGATTCTAGAATGCACTTGTAGAATATATGTTGATAAGATTTGGAAAATTTTCTTTGAAAGGCTAAATGAGACTACAAGATGTCAACTATTTGTTCAAATGATGCAGGGTTTAAAGTATAGAAACATCATGAAGATTCTTAGGTTGAGAACATCGAATGCATCAAGTGAAAACACTATTGTGAAGAATCTAATGGATGCTTATGATAGTGTGGGTAATACCTCACACTCAAAGGATAGTACCCACATAAGAAGGTACCTCATGCTCAATTGTTGTTATTGGAACGTGGCAAGAAGGTACCCACATAAGAATGTTAAACATTGGTTGTTTGAGGAATTTGACATGCATCATAAGATTCTTCATTACTCAAACCTTGTCATGGCATCCAATGTTCGTTTGAGAAAATATGGGGGTATACCTTTGAACAAGACCTCGTGGAAGGTCCGTGAGTCTGACCATGAGGCAATACTTGACACAATAAATAGTAGAGAAGGCCTGGATGGTTCATTGGATTAATTTGTAATTATATGCACAACAGTTCTTATTAATTTATACTTGTATCCATGCCAATTTGGTTGATGCTAATGCTATCATCTTATTTTACTTTGAGTATCTATATGTAACCAGACAAACATTGATTGGTGTCCCCTTGCATAAAATGTAGATTTATGAGCCATCCAAGAGAATCTTGAGCAGAAAAGCAATGCAACATCCTTATTTTGATGATCTTGAAAAATCTCAATTATGATTTTAAGCCTTTACAAAAGTGTGTGTGAAGCTTGATGAGGAAATTTCAAGTTATTCATTTGAATTTAACCTTATCATGACCACCTATGATGTAGACAGTATAAGAGCATCTTGAATTTCAAGAAATTCTATTCATGAGAGGTGTTGTGCGCAATAGGTATATTGGAACTCCTAGTGAAGATGTATGACCAAGACTGACTAAGTTGAGAGACTGCCATGCCTATCTATAAGTGCCTTCCATCTATTTTGGATGAGCTATTTCTTTTTATTCTTTTCCTTTGCGTATCTATAACTAAACTAGTAAAAATTAGTTGGTCCCTCCTTGCAGAAAATGCTGATTTTTGAGCCATCAAAGAGAATCTCAACCAAAAAAGCAATTCAACACCCTTATTTTCTAAAATTCATTTTGGAACCTTCAATTTGAGGTTTTGAGAGTCAATTAAAGAAATAAATCATACTCCACTGAATTAGGCTTGTAGATCAATGGAGTAGGGTTATAGTAGGGTGTTTAGGGTGCAGGAGTACCAAGGACAATCAGGACCACAAGCTAGTCAAGTGGTAAATTTTGATTTGTAGTCCATGAAGAATGTTGTAATAAGGTCACAAGGACCATTAGGAAGTGTTTTAATTCAATCTAGGTTCATAGGATATGAGGTTGCAATGTCATGTTAGTATGTTGTCAATTTAGTGTAATGAAGCCTTGAATGGCCTGAATGTGAAA
The DNA here is from genome assembly GCA_007258455.2 of Sequoia sempervirens. Lineage (NCBI taxonomy): Eukaryota > Viridiplantae > Streptophyta > Pinopsida > Cupressales > Cupressaceae > Sequoia > Sequoia sempervirens. Next base: position 74,867,364 of record VDFB02252616.1, read on the forward strand.
ATGTACGTAAATTCATAATGTAAGGGTCAAGATGATGTAATGAAAGGCGATCATAAGGTCACTAGTTTAGGTATGGAGTCATTTACATCAATATGTCAAAAGTTGCACATTACATTGTAATGTTGTCTAACCAAAAGTTGTCATTTTGAAAATACTTAGAAGTTGAAGGGTCACACATGTAAAAGAAGTTGAATATTGGTTGTAGTTAGTTGAGGAGGTTGATATGCCTACAAAAAGGTCTTGTGAACATTGTATGTTGTTGGCAATAATACTTTTGAAAGCAGGAGCACCAACTCCATCTTTTGAACACTTGAACCCTTCTGGTTTCTATTATTTGGTCATTTGATCATTTAGGGTGTTCTTATATGGTTTGAGGTCATTCTATTTCATTTAATAAGGATTCAATACCATTTTTGTACGTATTAGGTAAATTGAGTCATGATGTAAAGAAGTTGATCAATAAGGGGATTCATGTGGTGAACCTTGTAATTTAAGTGTTTTAGGGTTATTTGTGTTAAATAAGGGCTTTGCAGACCATTTATCATGTAATGTGAGTCTTAGGAAGGAGTCTTTAAAGAGTTGCATAAGAAATATTGAAAAATTGCAAAATGAAAAAGTTGTAAAAACTTCCAAAAGCCAAAATTACCAATTTTAGTGGAAGACAAAAATATAGAATTTCAAAAGGCAAGCATATGCATTGGGGAAGATCAAGAGACATTGTCAAAATAATTGTGAAATCTGATTAAAAAGTGTTGTAAGAAGGTGTTTTAGCTTTCTTTAAGCTTTCTGCAACTTTTGTGACCAAACAGACTATTCCAATGAGTCTAAATAGGCATGTTTATGCTAGGCATGGTCCTCTTTCACACCCAAACGCACGGAATCACTCTGAGCTACATTCAACCAGATCGATCCCTTAAGGGTCCAAAGGGAAAAATGGCTACAAACTTTAGCATGAGGTTACTCGGACATCGTGATGCTTATAAAATTCTCATTTGATCCTATGAGATCACATTGGGCCCCTCTACAATAACCTCTCTTGGTTTTCATTATCTCAGAGTGGTTTTCCTGTAGTGTCCATTTTTTAGTTGATGGAAAAAGTGTCAAATGGAAGCAGTGGAAAGTTGCAAAATGGTGAAATTTCTGTTCTGCAACTCGTGTGACCAAACAGATTGTTCCAATGCATATGATTAGGCATGTTTATGCTAGGAATGGTCCTCTTTCACACCCAAACATGCATAATCACTCTAAGCTACGTTCAACCGGATCGATCCCTTAAGGGTTTGAGTGTAGTATGTTGAAATAGGCCATTCCTCCTATTGTTTAGGCTGTGTCTCGGTGATATGGGCTTGATGAAACTTGAATTTTGGTAGCTTGATATATAGAGTCTATTGATGCTAGGGTTCAATTTGTATGATTTTGAACAAAGAAGCCAACTGAGTAGAGTTATCATCATTATTCGTAAATCATAAGAATTTGTTTAGTACACTAGCCATTTTGATACCTTCTTGTAGTCTCGAACATTATTTTGTATCATTGTTACATTGGTTTTCAAAGTGGAAACTTAATATAGCTCCATAATACAAAATCTAGTTCAAGCTAATTTTCACGTGAAAAAAATGTGAATCAAATCACATTGATTTGAAAAAAAACCATGAGACCATAGCTTGTGGTGCAGGAACACCTATGTCATGTAATTCCTTCAAAAGGATAAGTTGTCAAAAATTTATTTAAGTCCATGTAATGCCAAAGTTAAATGTAATCAAGGCATGAAAAAGCACAAAGTGTAATATTGTCAAAATGCTAAATATGTAAAAGAGAGAAAAAGAAAGAATGTGAAGATACAAAATTAGAAAATCAAGAAAATCAAGGAAGAGGATGAGTCATAGGCCATTCAAGGAAGATGAAGAGGTAGTTTATGGTTGGAAAATTCTTTAAAAGCATTGTAAAGGATGAGCAAAGAGATCATTGTATTCTAGAAGAATTAAATTAACAAAGAGTTCCTTGTTTTAGCTTATTTTCTGTGTTTTTTAGTTGTTTTTTAACTTGTAGGGGTTGTGCAAGAGTTTAGGGTTCAAATTTATATTGTTTCTAGTAGGTTGGGGAATCACCATTTTTTTTCATCCATTTGGGAAGGAATCCACTAAATTTAATGTTTGTTTGGTATTCTTCTTATGGCTTGGTCTGAAATCCTATGCATTGAGTTTTGAGAGTCTTATAAGGCATTTCCACACTACTCCACCAATGTAGGTCAAGTAGAATGGTGGAGTAGGTTAGGGATAGGATATTTTTTATGTTTTGATGTTTTTGAGTGGAGGAAAAAGCAAGAATACCTTGAAGGAGCTACTGCTACATAGGAAATTTTGAGTTTTCTAGTCAAAATTTCAAATAGTTTCCAGCATGATAGTGGAGAAAGAACAAGTGCATGGTTTAGAATATGTTTCCAAATGACTTTTCAGATGTATTTTGACATGTTCCAATGGTTTGCCGAAGGTTTTGAGGTTTGCATGTAGCCTATACAGGAAACCCTCATTGATTTTTGAGTTTTTCACCCTATAAACAAGGGTTTGTCAATATACTGTCAAAAGGAATCTTTTAATCACTAAAAATGGATAAATTGGTAGTTTTGTGTTATTTCTAATGAATGTTTTGAGGTTTTAAGTGTTTTGGGAATGTTTGAAGGGGATCTTCTTTGAAAATCAAGCCTATTTTAGTAGCCTTTTTTACAATGTTTAGACTAAAAACTGCTTATTTCCTCAATATAAGTTATTCTCAGTTTTTGATATGAGGACATGGGCATTAAGAGGTCTCTAAAAGTGTTTTGGATCTTGGGTTTTGAAACTAGTGTGTTTGGTTTACTGATTTAGGGCATGAATGTCTCATTGAGAAGTAGTGCCTTGACTACTCAGAGAATAGAAGTTTGACCTAACAATGATTGTTGAGTTGATTTTGGGATAATGTTGTCTAAGTGATGGTGTCAGGGATGTATGGAGTCTTGGATAGGGTTTAGAAGTGAGATATGTTGTTTTGACAGTTGGACAGTGAGGAGACTTGGTGTAAAATAATACATGAAATTGTAAGTTTAGTCAGAACAAAGTTAAGAGAGCAAGTTCCTGATTTGTATCAGTTGTAATAATGATGTTCATAGTGCTTGATGGTCTGGTAAAAGTCTGAAAGCCAATTGTAATGATGGATTGACTATTTGGGACAAGTTGAATGAATTGATTGAATGGAAGAGTGCCTTGTTGAAAATGGTGTTTTTGAAATGCATGTTGATCTAATTGATTGAATCAAAGTTTTCTAAAATGGTTTTTTGCTTTGAATTAGTAAATTGGAATACAAATTTGTGGAAGGATGAATGATGAATGATAAGAGAATTTGAGTGGATGAAAAGTAGATTTCTGATGAAATGTTGAAATTTTGTTTGATCTTCTCCAAGATGAGTTTGGGACAAGAGTCCCCTGAGTTGTTGATTGGTTTGGCAATCTTTGTATTGCATCAACTTGTTGCTTACTATTATGCTATGATAGATTTTTTCTAAGCATCCACAGCTTGTTCGAAAGCACCTGTTTTAGGCTTTTAGCCATAGCAGCAAGGCAATGAACTGTTTGATAAAATGCTTTGATAGACATGTATGAAAAATGTGTTAACATAGACAAGGCAGTGAACTCTTTGAAAAAATGCCTCAAAGAAATGTGGTTTCATGGTGATGGAATGGCATGACGAATGCCATGACAAGAAAATTTCTATGGATTGTCATGGCATTCCATCACCATTGAGAGGCCACATTTCTTTGAGGCTTTTTTTCAAATAGTTTGCTACCTTTTCTATGCTATTGCTTATTAGTATGCTTTGATAGATTTTTTCCAAGCATCCATAGATTTTTTGGAAGCACCTATTTTAGGCTTTTAGCCATAGCAACAAGGAAGCAAACTTTTTGATAAAATGATTTGGTAAACATGTATGATAAATGTAGTAGCATAGACAAGGCAGCGAACTATTTGAAAAAATCCCTCAAAGAAATGTGGTCTCATGGTGATGGAATGCCATGACAATCCACAACAATTTGCTTGTCATGGCATTCCATCACCATGAGACCACATTTTTTTGAGGCACTTTTTTCAAATATCTCATTCCCTTGTTTATGCTATTGCTTACTATTATGCTGTGATACATTTTTTCTAAGCATCCATAGCTTGTTCGAAAGAACCTGTTTTAGGATTTTAGCCATAGTAGCAAGGAAATGAATTGTTTGATAAAATGCTTTGATAAACATGTATGAAAAATGTGTTAGCATAGACAAGGCAGTGAACTCTTTGAAAAAATTCCTCAAAGAAATGTGATTTCATGGTGATGGAATGGCATGATGAATGCCATGACAAGAAAATTGCTATGGATTGTCATGGCATTCCATCACCATTGAGACCACATTTCTTTGAGGCTTTTTTTCAAACAGTTTGTTGCCTTTTCTATGCTATTTCTTATTAGTATGCTTTAATATATTTTTTCCAAGCATCCATAGCTTTTTTGGAAGCACCTATTTTAGGATTTTATCCATAGCAACAAGGAAGTGAACTGTTTTATAAAATGCTTTGGTAAACATGTATGATAAATGTAGTATCATAAACAAGGCAGTGAATTGTTTGAAAAAATTCCTCAAAGAAATGTGGTCTCATGGTGATGGAATGCCATGACAATCCACAACAATTTTCTTGTCATGGCATTCCACCACCATGAGACCACATTTGTTTGAGGCATTTTTTTCAAACAGTTCATTCCCTTGTCTATGCTATTGCTCACTATTATGCTATGATACATTTTTTCTAAGCATCCACAGCTTGTTCAAAAGCACCTATTTTAGGCTTTTAGCCATAGCAGCAAGGAAATGAAATGTTTGATAAAATTATTTGATAGACATGTATGAAAAATGTGTTAGCATAGACAGGGCAGTGAACTCTTTGAAAAAATTCCTCAAAGAAATGAGGTCTCATGACCTAATGGAATGCCATGACAATCAAAAGCATTTGATTGCCATTTTGATTGTCATGGCATTCCATCAGGTCATGAGACCTCATTTCTTTGAGGAATTTTTTCAAAGAGTTCACTGCCTTGTCTATGATATTGCTTACTATTATGCTTTTGATAGATTTTTTCCATTCATCCATAGCTTGTTTGAAAGAAATTGTTTTAGGATTTTAGCCACAACAACAAGGCAACACTTGAACTATTTAACAAAATACTTTGGTGGACATGTATGAAAAATGTGGTAGTATAGAAAAGGCAGTGAACTATTTGAAAAAATGCCTCAAAGAAATGTGGTCTCATAGAATTCCATGACAACCAAATGCAATTGGCATCTGCTCCTAGTTATTATTTATGCAATGTGAAGTAATTGCATAACTGCTTAGGTTGACTTTGTAAAAACTATATTGCAATTGAAATTTTGTCATCTATCAACATCTAGTTATTAGTTATGAAATGTGAAGCAATGCTTTTAGTTTGAAAGATGTGCAATGCAATGTAATCAACATTATGAATATAAACTACAAAAATCTATTTTTTTCTAAGTTACCGCTTTGGTTTTGGGTTCAGGATTGGGTTCGAGAACTTGGTTTGCCGGTTCGGGAATTTTTTTTTGGGAGTTGGGTTCATTTTGAGTTCGGTAATACAAAAACATATAAATGTCAGAAATATATACATATTCAATAATCAAGTTCAAAATAAACCACCATATTAATAGTCAAATAACATAGCAAAAATGTACCACCACTTTCATAGTGAAATATTAAAATATTAGTGATCTACTTGAATGTCATGATACAAAATTATAAATTAAAGTTAAAACATAAAAAATGTCAAGTGTTTACAATCAACCATTATTGATCATTGATCAATATGAAAAGTGTGAACATTTTTCTGTGTGGAAGGAAGAGCCAAAACCTTTTTCTTGTAGATTGTAGAAGAATCTCAATGATTTTTTGGGTGTCCTTGCCTTGGAACGGAACTATCCCGAGCCATGAATGATTGACCAAGAATTGTGAGAAAGAAATAAGATAAATCACATGCAACTTGTAATTTTGTTCCTTGGGAAAAAGGGTAAAGTTTTCTTTTTAGGGAGAATCTCCTTTAGAGTTTGAATGCATTCATAATTTTCAAGATAGACTTAGCCAAATATGTCATCTAGGTTTGAAGCTTTTAGGTAAAATGTTTGCTTCTTAAAATTTTGTTCAAAATTCAAGATGCAGGCTCTCCTCCCTTAGGGAAGAGAAGGCCTATCAAACCTAACACTCTTATGCAACAATTCTTAAGTTCTCATTGATGTAGTATTAGATGTGAAGTTTCAAAATAGGCATGGTTATATAAATTCTCATCTCAGGACTATCATTGCATCAAATTAAGAATTTTCAATCCTTTATGGTCTAGAGAAGAGAAGTATGGAGTAGTGTTCTAATGATAAAGTCTTATTGTGAATCTCTTTGCTATGAGTGGTTCAAAAATGAGGAATTTGTCTTTTGCACCAAATGAGAAATATTCACAATATGTGCTAGGAAGGAATAAGTCCATAAGATTGAGTATGAAAGAACCGAGAATTGCAAATTTTTCTTACGTTTGACTTCCAAACACAAAAATTTTCACACTTTTCGATGTTCACACATAAGTCAAAAAGTATATGTGCGTAAGTTGTAAAGTTTACACTTGAATACACATAACTCATATCTATTGAACCATGAATTTATAATGCAAATATGGACACCAACGATAAAAAAATATTTGTATTAAGCAAATAGCCATGTATGCATACATCAATATATGCCGATATAAGTATAAAATGTAGTTACAAAATAGCCATATAGGCTTACTAGAATGTCATATAGGCATACAATGTCAAATATATCCAATACAAAATATGTACAAAATTTCCATGTAGGCATACAACAAAGGGCTCTGCATTCAAAATTCATTTCTCTCCATGATATGGTTCAAATACATTTTTCTTTCCCTTTGTTGGGTGATTTGATGGCGATAATTCTATCATCCATTTCTGTTGTGCTCGAGGAGTTCTCCTGCTACTCCTCCTAGTGTTTAGCTCTTGGTGAAGTTTCAACTATTACAATAAGAAGTAAAGACATTAATATATAGAAATTACATTATAAAAATTAATATATTTAATAGAATAATCACTTACGGCCATCTCACGATCATTCTCCTCGATGGAAATATTTGCACGTCAATGCTCAGGCATGCTCAAGCCCTGTATAAACCATCCAAATAGGAATTAAACTACAAATCAATAATGGTTTGATTTTTCACTAGAAATTTTTCATCTATAACAATGAATGTAAATTGAAATTTAGTAATTTTCCTCATACCTCTCCTATTAGATCCATCGAGGATTGTATAGTGGAGGAAACACCAATATCCATTGCCCTCGTAACATTTGGCGGTGTTTCTATCACCAACATATGAAAATAAAACAACAATATTCAATCACAAAAAAGTTACAATAGCAATCCATGTGATGACTTATAATGTATGAGATCTAATGAACAAGATTTTGAGTACAAGTATTAAATAGATATATTTTTGATTATTAGTTATCAAATTTGAAGTAATGCTTTGAGTTTGAATGATCTGTAATGCAACATAACCAACAATATGAATATAAAATACACAAATCTATTAAACTTAGAATTCATTACTTAAGTTCTTTTTATTCTATATTACCTCTGTGAACGTTTGAGAAAATCTACTGGCACTCAGAGTTGTTTCCTTGAAACCTCCAATAGTACCCTGTTCAACATCCAAAATCACATATTAAAATACCATTCGTAAAACAATGCTATTAACACATGTAATAAATTTATAATTGTTTACTAACTTTACATACCCCACTGATAAGTGTACTACAAAAAATAAGTAGGTGGATGACTGGTGTATCTAGTCTCTACACTATGACCCTATAATTTTATTAAATTAATAAAACTAAATTAGTTGATCTTGCATTTCACAATCAAAATTTAATAAATTAAATTCAATGAACATGCTGAATTTTACCTGACTGTTAATGCCATATGCATCATGCAAAATGTCATCCATCCTCTCCATCCCTGTAGATGCATATGGATCAGGTTGTGTAGTAGCATATGGATCCTGCATAGCACCCTCCTGAGTGTCGGTAGGGTCATATGAACAAGTCACCCCACAAGATTGACACACATGGTTCGAAGGCCACCACCTGAGGACTCCCCTGGATGGTGTTGTACAATAGGGCTAGTGTGATGGATGACACTCCGAGTCAAAGTTGTGATCACCTGCAATGTCTCTATGTTGGCACTCTCCTTCACAATGACAAGCATCACAATTTGCTCATGAGGCGGCTGAACGAGAGTTCATCTCCCTTGCTGCGTAGGATCCAGCTATGCACCAGGCCTACCCTGAGCTGACCCCCCACCTCTCTCTTGGAACTCCCTCATATCAAAATAATTTGGGATTTGGTTCAATACAAACTTACTGTATAGTTTCCTAAGAAAATATTGGGGGACTTCACAATTATTGCATGGTGGGTAATCAAAGACCATACACCATCTTTCATAAAAATGGTTCTTAATCTCTTGGTGGTGGCACCAATGAATAGGAAACCTCTTTACATTGAGGGTAAGATTTTGATTTGTTCTAGGGTCAGTGAATAGAGAGCACAAATCACCTTTAGTAATTTTTAAGTCTTTTACTTGTTTATATGATAATTTTTTTGCATAATATGCCCTGGCTGTCTACCTCCTATCTTGCCATCCAAATATTTGTTGGGTGATTGCATCTACATTTTTAAACATGTCTTTCAATGAATTTGCTAGAAGCATTCTTTCTGTGGTTGAAGCATTTGGATCACTCAACCTACTGATAAGATCCTCAAGTTGTTTTCTATTGTTCTCAATTTCACTCCTAAATTATCTTGAGTGCCAGGAGGGAATTGAGAGAATGGTGGGGGAGGTTGATTTTGTTGAGGATTTTGTTGTTGAGGATTTGTAGGATTTCTTGCAATTTTTTTTTAAAATAATCAAATATAATCTAAAACAAACAAAATCAATTTCAAACTAACAAATTCAAAACAAATAGCAAACAATACTTACCTCTCGCATCTCTTCATCATTGTGGCACCATATTTGCAAACAAAATCCAACTATTGTTGATGAAATTTATAGAAATCCTTCCTCCTAGAACACGAGCGCAAAAGTGGGTTTTTGGCCACGAGTAGAGCTAAGAAACAGTGAAAAGCAAATGATATAGATTTCACTTTTTTTTTCTTCTTTTAAAATCACATAATGCATTCGTATTATATATTTTCAATTTTTTTTTCCCATTTGGCCACAAAAGTGCCACCAACTTCATGCACCCGCCCAATGTCAAATTATTATTTCAATCTTACAATATTTTTAAAAGGTTATATATTGACTATATTTTAGTTATTATGCACATGATTGTGACATAATATTATGTCTTATTAACATTATAAAATACCTTTAAATGTATGATATAATAAATATATAATATATATATATATATATATATATATACAATTTATAGGAAAGGGAATTTTCACAACTAAAAGAAAATGAAATTAAAATCATAAGGATAAGTTAAAAAGACTAAAAGAAAATACAAACACTTCTTTAGGAAATGTCTAGAAATCACAAAGATAAAACATTTTTCTTCCATAGTATTTCATTTCATTAGTTTTCATAAAAATTCATTGACTCTTATTATTCTTAATAATAAATAAGGATATATAAAATAAAAACTTCAATTAAAGATAACTATAAAATGCCATGTAATTTTATAATCATTTTAAAATAGTATAGAATTAATTTTCACTAATGGTATTATGATTTATTTTGACAACGATGATTGAAGGATAATTCAAATAAACTATTACAAATTGATATCTACAATTTCAAATTTTAGAAATAAACTTCAAGAATTCTAGAAAAAAATTTAGTTTTGCAAAAAGTGAGAACCATGAAATATTTTAAGATGATAGTTAACATCCTTATAAATTTTAGCTATTCAATGATCAAATTTCAATAATAACAATCCACTTTGTCTAGCTTATCTTGGATGTATGAAGGAGGCTATGATTTTCCTTCATCTATAATTAGGAAGGATGATTATTGGTTTCAAAATGAAAAAAATCATGTTAAGAGAAGTAATAAAAAACAATATATGATATAATTATTTAGAACAAAAAACTACCTCATTGATGTGTGTTTTAATATGTCAATTGACACAAGTAAAAAATGTACTCCAACTATCTTGAAAGTAGATGAATCCTTCCAAGGTCTATATAGGTAGCCCTTGGCATGCTTTGGTAACCTATATTCTAGTGTTTTATTGTTTCAATTGAGGAACTATAATGAAAAACTTATAAAACTAGCACAATATCTTATTGTAACTATATACACGCCAAAAGTCAAAATATATAAATTAATTTCAATTGATTATATATTAGTCTATTGCATTCATTCTTCATATTCATATACACCAATAAATATAAAAAATCCTTTTAAAACATATCATAATTTGGATCATATTCTAAACTCTAATCTAACCTTAATCTAATCCTAAAAATAATAAATTTATAAATAAAACACAAAAGATAAAGATAGAGAGAAAGTAAAAATGGTCATATTTTATGTTAATGTCAAAGTTGGTTCTATAGAGTAGACAAATCCAATGGTGTTAGTCTTACTTGACTAGTACACACTCAAGTAAGAAACAAGAAGGTGGAACCTCAAAATTATAAATTAAGTATAGAGATAAATAAGCATAACCATCATATTCATGTGCAAATTAGGTACACAATTACTCATAGCCTTCTTATTAAATATGTGTTATAAATCACTAAATCAAAATTCTTATGTCTGTTAGCGCAGGATACTAATATGGTTATGCACACTACTATTACATTGTTCAATAGTTATGCTAACTAGATTCACCAATTGTTTTGCATTGTATAAATACCTTGCTATTCTTCAAATAAAGTGATCAGAGTGTTTTATCCTTCATATGTTATCAAAGTTGTTACCATGGATGGCAAATACTAATATGCAATCATGTGAGATACTGTTTTCATTCAAATCAAAACCTTTTCTTATGCTTGCAAAATTATTTCGAATGAAGTTTGATACGTTGAAATATGCAAGGAGACATGACGTAGACCTGTAGACAATAGTGATAAGATATTTATAGCTGTGCGCAATTAAGGCAAAGGAGAATTTAGACGATGTGAATGGTGAAGCATCTGCATCATGCAAGGTGACTCGTGATAGAAGATTAGACTATCAGATCCAAAGTTAGGGTCTCATAGTTGTGTCTATAAAAAGGTGGAGTACAAAATGAGACACAATGTCTAGTAGTATTGTAGTGGTTACTAAAAGTTGTAATGGAGGACATGTTGAAATTAGAAAGGAAAAGAGGGGTAAGGATATCCAGATGCTTTCAACAAAGTCATGGAAGAAGTTAATTTCAAATTTCAAGGTACATTCATTTGTTGGAATAAACAAATAATTTTTCCCATTGATTCACATGAGGAGAAAAAATAGAAATTTTTTTTTAATTAAATAAATCAGAAAGTAGTTTAGTTTTTTATTGTTTTGCATAGTTTTAAAGCTATTTTATCCACAATTATTTTTAACTTATTTCCTCTTCATATTCTTGAAAGACCTCTATAAATCTGAGGCATATGTAACCTTCTTTTATCAAAAAAATAAAAACTCTTTTTTGTTGTAGCAATAGCAATCGGTTCTCTTTTTTCACTGTCTTTACCTTTACCAACAAAGTGGTATCAGAGCTAGGTTAAGAAGTTGAGTGCTAAGCAGAAGATTAAGGGGATGTGAAGTCACCAACTAGAAGGAGATTTGAAAGTCTTGGAATTGTAGATATAATGAAGCTACAAAAATGACATGAAAGAAGCCACTGTGGATCGTTGTATAAGCCCCTGTTTCGGCCTGCAAAGTAGCTAAAGAAGACCAATTAGTGCCTTAAAAATATATGCTGTTAAAAGAAGAAGAGATTGTTCTTCTATGCTAGGCGTTGCTTAGAATTTGAATCATACATTACAACTCGAAGAAATTATTGTAGCTATCTGAGAAATGCAAGGTATTACAGCTTGAAAAAGGATCATTGTTTGCAAAGGTAGCTAAGAAGAAATTGCAGCAAGTCCAAAGGAAATTGAAGCAACAATTGTTAGAAATAGGTTGAAGGCACGCATAGCTAGTGAAGAAAAGGGGAAGTCGTTGTAACATAATTTAAAAAAAAAAGAGGTGATTTTAAATCATTTGTTTCAATGGGAAAGATTGGCAAAAAGGAGAAGAAAGAAACTGCAAATTTAATGTTTGAGAATGATAGTTTGAAAGATGAATTGGTGAAACTGAAAAGCTATAACTTAGAATTGGTAGCAGATTTAAAGAAATTTGGAAAAGAAAGATATGAAAATTTATGAAATTGACAATCTTCAAAAGGAATTGAGTAATGTTAAAAGAAATAATGAAGAGGTAGAAAAAAAATTAATTTTGTTTGATGAGACCAAGAAAAAGAATAAATATTTCAAAGAAAATATAAAGTTGTTAAAAGAAGAAAAGTGGTCACAAAAAGAAGAATTATCAAAATTGAAAGAAGAAAATGAATCAACGCCATTGGTATGTGATGTTGCATGTGGTACAAAATATTTGTATTGTTCAGTTGATAAATCAAGTGGTTTGTGCGATACAACTAATACTATTTTTTATGAAAAATGTATAGATGAAGAATGTAAAGATGATGATGTGTTTGAATTTGGAAATCATGGTAATTGTAATAAGAACAATGTTGGTTTGAAAATAGTGAAAAGAATGGGATACAATGGACAAGGATTAGGAAAAAATGAACAAGGAATCAAAGAGCCAATTGAGCCTATTATAAGACCAAAATTTGAAGGTCTTGGATATATTGTAGATAAAGGAAAGGATACATGTACAAACAAATTTGTTCAAGAAAAGCAATATGGGCACTGTTCACATTGTAACATAAAAGGTCATATAAAAGAAATGTGTTGGGATCTACACTCATGAAGAATTTGTGGTTTGAGAAATCATTCATAAAATATTTGTTGGAAAAGGAAGTGTAAAAGTAAATCTATGATAGGATGCATGAAAACGAATTTTGGATGGATTTTTTAATCAAGTTGGCAAAAGTTGATAGGTATGTTGAAAAGTTGTTTAAGTTTAAATGTTCATATGTGAAATATAATAGTGATCAAGAAAGGTTTGAAGGTTTGAGAAGCATGAAAAGATATCATGAAAAGTGGAAAGCAATAGATAGTGAAAGGACTTCCAGTTTGGATTTTTGAAGATTTGAAAATCAAAGATTGAAGGACTGTCACAATAGTTGGAGAGAAAGTTGTGGAAAGGTTCACAGGTCTTGAAGATAGTTTCAAGGTATCATTTGAGTAAGTCTGATGACATGGTTGCAACCATCAGAGAGGAAATTTTTGCAAAGATTAAATTTGAAGAGTGAAAATGTTGAAGCATGTGTGGTTGAAATTAAGAGGGAGTGTTGGAATAAACAAATAAGTTCTCCCATTGATTCACATGAGGAGGAAAAACATAATGTTTTTAGTAATTAAATAAATCATAAATTAGTTTAGTTTTTTACTGTTTTGCATAGTTTTAAAGTTGTTTTATCCACAAATATTATTATCTTATTTCCTCATATTCTTGAAATACCTTTATAAATCTAAGGGATACGTAACATTTTTTATCAAAAAAATAAAAAAATTTGTTTTGTTGTAGCAGTAGCATTCAATTCTCTATTTTCATTGTCTTTGCCTTTAACAACATCATTTTTTTATGGTCTCAATGGTGCTTCAATCCTCTCATTTTGAACAAAAAGTATAGATAAAGATTTAAAATTAGGTCAGTTTGTTTCATGTTGAACTAGATAGGGCTATAGATTGAATTAAGTTCATTGCATGGAAGGAAGTGTTTATCTTGCTCCTTATTTTAGTGATATAAGGTGTTAGGATTTCCATCCTAGATCATAATGATGTAGAGAAGGGTGGATAACTTCAACACAACCTAAATCAAATAAACTTTTCAATCCTAAAACATAACTTGGTGGGTTTTTCCTCACAAGCCTTCAATCTTTAAAGCCTAAAACATGGGGGCAGCAAATTGAGCTTTTTTGCCATAACTTTCAGTGAATACATGATCTCCAAAATGTAAAGACAGTTCTAGATACCTATTTGGGCTTTATACAACATATCTTAAAATCGGGTAGGTTACTTTGTACAAAATCCTCCAAAAATGGACTATCCTTCTACCAATTAAGCTTAAAACATGAAAAATCAAACCTAGGGCATCATGAAAACACGTGCAAACTTCAATATGGAACCCTGCAACTTTGACGCATAGTAATATACAAAATTTTAGACCCACACAAAAAATTATAATTATCCACCATGGAAACTATGAGAAATCATATTTTGAAAGTAACTAGTTACCCTGCCTAGGGTTTATGACAATTTTGAACTGTTTTTGCCAAAATTGTAATATCTCTCTCCAAACTCAATTTTTTTTTATGAGAACAAGTGCATTAGAAAGTAGATTCACATTTATTTCAATACCAATTGGTCTGAGATCAAGATATGAAATATGAAATCCGTACCACGTGCTGCAACAAGCTAGTTACAAAAACAATCTAGAAGTGACAGTCACCAATTTGATCATAACTTACATAAAACTTAACAAAAATCAACCAAACCAATTGAAAATAAAATATAACTCAATCATATATCACACCCAATCATGTGAAGATCATAAAAATTATGTAGAATAATGTACTACATTAAAGAATAGTGATGCAACGTTCATATTTGCATAAAACAAAATGATTTTATTGCTTAAACTTAAAAATTATAACTTCCAACCACACCCCAAACTAGTATTCAAACTTACAAAGAATTTTTTAAGGAATTTCTAATAAATTCCCAACAATTACAAACTAATTTTCAACTCCCAACCGTTCACCTTCCACAAGAAACCAAAAAATTGCAAAAGTTTATTACAACTTGACAACATTCAACAACTTTGACACTTTTTACATTTGCACACAAACGTAACACCTAGTGACCAAAACTAGACTCCAAAACATTTAAAATGGTCTTCTTAGACCTTATTACATATTAATAACTCAAACAAAACAAAATATTAACTTTTTACCCCTCTTGGAGGTATGAAAACCTAGGTGCCCCTACACCACATAACAACAAAAACCTTGTGCTTCCACAAAAACACACTTGCATATAATGATCAACCTAATTTACATTATCAAAGAGGTTGATAAAAGATTTAATTGAAATGTACAATATGATCTTTCCTAAATAGACAATTTAGTGAAGGTAGTAATGTTGAACACAATGACTAACTAACCCTTCAAAGTTGGAACACTTGTTAACTCACATGACATGTTCTAGTGAGTTGGAACACTTTTTGAGTGATCATGCAAGAGGTATTGAGGTGTCTCAAAAAATGATAACACTTGTCTCAACCACATGAGGCGAGACAAAACTCTAGAAGTCCTCTAAGTGAGCTTAATTGTAGTGTGAATAAGAATCAACTAAGCAGGCTAAGAGCTAGCCAGTGTAATTATTTATATTACAATTTGTAGTGTATTCTTGCAAGAAATTTGGCCAATTTGACCTATTTGCATGTTGATCTATTTGCAAAAAAATGCAAATTTTATGGTTGGATTTTAATTTTTAGCTTTGTATCATATCCACCACAAGGGTAGCATATTGTGCCTACACTTCAGGACTTCTTTAGCTTGTGGCTACAACATTTGATCACACCTATCTATACAATTTTTAGGAAGTTGATCCTTCAACCTACACATTCTATAAATCCCACGGCCCCCAATCAGTCGTGGCATGCTAACAAAGGTAGCTTATCCCTTCACACATTAACATCAATATGAAGGGTGATTGGATAAAATTCATCGAAGTCCTTTCAACACCTTCCACATGGTCTATCAGAGTCTCTTCCTTTCACTTTATCTACTAATTAGATCCCTATGAAGAGGACATAGTAGCTACAAAGATTGAGCCAATGCATACATATTTGGTGCATTGCATTAAATTGTTTGGTGAAGACTATTGTGTCGACTCTCATCAAATCCAAGTGTGAGGCATCAATGACATTTGATCTGTAATTTGAAAAGATTCGACTTACTATAAACTAATAGAGTGCTCTCTATTTTTTGGTCTTCTCATCCAAGATTAGTGCTCAAGAGAGGTTCTTTGCTATTGTTTAGACATAGGTTGTGTCAACCTGACATCCATAATGGAGTTTTGTGGCACCATCTTGGCTACATAGAGTGTGGTGCCATCTCCAGAGGAGGGCGAAATGAAGGCTAGCATGAAGATAGGCAAGAGATATATCATTTCATTCTTCCTTGGTGTAGGGTGTAAAGTTACACCTCCAAGCCTTCCCTTTGACTCAGGCTCCTAAGAATCCAATCAACCCTCTCCAATGACACATCTCCCACTCAACTTGGTCTACTCCCACGTGGTGTTTCAAATTGTAGTATGTCACTTTCTGTCTTGAACTAAAACAACTAAATTCCTCATTTTCTACCCAGCTTGCATGCCTTCTATCCTCCTTTTGATTCAGTCTATCCTCATTAGTGCACTTTCACTTAGGTTTCTAATGTTAGCCTATTAAACAGTTAAGCATTTTCCATGTTAAAATTTTGTAACTGCAACAATTAATGTTCTAGTTAGCAGTTTAGATTAATTTTCCAATCATTTCAAAGTGCTTTTAAGGGGATCAAATTGTCAAATTTTGTAAGGGGAAAGCAAACATTTTTTACAATCGACAAAGTGTTGTAAGGGTGGTCTTTTTTTGCATAATGAGGGCTTTTATTTTAAGTTTTTGTCATTTTTTAAGGTTTGAAAGGAATATGTCTTCTTAATCCACCTCATGAAATAAACTTGTAAGAACTAAACAACAAATAATTTTGTAAATACACACATATAAAGTGCCACTAAAACTTTAATGTGTTCCTTAGGGAGGGAATTTGGGAAATTTGTACTTACAATAAATTATAAAGTGTAATGGGATGTTTTACATCTCTACATTCTTTGTATATTCTTGTGCCCGATTTCAGTCGATTTGCTTATTTCTCTTAGCGTTAAGGGGGGATTATGACAATGTTATGCTAATGCTTTTTGTAATGAAGCAATGGAGGAATCTTCTTGTTGGGAGGTCTCATGAACCTTCTATCTTGATCTCTCATATCAGGGATTATTTTAGTGGATCATATTTTGAGATTCTAGTTCTCCTAATCATAGTACTATCTACATAATTTTCAACTTCATAGAGTTTGATTGACTTTACATATTCATGGTTCCTCGTAGTGTTCATATGTTCTCCCATGCAGTGTTTTGTGTCTCTTATCTTGATCTACATTTCTTCGAGATTCATTAATTCTAGCAAACACCAATTCATCTTTGGCATAGTTTACAACTTCTACATGCTTCAATATTTCTTCAGCATGATGTTCCTATCATCATGGGACATCTTTTTAGAAGTTCTTAAATCCTCCTTTTTCTCTTTTTTGGAGAGAATTTTTGTTCCCACTAGGTTTTCTCCTTTTTCTCTATTTACAAGAGATTACATTGTACATGGATACCTAAGATGGACTCGTATACAGGACCCATTTCTATCTGTTTGTACTTTTTTGGTCTCCCCAAATATCACTTAAGAGGGGAGGGGGTGTTAGAGTGAATAATATATCTATTCACTATACTTAAGCATACTTAGGTTCATGAGGTTAGACACCATCTTGTCTAACTGAATGTGCAACCTTTAAGCCTTTAAAGGTTACTGAGTTATTTGGTTAACCTTATGTACATACCTTTTGAGGTTGGAAGAATTTCAATCTCACCTCAAAGGTCACTCAACACTTGGCATCAAGGTTAAGATGACTTGGTCAAATAGGTTGTTGATTTGCACATTCCTAGTGATCCTAAGGTTGACAACTATAGGACACTTGTCTACTCATTTGTGCCACATCATGGGGCACTTTTCAATCCTCATAAGAGGTGGCTTATATCTTCACTTCCTATATATGCAAGGCATCCTCATTTGTACATTTGGGTTGACTAAATACAATAGCTCATATTGTTCACTTTTGCTTGTTTTTTATCTCCATGATCTCCTAATTCTTATATAAGGGATATATTGTGTTAGCTCGATTGGTTAAAATTTATTTAAAGGGGATATAGTATTATGGAGATTGTATTAAACAAGTATTCTAGATTTAATTTTCATACTTGGAAAATAAAAATTCAAATGCAACTAATGAATAAAAATTTATGGGGAATAGTAAGAAAAATAGAAAACCTGCCTATAGATGCAAATAATTTATTAGATTAGAGTAGTAGAGATGATGAAGCTAACACTATTATTGGTCTTGTTCTTTCTAACTCTGAATTACATCACATATATTTAGACAAATCATCAAGGAAAATTTGGTATGATTTGAATAATTTTTTTGGAGTAAAAGAACTTAATGCAAAGTTTTCCCTAAAACTTTAATTAATTAGGTTCAAAATGGAAGATGGAATCATAATGCCATATAACAAAAGTAATTTGAGGTCTCTCATTAGGCAACAAGAATAAGTCAAGGCTCTAGTAGATGATGATAATGCTAGAGCTATAATGTTAAATGAATACCTGTTGTAGACATTGAAAAATGTCCTAAATGATATCATACACTCAAAACAGATTTACTAACATCATTTCCTCTTTAAACCCATCTTCTTTTTCACTTAACTGATTAAATTATCCTAGTTATTTAATTAATTGCATCATTTTCATCTATTAGCCTAATTAATTTAATCAGGTTAATTCATCCCCCTTCATGTGAACACTTCATCTCACTAAATTAAATAAATCAAAACATTTAATTTAATTCCCTAAGTCATCTTATTTAATTAAATAACCCTAAGTTATTTAATTAAATATCATTACATCTCCCCCCCATTCATTAAATCATTTAATTTCATGAATACCACCTTTAATTCTTCAAATCCCCTAATTGCATGATTAAACCTTATTTAATTAGCAATTAAACTAATTTTCCTCTAAAAAGGAATATTCCTATTCCTTCTCTCCCTTTTTGCACAATTAAAGTTTTCTTTTAATTTGCAAAATTCCTTTTCCTCACCCAAATGAATATTCCAAAAGAATATTCTTATTCCTCCATCATTTGAAAAAGGGATATTTTCACCTAGCTTCTTAAGCAAGTTTTAACCTTTAACCTTTTGAACAAGTCACCTTTGACCTGTGTGTGCACATCAAAAGTGTGTTTGTTTGAGGCAAGTGTGAAACCTTGATTAAATCTTATCATGCATTCTCATACGTTGATGAGAATCCATAATACATGCCTCTCATCTCCTTCATCTTTGACTATTGATTAATCTTTTCAATCTCAACCCTCCATTTCTTATTTGCTTTCCTATAAATAGTTCACTATTTGGAGACAAATGGATCCATCCTTTGCAAAGAAAACTCATGCTGTTGAATCTCATCCAAGTCTTTTTTTCAATTGCAAACTTATTTTGTTGAACTCACTTGTATCCATAGTCATCTTTTACTCACTTTTAGCTTGTTTTAGTTTATTTTAATTGCATAATAGCTTAAAGCATCCATTAATGGCTTCCATACATCTATCTTAGTTTGTATATGAATTATGGTTTTCATATTTATGCTTAGATTAGCTTAGAAATAGCATAATTAGATCATTTGTAGCATAAAATCATGTTAATTTAGCTTGCATCATGCTCATTTTTAGCATAAACTAGGTTTTCATCCATTTATCACAATGGTTTCATCAATTCTCTTTCATAGAATTGATTGAAACAGGCTCACTAATCACGAGATTAGGAAAGGCTCGTTATTTCACATCAACACGACACTATTTCCAAAACATGATAAGTTTCAAATAGGTTAGAGTGGGAATTTAACTGTTTTATTGTTTGTAACTTTTAGTTTGTATAAATGCTTAGTTTAATCTTTTTAATTTGAATGATCTTGTTTGGTAGATGTAAGTTTATTTGGGTAAATTATGCTTCAATTCATCATGGATTAAGCATAATTGATCCATACTAACAATCCTTGTCTCACATTCTAGCGCTAGAAGGAGGGAAAACCATTAATTTAACCATTTTTTAGCTCGAATTCCATTTTTTTATTATTTTGCATGATGCAACAATGCCCAAACTACAAACAACAACACACTTTGAAGTGTGTCGCCATATAGCAATGTCATTGCAATTTGAAACAATGATGCTGATTAAATGCACCAACACTAATTTAAATATGGCAATGTCGATTTAATATAGAGGTATCAAAAATGTTCAAATGACAATGCCCAACTTCACTAGACCGACAGTGCCAAATTTCAAAATGTGATGCTACTATAAGCAGCGACATCGAACCAAATCCCGACGCTATTGTGCTCTTTGTTTCTACTACAGAGTGATACCCATTTACAACAGAGCAATGTCTAGACTTCAAATTGTGACACTATCATGTTTAGTGATGCCCAACTAGGGTAAGAAACTTTACGAACATTTTTTTGACATGTGCTTTAATTTCCTTAATTTATCTAATCACCAATTCACCTCTGACTATGTTCTGGTTGTTAGAATAACAAGGTTTGTAGGTTCAAAGACATGGAGCTGAAGTAAAGAAAGACTTTTCTTATCTTAAAATTTTGTGATTGTAACAAGCTTTTGATGCTTTGGGGAAATTATAACCCAACTTTTATTCTTTCTAATTTTTGCTTTAGAACACATACTAAATTTCCATTGGGTTTAAAAACAATGCTCAAACAGGATTAAAATTCAACCCATCAAAACATTTATTTGATTCCCTAAGTCATCTTATTTAATTAAATAACCCTAAGTTATTTAATTAGATATCATTCCATCTCTCCCCCCTTTCAATAAATCATTTAATTTAATGAATATTTTCTTTAATTCCTCAAATTCCCTAATTGCATGATTAAACATTGTTTAATTAGCAATTAAACTAATTTTGCTCTAAAAGAGAATATTCCCTTTGAATATTCATTATCTCCTTTTTGCACAATTAAAGTTTTCTTTTAATTTGCAAAATTCCTTTTTCCTCACCCAAATGAATATTCCAAAAGAATATTCTTATTCCTCCATCATTTGAAAAAGGGATATTTTCACTTAGCTTCTTAAGCAAGTTTTAACCTTTAACCTTTTGACCAAGTCACCTTTGACCTGTGTGTGCACATTAAAAGTGTGTTTGTTTGAGGCAAGTGTAAACCCTTGATTAAATCCCATCATGCATTCTCATTCGTTGATGAGAATCCATGATCCATGCCTCTCATCTCCTTCATCTTTGACCGTTGATTAATCATTTCAATCTCAACCCTTCATTTCTCATTTGTTTTCCTATAAATAGTTCACTATTTGGAGACAAATGGATCCATCTTTTTCAAAGAAAACTCATGCTGTTGAATCTCATCCAAGTCTTTTTTTCAATTGCAAACTTATTTTGTTGAACTCACTTGCATCCATAGTCATCTTTTACTCACTTTTACCTTGTTTTAGTTTATTTTAATTGCATAATAGCTTAAAGCATCCATTAATGGCTTCCATACATCTATCTTAGTTTGTATATGAATTATGGTTTTCATATTTATGCTTAGATTAGCTTAGAAATAGCATAATTAGATCATTTGTAGCATAAAATCATGTTAATTTAGCTTGCATCATGCTCATTTTTAGCATAAACTAGGTTTTCATCCATTTATCACAATGGTTTCATCAATTCTCTTTCATAGAATTGATTGAAACAAGCTCACTAATCACGAGATTAGGAAAGGCTCGTTATTTCACATCAACACGACACTAATTCCAAAACATGATAAGTTTCAAATAGGTTAGAGTGGGAATTTAACTGTTTTATTGTTTGTAACTTTTAGTTTGTATAAATGCTTAGTTTAATATTTTTAATTTGAATGATCTTGTTTGGTAGATGTAAGTTTATTTGGGTAAATTATGCTTCAATTCATCATGGATTAAGCATAATTGATCCATACTAACAATTCTTGTCTCACATTCTAGCACTAGAAGGAGGGAAAACCATTAATTTAACCATTTTTTAGCTCGAATTCCATTTTTTTATTACTTTGCATGATGCAACAATGCCCAAACTACAAACAACAACACACTTTGAAGTGCGTCGCCATATAGCAATGTCATTGCAATTTGAAACACTGATGCTGATTAAATGCACCAACACTAATTTAAATATGGCAATGTCGATTTAATATAGAGGTATCAAAAATGTTCAAATGACAACGCCAAACTTCACTAGACCGACAGTGCCAAATTTCAAAATGTGATGCTACTGTAAGCAGTGACATCGAACCAAATCCCGACGCTATTGTGCTCTTTGTTTCTACTACAGAGTGATACCCATTTACAACAGAGCAATGTCTAGACTTCAAATTGTGACACTATCATGTTTAGTGATGCCCAACTAGGGTAAGAAACTTTACGAACATTTTTTTGACATGTGCTTTAATTTCCTTAATTTATCTAATCACCAATTCACCTCTGACTATGTTCTGGTTGTTAGAATAACAAGGTTTTGTAGGTTGAAAGACATGGAGCTGAAGTAAAGAAAGCCTTTTCTTATCTTAAAATTTTGTGATTGTAACAAGCTTTTGATGCTTTGGGGAAATTATAACCCAACTTTTATTCTTTCTAATTTTTGCTTTAGAACACATACTAAATTTCCATTGGGTTTAAAAACAATGCTCAAACAGGATTAAAATTCAACCCATCAAAACATTTATTTGATTCCCTAAGTCATCTTATTTAATTAAATAACCCTAAGTTATTTAATTAGATATCATTCCATCTCTCCCCCCTTTCAATAAATCATTTAATTTAATGAATATTTTCTTTAATTCCTCAAATTCCCTAATTGCATGATTAAACATTGTTTAATTAGCAATTAAACTAATTTTTCTCTAAAAGAGAATATTCCCTTTTAATATTCATTATCTCCTTTTTGCACAATTAAAGTTTTCTTTTAATTTGCAAAATTCCTTTTTCCTCACCCAAATGAATATTCCAAAAGAATATTCTTATTCCTCCATCATTTGAAAAAGGGATATTTTCACTTAGCTTCTTAAGCAAGTTTTAACCTTTAACCTTTTGACCAAGTCACCTTTGACCTGTGTGTGCACATTAAAAGTGTGTTTGTTTGAGGCAAGTGTAAACCCTTGATTAAATCCCATCATGCATTCTCATTCGTTGATGAGAATCCATGATCCATGCCTCTCATCTCCTTCATCTTTGACCGTTGATTAATCATTTCAATCTCAACCCTTCATTTCTCATTTGCTTTCCTATAAATAGTTCACTATTTGGAGACAAATGGATCCATCCTTTTCAAAGAAAACTCATGCTATTGAATCTCATCCATCTTTTTTTCAATTGCAAACTTATGTTGTTGAACTCACTTGCATCCATACTCATCTTTTACTCACTTTTAGCTTGTTTTAGTTTATTTTAATTGCATAATAGCTTGAAGCATCCATTAATGGCTTCCATACATCCATCTTAGTTTGTATATGAATTAGGGTTTTCATCTTTTAGCTTAGAATTAGCTTATATTAGCTTAGCAATAGCAGAATTAGATCATTTGCAGCATAAAATCATGTTAATTTAGCTTGGATCATATTCATTTTTAGCATAAACTAGGTTTTCATTCATTTATCAAAATAGTTTCATTAATTCTCTTCCATAAAATCAATTGAAATAGGCTCATTAATCACTAGATTGGGAAGGGGTTGTCATTTCACATCAACATGACACCAATTCCAAAATAGGATAATTTTCAAATGGGTTAGAGTAGGAATTTAACTATTTTATTGTTTGTAACTTTCAGTTTGTATAAGTTCTTAGTTTAATCTTTTCAATTTGAATGATCTTGTTTGGTAGATGTAGGTTTATTTTGGTAAATTATGCTTCAATTCATCATGGTTTAAGTGTAATCGATCCACATTGACAATCCTCATCTCACATTCTGGTGCTAGGAGGAAAAATGTTAATTTAACCATTTTTTAGCTCGAATTTCATTTGTTTTTTCTTTTGCAAGATACAACGACACACTTTGAAATGCATCACCATATAACGATGCTACTGCAATTTGAAACACTAACACCAATTAAATGCACCAATAATGATTTAAATATGGCAACATTGATTTAATAGAGAGATATCAAAAAGTTCAAATGGTGATGCCCAACATCACCAGACCAATGCCCCAAATTTCAAAACGTGATGCTGCTATAAGCAACAATGTCAAACCAAATCTTGATGCTACTGTGCTCTTTGTTTCTGCTAAAGAGCAATGCCCATTTTCACCAATGTGATGCCCAAACTTGAAATTGTGATGCTATCATGTTCAACGATGCCCAACCAAGGTAAGAAACTTTACGATCATTTTTTCAACATGTGATTTAATTTCCTTAATTTATCTAATCACTAATTCACCTCTGACTGTGTTATGGTTAATAGACTAACAGGGTTTTGTAGGTTGAAATACATGGAGCTCAAGTGAAGAAATTTTTTTCTTATCTTAAAATATAGTGATTGTTACAAGTGTTTGATGCTTGGAGGCAATTATAACCCAACTTTTATGCTTTCTAATTTCTGCTTTAGGACATACACTAAATTTTCCATTGGGTTTAAAAAGAATGCTCAAATAGGATTAAAATTGAACCCTCATCTCATCATTGTTTTTTGGGCTTAAAATTGAACAAGGCTACTTTATATTTCAATTGGTTCTTAAAATGAACTCATCACTACTTTGAAGGGTTAAAATTTACAATGTTTTGCTATGTTTTGTGATTTTCAATGTTGTTAGTGGATGTGTATGCAATTCTGTCATACCATTTGGAGACCTTGAGAAACATAAACATTTCTTAACACTTTGGAAAATCACCTACATCTTTCAATTTGGATTAAAACTGAACCTCCTTGTGAGTGTGATAAAAGGCATAGTGTGTGTCCTCTCTTTGTTCATACAAATGAAGATGATTGAACTATGAATATACTTCCTCGCTA
The DNA here is from genome assembly GCA_007258455.2 of Sequoia sempervirens. Classification (NCBI taxonomy): domain Eukaryota; kingdom Viridiplantae; phylum Streptophyta; class Pinopsida; order Cupressales; family Cupressaceae; genus Sequoia; species Sequoia sempervirens. The sequence goes on from VDFB02252616.1 coordinate 74,892,574, forward strand.
TTGTTTATCTTTAGAGGGCCTGCCTTGTTGGGAAAAAGTACTCACCCCAAGTGAATGACCCAAGCAGTAACAAGCTAATGGCAAGATCTTCCAAACTGCAATATAAATGTGTGGTTGCGATGAAAATTGTGATCAATGGGAAGCAGTACATGATAGCTCTCCCCTAGTATTTTTTTGATGTGTAAAGCCCTTGTTCTAAGGGTTGGGAGACCTCTTGATAGAGTTTATCATTGCACCCTATAAACTAGAAGCCCTTATTATGAACCCTTGTTTAGAAGCCAAAAATCCTTAATATTTTTTTGGTGCAAGAATGGTCATTCTGAAGCTACCCCACATTCATACTATTCAATTGTAGAAATAGAAAAAATACTTTTGATCTCCGGATTTTAAGGATTTTGAGATTTGGTGGCCCAAGAAGAGTGTCTCGTGGAGGGAGCTAGTTTCACAAAATCTCTAACTATTCACATTGTTTAGTGTTTGGATAAATTCGAGTGGGGACTCAACAAATATAGCCATTTTGAACCTAGGGTTGTAATGATTGTGAGTTATTTTAACACTTTTCTTGATTTATAAATGATACAAAAACAAACATTGACTATCATCCTCAAAATTTCAAACACTTTGGCTTAAATATGGACCGCTTGAGTTAGCCTTGATATTACTACTTGTCCTAAGGATTTATCCTTAGCGATTTCTAAATATCTTGACATTAATCTCAAATCCATATTTTCCCAAAGACAACATAGGCAATTATGGCTCTAATCTCATTATTTTCATGAAATGGACATTGTGAAAGTTATGATGTTTTTTACATAAACATCTAGTTTGGAAACATAATCAAGACAAGTGTTTGTAAAATCAATTCACTTAAAAAAGATAAACTAAAAAATGAACCCCACATGACTATTTGGAGACCATTTTCTCCTATTGAACAACTTGATCTTCTAGGTGCTATAATTCAACCAAAATTTGAACTCATTAATGGAGAACAAATCAATCTCATTAGCAGTTTGAGAATATTCACTTTTGAAACAAAAGAAACAAGTATCCAATGGAGAAACACAACATCCATTTTAGAGGAAGAATAGGAACAAGCTAATATTGAGGCTTGAAGGCCCATATTACCACCACCCATGTGGTAATAAATATCTTCCTTTCTTCCATAAAATTGAATTGATTTTATATGATCTCACGTAGAGTCAGGATCCCTAATGTAAGGTCTACAGGTCTCATTTTAGACTTAGGAATCTTAGTCCAAGAGCTCTCAAGAAACATCTTTTAAAACTTCACAAGAATAGAAGAAAGTTGGTAGCAAACCTCTACAAACACATTTCAAGAAACAATCCAAAACTATATGCATTCTTTTGGAGTCAAAATATTGGTCTTTTTCACAATACTAAAATCCTCTAAATGATTCATCGCACAATCAAAATACATAGGGGAAGATCTCCATCTCATCATTGCAAACATAGGTATCATAGTGCACAATTTAGTAGGAAGTGAGCTTCAATACTTTATCGCAATCTATGTACCACTTGTTAAGAAACATTTATGCTCGAGCTCGGAGGATCCAAATAGGTCTAAACATCCCCATCTATCCTCTCATCTCAAATCAACATTAGTTCTTTAGGATTTAAAATTTTTAGAGGAATAGCATCATTCTCACTACCTTGGTCTTGTCAAAACAAAGGGTCACTTTAAAGTCAACATTGGTTCAAACATCTCACTCACCCCTTCATCAAAATTCATCTTTCACTTCATCCAACTTTGCAAAATTTTGAGTACACCAACACTTTGTGACTTAAACATCAAATCAAATCAAACCTACCTCTAACTTGCCTATTTTTTATGTGAAATGCATCCTTTTCCATGAATTTAGACAAGTTAGTTATCATCTTTGAACTAGTTCATCTTAAATGTCATGACTCTACCCTAAAGATTTACAAGTTCATAAACATCCTTTATCCTAACATCAAAACATCAAGAGAAAGGAAAAAGTCTTGTTCCAAAACATTTTCAAAGATTGCTCCCCACATTATTCACCTTTTCATCCCTCACTATCACAATTTCTCCCAAAAGACTTAGAGCATCTCTTTTACCTATATTTGAGTAAACTAGAGAGTTCAAACATCACAAATATCAACATAACTCTCCCACAGGTGACACAAAATTTATGGTAAAGACTAGATCATAACACAAGAGAATCATGGAGAAAACCAAAGTGACATTTACCTCAAGTGATCCAAATCCTTTAGAATTCGATCCAAGGAGTCAAGTTACACCATCACAACAACCTTCATCACCATTGAGACCATATGATATAGAAGATATCACAAAAAACCCATTTGAACTCACTAGGGAGGAAATTATGGAACATCAAGCCTTTGAAAATGTAGCTCCTATCTCCCCGACGTTTGTGGCACAAAATTTAACACAAGGTTCCACAACTCCATCGCTAGGGCTAAATCAAACATACATTCCCAGTATTGCAACAAGGCTTTCTAAAGACTTTGTACATGGTCTTTCATTTAAAAATAGTACATTTTTCAGAACACTTGAAACCAATACTCCATCTAACACAACTACTTGGACACCTAGCTTTGGCACTCCTCCTATTCCTAAATATCCTAAACAGATATACACACCTCTTGATATTCATTACTCAACCAAAAAATCAACATATCGAGGGAATCCCTCTTCATTCATATCCATGAGTAACACAAGTGTTCCTACCATCACACAAAGTAGTGTGGATCAGGTATCTCAAAACAACATGTAAGGGCATAAGAATACCATACCACAGAGTCAACCCTTGAAGAAACTAGGGACATCCTTACCCAATCCTCCAATGGGTTCATCCATACCGTTAGTTTCACAAAACACATCCATACCATCCACCATTAATCCACCTCAAAACAATTGCTTGGTTATGAGTTATGTCAACCCAGGAAGTACCTTGATCATGATTCCTCTATTTACATCTTTGGCACAAGGCAATCCTCAAAATATGGGACAAGGAAATATTTTCAATCAATGGACTCAAGGTCCTAGTGTGTCATTTCCATTGCAAAATTTAATGACATCATCTTTATCCTTTCCCACAATTCCCTTTGTCGTGCTAAATAAATATGGACCTCAAACATACAATCCATCATCATCTACTAACTTACAAGGGATATTAAATCAAGGGAACCCTCTACCTCTCATCAACAATCCATTACTCAAAAAACCAATATCCACAATCCTTCACAGATGTCTCAACAACCACTTGATCCCACATTACAATCACATGCATTAGCTTTATAGCAAGCACACCAAGCCTATCAACAAGACCTAGCAACACAACAACAACAACAAGAAGCAACCTTGGTTGCCCAGCAAACAGCCTTAGCATAGGAACAACATCAATCTTAGCAAGCAACCTTAGCACAACAACAACATCAAGCACAAAAAGTAGCCTTAGGACAACAACACAATCAAGCTCAACAAGCAGCCTTAGCACAACAGGGTAAAAGCAAGAAGTTGGGTACACAAAGAGGTGAAATTTTTGGAAAAACAAAAAGTTTCATAGGAAATGCGTACGCGTTTTCAAAAAAATGTGTATGGGTTATGTATTGGGTATCTGAGCCTAAATACGAACATGTATGCATTCAGCTTTGGGTATGCGAACTGAAAACTCATATGCATTATGAAATGTGTATGCGTTTAGAATGCATATGCGTTTTGAAATGCGTACGCGTTTTGTGAAGTTATTTTATTTTTTAAATAAGCGACTATATTTCATTTTTCCTCACCATTTTTAGTTGTGTTAGAGAAGAAGAGAGGAGATCGAACACGCATTTCAAAGGCCATGATTGAAGAGAATTTTGACTGCCACCTCCTCCCGTGAACACAACCGACCTCAGCGACCTCCAGGTTGGTTGAATTCTACCATTTTTTTGCTTTGTATCTTGTTTTTTTTTTCTAATTAGTATTCAGTTTTTGTTTGTTTAGTGTATTTTAGTTCAATGTTTTATAGTTTTTAATTGCATTTAAAAATCCAAAAATGTCAATGAAACAAAGAACGTTAAATTGTAAATTGAAAACCATAAAAACTAAACCTAAATTGGACACATTTCACTTAGAAATCAAAACCCTATGTTACAAAATTTACATAGGTCCCTAAAAACTAATTTACATAGGTTAATCCTTGGTCCTAAACCCTAAAACGTAAACCTAAAACCATATTTACCATAAAATGTATACCTAAAACGAGCTATTTACCCTAAAACATAAACCTAAAACCCTAAATTAGGGATCACAGTTTATAGTCCATAGGTTCTAGGTACACTTTAGTATGTTTTTGGTGATCCACACATCTACCAATGAAATTCATAAAATTGACTAATAAAGGAGGTACAAACAATCGATGCATAGATCTATATATTAACCAACAAATTGATTTAATTATTTAATATGTTCACATAATATAAATTTGATAGCTAATTTTATCTTAGAAAACATCATGATTGTATAATTTAACTTGAGAAAGTGTACCAATGAAGTAAAATATTGTACCTCATGTGAAACTATGTGCTTCATTTAATAAGTGTATATATCATGATGCTAGTTGATATGAGCATGTAATCACTCTATATATCAATGTTATATTAGCTTATATAGTGTATGATGTTTTCTCTTAGAAAAACATAGAAATGCAAGTCATACTTGTTAATCTAGACTATGTGCAATATGGATAGAGCTAGACACATAAATGTTATTAAATCAAATAAATATTAAAATGTGAAGCATGAATGATTTCTACCCAAATCTTATTTGGATGAGATCCTTTGTGAATTATGTAAGGATGCATTATGATCATATTTAAGCCTTAATTTATAGGATGTTATTCATAAGATCTATAGGTTGTGTGTAATCTAATTCCTATTTTAACTCTCATGTGTAGTGGCATTGTTCTAGATTAGGAAAACTAATTTTTGTTCTTTATCTAAACTAGTGTATCAAAGCTAACTTGTAGCATGAACATTTCAATGGAAAATTCAAATTACTTTTTTGAGAAACTTGATAGATGATTCATAAATGCAAGTGAATTCTATAACCAAATTTTTATTTTCTAAGATTATTTATTTATTGAATTGATCAATTGGTTCCTCACTTAGTGATAGTTAGGTTTTTTTTTTAAAACCCATGTGTCTACAATTTATATAAATATGAAGGAAGAGTCTATGCAATAGAAAAGTTTCAAAAAATATATGATTAGAAAAAAATTTGGGTCTAAATCACTTTAGATCCCCTCTTCCTTTTTAAATCACCCAAGAGTTCTTAGAGGTCCAAATAGGTTCAAAATCCATCGTAACTCAACAACTTAGTTATAATTGAAATTTAAAATTCCTAATTGTTGATATATTGAAGCTATTCCTAGAATGTCACATATTTTATTCAAAGAACTAAGTTTAGGTGGTAGGGTTTCTAACTTGTAAAAATTTATTCATGTGTCTTCTCTATGTTAAATTCATGTCATCAAACCTCTAAATCGAAACCCTAAACCCTAAAAGAATTCATTTTCTTGTACGACCTTAAAATGAAATTTGGTTGCCTTAGGCAACTCCACCAAATTTTATTCCCTTGATCCATGAAACATTTTTTCCTAGGACCTTACTAGACATAGATACCCTTAAGCCATCCTATAACCCTAAATTGTAAATCGATGTCTTAAGGGGTCCTAATATGACATTTCTTAAGGGGATCAAAGAAGTTCTCAAAATTTGGTGAATAGAGCTCAAGCTCATCTTTGTTTATTCTATACATTACAATTAGGTCACTAGCATATATCTATGTGTCCCTTTGAATGTATTCTATTAATTTTTCATTCTTATCTTTAGTATTCTTTGAAAACAATGAATGAGATTATAAATTTTAGTGTTAGTGTTAAAATTATAATTTCTTCTTAACTACTTTGTCCCACTATAGAGAACTTGTGTCTCTTATCATGAAATTTGAAAATTTGTTATGAAATAACTTGCACAATAGAAGAATATGAAATGAAATATGCTACAATTACTTGATAATAATTGAGAATAACAAGCCACTTCGAGGGGGGAAACCTCCAAATATCTCTAATGAGAACACACTTCACAACTTGATGATGAAACAAGACTCACAACCTCCTATATATACCTATTTATGCATAGGATATCACCTAGGCCAACTTAGACAAATCTATATACGTCTTAGGCTGACCTAAACAACTAAATAATAATATACTAATGATAATTTGACTTAATAGAGAGTTAAGATAGCTGCAAGCCAACTATTCATAACCCGATGTACACTAATACTAAGGGCGTATCATGCCCCCCTTATTAAAATAAGCATTGTCCTCAATGCTAATCAAGTTTGGATTCTTTTGAATGAACTCCTCATCCTCCCATGTGGCATATTCAACTGGTAAATTCTTTCATTGGATGAGATACTCAGTGAGAGTTCTATTCCTCAGCTTCTTTTTGCATGTTTTACGAATGCACTCTAGTTCCAAAATGATTCTTCCTTCTTCATTGAGCTCTGGTAGTGTTGTTTGAGTGGGAATATTATGCCCAATTACCTTCTTCAAATAGGAAACATGAAAAAATGGATGTATCTTTGTTGTTAGTGGCAACTCTAGCTTGTAGGCAACACTACCGATATTTTGCATAATTTGGTATGGACCATAATACCTTGGAGACAACTTATTATTATTTTTTTTGCTTTAGTGAGATTTTCTTATAAGGCTGCAATCTCAAGAAGACCCAATCCCCAACTTCAAAACTTCTTTCACTATGATGTTGATCTCCCTATTGTTTCATTCGATGTTGTGCCATGGCTAAATTCTCCTTGAGTACTGAAAGTACTTGTTGTTGATGAAGCAAGTGGTATTCTACTGCCTGAACTCTTGGTGACACCTTTATTGATGATGTGATGGAAGGAGGATGATATCCATAAATTGCCAAAAATGGAGACATTTTTGATGAGCTATGAAAAGAAGTGTTATACCACCATTCTGCAAGTGATAGCCAATCTACCCATTGAGACTATTTCTCTGAAGTGAAACAACGTAGATATCCTTCCAAACACTTATTAACAACCTTAGTTTTCCCATATGATTAAGGGTGGTATGAAGAGCTATGAGCCAATTGAGTACCCAAACATGAGAATAAATCTTTCCAAAAGTGACTAGTGAAGATAGGATCATGATCACTAACAATAACCTTAGGTGTACCATGTAGCTTTTTGATATTCTCCAAAAAAACTTTTGCCACTGCACTTGTTGTAAAAGGATGTGATAATGCAATGAAATGTGCATATTTAGTGAGACGATCAACTACTACCATGATGACATTATGACCTTTAGATTTGGGAAGCCCTATGATGAAGTCCATGGATACCTCTTCCCAACGTTGGCTAGGAATAGATAAGGGTTTCAAGAGACCTGGTGTCTTAATTGTCTCCCCTTTATTCCTTTGAAAAACCAAACATTGAGCCACAAAATTTTGAACATCACCTTTTAGCCCTTCCCAAAAAAAAATTGATTGACTCGATGATATGTCTTCAAAAATCCTGAATGACCACCTACTGGAGACTCATGCAACTCTGTGAGAATCTTGTGTTTAAGAGTGGAATTCTTGCAGAGATACAAATGCTCTTTATACCAAAGAGTATCTCCCTTCCAACAAAACTTATATGAACTACTACGATCACTTTTTAATTGTTCGATGAGATTACTTGTCTCAACATCATTTTTCCACTCTGCTTTGGCTACCTCCACCCAATTTTCTTGTAATATTGAAAGGGAACACAATAAGGCTTCATCTTTCTCATCCTTCCTTGAAAGTGCATCTGTTACAATATTTTCTTTCCCTTTCTTATATACAATCTCAAATTCATATCCTAACATCTTAGTGACCCATTTTTGTTTTTCTTCAGAAGATAGTCTTTGTTCCAAAATATATTTTAGGCTATCATGATCTGTCTTAACCTTGAAGTGTCTACCCAATAGATAAGGTCTCCATTGTTTAACTGCATGGAGGATTGCTATCATTTCCTTCTCATAAATAGGTTTTAGTTGATTCTTACCCTTTAATTAATGACTCTCAAAAGCAATTGGTCAAGCTTCTTGCATGAGCACTGCTCCTATCCCATTTCCAGAAGCATCACATTCCACAATGAATTCCTTGGTGAAGTCAGGAATGGAAAGCACTAGAGTTGTACACATAGCCTCCTTCAATCTCTCAAATGTTGTATTGATAGACTCGTTCCAATGAAAAGAATCCTTCTTCAATAGAGTGGTGAGAGGTGATTCTATATGACCATAATTATTCACAAATATTCTATAGTACCCTGTCAATCCCAAGAAACCCCTCAATTTCTTAATGGTTTTTTGAATAGGCCATTCCATGATAGCCTTAATTTTGTTAGGGTCCACCTTTACTCCTTCATGTGAAACTATGTGTCCCAAATACTCCACCTCCTTAATACCAAAAGCACACTTGGATGGCTTAGCATAGAGTTTATGATCTTCAAGTATTTGTAATGCTTGATCCACATGTTGCAAATGTTCTTCCCAAGTCTTGCTATAAATCAATATATCATCAAAGAATACTAACACAAACTTTCTCAAGAACTTAAAAATGGAATTAATCAAAATTTGGAATGTAGATGGTGCATTGGTAAGACCAAATGGAATCACCAAAAATTCATAATGACCCTCATGAGTCCTAAATGTTGTCTTAAAAATATCTTCCTCCTTAATCTGAATTTGGTGATAACCAGATCTAAGATCTAATTTGGTAAAATACATAGCTCCATTCAATTCATCTAGCAAATTATCAATGAATGGAATAGGAAACTTATCTTTAATGATGTACATGTTGAGCACTCTATAATCTAGACACATGCACCAAGTATCGTCCTTCTTACATACCATCACCATAGGTGAGGAGTAAGCACTTTGGATATGTCTGATAATTCCTGCTTCTAGCATCTCCTCAACAATTTTTTCTATCTGACTCTTTTGTATGTGTGGATACCTGTAAGGCCCGATGTTCAGTGGTTGGATACCTGGAACTAACAGTATGGAATGATCATGATCCCTCTTAGGAGGAAGTCCTTTAGGCATATGTCCAAGAACAACTAAGTGACAATAAATTATAGCTTGCAAATCTAGATGAGTAGGAGCATTAGATTGAGAGACTTCTAATGAATATAGTTGGGCCACAAATCCATTCACTCCTTTCTTAAGAAAATTCTACGTTTGATGAGAGCTTACCATTTGTGGGGATTTTTCCTTCAACCCCCTTAGCTCTACTACCCTTCCTTCCGATTGAAATCTCATGAATAGTTCTTGGAAGTTCATCTCAATCGTTCCCAAAGTAGTAAGCCATTGTACTCCCAAAACAATATTTGCTACACCCATGGATATCACATACATTGGGGTATCAAGTTGATAATCTCCCATGGATAATTTAATGCTATGACACTTTCCTGAGCAACTAACTATACCACCATCTGTAATCAAAACCTAAAACTTTGGAGCTGGATATATAGAACAATTTAGACGAGTAGCTAACTTTTTATTGATGAAATTATGACTACTACCAGAGTCGATCAACAGTGTTACCTTCTGCTTCTTTAAGAAACCCACCACCTTGAGAGTTTGTGGAGCACTAAAACTTGAGAGTGCATGATGATAAATGATTGGTTGAGAATCATGTGATTCCTCATTTGACTCCCTTTCATCCTCTAGTATGAGTTCCTCCTCTTCTTCCTCACTTGGACCTTCAATATAGAACAATTTATTTTCACTCCATTTATGTCCTTGATTGTATTTGCTATCACAATTGAAACACAGCCCTTTTTCTCTTTTCTCCTCAATTTGTTGTGGAGTCAACCTAGTAGGTTGTATTGCATACCCTTTCTCTCTTGTCACATTAGCCCCTTGTTTCTTAGGAATCAAATACTTCTCCTCTACCCTGCGTGCTAAGATAAAAGACTCATTTATGTAGCTAGGGCTAAACATGCATACCTCATGTTGAATGTGATCCTTGAGACCTCCCAAGAATAAATCATTCATGTTTTCCTCTGTAATTGTATCCACTCTTAAGGATAGATTTTGGAATTGTTGAATATAATCCTTAACTGATCTTGTTTGTTGAAATTTAGCCAGTTGGTTGAAGTTGTCTATCACGCTATTGCTATATTGTGCTTGGAGTTCCTTCATAAAAATTGACCATGATATGGTGAGCCCCTTTTTCCTTCAATGAGTGCAAAGCCAATGATACCAAATGAATTGATTTGGTTTTAAATATAGGGAAGCCATCGATACGTTTTGTCCATTTGGGATTTGGTGTACTTCAAAGAAATTCTCCATTTGATTTATCCATGTTAGAGGATCCTTGCCATTGAACTTGCACATATCCGCCTTTGGAAATAAATTCCTAGATCCCATAGGAGTACTAAATCTTGTGTCAATGTTAGTTGACCTAGAATTTTCACCTTGGTCACTTGAGAACTCCTTTCTTGGTTCAACCATGTAGGTGCTTAACATGTTTCATATGTTCGATATATATCCTCTTAGGTCACACATATCCATATTGATACAGAGCAAGAGGATTTCACAATTCAACTTATTAGAACATATTTCACAACAATGGGTTTCAACTCATTTACCCATTCTACAAGGCAACTTTCTTGACAATTTCCTTGATTTCAAGATACCAAAATAGAGTTAAGGCACAAAAATTCTTGTAGAATTAGAAAAAAATATTAAAAAATAGCAAATGACTGATTTAAAACCATTTCCCAACTTTGACAACTCAAAAATATGAACTTCTAAAAGTAGATTGTTCAAATCAGCATTTAGGCCCATTTAGACCCCTTCAACAAGCAAATTTACATTTCCCAAGCCATTTCTCTTTGTTACCACTTCATACAAGTATAACTAGGTCTAAAAAACCATTAGAAACCTTTACCCAACCTTTGTTCATGTTATTTTAACAAACCCTAGCTTTAAACCACCATTTTCATGCAAAATTCACACAAAATCACTCTTTTCCAGCCTAGGGCCTCCTTGAAACCTTATCAAACATTTACATACACCCCTGTATCTTTGGAATCTCAAATAAAATGTTAAAACAGACCTACAAACCAATTTTCAAGAGTTTTCAATGGTGGAAACTTAAAATATGAATTTTTCTTCAAAATTGGAACCTTCATTTCTGAACAGGGCTGCTGTGAAGATTCAACCATTAGACCACTTAAATGACCTTTTAAAATTTTCTGGTAATAACAAAAAATTTCATAAATTAAATTATTTTTCCATAAATATAAGTTTCAAGGCCGTACTAAACTGTAAAAGTCCGTACAACTCTCTGGAACAACAGATTTCACTGAAAAACATAGAAAAATGGAACTTTCATTTTCTTCATTTCACCAAAATCTTCAACTAACTCTTGAATTCGACCATAAACATTGTTTGTAAGCTTTGAACATCAAAACCAACCTATCTAACTGACCCAAAACAACCTCCTAACTACTTGACTCCACCATTTGCACCTTTTTGCATTTTTACAATATAACAACTTTTTACAAAATATGCATTTTTTGCATTTTTGACTCCAAAGACCCTCCAAACAATTAAAATGCTATTAGATAGTCTCAATTCACCCTAAAACATCTAAATCCATTGACTCTTCATGTGCCATTTAACAACATTTGACATTTTTTGCAAATTAGACAAAATGACTACATAACTTATCTAAATACCTATAAAATGACTCAAATACATTAATATGGTCTTGAAAGACCTTATTTAATGACCCCTAAGCACTCTTTAAACATTATTTTATATATTGGCCTCACGAAGGCTTGAATGCAACAAGGTGCTCCTACACCATTCTCCCCTTGAAGAAAAAACTCAAGTCCCTTGAGGGAGAAAAATGTAAAACACCTGCAAAAAGAAATGAATCTTCGCCACCTACAATCACAAAAATTTGCATCTTCATTTTGACCCATGGCTTTGTTTTCCTTGAAATCATAAGCACAAGAAGTGAACTATGTCTTCCTATCATCATATCATCCTGTGCATTCTCACACTCATCTATACACTCTATGCCTTGATTTTCCTTTTGCTCTATCAACCAAAATGTATCTGCATCTATTGTCTCAAGATAACCACAAACTTCTACATGGATAAAACTGAAAATTCCATTAGTCTCATCATGAAACAATGAAGTAAATATCTCATTCTCATACCTTGGTGGCTCAATTTGTAATTGCAAATCTATTTCACCTCTGTCCTCTTCTTCTTTAGGTGTAGGCACCAAATGTTCATCTTCTTCTGCCTTTACCATTGAATCTCTTACTACATTTGTTGTCTTCATGTCCCAAAGGTCCATTTCTTGTGCATATACCTCAACAACATCATCTATACCTTCACTCTCATCATTAGAGTACCATATATAACCTACATCATATCCTTGAAAATCTACATATATCTTATTAGCAAACAAATTTGCAACATTGTCATTATCAACCTTATTATCAACAACCTCAACAACCTTCTCTACTTGTTTATCAAAAATTTCATCAACTACTTGATTACCAACAACCATATCATTCATTTCAACATCAATGTGTTCTTCAAGAATCAAAGAAGTTTGTTCATCTTCAAACATAATTAGAATATCATGTATCTCAACCTGTAACTTACTTTGCTCAACAAACTTTACCTTTGCCTCATTTGCTTCCATCTTTGCTTGCCTTTTTCTCCTTTGAATAATCTTCTCAATAGGCCATGTGATGCCTTTCTTTATCTTCAAGTGCCAACTTGTAACTCTTTTGAGCAATTGATCTATCCTTTGTTTTAATTCTTCAATCTCTTTTTGCCTCATCTCTTCCTCTTTTCTCTTCCTTTCTTTTTTTTCCTCTTGTTTCTTCTTTTTCCTCTCATCCTCCGCCAACAAATATATTCCCAATCTTCTCACCAAATCCATTTTCACAAGCAAGTCTCTCCTTGCTTCTATTCAACTTTTATCTGCCTTTCCTTGGCAACAATCAGGTTCTTTTTAACCTACACACAACCACAACACAAAACCACAAACCAAAACTAACCCAGACCTTTTACTGGGCTCTAATACCAATTTGATGCAAAGCAAGAGGATTTCACAATTCAACTTATTAGAACATATTTCACAACAATGGGTTTTAACTCATTTACCCATTCTACAAGGCAACTTTCTTGACAATTTCCTTGATTTCAAGATACCAAAATAGAGTTAAGGCACAACAATTCTTGTAGAATTAGAAAAAAAATTAAACAATAGCAAATGACTGATTTAAAACCATTTCCCAACTTTGACAACTCAAAAATATGAACTTTTAAAAGTGGATTGTTCAAATCAGCATTTAGGCCCATTTAGACCCCTTCAACAAGCAAATTTACATTTCCCAAGCCATTTCTCTTTGTTACCACTTTATACAAGTATAAATAGGTCTGAAAAACCATTAGGAACCTTCACCCAACCTTTGTTCATGTTATTTTAACAAACCCTAGCTTTAAACCACCATTTTCATGCAAAATTTACACAAAATCACTCTTTTCCAGCCTAGGGCCTCCTTGAAACCTTATCAAACATTTACATACACCATTGTAACTTTGGAATCTCAAATAAAATGTTAAAACAGACCTACAAACCAATTTTCAAGAGTTTTCAACGGTGGAAACTTAAGATATGAATTTTTCTTCAAAATTGGAACCTTCATTTCTGAACAGGGCTGTTGTGAAGATTCGACCATTAGACCACTTAAACGACCTTTTAAAAATTTCTGGTAAGAACAAAAAACTTCATAAATTGAATTATTTTTCCATAAATGTAAGTTGCAGGGCCGTACTAAACCGTACAAGTCTGTACAACTCTCTGGAACAACAGATTTCACTGAAAAACATAGAAAAATGGAACTTTCATTTTCTTCATTTCACCAAAATCTTCAACTAACTCTTGAATTTGACCATAAAAATTGTTTATAAGCCTTGAATATCAAAACCAACCTATCTAACTGACCCAAACCAACCTCCTAACTACTTGACTCCACCATTTGCAGTTTTTTGCATTTTTACAATATAACAACTTTTTACAAAATATGCATTTTTTGCATTTTTGACTCCAAAGACCCTCCAAACAATTAAAATGCTATTAGATAGTCTCAATGGACCCTAAAAAATCTAAATCCATTGAATCTTATTACAAATTTGAAAATTGACTCTTCATGTGCCATTTAACAACATTTGGCATTTTTTGCAAATTAGACAAAATGACTACATAACTTATCCAAATACCTATAAAATGACTCAAATACATTAATATGGTCTTGAAAGACCTTATTTAATGACCCCTAAGCACTCTTTAAACATTATTTTATATATTGGCCTCACGAAGGCTTGAATGCAACAAGGTGCTCCTGCACCATCATTGAGGAAATGTATTCCTTGACCTTACTAATTTCCTCATTAGGATTAATATCCTCTATTGTTACCCCATCCTTATTAGGAGTCTTCCCTGAAGTGACAACATTCTTTTTGCCCCTTGTTGCAGGCCTCGTCATGATGGAAACCACTAATTTTGTAATAAATCACACAAATGAAACTTAATTTCTCTAAAAATTTTACTGTAATCTCCTTTAGTATGTCTTCAAAAACCCAATAAAAATCAGACTCCAATTCAATAAGATCTGTGAGATATGTAGATTCCAAAAATATTGTGTAGAAACCCTAATTTTGTAATAATTCGCTTAATTCTACTCCAATTCTTCTAAAATTTGGACTGTAGCTTCTTAGGTATTTTATTGAAAAACTCTTTAAAAATTAGAAAAAAATTCTCTAGAATTTGAAAGATATGCTCTTCCCAAAATCACCTCCAAAATTGAGAAAAACTTTGCCTCTACGGTGCCAAGATCATGCTCTGATACCACTTGTTTTGAAATAACTTGCACAATAGAAGAGTATGATATGAAATATGCTTCAATTACTTGATAATAAATGAGAATAACAAGCCACTTTGAGGGGGAAAACCTCCAAATATCTCTAATGAGAACACACTTCACAACTTGATGATGAAATAGGACTCACAACCTCCGATATATACCTATTTATGCCTAGGATATCACCTAGGCCGACTTAGAAACATCAATATAAGTCTTAGGCCGACCTAAACAACTAAATAATAATATACTAATGATAATATGACTTAATAGAGAGTTAAGATAGTCACAAGCCGACTATTCATAACCCGATGTACACTAATATTAAGGACATAGAAAAATTTAGATAAATTAATTTATGTCCTTGGATTTAATTAAATTTTGTCATACTTAATTATTATATCTATTAATTTTGTTGTAGGACCTTAAAATGAAATTTTGTTGCCTTAGCAAACTCCACCAAATTTTATTCCCTTAAGCCATGGACCATTTTGTCCTAGGACCTTACTACACATAGATCCCCTTAATCCATCCTATCACCCTAAATCATAAATTGATGTCTTAAGGGGTCCTAATATGACATTTCTTAACTTGGGGATCAAAGAAGTTCTTAAAATTTGGTGAATAGATCTCAATCTCATCTTTTATTATTTTATACATTGAAATAGGTCACTAGCATATATCTATGTGTCCCTTTGAATGTATTCTATTAATTTTTTCCTTTCTTATCTTTGGTATTCTTTGAAAACAATGAATGAGATTAGAAATTTTAATGTTAGTGTTAAATTTATAATTTCTTCTTAACTACTTTGTCCCACTATAGAGAACTTGTGTCTCTTATCATGAAATTTGAAAATTTAGATAAATCAATTTATGTCCTCAAATTTAATTAAATTCTATGTCATACTTGATTAATACATCTATTCATTTTGTTGTAGGACCTTAAAATGAAATTTGGTTGCCTTAGGCAACTCCACCAAATTTTATTCCCTTAGGCCATGGACCATTTTGTCCTAGGACCTTACTACTCATAGATCCCCTTAATCCATCCTATCACCCTAAATCGTAAATCGATGACCTTAAGGGGGAATTTGACATTTCTTAAGGGGATCAAATAAGTTCTCAAAATTTGGTGAATAGAGCTTGACTCGTCTTTTTTTATATGTTGTACATTGGAATTAGTTCACTAGCATATGTATTTGTGTCCCTTTCAATGCCTTCTATTAATTTTTCATTCTTATCTTTATTATTATTTGAAAATAAAGAATGAGATTAAATAAATTTTAATAAAACCCCATAATTTCATTTCTACCCTTCATATTAACAACCCCACACTAGACTCAATTTAATGTGTGTACAATTTTTAATGTTATGGATTTTTTAATTTTATAAATCAAATGGTCTTCAAATGAAATATATTTTGAATTTGTGGATGTTCAATGTGATTTTTAAATAACTTTCAAACTATGTGCATTATTTAATTAGTTTGTTGATATATATTTTTTAATTGTTTAACATGTAGTTGCCATATCATTGCTCACATGGATCTGATGTTTAATTTAGAGAATTTTATGCCCAACCAAGAAATTCCTATAGATCTCGTACATCCCAATCCACCACATGAAAGAAACCCTAGCACACCTCCACATTCTCCACCGCCTAACCCCCCACCCCCTCTTATAGTTGAACAAGATCAATTAAGAGAGAATATCTGAGTAAACTTCATTGTCATTCAATGAAATATAGATCTCATAAAAAATGAGCCTAGAGTCCCTCCACATCTCGCATGGTTTGCATCTATGATGTAAACTATTGTTGATTCTATTTGATCTATCGATGTGGACCTAGATAGGTTCCATCAATGGAGAGAAGGGAGGAGACAATTCTATGCCGATGGATTGTCATATAAAGAAATCAATGACCTAAAAATTACCAAACAAGCCATGTGCCTATATTTTATGAACCCCTAAACAAACCAACCAATTCCACCCACGAAAAAATAAATTTCAATTTTATGGTGTAGGTACCCACAGATAGCTGTGCATTTTTGGGAGAGATGGTGGATGGTGTTTGATAATCCACCACATGGCAACAGTGAGGTGCACTTATACTTTTTGAGAAATTTATGGGCTGAGTTTGAGTTGGGTAAAAAACCCAACTATTTTGATATGAGGTCATTTCAGGGAGTTGGGTATGGCATGCCCCAACATAGACTAGGAGCACGTGTCAATCCTCAATGACATGCTCCAATTGCTCTTATTGTTTCCCCTCCTTCTCTTGATGTTCTCGGTGCATTTCAGCAGTAGACCATGTTATCAACATTAAGAGCATTGAGTTCACTTTCAGGACATCTCACTCAGCAGACTACACACGCGGCCACTGAAGTGGCCAATACAGAGAATGGAGGCTCGAGCTATAGGGATACTTAGACATCCACTTCAGGTGACGCACATGAATCTGGGATGGGGTCATACCTGAATTTACTATATTATGAGGATCATCGTCCTACATAGGTATGTTCATCTTTTGAACTTAAATTTAATTCAAGTTTGAAATGTAAAAAATTCATTTAAATAATAACATCAAATTATATATATAATATAATATTAATTCAATAAATATTTGGTGTAGATGCATGATCACGTGATGCCTGAAACTCAATATGATCATCATGTGTATATGTCGAGTGGTGTAGATCTGGGCTCACATTTTGGACAAGTACTTGAACCAATATATATTATATAATTTGTGTGGATATATATCTAATTTAATTTGAATTTGTACACATGTGTGAATTGATATATTATATCTAGATGCAAGGAGGTCATACGATACCTAGTACTGACCAACCACAAGTTATAGTGGTGAGCGCTTCTGAGACATCATTAGCTCAGGTGCATGCTTTCAAAAGTTTCTTAAGTTTAAATTAAATACACATCATATATCTAATTTATTTTTTTCATTTACATACACATGTGTGAATGATCTATACAAACTATTGTACATCTATATGTAGGGATTTGATGAGATACCCATGGTAGGCCATGCACCTGAGACATCATTGACATTTATGCATGGGCAATCTCAGGTGTGTAATCATGAGGTCATATCATTTGAGGTTGTAAACTTTACTTTAAATCTCCTATACAATATTTACAAACCTTTTATATATATATATATATATTCGAGGTTTTCACATATTGTTTTCTTTATATGAATATGCAGGATATAGTAGATCAGGCATAATTTGCATCTTCTCAACTGACAGTTATGCTACCCATTGAAGAAAATGTGCCAGTTGATTCACATGATCATATGGTAATTTATGCATACTAGAAATCATTTTTACTATATTTACTAGATATTTAATTAAATTTATTTTTATCTAAAAGTTTATATTTTCAATTTTAAATATGTTTAATTATATCAAAATATCTAAATAAATTTAAATCTAATTTCAAGTTTCTTGTACTCTTTTACAGCATGATGCGGGTACATCTAGTCAACATGGAACAAAGAGGGAACTTGATTTGACCAATCAACCTGAAAGTTAGATGGTTTTATATTTTATGGACTAAGAATATCTAGTTTTATTTCAACATATGTGTTGGACTTGACATATAAATTTTATGGACTATCTATCTCTAGTTTTATTTTGGACATGTTATTATCATATTTGTGTTTATTTATATCAGTTGACTTTAATATGATGATTATATATGCAGTCAATTATGAGATCGTGTTATGTTCATTTTCATGATTATATGCACTCATACATATCTCTATTTATATTTTATCTAATTTTGAAGTAATTCATGCACTATATAAATTCTTATCTAGAATCAAATTTCATATATATAATTTATCACATGTTTAGGTGACAAATTAAAACATTCCTTAAATAGTTTCTAGATCATATTCATAATAAATTAAGGGCAAGTAATTTTAACTATTTTCCAAATAGATAGTAAATATTTGATTCAATAAACAAAAAACTATCTCCTTGTATGTATAAAATGTATAATCTATACAATTGAATAATTATATAAAATGTGGTAAATAGAAAACATGAAATGTATAATCTATCAAATTGGAACAAGATATTTAAAAAGTGACATCGAACAAACATATATAATGTATATCAAGATGTTTAATACAACTATATAACATGATGAAACATGTATGTGCATGTAGATACAATTAAAGCTTATCAAATTTTAGGTGAAGACCAAAAAATGATATTTACATAGTCTCTTGATAAAATAGTTTTTTAGTTTAACAATTACATTGTAGACTGACTTGATGAGAACCTACAAAAACAATTAATGTACATAAGTAACTACAATTTTTATGAGTCATTTAAGTAAAAAATTCATGCAAGAAAAGAACAACATATAGTAAATTCCATACAAATTCAAATGATGTTTTCCATAGGATGGATTAAGGGGACCTAAGAGGATATATAGCTTAAGGGGGGTATTAAGAGAATTCCTTAAGGGGAGTTAAGAGGATGGTTTAAGAGGATGCATCTCATGAGCATTAGGATATGGCTTAACGGGTCCTAAGAGGATGGCTTAAGGGGATGTAAGAGGGTGGATTGAGGGGAGTTGATAAAATGACTTAAAGGGATGTAAGAGAGTGGATTAAGGGGATGCAAGAGGGTGGATTAAGGGGAGTTGATGAAATGATGATCTTGAAGGGATCTAATAGGGTGGATTAAGGGGAGTTGATAGAATGACTTGAAGGGATGTAAAAGGGTGGATTAAGGGGATGCAAGAGGGTGGATTAAGGGGATGCATGTCATGAACCTTACGATATGGCTTAACAGGCCCTCAGAGGATGGCTTAAGGGGAATTATGAGAGTGACTTAAGGGATGCAAGATTGTGGATAAAGGAGATGTAAGAGGATATGAATTAAGGTTCCTTTAAGAGGATGGCTTAAGGGGATGCAAGAGGGTGGATTAAAGGGAGTTGATAGAATGACTTGAAGGGATGCAAGAGGGTGGATTAAGGGGAGTTGAGAGAATGAATTTAAACCCAAAGGGGTGTTGAGAGAGTGACTTAAGGGGATGCAAGTGGATGGATTAAGGGTAGATATATGAGGATACTAATTGAGGGGTCCTAAGAGGATGAATTAAGGGGTGTTGAGAGATTGACTTAAGTGGATGCAAGTGGACAAATTAAAGGTAGATATATGAGGATATGGATTAAGGGGTCCTAAGAGGATGGATTAAGGGGAGTTGGTAGAATGACTTAAGGGGATGCAAGAGGATGGATTAATGGTGCATAAGAGGATCACTTAAGGGGTTTTAAGAGAATGGCTTAAGGGGATATGAAATTGATGCAGAGCCAAGGTGGAGAAGACTCAATTATGATCAGATCTCAAATAAACATCAATTCTTGAAACCACAGTCTACCACATTGGATCAATTGACACTATCAAGGCTTTAGACTCCAAAAATCTTCAAATAGACTCATATTTTAGAGAATTCCTCTCAAGGACCATATCAACATCATTCTAGCATCCATTTAGACCCTCAAAACAATTCCCAAATCAAACATACAAGGTTTCTTTGCAGCATCTTGGAGAACCATCAAACTGCCCTTCAAAATACTATAAAATTAGCCCTGTTTTACAAACAAAGTGTCCTCCTTTCACCTTTTACACATAAAATTCCCTTGTATAGTCACAAATCACACCTCAAAACTCCCAATTTCACAAACCATTTGCATATTTAAGGTTTTTATTTCATTGTTTCAAGAAACCCTCATTCACACACACAAATCTAAGGTTTTATTGAATATACACCTATCAGGCTCATAAAGCACTTCTAAGACATCAATCCAGTCACAAATACCCTACCTAAGGATAAGAAATCATCACAAAGACTATCCCATCAATATTTAGGTGAAACACTATTTTGGCTCCATGTTTTATAAGGAAAAAAACTTAGTTTCAAGTGTTAGGTCTTCACCCTACAACAGAGATCTCACCCCATAGCCTAAAAATATTTTAATTCACATTAATTACCTTCAAATATTTCATCCCACTAAAACACAAGACTATATAGTAGGTGGGATGACTTAATATGTCATTTTTCCTACAAACAGAGCCTTCACTATTTTAAACAGATAGTTATAGGAAAAAAGAAGTTTCTCCCTCAATACACAATATTAAAGCCTCAAAATTGATTTAATAGAGATCTATTTGATGCCCCACATAGATCCAATAAGTTCCAAAGCCTACCATTGGCTATATGGACTGTATAGAGAGTGAGAAGTTCTAGAAATAGAGAAAAACACAGTAAAAATGCAAAAATGGCGATGTATTTCTTAAGGAAATTGTATTACAATACTTCTTCAACTACCTTGAATGACCTATTCCCACCTTGTCTTTTCACATTCCTTCTTTTTCTTTCTTTTTACATATTTAGCAATTTTTACAATATTTGTGCATTTTTCATTTCTTGGACCTGTTGCATGACTTGATTACATTTAATTTAGGCACTACATGGCCTTGATACATCATTTTGGACTTAACTACAAACATTTGAAAATTTATCCTTTTAAAGGCATTACATGATCTAGGTGCTCCTGCACCATACAACCAACCAACAAATCTTTCCAAGTCCTTTGGAAACACATGTTGCCTCATCTTCACTTGTACCTGCAAAACAAAAATCAAATTGCCTTATTCCTTCTCCTTTTCTTCTTCATCTTCATTTTCCTTTGACTTGTCTTATCTTTATCACTTGTCTTAATCTCTATCTTCATCTCTTTGCCTTGTACCTTTCTCAATTTTCATCATTAGGTTCTTAATCATATTTTCCTTTTCCAAAAGGACACAGGACTGTCCTTTTCAGTTCTTCTCCAACTCATCTCTCAATCAAGGACACATGACTGTCCTTGCATAATCATCTTGACCTTCTCAATCACCTTTCATCTTCTCAGCATTCATCTTATCATCTTCATATTATACTACTCCCATCAGTGGAGTATCCTTCATCAGGGCTACAACTCTTTAGTGCTTTCAGACATGAATCCATCAGGATCTAACTGCAACACAACTCAGCTTGCCTCACCTAGGTGTTCTGCTTACTCTTCCCTAGTCTCTTGGACTCTCTCAATGCAACTTAGATGGATAAACACATGCAACCAACCAACAATCTCAACCTACCATCAGCAAAAACATAATCAAAAAGAACTTTCCCATAGCATCTTCAGGCTCTGATACCACTATGATGCAGAGCCAAGGTGGAGAAGACTCAATTTTGATCAGATCTCAAATAAACATCAATTCTTGAAACCATAGTCTACTACATTGGATCAATTGATACTATCAAGGCTTTAGACTCCAAAACTCTTCAAATAGAGTTATCTTTTAGAGAAGTCCTTTCAAGGACCATATCAACATCATTCTAGCATCCATTTAGACCCTCAACACAATTCCCAAATCAAACATACAAGGTTTCTTTGCAACATCTTGGAGAACCATCACACTGCCCTTCAAAAGACTACAAAATTAGGCCTATTTTACAAACAAAGTTTCCTCCTTTCACCTTTTACACATAAAATTCCCTTGTAAAGTCACAAATCACACCTCAAAACTCCCAATTTCACAAACCATTTGCATATTTAAGGTTTTTATTTCATTGTTTCAAGAAACCCTCATTCACACACACAAATCTAGGGTTGTATTGAATATACACCTGCTAGGCTTATAAAGCACTTCTAAGACATCAATCCAGTCACAAATACCCTACCTAAGGATAAGAAATCATCACAAAGACTGTCCCATCAATATTTAGATGAAACACTATTTTGGCTCCATGTTTTATAAGGAAAAAAACTTAGTTTCAAGTGTTAGGTCTTCACCCTACATCAGAGATCTCACCCCATAGCCTACAATTTTTTTAATTCACATTAATTACCTTCAAATATATCATCCAACTGAAACACAAGACTATACAGTAGGTGGGATGACTTAATGTGTCATTTTTCCTACAAACAAAGCCTTCACTGTTTTAAACAAATAGTTATGGGTGATCAATATTTAGATGAAACACTATTTTGGCTCCATGTTTTATAAGGAAAAAAACTTAGTTTCAAGTGTTAGGTCTTCACCCTACATCAGAGATCTCACCCCATAGCCTGCACAATTTTTTATAATTCACATTAATTACCTTCAAATTATATTCATCCAACTGAAACACAAGACTATACAGTAGGTGGGATGACTTAATGTGTCATTTTTCCTACAAACAAAACATGTAGGTTCATTCAACTGTTTCTAAACACCACTTATCACCGTTATAGGAAAAAATAAGTTTCTCCCTCAATACACAATATTAAAGCCTCAAAATTGATTCAATAGAGATCTATTCGATGCCCCACATAGATCCAATAAGTTCCAAAGCCTACCACTAGTTGTACGACCTGTACAAAGAGCGAGAAGTTCCGGAAACAGAGAAAAATACAGTAAAAATGCAAAAATGGAAATGTATTTCTTAAGGAAATTGTATTACAATACTTCTTCAACTACCTTAAATGACCTATTCCCACCTTGTCTTTTCAGATTCCTTGTTTTTCTTTCTTTTTACATATTTAGCAATTTTGACAATATTTGTGCATTTTTCATTTCTTGGACCTATTACATGACTTGATTACATTTAATTTAGGCACTACATGGCCTTGATACATCATTTTGGAATTAAATACACACATTTTACAATTTAGCCTTTTAAAGGCATTACATGATCTAGGTGCTCCTGCACCAGTAATCAATAATAAAAATTTTATAAAATGAAAATGAATTAAATTTGTTTTATATTTATACTATCAATTAAATGTATCTAGAACTATATATAGTTACCTATCTCCTCTCTTTTTTGTAAAGCATCTAATTTTTGGAGACCTGAAACAAAAATTGATATAGAACTTTAATTAGGAAATGATTAAAGAAATATATATATATATATATATATATATATATATATATATATATATATATATATATATATATATATACAACTAGATATACTTACCAATATTTATTTACTTTGTTGTACCATCTGCATCCTCTCCATTTTGAAATGCATCTATGATTGTCTCATGATCATCTAGTGAAAGTGTCCATAAAACTTTATTAGCAGGCTTCCCTTGATATCTAACTAGTTTTATATTGGTTTCCAAAATCAAATGTGAATAATGTACAATCTTCTTGTCTTTCATAATCTTCAAATGTAGGCAAGCCATTCTTTCTCATCAAATATTTTTGAAGCCAGGTGCCAACAACAACCACTGAACTAGTTGGATACTCAAAGTTGTCATCATCCACTTTAGTATGTACCAACTTATGTTTTCTCTCAACACATCTAGCCAACTAGTACCCTATCTTCTCTTCATTCCCCTTAGGTGCAACAACAGCATACGCATGTCCTACAAAAATAAATACAGAATTCAATAAAGAGTGACTTATATTTAATTCACATATAAACATGCATACATACAAAATTCAACTCAATAAATAATGTACCTTCTTGTACAAGATCTGAAACACAATCATAATCATTTGATGCGAACACTTGATTATTTTCAATTGTCTTTCCATGTTGAACATGTGTCGATGTAGGCGTTAAATCTCTTTGTTGCCATTGTTCGACCCATTCTATATTTTCACATGCCTTCCAATCACCTGCAATACAAAATTGACAAAAGCATGCCAACTCCCTTGTCCATATTGTCCATGTGTTTGCATTCGAACTCTTAAACAAATGCCATTTTGCAGATCCATTAATTGTTTCACAATCTTGTCGAGAAAAAATATCATTTTCTTCAATTAAACAAAAGAAGTGTTAAATTATTGAGCTCTCGCTTGTTCTTGTAGATAATTTGGTATTGCACCAATCTATAATTGCACATGCATCTCTAAATTTTGCAACATCCTCAAATTTTAGTTACTCTCTAGCAAGAGCTCTTTTCACACATGCACATGCTCCATCATGTTCTCCCTTACCATGACCAGCTTCAAAAAACTCCATATGTGTTGGATACTATTTTCCTTATGAACTCTACATAACCAATAAAAAAATATAGCATTTTTGAATTGAATTGTGCAATTATCCGACCATATGAGATGTTCTAGCATTTGAATTCCTCTCTCTTTTAAATTTTTATAAAATATATCAAAATAATATTGTACAAACTCAGATGAATGTAATCGATTATCACTGACATAAAAATGGTACTCTCTCAAAAAAATTATATTATCTTTTGTACTATCTTCAACATGTCTATACACAATGTGAACAAATATAACTACTTGCACTGAATTATAATACTGTGATTGAATTTCTTCTTGTGGAGCAAGAGTATAATTTTCAGCAAAATCAACAACTGACTATATAGTTCCAATTGGGAATGTATTTCTACATAAACGAAGTTGATTATCAAGCCAATGAGTGTTTTGAGAGTGTTAAACATATTTAGGTATAAAATTATCTTTAAATTCAGTAATAAAAGCGTGCAAACTAACTTTTTACACAATTAGCTCAACATGTTTTCCAGTTTTTCCATCTTTTAAAGAATACACATTTTAAAACTTTTTTGCATCCACTAATTGTTGTCTGAATTCATCTAAACTATTTTCATGCATACATTCTCCTAATAATGAAAAGTTACCACATCTATCACATTCTCCAAAAATGAATGCTTTTAAAAAAAATGAATTTCCATTTAAAGAGGGATCAGAAAACAAACCTGCTATAAAATCTTTGATTCTTTCAGGTGGCATATTAATACCTCAAAAGTCTTGCATAATTTGGTTAGCATGCAAAGTGCATCGTATATATCGAAATATATCATAATAATAATGAAATTGTACATGAGTCTTACAACAACACGATATTCATTGCTTATTAATTCTAACATACCAAGGTTTACACTTTTCAAATGATCTTTGACTTATGTTAATATTCAATGGTAAGATTGAAGCGTCTAATTTTTTTTTATATAATTCAGCTTGAGTCATATCTAAGAGATGTTGTGGATGATATTCACGAATTTTTGAACCCACCCTTAATTTTAAGAAATCTCTAATGTTACGTGATACTCTTGTATTTTCATGCCAAAATTTATTGATTAAAGATTAAATTTCATTAGTTAATTTCATGTCTAATCTTGGGAGTCTACCATTAAAAATTCAACATTGATTAACAGGATCCTTTTCAATACTTTCTCTTCTTTTAGCAACTCTTATCAAAGTTCTAGGATTTAAGTTTATACATTTACTAATCTTACTTAACATTCTTTTATTTGAAGCTGATTTATCAACTACAACAGTTGTTATTACATGACGAGCCGCATTCTTATCTTTCGATCAATTTTTTTCTTACCAATAACATCAATAGCATTAGCAACACTAGATATGACTTCTTCTACTAAATCATCTTTCTTTTTTTGGTTTTATAGAAACACCTAATTTTTTCATCACTTTTATCATTTTCAACATTCTCATCAATTGCACCATGAGTTGACATTGGAATCCTAATTTCTTTCTATAAAAAATATTTTATATATTTTATTTCCATAATTTCTAATTTGTCTCGAAGAAACTTTACCACGAAGGTTATCTAGCACATTTGTTTCAATTGTAAAAAAAACTTTTTCACCTTCATCCATAGAAGGAGTTTCATTTTCATTTTCAAATGTAAAAGGATTTCATTCTCATTTGCATTCTCATAAGATATAATTTCATCATTTTTTTGTTTTTGCATTGTTTCAACCCTAATATTATTGATCTCATCAATGGTGTATCCAGCTTCATCTAAACAAGCAATATCAATATTATCAAAACTTGGGTTTGAACACATACCTAGATACATTGTTTGAATAGGTGCATTTTCCATATCATTGGGAGGTGGATTTGAAGACATACCTAGAGTTGTTTGCATATCATTCAAAGTTGAAGTTGAAGGCATAGTTGGGTTTGTCTCCATAATTACATTTTCTTCCATATTTCCCATCTCCACATTTGCATCATCTACATTCGTTTCATCATTCATGGCTTCCTCTTCAAAATTCTTGGAACTAGATGCTTCCAAATATTTCATTTGGTGAATCCTTTCTCTCCTTTCCCTTTGTCTTTTTACCTCCTTATCTTTATTTGCTTGAATTTCTTCAATTGTCATTAACTTTCTACATTATTTTTTTGTCTTTGCTTATGACCCATGGTTACCAAACCCTCTTTGATGACAAAAACAATAATTCAAGAAACCTAGTTTCAAATTTCCACCTATTTCAAATATTCAAATTAAACTATGTACTATGAATATCATTTTTACTATAAACTCTGAAGTACAAAAACATCATCAGTACATCCAAAAATTCTCTTTTTCCAAATCTTCTTGTAAAAATTTCTTGTACTTGATTCCACTTTAGAAAATTCAACTTGTACTTTGTCTCTTCCAACAATTTGAATAGAATATGCCCTGCACAAGACAAATTCACAATAAAAAACGCAGAAAATGAATGTTGCAGGAAAATCATGTTTTACCAGTACTTTCTAAATTAGGGAAAATGACTATATTAGAAATGCATACACATTATGAAACACGTACGCATTCTGTTATAGGAATGCATATGCATTTTATAATGCATATGTGTTACCTTTACCCAACAGGTAAATAGATAGCGCGTATGCGTTATAAAATGAATACACATTTCATTTAAATAACACATACGCATTTTTGTAACGTGTATGCGTTATTTGAAAGTTGAATTCCCACACCACATCTAGCCTTGGCTTTAGGCTTGGGAAAGGCTTGGCAATCCGAGCCTTACCCTTTGACCTGCAACTAAAAATCTAAGATTGAAGAAGAATGTCCAACTTTGACAACATGGCTAATGGACTTTTTTTCTAAATCAATCTATAAAATTAAAACCCATTAAATAACACGATGTCTAATTTCCAAATATATAATTTTTATTAAGATTGGATTATGTTTGCTATTTTTTAATTAAATTCTAAGCAAAGTAGTCCTTAAACTTGAAATATCAGGCTTTTTTTTTTAATAACTTTTTATTGGTTAAGTTTCTTGTAAAAAAAATTATATGGCATCAAACTTCAGACAATTCTCTACACAATGGAAAGAAAGAGTCAAAAAATGTTTAGTTTAGGTCCAATTATGCTGTCTGGACATGTTATTTTTAAAAATAGCAATTAAGGCCAATAAAAATTTAATAAAAAAAAATTCAACTAAAAATTATAAAAAAAATTCCACATCAAACTTCATGTTGTTAGCTCTCTTTTCCCAAAAGGAATTAGTAAAATACTTTTATTTGGGTCAAAAAGTGTTGTCCGTACACATGCTTGGTATGGTAAAAAAAATAGGGACTTTTAAAAAGTGGTTTTTATAGATCCCTAGCAAAATTTAATTTCTATAATCTAGGTATTTGAATAATTTACATATTTGGAAACTAGATTCAAAATTCAAAATTTCATAGTACTGACTTTTTTTAAGATTCATTGTGTAAGTGCCTCAAATTTTTAGTCCAAGTGTGATAAATTCTGAAAAACAGCAAAAACATTTCCACTTTTTGAGCTTTTTGTGTACCCAACTTCTTGTATCATCCCAACAACAACATCAACAAGAAACCTTAGTAGCACAACAAGCCACACAACAACTTCAAGCATAACAATCAACTTTAATAGCTCAACAAGAAGAAGAAGCTCAACAACAAGCCTTACTAGCTCAACAGTATGCCCAACAACAACAACAAGGTTCTTACTATCCTCACTTAAACATCATCAATCCAAATGCATTAGGAACATATACATCCATACCCCAATAATTTTCACGGAATCTCACACCACTATACACCCCATACAACTCATTTGTCATCCCACCATATGTTCCTCCACCCAACCCGCAAGATGATCTAGCATCACAATTCAAGGCGCTATCACAAGAAGTACAAGACCT
This sequence comes from Sequoia sempervirens, assembly GCA_007258455.2. Classification (NCBI taxonomy): domain Eukaryota; kingdom Viridiplantae; phylum Streptophyta; class Pinopsida; order Cupressales; family Cupressaceae; genus Sequoia; species Sequoia sempervirens. Next base: position 74,921,565 of record VDFB02252616.1, read on the forward strand.
TCGAATGGGGATGACCAAAAATTCCCATACTTAGAACTTGTGTCCATATCCATTTGACTGAAACATAGCCATGATACCATTCCCTCCTAGTTTTGAAATCCCCAAATTTGACAAGTATAAAGGGAGAGGAAGTCTTGTGGACCATATCAAAGAATTTAACATCATGTGCATGGAGGTGGCTTACAATGATTCATATCTAATGTGCCTCTTCCCTCAAAGTTTAACAGGTCATGATATGGATTGGTTTTCTCATATACCTAATGGTATCAAAAATTTTCAAGAAATCACTAACAAATTCATTGATCAATACTCCTTCAATCTTGACATGGACGTTAGTGTAAAAGAATTATACACTTAGAAAAAATCAAGGGGAAACTTTTTCTAATTTCTTGCAACGATGGAGACAAAGAGCTAGTAAAAGCAAGTGGCCTCTTCTTGATGAACAACAAGTGGGAATCATCATAGCCAATCTAGATCCAAATCTTTCATTCCACTTGAAAATGCAATGCATCACATCATATGATGAAGTTGTCCCTAGAGCCCTTAACATTGAAAGAGCTCTAATCTCACAAAGAAATACTCATGATTAGAAATACAACCATCCTTCAACTAGTTTGAATGAGAAACCTTGTATCTGGGAAAAGAACAAAAATGTAAAAAATGATAGTGTGGTAGATGCTAAGGTCATACTAAGTGCTCCTAGACCTAATTAAAATCTAGTTGGTAACATCCAACCAACTATGCAACAAAAAAAACCTCCTAATAACAATCAAATCAATAACACCAACATGCACCAAAGGTGAATCCCTAATAGGAACAACTATCCCAAATGCAAGTATACACAATTATTGGAACCTATCAAAAAAATCATGAAGAAGTTGGTAGAGTCAAATCTGATAACACTTCCCAACTTTGAAAACTATCAAGAACCATAAGAGAAACCATCTTGATATAACGAGCGTGATCTCTATGACTTTCACAAAATCAAAGGGAATAAAATAGAAAACTGCATGAAACTTAAGAACATCATCCAAGACCTCATAGAAAATGATACCATATCTATTGAGGTACCAGATAGGAACTAGGATCTTAAGATATACAAGAAATCTATGTTGGATCATAACAAAGAAAACAATAATGGGAAAGCTAAGGATTACACAAATGTGCAACATACCTATTCCAATGTAGTTGCCTCCTATGATAGTGTTATTACTGTTGTTACCATCAAAGGAGCTAGTACAAAATGTGGAGTCACCACATGATGTGGAAAAATAACCATTCAAGGAGTCCCATCTCAATCTAGGACACAACCTACTTTTCCCACTTCTAATCCTAGCAAGTACATTCTTCTAGATTAGCTTAAGTAGACCCTCGCATAGATACCAATCTTAGAACTCTTAATGTTATCCCCCACACATAGGGAAATATTGGAGAAAGCCTTGTCTGAGTCATCTATTCCCAAGAATATTGATACTGATCATTTTCAAGCTATGGTAGGCCACATCACCAACCATCTTCTCACCTTCTCTGAGCAAGACCTACCATCACAACCATATCATAATCATTATTTACACCTTGAGGTTGATATTCATAAAAACAAGGTCAAAAGAGTCTTGGTAGATGGAGGTGTTGGTTTGAACACTTGTACCCTACAGTTGATCAAACATCTAGGTTATTCAGAAGATACTATTGAGAAATCAAAGAGCACAACTATCAGAGCATATGATGACCAAGAATGGGTATCACAAGGAATCATTGCACTTCCCACTTAGGTGGGACCTCTTATTGGATAAAATACATGCCAAGTGCTTGATCTTGATCTTCCCTATAACATCCTACTTGGCCAACCATGGGTCCAAGCTTTAAAAGTTGTAGCCTCGACCTATCATCAGTGTGTGAAGTTTCTTTTTGAAGGTAGATAAATCACTATCCACGATGATCCTGAGCCTTTTTACTACTAGAAAATTCTTGAGGCCAAGTTCTAGAAGATACCCCAAATACCCAAAAATAATATAGGGCCTATACCATCAAGCTCATTTGTTGACCCATCATCCCCGACTTCTACTTCAACATCAAAAATACCCATTGTACAAAGTATACTTGACATCAAAGAAATGATCCATGATGATGGTTTTGGAAACTACAAGCTATTGAAAGACACCTTTGTCTTAGGAGAGTTACCTATTTCTCCTCAATCTCACGGGAAACCCACATCTAGTACCAAAGAACCTGAAACAATCAAGATGGAAGCTACTACCTTCACCAAGTGGGGGTATTTGAACCAGGAAGATGTCAATGAGGAATATATCTCTAAACTCCTCTATCAAGATGAATGACCTATCCTTGTTCTTCCCATGGAAGATGATAACAAAGGCCTAACTCATGCATAATTGGGGATATAACAAGAATGAAAAGCTAGCATAGAATGATAATGGTTTACTAGAACCCATCATTCATGAGAAATGAATAAAGAATCTTGGCTTGGATTGTACTACTAGCAAGGCCACACTTTTTGGCAAAGGTATTTCTGCTAAATGAGTTGAGGCTTCCTCTTGGTCACCTAAATCATGTGATACAACCTTAGATGACTTTCCCCTTGATGTTGTTGACCTATTTGAGAAAAAAACCCTCTTTATGATATCTATAACATCCTTTTTCCCAAGCAATCAACCAATTGAAATATGCCTAGTATACCAACAACTTATTGACATGGACGAACAAGGACCACTGATTCTAGATTTATTTGAAAATGATGAAGTGATCTCATAATTCATGGGAATCTATGACAACTTATCATGGGAAGATCACAAAGTAGGCTATGACATAGAGCTCGACACAAGGGCATACTATGGGGAGACGATTGAATCCTTCAGTCACAAAATTAATGAAATGCAACTAACATGTAGATCCTTGAGTGATGAAAAAAACCTAGTGGCACTCTCTGATTCTAAAATAGTAAAAACAAAGGACACATCCGACAGTGAAAACTGTTGGAATTGTGTGCCTCAATCCCATAGGCTAAAACCTCTTGTGAGCAATTTTGGTGAGACTATGGAGATGTCTGGCCGACCTACTAGTTGATCTTGACTATCACTGTGAGCTCCTGAATGTCTTGGTGATTGGCATTTGAAACCTTCAGTGTACCCTTGGATAGTCGGGATGATGTCTCAGCGATGATAGGAAGTCTTGCCGATATTGGCATGACCTTTGGTCTATCTAGCCAATGTGTTAATCGGCATGACTTGCTCCTATCAGTATTAAGTCCTAGCGATTGGGAGATGTCTCACCAAAGGAGATACAATTGCTTGTTATCTAGTGCCTAGCAGATGTCGGGGAGACCTATAGCGATTGGGGTCTCTGGGGTGACTTGAACACTTGGTATGAAGTCACAGCAACTGAAGAGTGTCTCACCAATATGGTCATCAGGGTAACACAAGGCTCTCAAGAAGAACTCTCAGCGACTAATGAATGTATCGTCGATAGCGAGGATACACTTGGAGTCTTCGTGGTAACTCAAAGACTTTGGCATGAAGTCTTGGTGATTGGAAGATGTCTCACCGACAGACATAAGGAGTCATCAGGGTAACGAAAGGGGTTCGCTATGACCTCTTGGCAACAGCGGTAAGTCTGGCTGACAAAGCTACATGTGATTGGATGTTTTCGGTGAGACTCCTAGCGAATGGAGTCATCAGAGAAACATGAGGACTTCGGTATGAAGGTTTAGTGAATGTGAAAGGTCTGGCTGACGGTCTTCTTTGGTGTGACTCTTGGTGAACACTGAGGTCTTCAGGATGACATGGTGTGCTCGATGTGATGTCTTGGCGAAAGACGAATGTTTTGCCGACTGTCAGGCACTTCGATGTGACTTGAAGGCATCAGTATGATGTCTTGGTGAAGAGTGTTTGTCTTGCCAATGGGAATCCTAATGTCGGTATGACCTCTCAGCAAAAGCGATAAGTCTTGCTGAGTGTTTTTTGGGGTTTTTTATAACATAAAGGCTTGGTATGATCTCTCAGCGAAGGACGATAGTCTTGTCGACTAATGAACACTTCAGAATAACTTGTGGTCATCGGTATGATGTCTCATCGAATGGCGATTGTCTCGCCGATGACAAGGAAATTCGGTAAGATGTTTTGGCAACAAGGGGAAGTCTAAGCGATAGATTTCTAGACTCGTTATAATGTCTTGCCGATAGTGAAGACTCTTGGCGATAATGATGAATGGGCTCTGTGGCATCGGGGAGACACGATTAGTGTCTCACTAACATGCGACACAAGTTGAACGCCTTTTGACCGAGTGAAAGACTGTCCTACGTGGTGCGACTTGGACCAATTAGAGAGAGAAGAATGTGTACTGATTGCTGTGAGACCATTGCAACTATTTCTGTGTGGAAGGGAAAACTCTACATGAGGAAGTGGAAACATCTACGATGCTGAGCTGGATGATTCGATCATTGTGATTCGACAGTTGGAATCAAACCGATTCACTGAGCCTGTGAAGAACGAATGTATATATGTATGCATTGGACGTTCTTTGTAGTGAGTCAAAGAGCCAGAGAGAACAAGAGAAGAAGAGAGAGAGTCAAGTGGCTGGCTGAAAGGTCGAGGCCATGAGGCAGAAGTAGAGGAAGAGAGAGGTAGGGTTTTGTTGCTGGAATCTCTTCTGATCATGAATGCCATGGTTGATCTCTCATGAAGAGTTTGCTACCAGTTGTATCCAGAATGAACAAGATGTAATCTCTGAAAAGGCTATGAGCCTGAAATTGTATTGTAACCATTTGTTGTTGAATAATACAATGGCTTGATCTTTGGAGTGTGGGGTTTTTTATCCCAAAGGATTTTCCCCATGTAAATCTATTTGTTCTGGTTTCTGTCTCATCTTTGATGTCTGTTGGTTCTTGTTGTAGAATCTGTTAATGCATGTTGTTGAATTTACATGTGCTTCTCTCAGAAGGATCAATGTGGGAAATAAACTGTGTCTGTTTCCGCTTTAGGACATATTTGTACATGTCTTTGAGGCAACCTAATGGAAATGAAAGTTATCGAAGGCACTACTGTTCTTAGAGATTTCTCTGAGATGCACTAATTTTTCCTAACAAAAACCTCCCTGAGGCACCCAAGGATGAGGAATTCAATCTCCCCCTTAGTGTAATGGATCTAGAAAAGTTAGTAGTGCTAGTAGAAAAGACCACTCTAGTCAATGTGGGTATCGAAGAAGCACCTCAGATCACTTTCTATGTTGAATCCTTGTTGGACGAAGAATAGAAGAACCTAGAAACATTCCTCAAAGAGTGAAGATCCAAATTTGCATGGTCATACATAGATATGCCAAGCCTTGATCTGGAAGTGGTTGTGTATCACTTAGTAGTTTATCCTAAAGTTAATCCAATTAAGCAAAAATTTCAGAAGATGCATCCTTAGATAGCACTCTTGGTCAAACTAGAGTTACAAAATCTTCTTGACGTTGGATTTATCTGACCAATAGATTATCTTGAGTGTGTTTCAAACCTAGTACAAGTCTCAAAACCCACTGGGGCATCATAATATGTATTGGGGACATTACTACGATGTCTTAACAAAGAGGAAGCCTTAACTGATTTAATAGAAGTACATGATGGCATATGTGGGTCCCATTCTAGCGGTATGACATTAGCTAAGAAACTATTGAGGACGGGGTCCTATTGGTCAACCATGGAAAAAGAAGCTCATCAATATGTGTGGAAGTGCATCTAGTATCAATAGCATGGGGATCTGATTCATGCTCTAGCTCAATAATTGCAGCTAATGATCACACCATGGCCTTTTTGACAATGGGGCCTTGACCTCATTGGAAAAATAACCCCAACCTCATCCAATGGCCACAAGTTTATCATAACTACCACTAAGTACTTTACTAAGTGGGTAAAAGTCATTCCTTTGACCTACATAATAGGAAAACAAATTACAAAGTTTATCCTAAATTGCCTCATCAACCGTTATGGTGTTCTGCAAACTCTCATCTCAAATAATGGAACCCCCTTTAAAAATCAAGATGTGAAAGAGTTGTGCCAAAGATTCAGTATCCAACATCGATTCTCTACCCCAACTATCCCCAAGGAAATTTCCAAGTTGAGGCTACAAACAAAACTATCCTAAAAATCTCAAAGAAAATAATAATTGAAGCTAGTTGTGACTGGCATGTTTATAGCTAAAGTCCACTCTTTGGGATTATCAAAACAATATCCACATGCCTATAGGTGCAACCCCTTTCTCTTTGGTCTATGGATCATAAGCTATCTTACCTATTGAGATTGAGCTCCCATCTTTACGAGTGTCATTATAGAATGTGATTACTGAGGAAAAATATAGTGTCTTAGCTGAACGAACTAGAATTCTTGGATGATTATCATCTTGATGCCCTCAATCACTTGCAATTATATTAAAACCGATTGAAATAGAACTATAACAAGAGGATCAAATGTCAGTTGTTCCAAGTCAGAGATATTTTCCTAAATCAGAATCAAAAGAACCTTCCAGATCAAGACATGAAAGGAAAGTTTGAACCTAACTGGTTGGGTCCCTTTGTCATCACAGTGAGCTATGGATCAAGAGCATACCAATTGTCAACCCCTGAAGGTGAACCCTTGTAGGAGCCAGCTAACAACTTGCATCTAAAAATGTTTTATGCCTAATCTTGAAGGGTATAAAATCTAAAAATACAAAAAATAAAAAAAATAATCAAAATCCAACAAAGGGAGAAAAATGATTGAAAAAAGTAAATAAAAAAATCATCCTCTAGTGAAAACCACTTCGATGGCACTTTGGGAAAGTACCTTGGTGAAAACTTGGTAAACAAGTGCCTTGTGTAAATAAATCACCTCCATCTATTCTTTGCATCAGCATTCATCATTCATCTGTGTCCTTATCATAACTTGACATTGTGAGGTATAATGAACCCTTTAGCACTACTTGGCATATTCCAAAGGTCAGTTTTTCTTGCCTATACTAAAGTAGTCTAACCTGACACACTAGGTGCATTTCGTTATGGGATCATATTGGGTTCTTATATATCTTGAGGTCATCGGAAATATTATCTGGAAAACACCAAAAAAAATCATAGAATCTTATCAGAAAACACCAAAAACATGCGTAAAATGTTCATCATTAAATCCAAAAAAAATTGCAAAACCCTATATAGCTAAAATCCAAAAATATTAAAAAAAGTGTAAAGGAAAAATCCAAAACATCCAAAAAACATCAAAATCCCTATAAAGGTAAAAAACATCAAAAATCCAAAAAGTGATATCCCTTGTCAAACTACATCATCTTTAAGCTTGAACGTAGGAAAGACATCATTGATGCGCCCCTGAGAAACCCTAGGTCAGTCCTTTAGGAGTACATCATAATAAACTGACATCTTTCATCTATTCATATCTTCATCTTGTAAATAGGTTGAGTTAGTCGAACTACATGGTCTTTGCATGTATAACATAGGAAAGGCTTATCTTTTATCAACCCTCGAGGTCCCTAGGATAGGTCTTTAGGTTAGGTTCTTGGTCAAAACTAAAAAATTCTTGAAAACCCCAAAACATCCAAATATATCAAAAAACCCCTAAACATTGGTAAAATCTTTGAAAACCAAAACATCCAAATATTAATAAAACATAAAAACATTTGAAAATATTCAAAAGACCTAAAAAGCCTCAAATATCTAAGAAAACCCTAAACGACCTTAAAAAATATGAAAATTCTAAACATTTACGCATAAACTTCCAAAAATACCAAAAACATTGAAATATTCCAAAAAATCCAAAGCCACCCATCGCATTTTTCTTTCACCCACAATAAACCTTCACCCATAATAAATCAATCATCACCTTCAAACTTTGGCAAAACAAATAGAAAACAAGTATAACAAGTCGTAAAGTGAGAACCTAATTGTCAAAATATAAAGTCTAAATTATAGGTAAATACGTTAGAAAATTTTATATCAATGGCTCATCTTAGCATCATCATCCTAACATCAAACAACCTTTGATCAACATGTCTTAGGATGTATCATTCCTGCGATGGACATTAATATCAGACATCACCTTACCTAAACTTAAACTAGGCAAGAGATATTAATAACACTAGCTATTTTTCTTTGATCTTTTCTTATGATTTATCTTAATGGCCCATTCTGAGGACCTCTCGATGATGTCTATAAAAAAAAACATGATTTAGAGAGAAAGGAATGGGGCATCGATCATTATCTTTCATTTGTTGTGCTTGTGGGTAATCTTGTAAAATAATCTTGGAGCATACTTGCTTTGTTGTGTATAAGAAGGTCATTTGGGGTATGTTGTTGACTATTGTGTGTACTTTGGTCCAATATACTTTAAGCTTATAACTTACATTCCTTGGAACAAGGTTTTTGTATGTCAAGAAGTGAACAAGAACTATCCTATATGTTTGTCGAGTCAAAGTCCATTACACTAGATATAAGGCCATCCTGGTTATCAATACCTTGATGCATTGTGTCTATGTGTTACATCAAATAATAAGGAATGATAGAAATCCCAATTTTGAAGTGTGAGCATCTCATCATCCTACATTTCATCTTCATTTTGCACTGTCTTGTCACCATCTCTAATAAAGCCTCGATGGATCATGGACTTGTTGGATCTTTTGAAACAATCATCAAAATCAACAATCATTTGTTCTTTATTCATCTATCTTCTCTCCACGCTAATCTAGTATCATGATAGTCACCAAAAATATCATCACTGCATGCATAAACCATCAACATACATACATCTCATAATCATAGCATCCATCATCATAATCATTGCATATCACATCATACATTTTGCATAATCATTTGAGTTGTGATGAATAATATAGATTTGTTATTATAAACATCTTAAATTGTTGCATATCATAAGCATTTGCATCCATACATCCATATGTGCATACATAATCATCATAAAATTGCATAGAAAATACACCAAAAGAAATACATCCACATCATTTGCATCCATATCATTTGCATCACATATCATTCATTCCATAACATATCGTGAAAAGATATTGAAAAAGAATATAACATTGCATCCATATCAATCATGATCATCTCATTTCATATAGACATAAGTAGAGTGAATCCATACATAATCTAAGCATCTCATATCATATACATCCATAAACATGAAATGAGATGAACACATCATGAATCATCTATATCAGTATCATATATATCATAAAATGAATGTCATAGTACCAAATCTAGATCAGTGTACATATAACGATCAAAAGTACAATATCCATGAGGCTATCAAAAAGGAGCCCATGAATGTATATCTATGATAAAGAATTGGGCAAAAAAATCAAAAAGTGTATGTACATTAAAGACTATCCCTCATGGCTACTACCCTCTCTAGCCTGCCTCTCAGGCTGATCCTCTGCTCTCAGCTATGCATCATTGCACTACGAAAAATTAGGCTATTTGAGTGCATGCAGTACATCTCAGTGGTAATGTTTCCTATAATATGCAACCTCTATAATGGCCTCTCTGTACAACCTCGCTGAAACTGTCCTACCATATGTGGCCACCATCATAGCCTCTATCTATTGGCATAGGGAAATCTCTTGGTCTCTCTCTCCAGTCATAGCCTGTACCCACTATAATGTCTAATCTCTTTTGGTCGTAATGGAAACCACCTACTACCGTGCCTAATCCCGCTCAACAGTAATACCCAAAATTTGTTGGTAGGCCTGATCCCAGTCACTAATCAAAGTCTGGGTATGTGTAGGATCATGATGGGCCAAAAAGTGGCGATATGATGGGTAATGTGGCTAATGACTTTATTTTTACCCAAAATTGATGAAATGAAAAGGATTTTTAAAGGAGAATCTCATCTTTCCACCAATATAAATTATGTTTTACTTTGAATTTAATAATTAATTATTATTCATTTTCTATTTGAATTACGACTAAAGTCCTAATTGATAGGTTGATTGAAAAATATCTATAGCTTTCAAACGATATCACATTTTTTGAATCTAAAACATGTGTCACATTCTATGCTTCACATACTATAGGATTAAAAAAAGAAGAAATTGAATTTCATGAAGTTTTGACCAAGTTAAGGTGGTCAAACAGACGAGTTTTTATATTTTTTAAAAGTCGTAATAAAAAGTTCATAATTAATTATTTGCTTGGAAAAGAATTACAAAAAATTATGCATCACATCAGGACATGAGTCCTATACTTATATCTAAAATATTATAAAAAAATATTATCATTTTATTGTTGTTAGGGTGGTCAGATAGACACCTACTTATTTTTTCCCTGAAATTTAAGTACTACTGCATTGAAATTTCAATTTTTCACCAAATAGATTTAAAAAATAAATAAATCTAGTAGTTTAGAAACTACATTCAATTTTCTACAGATTCTATTCTTACATATTTTTGAAATAATATAGATAACTTATCCAAATTTTTATGTCAAGTTGCCTAACTCTAATTTTTCTAATTTGTTTGCCACTTAAGGGCCTGTTTTTTCCATGATAATATTGCACATACCCGTCTGCACCTATTGGTAGTTGTTGAATTTGTGCATCCTTGACATTAGGTGGTAGTGATGGTGGTGCTTCCTACTGCTATGGTCCCTACTATTGTACGAATGGAAGTTGTTGAGGAGGCTATTTTCCAATTGGTAGAGCCCCCGAAACCTCACCATCCTGTCCATCCTAGCCACCCTATCCTCTACCTCTAGCCCCCTTTCCTTTGGGCCTCCCTCATGGAGGTACAAACCAGGCATCATATGTAGGCGTAGTCTGATCTACTGCCTAACCCAAATCATAGGCCCATGGCTGAGCCACTAATTGTCTAAATCTGTCGACTGCCTTAGGAGCTGGAATGGTCGGTCCCCATGTGGGAACTTCTATGGATGACCTAGCAAAAATGGCGTTGTATGCATCATCAAGTCTATCCTAGACATCTACAAACTATTGAGCCACTCTATCTGGTAAATACCACTCAATAATAGTGTGCTTGTGACCCTGCATGTATCGAGTTTTCTTGGTGAAGTATAACTATTAAACATCATCAAACCATGGTGGCATCTAAAGCCACGGGTGTGAGCAGAAAACATCCATATCATCAATGACTCGTCACTAATATGGGATCCCAATATGTTTGGTGTGCCTCAATGTAATAGCACCTCTATACTGCCAGATCATAAGATCATCTGGCTTGACATCTACCATTTGAATAATAGGTCAGAGCACGATGATATGCTCCCATGCCCAAATGTGTAGCAGAGTCACCCCTGCACCAATGGATCTCCCATCACAGTAAAAAAAATCATGCATATCATGATACATAGAGGCTAGCATCACTTCCCCCTAGGAAAAAAGAGTCCTCCTATGTAGCATCCTATGCTACGCTAAGCCCTCTCCTGGGTTGAACCCTCTGTTGTGTATGTTCAGAGCAACCAAACCTAAAATAATGGCTGGAATAATCAACCTGAAGGTTGGCATGTGACCTTTGTATGACTTGAGGTCAATCTATGATGTAACCAAAACAATGCCCTCCATCTCCATCACCTCATGGCAAGCATCAAGCCTAACATCAACATCATAGACCACATGATTGCCATGATTTGACAAATGAAGGATTCACCAAACATCCTCCAAGGTCACCATCGCCTTGCTTGTCAGAAGGTGGAAGGATGATGTCTCACTGTGCCATCTCATGCAAAGAGTAGTCATCATCACTAAGTGAGTTTGGATGAAAAACACATATGCAACATACCAGGGGCCGATCTCTCCCAAGTGCTCTTGATGCAACTCTGACAAATCACTCAATCTTTCCAATACGGTTGGTCTATGTTCCCATGAAATTAATGCTGGACTAACCTCCTACGTCCACAAAGCACACGATGTCAGGAAATTGAGGAAATTTGACTCAATTTGAAATTTATAGCTCAAAAATCATAATAGCGTCGCTATATTCAAATTTCAAATTACGACACCCAAAGCATTTAAAATTACAAATTGCAACATACATCGCCAAACACATAGGTGTCACATTTTAATCTTTGGCAACCTTAACTGTAATTTATAAATTGGCAAAATCATCGCTATATCGGTATGCGTCACACTTTAAAATTAGAAACCCTAATTTTAAATCGTGACTAGCATCGCCATATACATATGCATCACTATAATTCATTTCAACATCACCAATTTTAATTTAGGCATTGCTATATAGCGATGCCACAAAAGTTTAAATTTCAAAGCATAATAAATGCATCCAAAAGTCAAATTTCAAACCAAGTTTGAGTTACATACTAGTGGTCCTACGCCTAGAAGTCGCTAGAACTCTCAAACTTGGTTGTAAATGTGCTTGGGAAGCTCTCGACATGCCATTTCATTGGAGATTCAAAGCTCAAAATAGCAAGAATCTCTTAAGTGTGAATGCACAAATGAATTGAAAGTGACCCTTCTTGGCTTATTTAAGCTAGAAAATTAAGGATTTTTGTCCTAATTTAACCTTGAAGAAATGGTTTATCATCCTTTTCACCAATTTTTCCAATCTGAACCTAATTTTGCATCACTTTTTTGCATATTTGACATAATTCTTGTATCTTGAAGCCTTTCTAGACCCTCAAGGGAATTTTTAAAGTTTTAATCAAGAAATCAACCTAAAATTTAAAATTTTTGCCCAATTTCTTGAGGGGATAGTGAATCAACTTTATCCTTCAGCAGTGGGGCATCTATATATATATATATATATATATTTGATTTAGCAATAGTTTTAATTTGAAGAGCATTATTCTTTGAACTGAAGTAGTAGGTACTTCACTTCAAAGAGGGGCAAAATGTAGACACTGAAAAATGTCCTAAATGATATCATACACTCAAAACAGATTTACTAACATCATTTCCTCTTTAAACCCATCTTATTTTTACTTAATTGATTAAATTAGCTTAGCTATTTAATTAATTGCATCATTTTCATCTATTAGGGCATAATTAATTTAATCAGGTTAATTCATCCCCCTTCATGATAACACTTCATCTCATTAAATTAAATAAATCAAAACATTTAATTTAATTCCCTAAGTCATCTTATTTAATTAAATAACCCTAAGTTATTTAATTAAATATCATTCCATCTCTCCCCTCCATTTATTAATTCATTTAATTTAATGAAAATCACCTTTAATTCTTCAAATCCCCTAATTGCATGATAAAACCTTGTTTAATTAGCAATTAAACTAATTTTCCTCTAAAAGGGAATATTCCTTATCTCCTTTTTTGCACAATTAAAGTTTTCTTTTAATTTGGAAAATGCTTTTTTCCTCACCCAAATGAATATTCCAAATGAAAAAGGGATATTTTCACTTAGCTTCTTAAGCAAGTTTTAACCTTTAACCTTTTTAACAAGTCACCTTTGACCTATGTGTGTAGGTCAAAAGTGTGTTTGAGGCAAGTGTGAACCCTTGATTAAATCCCATCATGCATTCTTATCCATTGATGAGAATCCATGATCCATGCCTCTCATCTCCTTCATAGTTGACCATTGATTAATCTTTTCAATCTCAACCCTCCATTTCTCATTTTCTTTCCTAGAAATAATTCACTATTTGGAGATAAATGGATCCATCTTTTTCAGAGAAAAATCATGCTGTTGAATCTCATCCATCTTTTTCTTAATTGAAAACTTATGTTGTTGAGCTCACTTTCATCCATACTCATCTTTTACTCACTTTTATCTTTTTTTAGTTTATTTTAATTGTATAATAGCTTAAAGCATCTATTAATGGCTTCCATGCATCCATCTTAGTTTGTATATGAATTAGGTTTTTCATCTTTTAGCTTAGAATTATCTTAGATTAGCTTAGCAATAGCATAATTAGATCATTTGTAGCATAAAATCATGTTAATTTAGCTTGCATCATGTTCATTTTTAGAATAAACCAGGTTTTCGTGCATTTATCACAATGGTTTCATCAATTATCTTCCATAGAATTGATTGAAATAGGCTCACTAATCACGGGATTGGGAAAGGGTCGTTGTTTCACATCAACACAACACCAATTCCAAAACAGGATAAGTTTCAAATGGGTTAGAGTAGGAATTTAACTATTTTATTATTTGTAACCTTTAGTTTGTATAAATGCTTAGTTTAATATTTTCAATTTGAATGATCTTGTTTGGTAGATGTAGGTTTATTTGGGTAAATTATGCTTCAATTCATCATGGATTAAGTGTAATCGATCCACACTTACAATCCTCATCTCACACCTATAAGAGCCCATTTTGATTAGGGTCCCTCATTCTATCACCAATCATATTGATGGTTTGCTAGCACAATCAAATTCAAGTAGAGCAATAGACACTCTAATTCTCTTGAAAAGTTGAGAGATCCTTGCATAGTCGGTTCTAAGAATATTTACTATCTTGGTATTGAATGAATTAGAAAGAAAAGGTGGTATATGTTATTTTTTCTACAAAGTTTGTAGTTGGCCAAAATGTAATTATTTGGCTAGGAATAAAGAAATAAGAAATAAGACAATTAGTTTGATAATCAATGTAAGTGTTTGGTTATGTTAGTTAGTGGTTAGTGGTTCCAGAATTAGTTCCAGAGAGAATAATTAATGTAATGAAATGATACGATGGTTAGTCTTCAACCACTGTTTGCGCGCTATATTATCAGAGTCATGTAGTTAATAGACATGTTATTGTTGTTGCTATGATTGTCACGAAATACTTGTACTAGAATTTGTTTGATAAGCAAAAGACAATAGTGATGATTTTATGCTTTACATTCTAGTACGTTGTTATGTTCTGTCAATTATTCTCATTTACTCATTATATAAATCTACATTCAATATTTTTCAAGTTATTAATAGCTCGAAAGCAAGTGTTGTGAAACAAAAGCACATTGGTGCTACCGAGAAAACAAATATCATCTAGAAAGAAAAATGGCAACCAGTTCTAGCAAAGCTAAGAAATTGACTATCATTCGGCCAAAGGTAGCAGGAGGCACAATAATGGCTAGAGGAAGTGAAAATGAAATCACTCCAGAGACAATCACTTGAGAAATTCTCAGTGACACAGAATGTCATTCATAGTTATCTTCAACTCTGAACTCTCACATATTGAAGAAAGCATTAGAAAAATTACAAGTGGAAAAAGAAACACAGGTGCCATTCTTCAATGTGAGAGAGTTCAAGCCATATCTATGCTAGTTGGTAGTTGGCTATGATAGGCATGGCCACTGGTGTATAATCAAATTCAGGGGTTATGAGGTGACAGTGTGGTATGACACTCTTGAATTTACAAGGGTTTTCAGAATCCCTTCCGAGGGCTTGCACCAACAAAACTGCCAAGAAAGATGTCGAGGTAGAAAAAGGAGGCCCTCATTGCCAAGGTTTGCAAGTCCAATCTGACACTTGAGGAGAAAGATACCATCTGGGGTGCTAGCAACAGAGGTCTAAGAAAGAACTTCCTCAATAGTGCTGAGTGGAAGTGTGTACTTTATTTGATGAAAAGTAGGCTTACAAGAGCGAGTGGGGTGTTAGATATTGCTATGTGGATGATTGGGATAATGATTAGATTGGTGATTGGAAATGTGTACAATTGGGTGAGTGGGCTTTTAGAGTGGATGAGAGACTTTATTAGCCTTTGACACAAAGCATGCTATATGATGCAACATGCCATAGGGATACTTTTGCACACAATCCATCGGTAAGTACCTACTAGCCATTGGGGTGCACTATAACCATTGGCAGAAACTGACGATGGGTAGCCTATTGTATTCTACTGGTCCAATCTTGGCATAAAGAGCATGGGAGATGAAGCACAACAAGAAACACCATCAACAAAGAGGATATGGTAGATGGTTACATAGAGGCTGAGCGAAGAGGAGGACGAGTAGGAGGAAGAACATAGTGGAGAGGGAAGCACCACAGAGGATGCAACCATTGTTGTGTCATTGGATGAGGATGAGGAGATGAGTGCAGATGTGGTCTCTGTAGCTAGGGAGGTCGGGTTTCAGGAAGTGGAGGAGGCAATCATTTCTGACATACCAAATGTGCCCAAGTAGGCCATTCCTATAGTTCCCCCTACCAATAGTACCAGGGACTCCATTAGTAGCATCCATTCCAGCTTCTACGCTAGTAGTAGTGGGTTCCTGTGGGGAAGGAAAGGAGGAAGATGATGAGGCTATGGATGGTTGGCTTGATGGGATGGGTGAATAGGTACAAACCCCTCCGCCATCTCTAGGCATGGCCAAAGAACCAACTCACATATCTATATAGGAAACCACATAGCTGAGCACCTAAGAGAGTGCCCAACAAGAGCCGAGTGTGCAACTGGCCACCCATCTAGCAAGCACACAAAAGAGTATGCAATTTCTAGGTGCACAACCACCATTGAGCATTCTAGATGCATAATAGTCTGTGAGTAGTCCACCTAACACCCAGCTAAGTGGGTAGCAAGGGGGCACTCTATTTGGCTAAATAGTAGTATTTAGCTCACAAGCACCACTAGATCATTACCACTTGGTGACTTGGGCAATATTATGGATGACCCCTTCATTAGGTCATGCAATTTCTTCACCCTCACGGTCGAGGCGATAGAGATAGGGGCAGCTTGGAGAGGCAGCATCAAGTAGGGATGAGTCAACAAGACTGATATGGATGACATTGGTGGATTCCCACAACCCTATTGGAACCTTGCATAGGTACATTAGAGAGTTGAGTGGCATAGGTAGGTAGATACAAGAGTTGATTTCAATGGGTTGGCATATGCAAGAGATGGGCGAAGTAAGTCAATAGCTTATCACAGGACTCGATCCCCTAGTAGCACAGGAGGTGGAACACATTTTGGTGTTCATGTAGATGGGATGCAAGAGAGAATTCTTCTAGTGATTCATAGCAAAGGGTTGGCCTGATTTTTTGACAATAGATGAGATGACAGTTGCCTAGTAGCCAAGACAACTAGCAACAGTAGGAAGAAATGATAGATTTCTCACGACGCTCCATGGTATGGAGTGATACTACAAAGATATCTACTTTTGATGGTGCTAGCAATAACTCCTCATCAATGAGAGGGAAGGTGGGTGAGACAAGGCCTTGGCACAGGTGGCCCAGTGCTGTATAGAGCTAGTGGAAAAAATCTCCAAGTCACAAGAGCAGCTAGATCAAGTGACGACTGATCGAGCATGAGCCTTGGTAGTAAAGGAGGAAGAGTTGGCAGAGAAGGAAAAGAAATTGGTGTAGAGGGATAACTAGTTGGAAGAGAAGGATAGGCAGTTGGCAAAGAGGGTTGCTCAATTGGTGAAGAAGGACAAGGACTTTGTAGTAACAAAAGAAGAGTTGGTGGTGGGCCAAGCCAAACTCGCCAAAGCAATCAAGATGTTGAAGCTAGCCTGAGAGCAACAAAAGGTAGGCAACCAAAAACTCCAACACCTGTAGTAACAATCCACAATGACTCCCTCTTTGTTTGTACACCTAGGGACACACTCTCTTCCTCCCTCTTCTTAATTCCCCTTCTGTTCCAGTTTTCATTTTGAGTCGTCTAGAAGATGACTACTTGTTAGGGGGGATGATGTAGTTGGCCAAAATGTAATTAGTTAGTTGGGAATAAAGAAATAAGAAATAAGACTTAGTTTGATAATCAATGTACAAGTGTTTGGTTGCATTAGTTAGTAGTTAGTGGTTGGGGAATTAGTGCCTAAGACAATAATTAATGTAATTAAATGACATGATAGTTGGTCTTCAACCACTTTCTATGTGCTATATGTATCAAAGTCATGCAGTTAATAGACATGTTATTATTATTGCTATGATTGTCATGAAATATTTATATTGGCATTTGTTCGATAAGTAAAAGACAACAGTGATGATTTTATGCTTTACATTCTAGTATGTTGTTATGTTCTGTCAATTATTCTTGTTTACTCATTGTATATGTTGGCATTCAATCCATGAGTAAACAAAATTCTCTTGTTTTCTATTAGATTAGCAGGGAAAAGGGCCCTGACCCTAGAGTTCAAAATAATAGTGACTTAAACAAATAAAACCTAAGAAAAGGCATGTAGGCCACCAAAAGAACAGTAAGGCATGCTTACCAAGAACAACACAGCTAAAACACAAAAAACTAGAAAAGAGGAAATTGGACCACCAACAACTAGAGGAAACAAAAACCATGAGTGACAACTATTTAATCAAGTTCCAATTCTCTAATAGAGCATTAAGTGACTCCTCCCAATATTTTTAGACCTTGAACTTTCCCCCCTTTTTATATGTATCCTATGGTTTGATTTTTCCAATAAAGGTCTCTTTGTTGATAAAATCAAATCATAATAGACATTTGTAGGCATATATGTAGAATTTACTAAACATGTATTAGATATTTGAACCTCAAATGAAAAGTTACCTGTCAAATCTATTTTAACCTAGACTAACATATTTTAAATGTATCCTAAAGCTAATGAGATATGAAAAATATCAAAAGAGGGTTAGGGTTTATAGAAAATAAATTAAAAGAAGTGAATAGAAAAATAAATTGACAATGATAAGAATAATTTTATCCCTGTTCTCTTAATGGTATTATGAAATCACAATAAATTGACATTATAATTTCTAATATTTTGAATAATAATTCACAACATTAGTGCAAGAGTATGAGGAAAACCATTATTTAAAGATACTTCAATTTAAAAACATTTCAACTACTTTATTCCATGCATAGATTCAACACATAACTCTATTACAAGAATATTAATATAGTTCTCATCAATTTGTTCACTCTTAAGAGAATAAACTAAGACATGCAACCACCAAAGGTTGAGAGCATGAAAACCTTATAGGAAATATATCCTTTTATTGGATGGAAACAAAAATTACAATTTCTAGAAAGATTTCCATTTTGAAAATTCAATATTTTATTGATGCAGGAGCATCCAGTGGTGTAAGGGCAATCTTGCATCACCCAAAAATAGTTAAATTTCAAGTTTCTCAGTTTTTAGATATTTTTACATTTTTGGATACCCTTTTTGTTATAATGAAATTCCTAATTTATAGTTTTTATTTTATATTCTTGGTGGAAAGATATTGCAGTTTTAGTTTCCTAGATTTACACCTGAAAATCTTCTAAGTTAGATTTGAGATACTTAGTTTTCCTAGATCAGCCCCGAAACTTGTTGAAATTGGCATAGCGATTTTGAGTGCATTTTTGACTTCGTGACCTTTCCAACGGTTCAAACGGTTCACGAATCGGAGTCCCAGATCAAAAGTTATGGCCTCGGGAAGTTGGCGCACTTTCTAGAAGAGACAATTGCAAATGCTCTTTTGAAATTTGAACTTCATGTTGTAAATTTTTGGTGCCAAACTGCCTAAACTCAAATTTAATGTTTTTTTGGCTCCAAACTAATGAGGAGCTCTATTTATGGGTGGGTTTCTAATTTTTGGGCAACTTTTTGGGGACAAGCTCACATATTGCGAAAGGGTGATTCTGTAGCTTTCTGTAACTTGCATGTTTTGTAGAAATTGGGGATTTGAGATCCTCTACATGTAAGAAGCTCCATTTTTCTGAATAATAAATTTATTCTCTTGTTGTGGGTTATTTTCTAAGTCTCGGGTTGCGCCCTCATCAAGTGGTATCAAAGCAAGGTTTTCTTGAGTGTGTGGACAGATCGCCGATCGTGAGGCAGTTCGCACCAGGACCGTGGTTGTGGGTTGAGGTCAAGAAAGATGCCTCTAAGAGTGATGCTTGGTAGGTGTGGTGGTGCCAGAGGTGGTCGAGGTGGTAGAAATGCTGGTGGAAGAGATGCACTGGTAGCCTTCCAAAGACAAATTGATGTGTTACAAGAGCAGTTGAGAAGAGGGTTAAACCCGGGGAAAGAAAGTGAGGATGAAGGAGAGGAAGAAGGATCAAATGAAGAAGAGGAAGAAGAAGCAATTGATCAAGACCAAATGCAGCTAATAAGGGCCATTTCAAAGATCGGGAAAAGACCCAGAGCAAAAGTCGCCAGTTATTCTAGAAGTTTGAACTCGGAAGAATTGATCGACTGGATCAACGAGCTAGAAGAATATTTTGAGTATGAGGAAATAGAGGACCCAGATCGGGTTAAGTTTGTGAAAATGAAGCTAAAGGGCCATGCCAGTATTTGGTGGAAAGATATCCAGTTGGAAAGAAATCGAAGAGGAAAAGGAAATGTCACCAAATGGGATCGCATGGTAGAGAAACTGAAGAAGCAGTTCATACCAGTGGACTACGAGTTAGATCTGTTGAATAAATTGCAAGGGTTGAAGCAAGGAAGTAGATTTGTGAAAGAATATACTAAATAATTTCACAAGATAATCATCAGAATGGGCCACACAGAGGCCAATAAGAAGAAGGTAGCCCGATAGCTTAATGGGTTATGACCGAGCATTCAGGAGGAGTTAAGCCTAGTCAGAATGACCACCATCGAGGATGTGTATCAGTTTGCTCTGAAGGTGGAAGAGAAGCTAAACAAAAGATTTGATGGCAAGAAAAAAGGATGAGGAGGTCAAAGTGGAAGGGGCAGTGGAAGACCTTCAGGAAGCCAAAATGATGATGAAAAGAAAAGTGAAGATGTGGGTACCAGTCAAAGCCAAAGGAATGACAACTTCTACTGCCCTCGTGATCAAAATAGTGGTGATCAAAGAGGTAGAGGACAAGGGAGATATGGATAAGGATCTAGAAGAGGTGGTTTCAAAGGAATGTTTTTCCAGTGTGGTGAAGAAGGGCATCGAGCCTATGAGTGTCCACAACACTAAGGAAGGGTAGACAAAAGGACAAAAGGTCATGGAAGGCTTGCACATGCAAATGAGGAGGCCCAATATGAACATTCAGATGATGCTGAAAGGGGAGAAGCCCTAGTGATTAGGAGAGCCCTGGTGACTGAGGAAAAAGGAACCGGAATAGAGGAAGAATCTATTTCGCAGAAGGTGCAAGTGTGAAGGAAAATGTTGTGATGTCATTATTGACAGTGGGAGTACCGATAATCTAGTGTCAGAAGAGATGGTCACAAAGTTGACGCTGAAGAGGGAAAGACACCCGCAACCATATCAGATTGCCTGGTTGTAGAAAGACCACAAAGTTTTGGTCAATGAGCAGTGCCTAGTAAAGTTCAAGATCGGGAGCTATCATGATGAGGTACTCTGTGATATCATCCCCATGAATGCATGTCACATGTTGTTGGGGGAGGCCATGGCAGTTTGGTAGGTGAGCTATACATGATAGCCATGCAAACACTTATTCCTTGACAAAGGATGGGGTTCGTCACAAGTTGAAACCCCTGAAGGAGACCAAAAAAAAGGTATGCAGTAGTGCTAGAATTTGTTATGTAGATGGAAGAATTTTTTTAGAAGGTATGAAGTATGAGCGTGTGTGTTATGTATTGATTCTTAGAGTGAGGAAGTAGGATAGTGAGAAGGTTCCAGAAGAAGTTTTTGGGATGTTGGATGAGTTTCAGGATATTATTTCTGATAATGTACTTGAGGGTTTACCACCAATAAGGAAGATCAGTCATCAGATTGACTTGATTCCTGGAGCGAGTTTTCCAAATAAGGTAGCCCATAGAATGACTCTAGTAGAAAATAAGGAGTTGAACAGACAAGTTCAAGAGTTGTTGAGAAATGGTTTGATACAGGAGAGTTTGAGTCCATGTGCAGTACCTGCAATACTAGCACCAAAGAAGGATGGGGAGTGGAGGATGTGTACAGATTCCTGAGCCATAAACAAGATAACAATCAAGTACAGATTTCCCCTGCGAAGGATGGATGAACTGATGGACTATTTGAGTGGAGCTCAGTACTTCACAAAGATTGATCTGAAGAGTGGATATCACCAGATCTGGATTTGAGAGGGAGATGAATGGAAGACTGCCTTCAAGACCAAAGAGGGCTTGTACGAGTGGTTAGTCATACCTTTTCGGCTAACCAATGCACCAAGCACATTCATGCGGCTCATGAATGAGGTACTAAAAGAATTTCTGGGAAGTTTTGTTATTGTGTATTTAGATGATATTTTGATTTTCATTAAGATGTTGGATGAGCATCTGATGCACATTCAGAGAGCCTTTGAGAAGTTAAGAGAAGAGAAACTATTGATTAATCTGAAGAAGTGCAGTTTTTTAAAGAGGGAGTTAGTGTACTTGGGGTTTGTTGTCTCAGTAGAAGGTCTCAAGATGGACCCAACGAAGGTGAAGGTTATTCTAGAATGGCCTACCCAAAGAACTGCTACCGAGGTGATATCTTTCCATGGTTTGGCTAGTTTTTATAGAAAGTTCATTAGAAACTTCAGTAGTATTTGTGGACCCCTGACTGAAACAATGAGAGGGGATAGAAAAGAATTCAAGTGGAGCACTGGAGCGGCAAAGAGTTTTGAACTATTGAAGCAAAAGGTAATAGAGCAACCTATTCTAGCCCTCCCAGATTTCAACAAGGTGTTTCAGGTGGATTGTGATGCCAGTGGTTGTGCCATTGGAGCAGTGTTGAGCCAAGAAGGTAAGCCCATTGTCTATTTCAGTGAAAAGTTAAATGATGCCAAGAGAAAGTATTATGTATATGATCAAGAATTTTATGCGATAGTTCACGCATTAAAGAAATGGAAACATTATTTGTTGCCGAAGGAATTTCTTCTATATACTGATCATCAAGCCTTGCAATACCTAAATAGTCAGGAAAAATTAAATCAGAGGCATATGAAATGGGTAGAGTTTTTGGAGAGATACCTTTGTTTTGAAACATAGGAGTGGGAAGTCAAATAGGGTTGCAGATGCCTTAAGTAGGAGGCATACATTGATGACAAAGATGCAGATTGAAGTGGTTGGGTTCAATGAACTTAAGACACTGTACGTAGAAGATCCTGATTTTGCAGAGGCTTGGAAAGCTTGCAAGGAACCTGTTACAGTGGACAGACAATGGCTAGATTTCATAATCCAGGATGGCATGTTATTTAAGGGAAGTCAATTGTGTATCTCAAGGAGTTCCATGAGGGAGAACCGATAAAGGAGAAGCATAGTGGAGGAATGGCGGGACATTTTGGTAAGGATAAGACCATTGCCATTATCAGTGAGCATTATTATTGGCCTCAATTGTCACAGGATGTGAAGAAGTTTGTACAAAGCTGTGGGTATGTCAGATGGCTAAAGGAGTGAGCTAGAATACAGGCTTATATCAACCCTTACCTATACCAGAGAGGCCATGGGAGGATATAAGTATGGACTTTGTTCTTGGTTTGCCAAGGACACAATGAGGGAATGATTTAGTCTTTGTGGTGGTTGATAGGTTTTCGAAGATGGCAGATTTAATTCCACGTTAGAAGACCCATGATGCAGTCCACATTGCTGACTTGTTCTTAAAAGAGGTGGTGAGGCTACATGGTTTGCCAAAGAGTATTGTTTCAGATCGTGACACCAAAGTTTTTGGGGTACTTTTGGAGGACCTTGTGGAAAAAGCTGAAGACAGAGTTGAAGTTCAGTTCTGCACACCATCCACAAATAGATGGGTAGATAGAGGTTGTTAACAGGAGTCTGGGTAACCTACTAAGATGTTTGGTAGGAATAAACCCAAGGGATGGGACTTGATCTTACCCTAGGAAAAATTTTCTTACAACAATTCTGTCAACAGAAGCACTGGTAGATCACCATTGCAGATTGTGTATGGAGGTAGCCCCAGAACAACTCCAAAATTGAGGAAGATGGACAAAGTGAAGAAAATAAGTGCTGAAGCCGAAGATTTTGCAGAACACATTAAGGATATACATGAGAAGGTAAGAGAACATATTAACAAGATGAATATGCAGTATAAGGCTAAGGTAGATCAGAAGAGGAGGTATAAGGAGTTTCAGATTGGTGATGAAGTGATGGTCCACTTGAGGAAAGAAAGGTTTCCAGTGGGAACATATAACAAATTGAAGATGAAGAAGTTTGGTCTTTATAAAATTTTGAAGAGGCATGATTCAGGGAATGCATATGAGGTAGAGTTGCCGGATGGATTCAACATTTCTCCTGTGTTCAACACTTCAGATTTGACAGAGTACCATGAAGGTGGCACAGAGGAAGTACCACCAATTGAACAGTGTGGGATTCCAACACCTACTTCAGAAAACGAGGAGATTGAAGAAATCTTGGATAGTCATGTGGAAGGAATACCAGGAACAGGCAGTATGAAGAATATCTGGTGAAATGGAAAGGAAGGCCTATTGAAGATTCATCCTAGTTGCCTAAGGCAGAGGTTGACCTTTTGGGTTTTTCCTCCACCATCTGAGACGTGACAGGGTCACTTCTCAAATTACCCTGGGTGTCTGATGCAGGAGCATCCAGTGGTGTAAGGGCAATCTTGCATCACCCAAAAATAGTTAAATTTCAAATTTCTTGGTTTTTTAGATGTTTTTACATTTTTGGATACCCTTTTTGTCATAATGAAATTCCTAATTTACGGTTTTTATTTTCTATTCTTGGGTGGAAAGATATTGCAGTTTTAGTTTCCCAGATTTGCACCTAAAAATCTTTTGAGTTAGATTTGAGGCACTTAGAGTTCCTAGATCGGCCCCGAAACTTGCAAAAATTGGCATAGAAAATTTTAAATGTGTTGTTGATTTTGTGACCTTTCCAACGGTTCAAACGGTTCGCGAATCGGAGTCCCGGATCAAAAGTTATGGCCTCAGGAAGTTGGCACACTTTCTAGAAGATACAATTGCAAATGCTCTTTTGAAATTTGAACTTCATGTTGTAAATTTTCTGCGCCAAACCGCCTAAACTCAAATTTGAATGTTGTTTTGGCTCCAAACTAATGAGGAGCTCTATTTATTGGTGGGTTTCTAATTTTTGGGCAACTTTTTAGGGACAAGCTCGCATATTGCGAAAGGGTGATTCTGTAGCTTTCTGTAACTTGCATGTTTTGTAAAACTTGGGGATTTGAGATCCTCTATATGTAAGAAGCTCCATTTTTCTGAATAATAAAATTATTCTCTTGTTGTGGGTTATTTTCTAAGACTTGGGTTGTTCCCTCATCATTTATTGGCATCCAAAAGTCAACAACCCCTAATATTGAACTTGAAAATCTTCCTTTAGAGAGGTATTTAATATTTTACACAAAAATTTCAACATATGATTCATCGATAAATAATAATTTTAATGTATAAATATTAATCAGTTTGGGCCCTTTAAAATCTTCATGGTTGGAAAATAGTACAACTTCCAAGGTAGTTTATGCTTAATAAATAATTTAGAAATATTTATACATATTCAAGAGGCTTAATTTCCAATAATTAAATAGGAGAAAATAATTTTTTTTTGAAGTTGAATAAAAATATAATTTACTCTAGCTTCAATAGCAATTATGATTAGCATCAAGTAGCCTCATTATCAACATTAGCAGTATCTTCAATAATCATTTGGATCCAATAAAAGAGGAAATATGCTAGTAGTTTTAATTAAGAAACTTATACTACAAATATAGTCAATATATCAAACATATTCCATTAGAAATAATTATATTTAGGTGCTTCCTTCAATCATACATAAAAAGAAACAAAATGAGAACACAATCATTCCATTTTCTTAGGAATAAGCATCCTAAGGAATGTCAAAGTTCATGGATCAAGGGTTCTTTCTAATGAGTACTTTAGAGTTGAAAAGTCTAATGTGCAAGCAACGTATGCCTTATTTCTTGAAATGCATCAGGATTGCACCTTAAGGTGGCTGCTAACTAGGTACTTGAATAAGGGAAGTCCACAACTCTAACTCCAAAATAACATTACATTGAAGTATGTTAGGTATCTAGACTTTGAATGGAATACCAACAAGGTATAGAGTATAAAATATTGAGCATCAAGGGTCAGGAATACCTCATAAACTCTACCCAGATGGTAAACGATCAAGGAAAACTCTGATAGCCTAAACCCACCAAAAGATATATAGTATAAAATATTAGGGATTGAGGATTGAGCATGTTGTTTAACACATACTCAAAATGGTAGATCCAACAAGGTATGCCCAATTGAATGATCCCAAAATAATTAACATAGACAAAACATCAAAGATCAAGGATCAAGACAACCACGGACCCCATGAAAAGAATAGATCGAGGATCTGAGCAACCCCAACAAGCTGATAGGTGCCCAAGTATGTGTTAGAGTTTTGAAAACAACTTTATTGTCATGCCAAGATGACAAACCCCGAAATCCCGATAGGTCTATAAAAATACTAGAAGAAAAACACTTAAATCCAAACCCAAGATGTAAACAAAAGAAAAAGGTAAAAAGGAGATCCCTATATTTCTAGTTCAAAATAGGGCATGCGTATAGGGCACAACATGTAACATCTTTCTCTATCATTGAATTAACTAATACCAATGTATGTTGAAGATTCTTCTTATCTTGAAGCAAGCCCCATTATGTTTCTAAACATAACCCCATTTAGGAAAAGATCCATTGTTAATGTAAGTAGATTGCAAAGCCACATCAACAAGAGACTAGTTCACATCACTTGGAATAATCTACATTACACGATCTAGTAGTTTTGCCACATGAACCAACCTTATTTGCAATATAAAAAATCTTGATCTAACTCTATCATATTTTCCTAATCACTAATTTATATCATGATTATTTGCCATAATACATAAGCTATTCAACAACAAAATCAAACCACCACCATAATAAAAAAAACATACAAACATATTATGTATCATCAATTACATTAATTATTAAATATTTTATCTACATCAATATTAATTAGATTTGACCATTTCAATTAAGTTTAGATTACTCTAAGTTAATAGAAGTATTCTAGCATTAAAACGAGGGATTGTATTTCCATAGAAATAGATAGTAATATTAAAAATGTCAAGAGCTGCATGGTACATGAAACGCAGGAAATTTGAATTTTATGGGAAAGAAGGATTTTAACGAAAATTTGTAGGGTATCAGCTTATAATAATAATACTTGTCTTATTATAACGACATAAAGACAAATGCATGATTCACAATCTTATTAGTGCAAATCTTTAAATATATGGTGATAACATACGTTACTCACGGCCTATGAATTTATCTCGTGTTTAAAAAAACGTCAGCATACGTAGCGAGCGGGCGAAGCTGTAAATGGGCATACAATTATGCAATTTTTTTTATCTATAAAACGTTTGTGCGGCAGGCCATTTTTGACTAAATGACTTGCAGAAGGATATCGTCCTCGTTCAGCAAGAATAAAATATTCAATTTAAGCTTTTGTGCTCGCGCACATTTGACTATGACAGAGCATGAGCAATAACATGGATTTTTTACGAGAAAAAAAGTCGTCGAGGTATAAGAAAACACATTCACTAGTGATGGCTTTAACAGGTTTAAGAAAATCACAGTTCTTAAATTATTTATTTATTGTAATATGTCATTTTATTTTAATTGTGTTATTTTTGAATTTGATTTTACATCTTTTTGAGCTCTCTATTCTATTGATGGATCAAAGAGTGTGATTGAAATGTTGATTAAAAATTTGTACACAATCAAATTCAGAAGCATTAAAGTTACATTCAATATGGATTGTGGAAATCTTTGTTTTTGGTTACAATATTATATATTAAACCTATTTTTTAATTAAGTATGAGAACAGAAGTCTTGAATTAAAACTTTTTTCGCTGAGAATAAAAAAATTAAGAGTATCTATTTCACTAAAGTCGTTTCCATCATGATTCCAATTTGATGTGAAGACTTTGCATTTAAATAAACTTAATCTGATGACTCATTCAAAATCATTGAACTTCACTTATAAACCAAAAATGAATTCTAACTGCTCTTAGATTTAATAAGAACGAATGAAAAAATACTTTTTAGTTTTATAATTTCTAGAACTTTGTGGAAAGCATTGACTTGTATCAGCCATACATAAGTCGTATGTATAGTTTAGTCCCGTATACATCACTAGATCATCTCTGATGAAGACGTTATCGAGAAATAGTTGATAACAAATTAGTTTTCTTTTCGGTGCACCGGCCCATTTGATTTTGTTCAAGACCTGCAATATGCAGGGTGCGACTGCCCATATACAGACTGTAAAGGCTGGAGGGTAAATGGTTGATGTTAGAAGATAATTATGTTCAAAAGGCGGATCTGTGTTTTGATGAGCCTGCTTCAATTTTTTGTTTGCGCTGCGCAGCAGTCCAATGGCAACGGCACTAACTTTTCCTTTTCCTACTTTAGCCAAAACAACAGCCAGCAACTGATATACATGGGGAACGCTTCCGTTTCGGAAGAACATGATTATATCGATCTCACACCGGATCCTAGCCCCACCGTAAACGTTTCTTCCTCAAACGAAACGGCTCCAAATGTGGCGTTGCAGAACTGCATCGGAAGGGTTCTCTACCGCCAGCAGCTCGCGATGTGGCCGGCGAGTTTCACCACCATCTTCACCATTTTCGTGAAAAACATCACCACCGTGACGAATTTCAATGGCGACGGTCTTGCCTTCCTCATCGCTCCAAACAACAAAAGCTTTTTACCAAAGAGCTACGGGGCTTTCCTCGGCCTCTTCGACTCATCCACGAGCGGAAACACGACCGGGCAGCTTGCAATCGAATTTGACACGTTCCAGAACGAATTCGACCCGGACAACAATCATGTGGGCATCGACATCCAGGGCATCATATCCAACGTAACCGCTGGTATGGGAGACCACGGCATGGACATCAAGGCCGGGCGGGCTATACAAGTCCGGGTCGACTACGACGGGTGGGCTAAATCTCTGCAAATCTATGCGCGCTACGCAAACAATAGTTCGACCTACGCGAGCCTTCTGAACCGCACGGTGGAGCTCGAAAAGACGGTTCCAAGATCAGCTTACGTTGGATTTTCGGCGGCAACAGGGAATTCATACGAGATACACAGAATTCTCGACTGGAATTTCAGTTCCGTGATGCTGCCGGAGTCTTCTCTAAATTCGCCACCGGTGGTAACGGGAACGCACAAGGGATCGGGTGGGAGAGTCAAAGTCGGCATCTTGGTGGGGTCCATTACAGTCGGTTTGGTTTTGGTGGGATTGATAGCCTCGTGGTTCGTGGCTAGGAGGATGAAAAGCAAACAACAGGCTACTTTAAATCCAGGCCGAGGAAGCTTCAGCGAGGAGCTGGCAATGATCCAAAACGCGCCCCACCGGTTTCCGTACAATCAACTAGCCGCCGCCACCAACAACTTCAGCGAGGCAGAGCTTCTAGGAACCGGCGGGTTCGGGAGCGTGTACAGAGGAAACCTTAACGCCGGAGGCGACGCAGAGGTGTCTTTGGTGGCGGTGAAAAGAATTTCCGCCGGGTCAAAACAGGGGGAAAGGGAATTCATCTCAGAAATCATCACCATAGGCCGCCTGCGCCACCGGAACTTGGTGCAGCTTCACGGTTGGTGCCACGAGCGTGACGAGCTTCTCCTGGTCTACGATTTCATGCCCAACGGAAGCCTGGACAAATTTCTCTACGACAAAACCGGGGGCCCGCCCTTGAATTGGCCGCGGCGCCAAAGGATTTTGTGCGGTTTGGCCTCGGCTCTACTCTATTTGCACGAAGAGTGGGAACAGAGGGTCGTTCACCGGGATGTGAAGCCCAGCAATGTGATGCTCGACAGGGACTTCAATGCTCGCTTGGGGGACTTCGGGCTGGCTCGGCTCATCGAGCATGACGATACTAATCCAGCTGTGACCACCCGAATGGCGGGTACGCCCGGGTACGTAGCGCCCGAGTGCAGCTACACGGGCAAGGCCACGGCAGAGTCGGATGTCTTCAGTTTTGGGATCGTTTTGTTGGAGGTGGCCACTAGTAGGCGGGTGGTGGAGCGCAATTGTCCATTGACTGAACGGAATTTGGTGGACTGGGTTTGGGGGCTTTATAGCAAGGGGAGAGTTTTGGATTGTGTGGATCCCAAATTGGAACGGTCTGATTATGATGAAGAGCAGATAAAAAGAGTGTTGATCTTGGGTTTGGCGTGCTCGCATCCTGACCCACAGTTACGCCCTTCTGTCAGGCAAGCCCTTCAAATGCTCATAAGCCCTAATGAAGAGCTGCCGCAGCTGGCTTCCACCAGGCCTCTGGCGATCTATGTTGTCTTGCCACCTGTAGGAGCTGTCTATTCTCAATCCACCTTATCTTCGAATATGGGTGGAGGTCCCGCATCGTTCATGGCTGAAAGTAGCACGGGATCCATTACTACATCTATGTTACATCATGGTCGGTAGAGATGCGTGGGCCACCTTCCTTGCTTGCCTCTCTTAATCGTGTCGGGTTATGTTGAAAATTAGTTTTCTTTACCTACCTGTTTATAATTTTCCTTGTCTATCATGCGTATTTTAGAACTCGGGAATTTTAATATGTACCTTCTTTGAACATTGGGCAATTCTAAACTCATTAGATAAATATTATAAAAAATGATATTTCTCATCATGGACTCTAAATTCATTAGATTAATATTATAAAAATCAATATATCTTATCATCAATTCTATACTTTTATTTTTGTAAAATTTAAAAATAATTAGAAGACTAATATTTCTCTATCTATTTTAAATTCATTAGATTAATATTATAAAAACCTTCAAAAATCAGATACAATAGTTCACGTTTGTATTTGTTGAGTTGTTTGTAAATTGCACCACAACATTTAACTATAACTAACACTTGCACCAAAAATGGTGTAATGGTCATGCCGATAGAAAAATATTTGTAAGTTAATATTTTTGAAAATACAATTAGAATTGTGCATAGAAAATACATTATTTCTATTTTCTAATTTTTTATATATAGATATATTTAATGTATGATGCATTAGATTGTTGTGTTTTTGTGTATAGAATATTATTTTTGTATGTTTACTTTTATTTTGTAGTTTACATTAATAATGATGAGAATCATATGTTTGAAGGTGCTATTTGGAATATGCTTGTATACATATTTTATAATCAGTTGAAGGAATTATCTATAACGATTTTAATTTGGTTTGGAATAGGAAGTTAATGAGATGCACACAATAGATGAGGATGATTGCTTGTTTGACCATCTTAGATAGAAGGAATCCTACTCTAAGAGGATGTTTTGGGTAAGATCAAGTGGCAAAGGCTTGATAGAAATCACCACCTTCCTGATGGATCTCTCAAAATAGTATAAAATATCCTTCAATTTCTAATCATGATCTAACCATAATAAATGAACATCAATGAAATAAATTTAAATATGTGTTGTAGGTTTGAGATCTATATGTTATCATCTTTCAAAACATTGATAAGATATTATGTTTCAAGGGTCAATCAAGCAACTTTAGTAGATGGGAAATTTAGTTGCATGAGACATGATTGATTGTGGATAAGCTTATGTTGGGCTATTTTATGTTGCAACTTCTCTACACTCTTCTATGTAAATATGAAGTATATCCATGTTTCATTTCTCTGTGGCTCTTGGAGGTGAATTTGACTTATAGATTTTATCCATCAACCTCTCAATGTTTCCCATTGAATTCGTAGATTTTAAATCCCAAATTAACTGTCTTGGGACCTAAAAAAAATCTATAGTTCCATAAGGATTTAAATTTACAAAACATAAAAAACCTTCATTAAACGGATAAAAACAATTATTTAAGAATAAAATAAATATTAGAAAACAATGATTTGGCTACATACAAATTCTTAAGAAAAAAATCAGTGAAGCAATGGCAAGTGACTTACCTTAGGATTTTGTACAAACAATGATGTGATATCAATGATAAGAAAAGTGGACAGAGTTTGCAGGAATAATATTATGGAACCCCATCAAAGAAAAAAATGTTTAAGATAAGACAAACCAATACTGATCTCCCTGGAGCTTTTGCTTCAATATATTTATAACAAGAAACAAATAAATCTAAAAATGTCATATTATTTAGTCAAAAACAAGATTTTTGTAGCATTTAAATGAGAATATTGGTGGTGAGTTAAATTTTCATTTGATCACCTACTGAGATGGAGATTTGATTTGATTTGGCTATCAATCTAATTTTGAATGCATTTACTATGAATGCATTTAAGAAAATAAAAGAATCAAATCTATGATTGTACTTAGACCAACTTATTCATACTCATAAAACTAACTTCAAACAAATAATTATTCAGATCCAAATACATATTAACTATAATTAAAGAAAAGTATAATAAATATTTAAATATTGATAAAGTAACTAAATATGTGAGAATATATCCGATTTAGAAAAATATGAAATCCCCTTTCATTGGAAATATTAGATAGAGGTTTCAAATTCAATGTAAATGATCAAATACCAAATACACGATATTCCCCTTCCCCTCCAATATTTAACTTTTTCATGATTTCTTTCATCAATTTACTCCAAAAGGTGGATCGCATCATCATATACAAGGGAAAACTTTAACATTATGGTCATACACATGTTTGTTGGTATGAAGGTCCCACTACCCCCATTGGAAATATTTATTATAAAATGGGTTATTGTCCAACCAACTCAACCTTATGTATAAGATTAGACACGTGATAGTTTCATGTCTCCCACATTTGGGTTGGCAATATGCTCCATGTTAGTTATGATTTCCCTATTCTCATCATCATGCATCATTTTTTGGAATGTTGTAGAAATATTACAATCTAGTTTCTATTCACTATGAATAGATTGAATCAATAGTTGTAGGTAGACTCCTTTGGGATGTGAAAAAAATCAACTCACAACTATTTTCATTTAAGAGATTGCAAAAATATTGTCTCAAGCTCAAGAATCTAGTATGTCTAGAAACTTGAAAATTTTAGAGCTAATTTTGGTTTATTATGAATAGATTAAAGAAGTATTTGTAGGAAGTTTGGTTTTGGTTTTTCTCATTTTACCATCAGCTCATTGAGTCAAAGATTGATGGAAGAGCTTGAATAGGAAAGAATGTGTCTAATTGCTCATGAAAGAAAAAGACAAAAGTCCATGGGATATATCTATGCTCTGATGGCATGTATCCCACATTTCACTATGAAGCTTCCCTTGTACCACTTTATAGAAAACTTAGGGAGGGCTCTTTCCCTATAATTCTACAATTTCTATCAAATGGATTATATCCCCTTGTAATGGAAAGTATTCACTACTCCCAAGTCTCTAAGATAGGGAAGAGTCTACAAGGAGTGAATAGCTATTTATTACCTCAAGGATAAGATATCAAGTGATGAGAGATGGCTAAGAGTGATTTTATGCTATGTTTTTGGGTTTTATGATTTGTTATGAGAAGAGAACATTAGAAGTTGAGTGAACAAACCTTAGAGGTCTAGGGAGACAAATAAATAGGCTCTTGGCCAGAGAAAGAAAGTGGAAACCAAGGAAAACATCATGTTGTGTTGGCATCTTTGTGGTGTACTAGGGTCTCATATGGACCAAAGACAAAATTAGCCACCAAAAATGCTTACGGTCTACTAACTGCTCAGAAACTAAATTTCAAAAGTTTAACTAAACTAGTCAAAATGTAGAAGATCACAACAAGATGAATACTAAGTAACAAGTAAATAAACTATATAATGAAATGACAAGTAGTGGAAGAAAAGGGATGAACTCATGGGTGGTCCAGCTATGAATCCTCCTTTCAAGCTCCTCACAAACAACTTGCACACATGGAAACAGTAAAAGTGTTGGGGATAATTTTGGGGCTTACCTTGGGAAAACCCCCACTTTGGTATTTCCACTTCCATGGACAATAAAATAGACAACAAGATAGAAAGATAGATAATGAAATGACAAGACAAGAAAGTAGAGAATGTAAGATAACAATATGCTATTCAATAAGAATGATAATAAAGGAAATGTTACCCTCCCTCTAATGAGCTTGGTGAAGTCGAGAGGAAGAGAAATTCCTTGAGAGATCTCAAAACAAATGTGCAAGAATGCGGCGTAGGAGCACCTACACCTCAACCTCCATTTTGAATTCTTTGATGGTGAATAGGTTAAAAAGAGTATTTTTGAGTCTTTTGAGTGTTTTTCATATTCAATAAGGTCTAATAAGACCATTGGATAGGTTCTAGGTTGAGTTTTTTGAGTTATGGGTCAAAATGTGCAACAATGCAATCTTGCACTAAAAGTTACTTTTGTAGCCTTGGAAGGTAAAAACATGAATTTGTATGTAAGTGTGCAATTTTTGGGGTCTTTACAATGTAATAAGGCTATTTCAAGGTTATTTGTATTTTTTTGAGGTCATAGGTCTTTAGTATTGAAATTTTCTCCAAAATTGAAAAGTTGTCATATTGTAAGTCAGTGTAATTTCACCATAATGATGTAATTTCACCAACCAACAGTTCCCTCTTTTAAAAAAATCAGTTGAGGGATGTTGGGGAAGGTGGGATAATGTTTAAAAATCCTCCTTTGGGTCGAGGCTAGGCCGTTGTTGTCATTTTTGAAGTTTTGAAGCATTTAATAAGAAGAAAACTCTATTTTCTTGTAGTTTTTACATCATTTTTTTACTGCTCTTTTGATTGGTATATGTAGCAGCATTGTACGGACCTATAATTCATATGGTTCGATAGAGGGGGGAGTCTTCTTTCTTTTGGAAGTGATTTGAGTTAATTTCATCAAGTATTCAGTAAGTTACAATAATTTTAGTGAAAGTGGGTCTGAAACCTTGCAAAACAAGGGTTTGGTCACCAAAATGGATGTAATTCCCATTTCCACTATGGGAAAAATATGAAACTTGGTGGATTTGTAGATTTAGGACTCCTTTACATGCTACAATTTTTTTTATATTGAAAAATAGAGGTTTACAAAAGTTATGTGATGCCCTAGGTCTAGTTTTTAGCTTGTACAATCCAAAATGTGATCATTTGAATACATTATTTATTGATTTTTGAGTATTTGAGTAAATATAATGGATGGAAAGCATGGAAAAGGTCTTGGGGAACCTGTTGAAGTATTTTAAAGGCATTAGGGGTGTTGGGGTGTTCCTTGACAAGTTGATTCCTTCTTTGCACAAGTCAAATGAAGCCTTTTGGTGGCTTGTAAATTAGTTATTTGATACACCTACTCTTGGTGTTTGGTTCTATGCTTTTAGGGATCTATAAGGGTCTATGTAAGAATTTTAAAACATGGTTTCTTTCTTTGTTATTTTCCTTTAACAAATTTCTATCATGACTATCCTATTGGTGAGTACTAGAAGGAATGCATGGATAGTATGGCAGCGATGGAGGAATGAGAGTTTCTATGAGAAAATTATGATTGTTTGTTCATGTTTTTTCATATTAAGAGTTTCCAAATCATCCCCAAGTATTGTGGCGATGTCTGGTTGTGTGAGTCAAGTTGTATGATCAGATTGTCTTATTGAAGGGTATAGTTGAACAAGTGTGTCAAGTTGGGTGCTTCCCCTGCCACTTTGCATCATAGTGGTATCAGAGCAGGGAGTAGATTTTGTTTGCATTTTGTAGGTTGAAGAAGAAGTGAAGAAATTTCAAAGATTCCTCTAAAGAAGAATGATATGGCTAAAGAGATGAAGGAGATGAAGGAAAGACATGCTAAGGAACTTAGAGAGTTGGAAGAAAGGATCATAGCCTTGCAGACAAACAAAAGAAGGGATGCTAAAGAGAGTGAGATAGAAGAAGAGGAAGATGAGGAGTTTGAAGATGTAGAAGAAGAGCTTACTCCAGAGGATCAAATAATTGCAAAGTTGTTGAAGGCAGTGAAGGGTGACAAGCCTAAGGTAAAAATTGATGTTCCTAAATATGGTGGTAGTTTAAATGATGAAGAATTACTTGACTAGATTGTTGCATTAGATAATCATTTTGAATGTGATGAGGTTCCTAAGGAGTAAAGAGTCAAGATTGCAAAGACTAAGTTGCAGGGCCATGCTTTGGTATGGTGGGATTACTTTCAATTAGAGAGGAGGAAGCAAGGAAAGTCTAAGACCACATCATGGGACAAGATGATATCCAAACTCAAAGGTAAATTCTTACCCAAGGATCACCAAGTTCAAATGTTTAAGAAATTGAAAAGTATAAGGAAAAAGGATATGGAAATTAAGTCTTATACTAAGGAGTTCTATAAATTAAGTTTGAGGTTTGGTCATCATGAGAATGAAGATGAAAAAGTTGCTAGATATATTGGTGGTTTGAGGCTTAATATACATGATGAATTAGTTTTGGCTAACCCTAGGAGCGTAGAGGATTGTTATCAAATGGCAATCTGGGTGGAGGAGAAGCTTAAAAGGAGACAAGAGAAAGCAGTAAGAGGAAGAGGTGGTCCTAGTGAAATAGGAAGAGGAATACCTTCTACATCAAAGCAGCCAAATGAAGATCAAGAAGGAGCAAACAAAGGTA
The DNA here is from genome assembly GCA_007258455.2 of Sequoia sempervirens. NCBI lineage: Eukaryota > Viridiplantae > Streptophyta > Pinopsida > Cupressales > Cupressaceae > Sequoia > Sequoia sempervirens. Next base: position 74,957,885 of record VDFB02252616.1, read on the forward strand.
AATACCACAATGTTGATTCTAGAGGTGGTTTTGGTTTTAGAGGTAGATGAAGGTTTGCTATTGGTAGAGGTTCTAATGATTTCATAGGAAGGCGCTACACATACAGCGAGTTTGGCCATCCTTCATGGAAATGTCCTAAGAGGGTTGGTAGTTCATGAAGTGGAGACAAGAAGATTGATAAGAGAGTATATTTGGTTTAGGAAGAGGAATGTGAAATTCATTGTTCCACAAGTAAGAATGCAGATCCTGAGGTAGGAGAAATGTAGATGGTGAGAAAAACAATCTTGAAGGCAACAAAAGAGGAAGCGCCTTTGCAAAGGAAAAATCTCTTCAAGACAAATTGTAAGTGCAAGGACAAGGTATGTAGAGTGGTGATTGATTCTGGCTCAACTGAAAATATGGTGTCATGTGAGATGGTAAACAAGTTAGGCTTGAAAAGAATTCCTCATGAATGTCCTTATAAAATATCATGGTTAAATGATGACCAATCATTATTGGTGAATGAAAAGGTTGTTCTAGACTTTCAAACTGGTGGTTATCATGATAGTGTTGTTTGTGATGTGCTTCCAATGGATTGTTGTCATCTCCTATTAGGCAGACCTTGGAAATATGGCAAGAGGGCATTATATGATGGTAGGGAAAATACCTACACCATAGTTAAAGATGGTCATTATTTTGTGTTGAATCCTCTTGTAGAAGATATCAAAGGTAAAGTAAAGGTAATATTGTGTGGCAAGAAGGAACCTATGAATGTAATGAAGGAAAACAAATATTATGATGTTTTCAATTAATCTAAGACTGAAAAATGTAGGGATAACAGATGTAGAGGTAAAAACAAGGATAAGAAGTGATTTGGAAAAGAGCATGCATGAAAGTGTGTTGTTAGGAACCATTGAGTGCCCTATAGTTAAGAATAGGTCTGAGAAACAAACAAAGTTTGTAGGAAATATAGTACCTAACTCTGATTTGACAGTGACAAAACAACTTTATGAGGTAGTGAGTGAAAGACAAGAAAAACAAGGCATAAAAGATAGTTGCAAGCATGAAGGTGACAAAGGAAAGAATAAATATCATAGAGTTACTAATATTTGTTTGTATGTAGGTGCAAAACATAGTAAACAATCCAATCTTGGTCAGGGAAAAGGTGAAAGACTATTTGTAGGTCTGAGAATAGACGCTAGGAAAAATGCTTATGTGAACACATTCCAAGGTGATAGAAGTGGAGGGAAAATTGCACAACCTGTGTACAAAAACTAGTTGAGTGGATTTTTGGACCAATGGAGCATCTCTGAAGCTTGGAGACAGTGGTATCAGCAACAACTCATGGGGCATGAGTATTTTCTAGGGGGGTTGTATGGTGAAGGAGCACCTACACCTCAACCTCCATTTTGGATTCTTTGATGGTGAATAGGTTAAAAGGAGTGTTTTTGAGTCTTTTGATTGTTTTTAATCTTCAATAAGGTCTAATAAGACCATTGGATAGGTTTTAGGTTGAGTTTTGGGTCAAAATGTGCAACAATGCAATCTTGCACTAAAAGTTGCTTTTGTAGCCTTTGAAGGAAAAAACATGAATTTGTATGTAAGTGTGCAAGGTTGGGGGTCTTAACAATGTAATAAGGTTGTTTCGAGGTTATTTGTATGGTTTTTTAGGTCATAGGTCTTTAGTATTGAAAGTTGCTACAAAATTACAAAGTTGTCATTGTATCTAAGGGTAAATTTTAGGTGTGTTAGATGTTAGCAAATCAACAATGCATATAAACCCAAAGAACTACGAAGAACATTGAAAACTAAAAGAAGAAACGTTTATACCAGATAATCACTAAAGCTTCCATGATTCCTCTACATAGCACCTTCTAACTTGCTGATTATTATCCTCAGATCGAACGTACGAGCAATCATTTGATGATGCCTATGTCGTAAACAAGCTTTGAAGGATTTTGAACATATGACTATGCCTATGAGAAAATGACTAAAATTCCTATGCCAAGAAATGTCTAAACTTGATGAAGTAAAATATTGCAATATCTAAGAAATGAGCATAAATCTGACTAGAAAATGTGAGCAAAATTGGCATTTTATAGAAAATGTAATTTTGGATGGATGGACAAGATTGACTTTTGACAAAAGCCTAAAATCAGAAGACGAGATCTAATGTGATAATCCCTAATCAAGGTTAGGGAAAAATCATTAAATGAGTGGTCAAGATGTCGTATGAGAAAATCAAATTGACGGTGGAGAATAGATGAGATAATTAATTAGAAAAATAAAGATTTTTGAAAATGAAGAAGATAAAGACTACCTGATTTGTGAGATTCAAAAAATCAAGAAGATAAGAGTTGAACTGAAGATCAGATTTGGAAAATCAATAATTTGCTCAATTACTTGATTTTTGGAAGAAAGTTACCAATTTGAATTAAATTAGTTCAAAATATGGATTTTATGAGATAATAAATAATCGATTTTTAGATTATTTACTAAAATGAACTCTCAGTTTAAGAATGTGAAATTATTTTAAATAATTAACATATTTAAAATGAGAGAAATGTTAAATTAGGTAATTAAATAATTAAAGATAATTATTTAATTTAGATATTGTGACCAATAATTAAACAAATTTATAAATTGACATATTAAATAAATAAATGAAATTCATTTACTTAATAATAAGGAAGAATAAATGAATAAAGATAATTAAATAAATTTAGAAATTTATTTAATTAGAGAAAGACTTAGATAATTAATGACGTATTTAATGAATAAATACAATTTATTTATTTAATAATCATGAAGAATAAACAGAAATGAATTAATTAAATAATTATGAATTATTTAATTAATAGTCGAATGTGGACCAAAGACATAATTAAATGTCATAAGTATGCTAGGACGCAAGTGGTAAAAATAGAGCTTGTAAGCCTAGGTCATTTTTAAGTGTCTACATTTTGCCCCTCTTTGTCATAATGTAGCATGTTGCGTTGTGACAAAGAAGATAAGTCAAAGCCATGCCCAGTGAAGGTATAGAGTATTAATGCGCCCTCGGGAAATTTTTCAAATTTTGGGCCGATGACAGAAAAATTTGGGAAAGGTCCTGATAAGTCAATTTGATGAGCAGAAAGATAGTGGCATAGATGGTTTCAAATTCTGACATGTTTAAGGCATCCAAAAGGATAGTCAAAGTTAGTCAAAAGACCTTCCAATACTGACCTAGTTGACAAATGTCATTTTGACTTTATAAATAGGTTGACAAAGGGGTAAAAGTCAATTCATTTTCACTATTCACATTGCAAATTCAAGAGCTCAGAGTGAAGAGGATTGCAGCAAGGATGGTGATTCTAGTGATAGAGCACTGTAGCGAGATCGTACGGACCTACAAGCAGCCAAAGGATTCTGAGCCAGCGGTATGTACCCCTAACCCCCTTTGTAATTTTCTCATTTTGTGTGTCAAAATTAGGGTTTTAGGGCGAACAAGGAATGCACCGCAACGCATATGCATGCGCGTAAGCCGCATTTGACTTTGCGTTTAATGCATTTGATGCGTCGCGACGTAAGTGCAATGATATTTTAGGGGAGGCCGAGGATGTGTAACGTATTTGCCAAAAAGTGTGACGCATTCGTCATTTTGGGCGGCATTCGAAAGTTAGAACGTCGCATGTGTCATTTTACAACACATTCGCCAGTTTGAGCGATGCATTTGAATGGAGTGACGCATGTGCTACGAATCGTGATGCATGTGCCATGATGTGATGCAATTGAGTGATAGAATGACACAATCGATATGTCGCGACGCATTTGTAGTATGGATCAACACAATCATTGTTTCACAACGCAATTGTAGTCAACGTGACGCATTTGACTTTGACTTTGACTAGGGCTAATTCTGATGCTTTTCCAATTTGAAATGATTTTTGATGATAATGAAAATTATCTAGAATGTATTGACATGTTTTTTGGCTTTGTGCAGAGACAACTTGCACTGATATATATGCAAGAGAGCAGGTCCTTGACCTTCTGATTTGGGGATCAGTTGACTCCATGGGAGCGATGATGATTGATGCAGCTAGGTCTATTTTATGCCGCCTATATGCCTGCTATTCAAGAAAATAGGGGACTATTGACTACCTTATGTGAGTAATGGCATTTAAAGGCATGCTCCTTCCACTTGCCGACGGGAGAGGCAACAATTACTCTTGAGGATGTTTACTGCATTCTACACCTGCTGATCCGAGGAGAGCGAATCATTTTTGACCCTCATCATGGCCATCAGACCTTCATAGCTTACTATTGAGATGAGGGAGCAGGAGTCGAGATCCAGGGTTACGAGATCCACTGGGAGTTTATGGCGGAGCATTATGCTCATTTTGATGCATTCCTGGCGACACTGATTGGCACGATACTGATTCTTGACTGTCGCAAACATGAGTTCCCTATTGGTTGGGGAGATGTCATAGTGGGGATGAGATGGGACATGACAGTGTATTCCTGGGGGCCTTGTTTGTTGGGAACACTCTACCACCAGGTTCATGAGGTTGCCTATAGGAGGGTAGAGAGTATTTCATGTGGCACTACACTTCTAATGATATGGGCACGGGAGCATATAGCGATATTCTGTCCGCTTATTCAGAGACCATAGCTAGCCGAGGGGATGCCCTATGTGTATTACTATGCTTGTGCTCTTTAGCAGACATGAATGGGGGAGATAGGTTGGTGGCAACATCGAATTGATACTATGGTGACATTCATCTGAAGACCGTACAAAGATTGCTAGCAGTGGGATGATGAGGTGGACCATCTCAGCCTTTGCAGATAGTATCACTACTTGATTGGGAGGACAGTGCAAAGCTAGCTGATTATAGAGATGTACCTTCCACAATGTGTCTTGGGACAGTTTGGAGAGCAGCAGGGTGTACTTATAGGCACAACCGAGTATGCTCAGTCTTCCAGAGAGTCAGCTTGGGGGCCAACAATTCCTATATCTTTTTCTGAGCAATAGATTGATGGGCTAGTAGCCTAGCAATGGGGATGGAGAGGTGGGATTGTAGATCTCGGGACCATAGCTGATTATGACCTATGGTGGCAAGCACATAGACCAGTGCCACTAACAGATCCAGATGGGCCAACACCTGTGGACAGAAGGTCATTTATACCTCATATTCTGAGAGTAAGGCGAGGGGGCAAAGACGGTGATAGAGGAAGAGGCTGGGGGAGGGATGGACGCAAGGGGAGGGATGGAGGCTAGGATGGAGGGTGAGATGGGGGCAGGGATGAAGGTTAGGGTGGAGATGATGGAGACAATGGGGATGATGGAGGAGATGGTCAGAGATGGAGGAGGGATGGCCAGAGATAGGGCATGAGGGTGCAACCACGTGTGGCCAGAGTGGCACTAGATGCTATCCCAAAGGTGGCCTAGGAGGGGGAGAGAGAGGATGGGGAGTAGCTGAGGTAGGAGCAGGAGCCCGAGATGGATGTGGAAGAGTAGCCAAGGAAGGAGGGGGAGGAGGAGGAGAGACAGGAGGAACCAATGAGGCCAGAGCAGGAGGAAGTGGAGGTGGATGTGGATGTAGATGTGCCTCAAGATGAGGGAGTCGGTGGAGAGGATGGTGGAATGGATGATGATGATGATGATGATGATGATGCCATGGATGAAGCCGAGAGACTCTTGAGATGGAGGATGGTGGAGGGAGAGGAGGAGATACTATCCTCATCGACATTGCCCCAGGATGCCATGACTGCCCAGAGGGTGGCCAATCTTCAGAGGAGGCTAGATGAGAGTGTGGTAGAGGTCAAGGCACTACAGGCAGAGCTAGAGGTGGCTCGAGTAGAGTGGGATCAGGCAGTGATCCGTCAACAGGAGTCAGCTTAGTGGTGTGTAGATTTTGCAGCACTATGTTAAGGGCCCTCAAGGGATATAGCTTGTGAGCTAGCCAGGGTGAGCACTTGGTATGGGCAGTACAGGACCCTCTATGAGCAGGAAATGCTAAGATGAGGAAAAGCAGTGGTAAGAGGTTAGGGAGTGGGAGTGGCAGTAGGAGCCACACCAGTGTAGGAGGGTCCACCTCATCAGGGAACACATTAGGGAACATGTCCGACCACTCACATAGACATGCCTTGAGTCATCATTCGAGCTGCAGTCATGGGTCTACTGGTTTAGTATAGAGACAACCACCAGTGACAGATCCTTCAGCATCACAGAGCTAGGCCGTTGTGTCCTCACAGGTGTCTATTACCATGGAGATGATGCCATCAATTCTAGTTCCATTGGTTGCACAGATAGAGGTTGTTATAGGTCCACCCATTATCTCAGCGCCAGTCACAGATCGTCAGTCGCCACACTCTTCACCATGTGGGGATGATGAGAGCCTTTCCTAGGGGCATGTTTGCTACATATTTGTTTCTATGTTATGACACATTATGTATAGACCACTGAGCCTCCGAGCTCTATTTTTATGATATCTCTTGACTCTATCCTATGACAGTGTATATTTTTGAGATGATGTTATATGATGACGCATTTTTTGATGTGGCCTACATGTGTATTATGCGATGTTATGTGATTTACGCATTATGATATATGTGATGTTTCGTGTATGATATGTGTTTATAATGGAATATGGTATTATTTATGTATTTTCATGTATGTCCTATGATGCTTACTTATGATATGATGTCGTGATGATGCAATGCTTGTTTATATGTTATGTCGACTTTGTGATGATGATGATAATGATATGCATAATGTATTTATTTGATTGGATGCCATGTTTATGATAATGTGAATGCAATATGCAATGAAATGTATATGATTTAATGCTATGGATGTTGTATGTATGGACCTAATGCAATGTTTATATGATCATGTATGCACTTATGTTTTTGTATGTCACAAGATATCAGCGTGAGATGGAGAAAAGAAGATGACTAGACCGAAGGAGATGCATGTTAGTTCCTAGACCAAATCCTTCAAAACTTTAGCATAGGACTTCAATATTTATTTCTCTTAATCATCATTGGGTAGACTGTTGTAATGGCCAGCTAACACCATGATATGATATAGATCAAGGTGTACAAGTTCATACCATCACATAAGACAAGCAGTCACAGACAAGGATGATTATGACTCATACCAAGAGCGCAATTGCCCCCAGTTTTTTTGTCATAACCAACCACAAGTAGAAAAATCCAAAAGGACAAATCATGAAACTTCGTTGCTTCTCTAAATCCTATTTCGAGGACATCCTTGAGAAACTAGCAACATGACTGTCAAAATACAACAATAAAGCCATTACCATGGTACGTCATTTTTCTAAATCCCAAAATCAAGATATTGTTGAGAAACTAGTAACATGCATGCCAAGAGATAAGACAAACGTCATGATATGTCACTGCTTCTCCAAATCCTATTGTGAGGATCTCACTGAAAAACTAGTAACATGATAATAAAAACCCAAAGACAAGATAAGACAAACATGATACATTGTTATTTTTCTAAATCCTGTTGTCAGGATCTCGCTGGAAAACTAGTAACATGATGAAAGTCAAAAGACAAGTTCTAAGTGTTTGCCAAGTGTGTCTGAATGTCGATTGTCTTAATGTCAAGATATCGGGTTTGATGATGTCAAGATTCCAAGGTGTCAAGGTTTTGACGATGCCAAGATGACGAATGTCGAAGATTTCCAAATTCAAGAAGGACACATCCTAAATAATGTTGATGTCGAGAGGATTGATCCCTAAATGTCGAAAGGGATCCCTTGAAATGTCAGGTGACAATGATGATGACGATGCCTAGGAAGGACACATCCTAAGGTGTAAATGATAGAGTTTGTTCTTTAGAAGGACACATCTAAAGAATATTGATGTTAAGAGGAGTGATCTTTAGATATCAAGAGGATCCCTCAAAATGTCAAATTACAGTGATGATGCATAGGAAGGACACATCCTAAGGCATGAACGACAAAGGTTATCTTTTAGAAGGACACATATAAAAGCGAACCAAGAGTTGACAGTTTGACAGGTTATGATCATTTGACTTGTTTTGACTGAGTTTGACCTGTGTTGGCCATATGTCAATTTTTTTTTATATGTTAATGTGATTGTCATGTTTGAATAAATGATTGCCATACTTTGTTTTAGGATTTTTCCCATTTGGAAAAAGATTTATCTTGACTTGAATAATTTTGACCTATGTTCCAGTGTAATGCCATGAACCCTAATGGACTAACTTAGTGCGGCCTCGAGGGCTCATCGACAGATGGCCTTGCCTACATCATACACTCAGAGACCTCGTAGTTCAACACGACCAATGACTTTGTCTTGATGACAAAAGATTGAATCATGATTTTATTTTGACAAACCTAAAAGGACTGACCTAATGTCTCAGAGACTCAAGTATGAGTCTTTCCTACGTAGCAAATGTGCAGAGACAATGTAGTTCAAACGAATGACGGAGACTAATTGATTGACATGACAGACTTGACAAGAGATGACTCTATTCTACATTTTCTAGACATTTTGACTTTGTTGGGGTTTCTTTAGGATGCTTTTCGATGTTTAGGTCTTTTTTTAGGACATTTTATAATGTTTTTCCTTTCTTCAGGACTTTTTGTGATGTTTTTGGTCTTTTTTCAAGACTTTTGCAATGTTTTTGGTCTTTTTTTAAGACTTTTTGCAATTTTTTTGGTCTTTTTTCAGGACTTTTTTTGATGTTTTTGGTTTTTTTTCAAGACCTTTTGCAATGTTTTTGTTTTTTTTAGGAATTTTTACAGTGTTTTTGTCTTTTTTCTAGACTTTTGCAGTCACCCAGACTGTGCATGATATCCACTACAGTGACATGATAATTTTTTTCCCCTAGTTAGGTCAAAGACTTAGCCAGTTTTAAAGGACATGAAGAAGGGATATGCATGCGGTACCAAATGGACAGTATAGAGGACTTGATGTCAACCATTTAGCAACCATGAGAGGAAGGGTATGATGTCATGGTGATTAGTGTGATAGTGAGGGGAAATGTGTTCCATCCTAGGCCTAGGTAGATGAAGTAACAATAGATGGTCGAGCAATGATTGACTACGCATGGTGCCCGTTTGCCAGGTTTTCACCATGGTACGTATCCAAAACGCCTGTTTGCCAGGTTTTCACTATTGGACGAGTTATTTTTCTTTACTATTTTTGTCATTTTTCTTATTTTTTTCATGCTTCCAAGATGCCTGTTTTTTAAGTTTTTATCAAGGCAATGATTTTTTTACCATTTTTCAATTTTTTTTGTATTTTACGGTTTTCAGCTTGATCTCCTGATGCTATGCATAGAAATTTTAGAGATGTAAAATATTGATAGGCTATGTCAGTTGTTCTCCATCTGGAGTCACCAGGTGATAAGCTCTAGAACCAAAAGAAGATACAATGATGTAAGGACCCAACTAGTTTGGTTCAAACTTGCCTAGCTTTTCTCTATCAGTCTGGTTCTTAGGGTTTTGCATGAGTACTAATTTGCTAATGTCAAACTTCCTGACCATGAATTTCTTATTGTAACTATGAAAAATATGGTTCTGATATGCTTGTCGATGGTTTAGGGAATTTTTCCTTCTTTCCTCTAACATCTACAGCTTGTGTAGGCGTGAGTGTCTATACTCCTCATCATCGATCAGATCCTTCAGGGAGACTCATAAGGAAGGAATTTCAACCCCGATGGGCAAGATGGCCTCAACTCCAAAGACCAAGGCAAAAGGAGTGGCTCTTGTAGGCGTATGAATACTAGTGCGGTAATCCCACATAGTAGGGTTGAGTTGTAAATTCCAGTCACAGCTAGCGTCATTAACAGTCTTTTTAAGGATTTTAACAATGGTTTTATTTGATGCCTCAGCTTGACCATTTCCTTGTGAGTAATATAGAGATGAAAAATGATGTTGGATATGAAATCACTCACATAACTCATGAACATCTTGGTTTTTAAATGGATTCTCGTTGTGAGTGATGATGGATTGTAGAAGGCCATATCAACAAATGATGTAGTTAAGATTGAATTTGGATATTTGTTTACTGATTATGTATGTGAGAGGGATGGCTTCGATCCACTTCGTAAAATACTCAGTGGCGGTGATAATGAATTTATAGCCATTGGACAAGGTAGGATGAATCTTTCCCACAAGCTCGAGTCCCCATTGAGTGAAGGGGTAAGGAGAAGTGATCAACCAAAGTTCTTGCATTGGAGCATGGATCAAATCACTGTGAATATGGAATTGGCGACAAGTCCTGACATATTCTAGTGCATATTTTTCAATGGTTATCCAATAGTACCCAAGTCTCATTATCTTCTCAGCTAGAGTAGGACCACTTGAATGAGACCCGCATATACCCTCATGTACTTCGAGTAAGGTTGTACGTGCTTCGTTAGTGTCAAGACATCTAAGGAGGGCGTCGTCAAAGCTACAACAGTAAAGAGTGTCACTAACGATGGCATATCTTTCAGCTTTTCAAATAAAGGACTTCCTATAGTTATTGGATAGGTTAGGTGGAATGGTTTGAGACTTAAGGTAGTTATAAATATCTTGGTGCTAGGGAGATTCAGAACCAACAAGTTCACAAACCATTTTTGACTCTGGAATGTCATAGATAGGGACCAACAATTGTTCTATTAGGAATTCCAGCTGAGGCATATTGCTTTTAATGTCGAGGAGAGAGCCTATTGTAGCCATGGCATCTGTCACTTTGTTCTATGCTCTTAGAACTTGTTCAAAAGTCACCATATGAAAGTACGTTTGAAAACTGTCAACCATTTGTTTGTAGAGCATCATTTTCTCATCTTTTGTGTCATAGTCATCATTAACTTGGTTGATACTAACTAAGAAACCCCATAGACATGTAATGCTTTGATTTTTCATTTTATTTCCATTCTAAGTCCTGTAACCAGTGCCTCATATTCTGCAACATTATTTGTGCATGAGAAAGCTATGAGGAAAGACTTGGGAATGGAGTCTCCTTGAGGGGTGATGAACAGGATTCGAGCTGTGATTAGTGTGTGATCCATCAAAGGATAGCCTCCAGGGAGAATTTGCTTTTGTATGGAATATCGACTCATTTGGAAAATCTGCCACTAACGGGTGATCACTTTGTAAAGGTGCATCCGCCAGCTGGTTTTCTATGACTTGTCCTTTTATTTCCTTTCTTTCTACATATTGAATATCATATTCACTCAGAATCATGACCCATTTTCCCAGACGTCTCATTAATGCTACCCGACTTAACAAATATTTGAGGGGGTCGATCTTTGCTACTAGTTGTGTCTGATGGCTTAACATATAATGTTTTAGCTTATGTGTTGCAAAGACCATGGCTAGACAAGCCCATTCAATTGATGTGTAGTTCAATTCATACCCAACCAATGTCCAACTAATATAATATATAGCTCTTTCTTTTTCTTCTTGGTCGTTCTACGCTAGTAATGACCCCAATGCTGAATTAGTGGCCAAGATGTATAGGATCAATGGTTTTCTATGAATGGGCAACAAATGGGCGACATGAGGACTGGCAGTGATAGTAAGTAATCTTTTATGTGCTGAAAGGATTCTTGGCATTTATCTGTCCACACAAAGGGGATACCTTTACGTAGAAGATATTGGAATGGTTGGCATTTATTGGCCAATTGGGCTATGAAGCGCTAAATAGATTGTACCCTGCCTTGTAAGGTTCCGAGTTCACTGATTCCTCTAGGTGGAGGCATGTCTATGATAGCTTTTACTTTTGTTGGATTGACCTCAATGCCTCTTCGAGAAACTATGTATCCCAAGAGTTTACCCGATGTTACACCGAAGAAACATTTCTTAGGATTTAGCCAGACTTTGTATTCTTCTAGTCTTTTGAAATTTGTGTCTAACTCCTTTAGATGATCCTTTCTTGTTATTGATTTAGCCAACAGGTCATCTACATAATCTTCCATTATTTTATGCATCATGTTATGAAAGATTATGGTCACAGCCCTTTGATATGTGGTGCCTACATTTTAAAGACCAAATGGAATGACATTCCAACAGTATGTACCCCATGGGCAAGTGAATGCCTTTTTATGCTAGTCTTTGGGGGCAATACGAATCTGATTATAGCCAGAGAAACCGTCCATGAGGGACAACATCTCATATCCTACTGTGAGGTCAACTATGATATCAATATTTGGTAAAGGAAAGTCATCTTTTGGGCATTCCTTATTTACGTCTCTAAAATCTGTGCAGACTCAGATCATTCCATTTGGCCTTGTTACTGGCACAAGGTTAGATATCCATTCAGCATAATTAATAGACCGTATGAATCCAACGTCTAGAAGTTCCTTCAACTCATCCTTGACCAATAGAGAGACCTAAGGATGCATTTTGCGTAACTTCTATTTAACTGGTTTAACGTTAGGCAATAGTGGCAAATGGTGTAGAACCAGTTCTGGGTCTACTCCTGACATGTCAGCATAGGACCATGCAAAGTTGAATTTACATTCTGCAAAGAATTTTTGAAATGTCAATCTCTCTTCTTTAGTTAAGAATGTAGCAAAGAGGACCATTTTGGGATCTTTAGTTGTTGATATGTTGTCTTCCATGGTGTCCTCTATGAGCATAGCTGATTGCTCTTGTGTTTCAAGAAGAAAGTTCAGTCCTCCATCCTTGGGCTCCTCAAAGAGGTTTTCACCTACAGATACGTCCTTTGTTTTTACTTTTTGTCATTAGAAGGTGCCTTTCAGTTTTCACCTAAAGATGTTTCATTTTTTATTTTATTTTTATTTTTAATTTTGTGACTGGAGGATGGAGCAGTCTCGCCGAAGTAGGCCACACAATCTAGATCAATGGCGAATCCTACCTTGTGATCACCACTGGGTATGCCATCACATAATCCCATAAACTATGCAATTACCTCATCATTCTAAAATGTGTCCAGGACTAGTGGGCCTTGTTGGTCCCAATCGACTAGTTGAGGATAAACTAGGGAAATGCCATCGTCAGTGCCGGTGAATTGAGGGGAGGATGCAGAAAACATGCAGACAGATTCAATGATATTTTAGATGAGTTTATCATCATCCAACTCCACATCAGACTCTATCCAATATTCCCCTTCACTAGTCTCATATTCGTTGACAAAATAAGGGGTGAAGGACTTAGAGTCATGGTTGTTAGTGTCATCTAGTACTTCAGATGGATTGGACTGAAGGGATTCAGATGGTGGGGTTTGTATTTCATGGGGAAGGGAAATGGAATTATGACTATTTGGTGCCCGATCAATTTTAAATGTTTGCCAAAAAATTTCTTTAGAGGTAAGCTCCACCGTTTTGACAAACAAATCATCGAGCCAACAGTCACTTAAGGATCTTTGAGAGCCAAATTCCAGAGTCAGTTTTAGTGAAGGTTTCCTTAGTGGTCTTAACATTTTCCGAAGCATGCACGTGTTCACTCGAAATCCCAGTGGTACGTCGGTCGTCATTGTCAGGAAATCCATACCCTAATCCAAGATACTTTGGTATTTTAAAAGATTTTATGGGCTCTCTTCATTCAATTTTATTTCTGCCTAGGCCACTAGTTCCATTGTAGCCTTTAGCCTTCATCATGTCATAGCCCTTGCCATATTTCTTAACTAGTAATGGAGGTAGTTCGGCCATATCTTTATAGAGCCATCCTGTAATATCGGCCAGGTGCTCGTTACTCATGTCTCCCCATTTGATGAAAACTATTTTTAGTGGAACTTTGAAAATTTCTTTGGTTTCCATTCTAAAACATGGTCGACCATAGACCTTCAGAGACTTGGGTATTGTTGTTATACTACATGTTGTATGTAGTTTGAACTCTCCACAGCCGAGGTCCTAGATCTTAATAGTGGTCTCAGCCTTAGGGTTTGTGGAAGATGGTGTTGTGGTGGAAGATGTGGATGGAGTGGACGTGGAAGATGATGTGAGTGTGGATGCATCAACATATTTAGAAGAAGAGAAGCCAGGTGCTTCTCGGTTAATAGGCACTCAGTTTGCAGAAATACCCCTTAGGTTGGTACAATATTGAAAAGGGTCTAGGTCTCCATATATAGTGATTTCTATGCCATCAAATGGAAATTTTAACCATTGGTGATATGTGGATGGAACTAATTTTAAGTCATGAATCCATGGGCAACCGAGCAAGATGTTGTAACGTAATTCTAGATCCAGGACCTGGCAGGTTATATCCACAATGACTGGTCCCACTCTGATGGGAAGAGAAATAACACCTCGTGAAGAGTGTTCTTCGTCATCATATGCTTTTATCACTATACTCTTTGTAGGGTCCACGCATGCATCAGAAAATGCTAGAGCCTTAACTAGTTTCAAGGAGAATATGTTCAATCTTGCTCTGCCATCTACTAAAACTCTTCTAACCTTGTGCTTATGGATGAACATTTCAATGTGTAATGCATCATTATGGTTAGTCTTATGATGAAGGCGTAGCCCGAGACTTAGAAAATAACCCACAAACAAAAGAATAATTTTATTATTCAGGAAATGGAAGTTCTTATATGCAGAGGATCTCAAATCCCCAAGTTCTACAACACATGCAAGTTACAAAAAGCTACAAAATAACCCTTTCACAATATACGAGCTTGTCCCCAAAAAGCTACCCAAAAATTAGAAACCCGCCAATAAATAGAGATCCTCTTTAGTTTGGAGCCAAAAAAACATTCAAATTTGAGTTTAGGTGGTTTGGCGCTGAAAAATACAACTTGAAGTTCAAATTTCAAAAGAAAATTTGCAATTGTATCTTCTAGAAAGTGAACCAACTTCCCAGGGCCATAACTTTTGATCCAGGACTCTGATTCGCAAACCGTTTGAACTATTGGAAAGGTCTCAAAGTCAATAACACGCTTGAAATCTGCTATGCCAATCTTGACAAGTTTCAGGGCCATTCCAAGAACTCTAAGTGCCTCAAATCTAACTCAGAATATTTTTAGGTGCAAATCTGGGAAATTAAAACTGCAATATCTTTCAACCCAGGAATAGAAAATAAAAACTGTAAATTGGGAATTTCATTATGACGAAAAGGGTATCCAAAAATGTAAGAAATATAAAAATTGAGAAAATTGAAATTTAACTATTTTTGGGTGATGCAAGATTACCCTTACACCACTGGATGCTCCTGCATCAGACACCCATGGTAATTTGAGAAGTGACCAGTCACATCTCAGATGGTTGAGGAAAACCAAACCAGTCAACCGCTACCTTAGATAGCCAGGATGAATCTTCCATAGGCCTTCCTCTCCATTTCATCAGATATTCTTCATATTGTCTGTTTATGATACTCCTTCCCACACAACTATCTAAGATTACTTCAATCTCCTCCCTTTCTGAAGTAGGTGCTGGAATGTTATATTGCCCTATTGTTGGTGCTTCTACCATTCCACCTTCATGATACTTTGTCAAATCTGAAATGTTGAACATAGAGGAAATGTTGATTCCATCAGGCAACTCTACCTCATATGCATTCCCTGAATCATGCTTCTTCAAAATCTTACAGGGACTGAATTTCTTCATCTTCAATTTGTTATAGGTTCCCATGAGAAATATTTCTTTCCTCACGTGGACCATTACTTCATCGTCAATCTGAAACTCCTTATTCCTCCTTTTCTGATCTGCCTTAGCCTTATATTGCATATTCATCTTATTAATGTGTTCCTGTACCTTCTCATGTATATTTTTTATGTGCTCTGCAAAATCTTTAGCTTTAGCACTTATTTTCTTCTCTTGGTCAATCTTCCTCAATTTTGGAGTTGTTTTGGGGCTACCTCCATACACAATCTGGAATGGTGATCTACCAGTGCTTCTGTTGATAGAATTGTTGTAAGAAAATTCTACCTAGGGTAAGATCAAGTCCCATCCCTTGGGTTTATCTCCTACCAAACATCTCAGTAGGTTACCCAGTCTCCTGTTAACAACCTCTATTTTCCCATCTGTTTGTGGATGGTGTGCAGAACTGAACTTCAACTCAGTTTTTAGCTTCTTCCACAAGGTCCTCCAAAAGTACCCCACAAATTTGGTGTCATGATCTGAAACAATACTCTTTGGTAGACCATGTAGCCTCACCACCTTTTTGAAGAACAAGTCAACAATGTGGACTGCATCATGGGTCTTCTGACATGGAATGAAATGTGTCATCTTTGAAAACCTATCAACCACCACAAAGACTGAATCATTCCCTCGTTGTGTCCTTGGAAAACCTAGAACAAAATCCATACTTATATCCTCCCAAGGCCTCTGGGTAAGGTAAGGGCTGATATAAGCTGTATTCTGGCTCACGCCTTTAGCCATCTGACATACCCTACAACTTTGTACAAACTTCTTCACATCATGTGACAACTAAGGCCAATAATAATCCTCACTGATAATGGTAATGGTCTTATCCAGACCAAAATGTCCTGCCATTCCTGCACTATGATTCTCCTTTATCAAGTTCTCCCTCATGGAACTTCTCGAGATACACAATTGACTTCCCTTAAATAACATGCCATCCTGGATTATGAAATCCAGCCACCTTGTCCTGTCCATTGTAACAGGTTCCTTGCAAGCTTTCCAAGCCTTTGCGAAATCAGGATCTTCTGCGTACAGTGTCTTAAGTTCATTGAACCCAACCACTTCAATCTCCATCTTTGTCATCAATGTATGCCTCCTACTTAAGGCATCTACAACCCTATTTGACTTCCCACTCCTATGTTTCAAAACAAAGGTATAACTCTATAAAAACTCTACCCATTTCATATGCCTCTGATTTAATTTTCCCTAACTATTTAGGTACTACAAGGCCTGATGATCAGTATATAGAACAAATTCCTTCGGCAACAAATAATGTCTCCATTTTTTTAATGCTTGAACTATTGTATAAAATTCCTGATCATATACAAAATACTTTTTCTTGGCATCATTTAACTTTTCACTGAAATAGGCAATGGGCTTACCTTCTTGGCTCAACACTGATCCAATGGCACAACCACTGGCATCACAATCCACTTGAAACACCTTGTTGAAATTTGGGAGGGCTAGAATAGGTTGCTCTATCACCTTCTGCTTCAACAGTTCAAATTTTTTTGCTGCTTCAGTGCTCCACTTGAATTCTTTTCTATCCCCTCTCATTGTTTCAGTTAGGGGTCCACAAATACTACTGAAGTTTCTAATGAACTTTCTATAAAAACTAGCCAAACCATGGAAATATTTCACCTCGGTAGTAGTTCTTGGGGTAGGCCATTCTAGAATAGCCTTCACCTTCTCTCGGGTCCATCTTGAGACCTTCTGGCGAGACAACAAACCCCAAGTACACTAACTCCCTCTTCCACAAAACTGCACTTTCAGATTAATCAATAGTTTCTCTTCTCTTAACTTCGAAGGCTCTCAAATATGCATCGATGCTCATCCAACGTCTTATAAAAATCAAAATATCATCTAAATACACAATAACAAAACTTCCCAGAAATTCTTTTAGTACCTCATTCATGAGTTGCATGAATGTGCTCGGTGCATTGGTTAGCCCAAAAGGCATGACTAACCACTCGTACAACCCTCTTTGGTCTTGAAGGTAGTCTTCCATTCATCTCCCTCTCGAATCCGGATCTGGTGATATCCACTCTTCAGATCAATCTTTGTGAAGTACTGAGCTCCACTCAAACATTCCATCAGGTCATCCATCCTTGGTAGGGGAAATCTGTACTTGATTGTTATCTTGTTTATGGCTTGGGAATCTGTACACATCCTCCACTCCCCATCCTTCTTTGGTGTTGTTCTTTGCAGGTACTACACATGGACTCAAACTCTCCCATATCAAACCCTTTCTCAACAACTCTTGAACTTGTCTGTTCAACTCCTCATTTTCTGCTGGAGTCATTCTATGAGCTGCCTTATTTGAAAACTGGCTCCAAGAATCAAGTCAATCTGATGACTGATCTTTCTTATTGGTGGTAAACCCTTAGGTACATTATCAGAAACAATATCCTGAAACTCATCCAACATCCCAGAAACTTCTTCTGGAACCTTCTCACTATCCTCACTCACTCTAGGAATCAATGCATAACACACATGCTCATGCTTCATACCTTCTAAAAATTTTCTTCCATCTATATAACAAATTCTAGCACTACTACATACCTTTTCTTCGGTCTCCTTCAGGGGTTTCAACTTGTGAAGAACCGCATCCTTTGTCAAGGAATAAGTGTTTGCATGGCCATCATGTATAGCTCATCTATCGAACTGCCACGGCCTCCCCAACAACATGTGACATGCATTCATGGGGATGATATCACAAAGTACCTCATCATGGTAGCTCCTGATATTTAACTTTACTAGGCACTACTCATTGACCAAAAATTTGTGGTCTTTCTGCAACCAGGCAATCCGATATGGATGTGGGTGCCTTTCCCTCTTCAGCTTCAACTTTGTGACCATCTCCTCTGACACCAGATTATTGGTGCTTCCACCGTCAATAATGACATAAAAACATTTTCCTTCACACTTGCACCTTGTGCAAAATAGATTCTTCCTCTGTTCTGGTTCCTTTTCCTCAGTCACTAGGGCTCTCCTAATCACTAGGGTCTCCCCTTTCAGCATTATCTGAATGTTCAGATTGGGCCTCCTCATCTGCATGTGCAACCCTTCCATGACCTTTTGGCCTTTTTGTCTGCCCTTCCTTGGTGTTGTGGACATTCATAGGCTCGATGCCCTTCTTCATCACACTGGAAATACGTTCCTCTAAAACCACCTATTCTAGATCCTTGTCCATATCTCCTTCGTCCTCTACCTCTTTGATCACCACTGTTTTGATCACGAGGGCAGTAGAAGTTGTCATTCCTTTGGCTTTGGCTGGTACCCACATCTTCACTTTTTTTTTATCATCATTTTGGCTTCTTGAAGGTCTTCCACTACCCCTTCTGCTTTGACCTCCTCGTCCTTTTTGCTTGCCATCAAATCTTTTGTTCAGCTTCTCTTCCACCTTTAGAGCAAACTAATACACATCTTCAATGGTGGTCATTCTGACTAGGCTTAACTCCTCTTGAACGCTCGGTCGTAACCCATTAAGATATCGGGCCACCTTCTCTTTTTTGGCCTTTGTGTAACCTGTTCTGATGATTATCTTGTGAAAATATTCAGTATATTCTTTCATAGATCTACTTCCTTGCTTCAACCCTTGCAATTTCGTCAACAGATCTAACTCATAGTCTACTGGTATGAACTGCTTCTTCAGTTTTTCTACCATGCAATCCCATCTGGTGATATTTCCTTTTCCTCTTCGATTTCTTTCCAACTGGACCTCTTTCCACCAAATACTAGCATGGCCCTTCAACTTCATTTTTGCAAACTTAACCCGATCTGGGTCCTCTATTTCCTCATACTCAAAATATTCTTCTAGCTCGTCGATCCAGTCGATCAACTCTTCCAAGTTCAGACTTCCAGAATAACTGGGGACTTCCGCTCTGGGTCTTTTCCTGATCTTTGAAATGGCCCTTATTAGCCACATTTGGTTTTAATCAATTGCTTCTTCTTCCTATTCTATATCTGAACCTTCTTCCTCTCCTTCATCCTCACTTTCCTCCCTTAGGTTTAACCCTCTTCTCAACTGCTCTTGTAACGCATCAATCTGTCTCTAGAGGGCTGCCAGTGCATCTCTTCCACTAGCATTTTTGCCGCCTTGACCAACTCTGGCACCACCATGCCTACTAGGCATCACTCTTGGAGGCATCTTTTTTGACCTTGACCCACAACCACAGTCATGGTGCGGACTACCTCACGATCAACGATCTGTCCACATGCTCAAGAAAACCCGCTCTAATACCACTTGATGAAGGCGCAACCCAAGACTTAGAAAATAACCCACAAACAAGAGAATTATTTTATTATTCAGAAAATAGAACTTCTTACATGCAGAGGATCTGAAATCCCCCAGTTCTACAACACAAGCAAGTTACAGAAAGCTATAGAATAACCCTTTTGCAATATGTGAGCTTGTCCCAAGCTACCCAAAAATTAGAAACCCGGCCATAAATAGAGCTCCTCTTTAGTTTGGAGCCAAAACAACATTCAAATTTGAGTTTAAGCGGTTTGGCGCTGAAAAATACAACTCGAAGTTCAAATTTCAAAAGAACATTTGCAATTGTATTTTCTAGAAAGTGCGCCAACTTCCCGGGGCCATAACTTTTGATCTGGGACTCTGATTCGTGAACCGTTTGAACTGTTGGAAAGGTCTTGAAGTCAATAACGCACCCAAAATCCACTATGCTGATTTTGGCAAGTTTCGGGGCCATTTCGAGAACTCTAAGTGCCTCAAATCTAACTCGAAAGATTTTTAGGTGCAAATCTGGGAAACTAAAACTGCAATATCTTTCAACCCAGGAATAGAAAATAAAAACCGTAAATTGGGAATTTCATTATGACGAAAAGGGTATCCAATAATGTAAAAACATCTAAAAATTGGGAAACTTGAAATTTAACTATTTTTGGGTGATGGAAGATTGCCCTTACACCACTAGATGCTCCTCTATCATCTTAGGTGATGAGTAGCCTTATGCATGGGAGAAATGCTAAGCAGCCCAAGTATAGAAATTTGCATGGGAGTTTTTCCAAGTTGGTCGATAAGGTTAAACTGACTCTTGGGTTTCCATTGCTTTGTGGTCATGGTGGGTTGTGATTTCCTAGGAGATGGACTAGGTATGGTAAGCTTAGGTTTCCTAACAGGAGGGGGACCAACTATGGTGACCTTGCCACTTTGAGTAGTAGCATTACATTGGGGTGCTCTCTTAATTGTGATGGTATTGACACATTCATTATCAGTTTGGATATTGTTTATAGTGGTTCCGCCAGAATAGTCATACTTGGCTCAAGTGAAATTGGCTTGATTATTATTTATCTGTGGACCTGAAATGGAAGCATTGTTAGAACCATGGTCTTGCAGTGGGTTCTTATGAATGGTATGATATGAATTAGAGGAAAATTGTGATCCACCTACCACAATGATACGATTCTCGATAAAGTCTTTTACCAGATTTTTTAGTTATCGACAAGTAGAAGTTTTATGTCCTTTTGCTCGATGATAATCACAAAATGCATTATCATTCCACCATACTGGTTTGAATTGTCCTAGGTCATATGGTTTTGGTTCTTGAATTGTGATAACACCATTCTGGAGGAATTTCTTGAGGACTTCCTCAATGGGCTCACCCAAGGGAGTATATGTGCGACCCCTAGGGAATTATCTCATCTGATAATATTGTCCTTGATTGTTTTGGCCACTTTGGTTGTTTGAAGAGACATTGGTAGGGGGTGTCAATATCGTTGTTGGTTTGTTTTGCGGTTGAACCCCTTTTAGAGCCAGTATAGGACCCATAGTGTTTGTGGCCTTGGCATCAACAACACCATCATTTGTAATGTGTTTATTTTTGACCCAATACTTATTTTTTTCAGTGGGAGGATTTACATTTGTGTTTCTAGGACCGTATCTTAGCTCTCCCTTTGTGATAAGGGATTTCTCAATCTAGACACCTTTCTCGACTAGGTCTGTGAAGGTTGTGCAACAATGCACTTGCAATACATATTTTAAGGGTCCTAGAAGTGTTTGAATGAACATGTTCACCTTTTCCTTTTCGGGTATGTCGATGTGACACCAAATAGCTATACTTCTTCATTTTTGAAAGAATCAGATGAATGTTTCACCAACATCCTCTTGCATGAGATTGCATAAGCTAGTAATAGAAGTGTCCATGTCAATGGCGTACGCGTAATTTTTTATGAATTTGTGTTTAAGCTCATACCATGTTTGGATATCCTTTTGAGTGGAAAACCATTCGAGGGCAAGACCTGTGAAACTTTTAGAAAAGAGTCTCATCAAGTACATTTGTTCATAGGTGACGTCCATACAATTGGTTACAAATTCTCGTACATGTTCGATAGGGTTTGTATTTCCTCTATACTTGGTAAAATTAGGTGACACATATCCTAGAGGAAATGGTGGCATGTATAATTTCATGTTGAAGGGATATACAGATAAATCATATGACACTTCTGATTTCTTGCCGGATATTTGTATTTTTTCTATGGTCTTCTCTAGACCCATTAGTTTTGCTTGTAAGGCATCAATTATAGGGTCATTTGTGGTCCCATACATAGGATTGATTGGTATGCCATAGGTCCCCATTTGTTGTGAGTGGATTTTGGCATCTTGTGGAGGTATATGTTGTTGTGGTATGTATGATGTGTTCAGATTTGCGTGTTGTTAGTATTGAAAGTTTGGATTGGGGGTATGTTGGTGACCATGAACATTTGGGTCGATATTTGGGGAATATGGTGACTGTGAACATTTTGATGTGCGAATGATGCCATGGGCTGTGTTTTTTGACTACCTTGTCCAAATTGCTGGGTTTGTACAAGGGGAATGGTCATATTTTGTCCTTGGGATTTGATGGTATTGGACTACATGTTGATGTGTTAACATTTTGTTGTTGTCCTTGAATAAAGATATGTCATTTACCTCCACCCAAAGGATTTTGTGAGATACCAATGAGAGGATATGATGAAGGTGTACTCATGGTACTAGACATAATTGTCAACAGAGGATTTGTATGACTTGATGATGCCCTCGTGGCATTTACCATAGTGGTAAAGAGAGGATTGGAATAACTTGCCCACACTGCTAAGGAGACAAAGGTGATTCTAGCCGATTGTGACCATTTTGTGGATATTGTGGGCACTGTGACAAATTGTGATCCTCCAATCGATGTAGCGTTTATTGAATTGGAGGTGTTTGGAATGTTGGAGGTAGCATTCACAGTCATTGTAGCATAAAAAAAGGTATTGCTCGTAGTGTTTGGAGGTTGACCACTATTTGACATGTTATGTGTGTTGTTGACATTAGGGTCAGGAGATGTTGATCTCAATGTGTCAATGTCGAATCCATGGGGTAACTTACCTCCTTGACTTAAGAGTATGGCCAAATATCTGTCTCTGTCATATAGGACCATTTGTTCCATGAATTGAGAGGCCTCTGGATCTTATGCTGCTACCTCTAGGTTTTCCTCAAGTATTTGTTCGTACTCATCCTTACATAAGAATGGTTCAACTTCTATCTTTGGAGTCTAGTTTCCACCATAAAATGAGATTTCTCAAATGAAAATGACAACTAAATGCAAGGATGACAATGCAAGACTATGTTTTCTTAAAGAAAATGCCAACTAGGATGACTAGTTGATGATGACATTTGTCTAAGGAAATGATTGATGTAAGATGACGAGGTTGTCAAAGCCAAAATGTCAAGTGAGGACTAAGATGGTAATGTTGACTAAGGATTTAATATAATAAATGCAAGGTCTAGGTTCAAAATGACAACTAGGATGAATAATATTTTTGGATTTTTGGGAATAAAATACGCAAGGTATAAACATGAATGCAATTTGGAGAAAAGAGATACGAAAACACTTCTAAGCTCAAGCTTTGTTTTCAATTTCGGTTACTAAAGGACTTGTTGAAAATGACAAAATGACAAGGTCAAAATGACTAGTGATTTTTCCTAACTAGATTGTTGAGTTGGAAAAATCTCACAAAAGGGACAATGAGTGAAAAAGGGAATGAGGATTAAGTCCAAGATAACCTAGTTTTGAAAGCAATGACGTTGCAAATTGTGCTGAGATTAACCTAATCCAAAGTATGCAAGGATTAAAACCTAGGGTCAAGCTAATGCCTAATGTATGCAACTAAAAAATTGAAGGATGAAGCCTATGGTCAAGAATGCAAACTAATGGTTGAAAATTTTGAGCAATTTCAAAGTTGGTTTCTAACAAAATCCCCTAGGAAATAGTGTTTGACAAAAGATTGATAGATTTTAGACTCAGTTTGGACTTGTATGAAGATTTTGCTTCTATCAGGAAAATGCATCATTTGAGACCTCAAATGCGTCATAGTATTGTAAATGCATTTGAGTTTAAGTGAATGTAGCTCTGGGACTGACAAATGTGACTGAGTTTTGCAAATGCGGTTCAGTGAGGTTTAGATTCATTGTGACACAGACAAATGCGGTGTTTGTGGGATCAAATGTGGTTTAACAGTGCGATTGCATCTTGGTATCTTCAGATGCATTTTAGAATAGTGAATGTGTTTCAATAGTCGCGACACAGTTTGTTAAAATTGAGTTTCTAGATGTATTGAGAGTAAATCTGATCTATCTAATGTTGAATGTTTTGTCCAAGAGTGTAAATGTGGTGAATAATGTTGAAAAATCTAGCAAGCACTTGACAAGCACAATGTTTGGAGTGTAAGTAAGCACACATAAGACAAGTACAATCTTAATAGGCCAATAGGCCAAGGGTTTGTATAGTTGATATAGCCCACCGATATACCCTAGATTGGTACGAAACACCTCTCCTTCTCAAGAGCGGATAGCTTAGAATTTTGGTGGTAGTGGCTCCCCTCCACGGATCATTAACATCATTTGGGCACACCAAAATTGGATTCTTGGGTAGTGACTTCCCAAGAATTGCTATCTCTACTCAAGGGGATTAGTAGTGAGTGTCTTTAGGCATGATACTATACCCTACACTATATCAAGCAACGGCTGAAAATGGTTGGCCTCTAAAATAATAGGTGTTTAGTAAGGGCATTCCGTTCATAGGGCATGATCCATGTGGTGAGAGTCCCATTTCAGATCCATCTCATCGAAACCATACGCATGATTCTTGGGCTTTCCCAAAGAATCCACTTTTATATACCAGTTGGAAGTCCCTCGGGTTCAGGGTGCTACCGGTCTGAGTCATCCTGGGGTGAGTATTTTTTCCCACCAGAACAAGCTCAAGTTCTAGAGTCAGTAACTATTTCTCTTACACCCAGGATCACACGGATGTGCAAGGGGAGAGGATACTTCGATATGCCAAATCGTGAGGGTAATAACATATAAAAATGGGTCTGAATTTTTGATCACCAAGTTTTCACAAGGTGAGAGTATAATCACCTACCATTTGCAAACAAAATCAGACAAAGTAGAAAAACATGTTCATTTTATGTGCACCAAAAATAAATGTGTACTAATCTAAAAAAAATGAAAGAAAAATGTTTGAAAGTTAGTCTTCAACACTCGAACCTACAAAAACACAAGTTAGGAGTTTCTTATCCACTAGTCTTGGACCCACGAAATGTAGCCACCACACGCTGCAAACTAAGATTAGTAACACAAAAACCTATGCTAGGCAGAATGCAGAAGAAAACTAGAATGCAGAAGAAAAACCAGAATGCAAAGGAAAAAAGAACAAAAAACAAAAAAACCCGAATGCAAAATTTGAAAATAAATTTTACTAGGCGAATGCGTCGCAATAGAGTGAATGCGTCACTCTATGTTACAAATGTGGCTTTTCAGACTGTGTATGCATCCTCGATTACATTGCGACACTTTAGATGTGGCTTGATAAAAGATGAATGCGGCGTTCCGTACCTCTACCTGTAAAAAAAATAGAAAACTGAAACCATACAGAAACTACAAAAAAAAAAAACGTTGGGTTCACCAATGTATCTAAGGGTAAATTTTAGGTATGTTAGATGTTAGCAAATCAACAATGCATATAAACCCAAAGAACTATGAAGCACATTGAAAACTAAAAGAAGAAACATTTATACCAGATAATTGCTGAAGCTTCCATGATTCCTCTTCACAGCACCTTCTAACTTGCTAATTATTGCCCTCAAATTGAATGTACGAGCAATCCTTTGACTATGCCTATGTCCTAAACAAGCTTTGAAGGATTTTGAACATATGCCTATGCCTATGAGAAAATGACTAAAATTCCTATGCCAAGAAATGTCTAAACTTGATGAAGCAAAATATTGCAATATCTAAGAAATGAGCATAAATCTGACTAGTCGAAAATGTGAGCAAAATTGGAATTTTATAGAAAATGTAATTTTGGATGGACGGACGAGATTGACTTTTGACAAAAGCCTAAGATCAGTGGATGAGATCTAATGTGATAATCCCTAATCAGGGTTAGGGAAAAATCATTAAATGAGTGGTCAAGATGTCGTCTGAGAAAATCAAATCGGCCGTGGAGAATAGATGAGATAATTAATTAGAAAAATAAAGATTTTCGAAAATCAAGAAGATAAAGATTGTCTAATTTGTGAGATTCAAAAAATAAAGAAGATATGAGTTGAACTGAAGATCAGATTTGGAAAATCAATAATTTTCTCAACTACTTGAGTTTTGGAAGAAAGTTGCCAATTTGAATTAAATTAATTCAAAATATGGATTTTATGAGATAATAAATAATCAATTTTCAGATTATTTACTAAATTGAACTGTCAGTTTAAGAATGTGAAATCATTTTAAATAATTAACATATTTAAAATGACAGAAATGTTAAATTAGGTAATTAAATAATTAAAGATAATTATTTAATTTAGATATTGTGACCAATAATTAAACAAATTAATAAATTCATTTAATTATGAGAATTGGTGACATTAAATAAATAAATGAAATTCATTTACTTAATAATCAGGAATAATAAATGAATAAAGATAATTAAATAAATTTAGAAATTTATTTAATTAGAGGAAGAGTTAGACAATTAATGACGTATTTAATAAATAAATAAAATTTATTTTATTTAATAATCATGAAGAATAAACGGACATGAATTAATTAAATAATTATGAATTATTTAATCAATAGTTGAATGTGGACCAAGGACATAATTAAATGTCATAATTATGCTAGGATGAAAGTGGTAAAATAGAGCTTGCAGGCCCAGGTCATTTTTAAGTGTCTACAGTCATATTGTAAGTTGGTGTAATTTCACCATAATCATGTAATTTCACCAACCAAAAATTCCCTCTTTTAAAAATATCAGTTGAGGGCTGTTGGGGAAGGTGGGAGAATGTTTAGAAAGCCTCCCTTGGGTCGAGGATTGGCCGTTGTTGGCAATTTTGAAGTTTTGAAGCATTTAATAAGAAGAAAACTCTATTTTTTCCAGTTTTTATACCATTTTTTACTGTTCTTTTGATTGGTACGACATGCAGCAGCATTTTACAGACCTCTAATGAATATTTTTTGATAGAGGGGGTAGCCTTCTTTCTTTCGGTAGTGATTTGAGTTAATTTCATCAAGTATTCAATAAGTTACATTAATTTTAGTGAAAGTGGGTCTGAAACCTTGCAAAACAAGGGTTTGGTCACCAAAATGGATGTAATTCCCATTTCCACTGTAGGAAAAATCTAAAACTTGGTGGATAGGTAGATTTAGAACTCCTTTACATGTTGCAATTTTTTTCAGATTGAAAAATAGAGATTTGCAAAAGTTATGTGATGCCCTAGGTATGATTTTTTCCTTGTACAATCCAAAATGTGATCATTTGAATACATTATTTGTTGATTTTTGAGTATTTGAGTAAATATAATGGATGGAAAGCATGGAAAAAGTCTTGGGGAACTTTTTGAAATATTTTAAAGGTATTAGGGGTGTTGGGGTGTGCCTTGACAAGTTGATTCCTTCTTTGCACAAGTCAAATGAAGCCTTTTGGTGGCTTGTAAATTAGTTATTTGATACACCTTCTCTTGGTGTTTGGTTCTATGATTTTGGGGATTTGTAAGGGTCTATGTAAGAATTCTAAAACATGGTTTCTTTCTTTATTATTTTCCTTTAACAAAGTTTTATGATGACTATCCTATTAGTGAGTGCTAGAAGGAATGCATGGATAGTATGGTAGCGATGGAGGAATGAGAGTTTCTATGAGCAAAGTCTAGTTGTTTGTTCATGTTTTGTCATATTAAGAGGGTCCAAATCATCCCCAAGTCTTGTGGTGATGTCTGGTTGTGTGATTCAAGTTGTATGATTAGATTGTCTTATTGAAGAGTATAGTTGAACAAGTGTGTCAAGTTGGGTGCTTCCCCTGCCACTCTACATCAGAATGTGATATAGAAGAGCTTGAACCAACAAGAAAAGATGTAGAGCTACAATAAGTAGAGAGTGAAAATGCTAAGAAGTGAGAATGAAGTGTTAGAATGAGAGATTGAATGCTAAATAATTGAGAATGAATGAGTGAGAAGAACAAATATGAGTTGAAATGAGAAATTGTATCCAAGAGGGTCATTTTTGGGCACACCTGTGACTCTAGAGGCATTACACTTTGTGGGTAGTTGATAGTGTGTAGTGTAAAAAAATGCACTCCTTTACATTTTCACACTTTTTTTGGGCCCTCCTAATTAAATTTGACTTAATTATGCCTTGATAAGCCCTATTTTACAACTACAAGCCTAATAAATTACATTTTTCAAAGGAGTGATCCCACAAAACTAGTTTATAATTCGGTTGAGGAAGGAAAATTGTAAAAATACTCCCATGAAATAATTTTTTGGCTTTTAGGGGTTTGCATGAAGGGAGGGTTCACATGAACCCAAAAAATGGGTTAATTTGAATCCCCCCTTCGAGCGAACCCCCTTTTTCATGTGACCACTATAGACCCTAAAAACTATCCTAGGCCTATGACCGTTAACTTCTTCATAATTCTTATCTTCATTTTCATAATTAAATAATGTTAATTATTTAATTATTTTCTAAAGTCATTTGTCCTCTATTAATTAAATAACTTTAATTATTTAATTAATTCATTCTTACCTGCATTCTTTCTTGATTAATTAAAAAAATATTATTTATTTAATTACATTGCTAATTAAATTTATCTTCTTTCTAAGAATTAAATAAAATATTATTTAATTAATTCCTATCACACTTTCAACTATAATTAAATAATCATTTTAAATTATTTAATTATTGCTTAACTTTTTCTCTCTTTAATTAAATAAATCTTTATTTATTTAATTTAATCCCCAAAATCTTGAATGTTGAATTAAATCATTATTTAATTCACAAAAGAATTTATCCTTACCATATTTCTCTATAATTAGATAATCTCTTTTTTATCTAATTAGTCATTTATCACTTAAGTCTAGATATAATTATATCATTTAGTTATCTAGGGAGATAATATCTGATTATCTTTAACGAACAGACTTTGTGTGTCAATCAGTCTATTATCTAGATTATATTTTATCTTTTGCATGTAGTCCTCTATTAATTAAATAAATTTAATTATTTAATTAATTTATTCTCACATTCTAACAAATCATTTTATCTATGTTAATCTTTATCCTTTACATGAAATCTTTATTTTTCTTTGTCTCGACCAGTTTCCACTATTGATTAAATTATTATTTAATTTAATATCCACCATTTATTCTTTATCACTCACACTAATTTAACCCTAATCCTATCACATGCCACATCTTTAATCTAAATCATCGATTAATTATCTTTAATCTGAGCCTATCATTCAAAAATCATATTTTCTATAATTGGCTTAACCTTCATCATTATTACTCCTCTCAGAATCTTATGAGTTTTGGAAGCAACTTTATAAATCTTTGATATTTTGCTATTGTCATGATCATGAGGCCATACTTGCATGCTTAATTAAAATATGACGGAAAGTATCATACAATGGAAAAATGGGGAATGATAGTGGAGGTTATTCATGGAATCGAATGTGTGTTTGGTAGAATTCTTTGTTTAAGCATGTTTTATTATTTTCCATTGTTCTTGATTAGTTAGCTTGGGTTTAGTATTGTTTATGCTTTGAATTCCTTAACTTGTGAATTTTCCTTGTGCTACATTTGGTGAACTTGACGTGAAGAGATAGTCTTAAAAAAAAAATTGTAGAGAATTTGATTTTTGCAAGAAAAGGTACAAAATGATGCATCTATGGCACAAAAAGACACCTCTGACCCCATGAAACACATATGAAGGATCAAATGCAGCATTTGACTCTGTGCAATACATCTTTGGCTTACTACAATGCATTTGACTGGTAAAAAATAATTTTCTAATTTACAAAATTTCAAGTTTTTGTTTTAATAATTGTAGTTTTTTATGACTAATTCAGAGTTTGCAACATGTCATCTTGTGGAGTTAATATAGTGTTTGTAGGATGATTCAAAGAAGAAAAATGTACAAAGTATGTTTGTAGTATGATTGATGAAGAAAAAAATTTGAACTTCTAATGTGTGGTCTTGTAGGACACTTGTCGAAG
Source organism: Sequoia sempervirens (assembly GCA_007258455.2). Taxonomy (NCBI): domain Eukaryota; kingdom Viridiplantae; phylum Streptophyta; class Pinopsida; order Cupressales; family Cupressaceae; genus Sequoia; species Sequoia sempervirens. Next base: position 74,987,957 of record VDFB02252616.1, read on the forward strand.
ATTGATTTTGAAACAAATTGTCTAATTAGATTAGATCATATCTCATTTGGTGCTTAAAATAAATCATTGTTCTCTATGTTTGGTGCATTTTCACATTCTATTAGATTCAAACCTGATTCAATAATAAAAGTATCATCTCCCCTTGCACACTTGTGTGATCTTGGGTTTAAGAGAAATTTTTATTAACTCTAGAACTAGGCCTTCCTTGGTGGGAAAAAGTACTCACCCCAAGGTAACTCAAAATGATAATGAAGCTAAAGCCAAAGCTACTCCTGACCGGTATACAAATGTGAATGCTAATGGAAAAATTAGCATTGCAGGTGCAAATTTGTTATGCAAACAAGTTAATCTTGCCTCACGCATAGCCACTTGAATGGGTGCCCTTATTAAAAGCCATTTTTTTTAGATTGCTAAAATCCTTCTATTTGTTGGTGCAAGAGGTTGGACCTTTGAAGTCATCCCACATACTTACAGTTCTTAGTAGAGATGAAGAGTTTTTCATGGGAGATTCATGAGAACTTGAAGCTTGGATGACCCAAAGAAGTGAGTGATGTGGATTGGTCAAGCTTCTAATCACTTGCTCTGAATAGGCACAACTAGAGAAATCCAAGTGGGAATTCAATAGATATTATCCTTGCCAACCTTAGGACCATACTTGTCTATTTGGATTTAAAAAAATTCACATCAAAATCAAACCAAAACAAAGTGTTTTTTGATTTTCTTCTATTTTCCAAGATTTGATCAAAATCAAACTGAAATAAAATTATAAATTTATAGTGAACTGCATTTGCTATAGAGAATCACATCTATTGTTATGAGTCACATTTTTCAACCAAAAACTTGCATTTATCAAATTGAGTCGCATACATACACCATAAACCTACATCTTTCATACTGAGTCATATAGATGTACACCAAAAACCCACATCTATCAAACTAAGTTGCATTTGTACACTAGAAACCCACATCTTTCATACCGAGTCACATCTGCTATTCTGAGTTGTAAATGTCAAACTTGCAACACATCTAAGACTAAAAACTACATCTGAAAACCTCTGTGATGCATTTGATTTGATGAGCTACATTTGTAGTCTGGAATGATGCATCTTCCCATCACATACCTAAGACATAGTTTTCCAGTAAACCACATCTGATAATGTAAACCACATTTTTTAGTTTATGTGACGCATCTATTAACCTGAAATGTAATTTCCTGATAACTAGAAAAATAAATTCCAGTGTCAAAATTTGAGGTCAAACAGTCAAAACTAGTCTTTGATTATCCTTTCATAGTGACCTCTAAATAGAAACCAGAAAATTTTCTCATACTTTTCATGATTGCATCTTTTAGTATCATTTAGCCATAGTGATAAACATACTAGTTGCAAACCTTAGTTACATTTTAGAATCTTCATTATCTTCAGATCAATCATACTTTTTAGGATAGTCACCTTTACAACTTTTAAAATAGTCCAACTTTCCATGCTTTGGATAAACCTTTCCTTCAACAAAAATTGTCATAGAACCAAGTCCTTTGTCACACCAGTTATCTTTTGTCATCTTGGTGAGTCTTTTCCAACTCGTCAGTCTAGTTTGGGAACTCACTTTATCTCTTGGTCTTAGTCTCACAAAAGGTCCCTTGAAAAACTAAATTGAAGCCTTGGTTAAACATTAGATGGTTGGTAACCTCTTTTCAAATATCCCAATATTGATTACCTTTAGAAGCTTGCCTATACTTTTGCATACTTAGAGACAGTCAGACACAATCATTCTAGGACATCATTTTAGACATTCCTTATTTCCAAAAATAAAAGACCAAAAGAAAAATAGTTACATTATAATTTATTCCTTATATCCAAGAAAATTCAAAAACATAGACTAAAATCATATCATTCATAGACATAGTTCTATATCATCCAAACTTTGAGCATATCTTACATGGTCTAAACAAGGTCCAAAAGGAAACAAAGAGAAATAGCTGATCCACAAGACTTTATCAATCCATTTTGAAACCCCCCATCAGGGATATTAAGACCTCACAAAACCTTATTGGAAATTTTTTTCAGTAGAGACCAACAAGGCTGTGTTATAGGTGAGGACTTAGACACTACTGCCCAAGATCCAAAATTTTCCTCTTTTTTAGATGAATACTTGTCACAAGATCCCCAACGATATCTAGCAAAATTTTTAGTAGTTCTAGGTGCCACATTACCTCTTGGATTTGGAATTCACACATTGCAAACTTCATCTACCCAAGGGAAAAACACGATGACATCTAAAGCCTCTATCCCTCAAATAACTGCAACTATACCATTTGGAATACCCACCCAAAGTGCCAAAACAATACATACATCACCATTTGGTATGTTGAGCATGACACAAGGCCTTAATTTTACCATAGGAGCATCATCATGAAATCCCTATAGCACCAATACTGGAAGCAAAAGGCTTAAATTTGGCACAAACATGACAAGTGCTATACCAAGCATCAACATCACTAGTGTCATACCATAGATAGGGGTCTCACAAATAGGAAACATACCTTCCATCCAACATGGAATCCAACCCAATCCTTCACAAAATGTTCACATTCCCAATTAACCAACATCAAACCAAAACTTGTTCACTCACATTCCAAATCAAAATCCACCCTTCATTCTGACACTGGACCAAAATCCATCACATAACATTGGGTTTCAAAACACTTACATAGACCCCAACAATACAACAAACGTGTCATTGACGAGTATGTGCATGATCATCATGGAAAAAATAGGTTTTTAAGTGGCGATGAAATTCAAAAAAGTAAAAGTTAGGCAACTTGACGTAAAAATTTGAATAAGTTATCTATATTATCTCAAAAATATGTAAGAAGAGAATTTGTAGCAAATTGAATGTAGTTTCTAAACTACTAGTTTTAAAAAAAAATAAAAAATATATTTGCTGAAAATTTGAAATTTCAATGTAGTAGTATTTAAATTTCAAGGAAAAAATAAGTAGGTGTCTATTTGACCACCCTAACCAGAATAAAATTAGAATATATTTTTATAAGAGTTTAGATATAAGTAGAGGACTCATGTCCCGATGTGATGCATATTTTTTTGTAATTTTTTCCAAGTAAATAATTAATTATGAATTTTTAATTACAAATTTTCAAAAATATAAAAAACTTGTATGTCTAACCACCTTAGCTTGGTCAAAACTTCATGAAATTCATTTTTTTTTTAATCCTATAGTATGTGAAGCATAAAATGTGACACATTTTGGATTCAAAAAATGTGATACCGTTTGAAAGCTATAGATGTTTTTAATTCAACCTATCAATCAGAACTTTAGTCATAATTCAAATAGAAAATGAATAATAATTATTTATTAAATTCAAAGTAAAGTATATTTTATATTTGTGGAAAGCTGAGAATCTCCTTTAAAAATCATTTCCATTTCATCAATTTTAGGTAAAAAAAAATTCATCAACCACATACCCATCATATTGCCACTTTTTGGCCCATCATGATCTTGCACATACCCTGACACAAGTAGATGTTCTACAAGCACACATGCAGTCTGTTAAAAAAACAAATGGATAATATGGTGATTTCTAGCAAAATGATCTTTTCAAAAAAAGACTTATGTCAATTTCCCTTTGACAAAGCATTATACATGATGCCTTTCCCACATGGATATGTTATACCAAACTTGCCTAAGTAGAATGGGAAGTGTAATCCTATTGAACATATAAGGGAATTTTCCACAATGTGCATAGACATTGCATATGAACCCACATATACCATGAGACTATTTTTGCAAAGCCTTGGTGGAATAGCACTTGAATGGTTTTCTCAACTTCCATATGGCATAAGGTCATGGGGTGAACTTGCTGAAAAATCTATTGAATATTTTTCCTTTAACATTAACAATGAAATCACAATAGCATCCTTATGTCACACCACACAAAATGAAGGAGAGAAATTTATCACCTTCTTCCAAAGATGGAGGTGCCTAGCTAGTCGATGCCCTGTTGAAATACCCAAAAAGCAAAAGGTCACCATATTCCTAGAAAATATTAATTCAAAATTGAGAAGTGACCTAAGAGTACACTGCTGCACTTCTTTTGTGCAACTAATAGAAAGGGTATCATACTTGAAAAGGCTCTCATTGAAAAAGGTGAAATCAAGATTCCAAATAGAAATCCAAATGTTCAAAGCACCCCTAATGATAGGAACAAATTTTAGTCCTGAAACAAGAATGTAACCAATGATGGAATTGTTGATGCTAAAGCCCTATACATAGGACTAGTCATTACATTGAGAGGACACAACCCCTCTAACAACACACCCAACAATGCACATCGAGCTGCCAATCTTGTCCAAAACACACAAGAACCACAACTGCAAAGGAGGTTTCCAAAACAAAAATTCACTCCCTTAGGGGAACCAATTGAACCAATCTTCAAAGAACTAATGAAACACAAAATCATACAACTTCCCGAGCCAAGACAATATGATCCTAGAAATTTTAAACCCTCTTGGTGGGATGACAATTCATTTTGCGATTTCCACTGCACTAAGGGACACATTCTACAACTATGTCAGCAGTTGAAGAACATTATACAAGATTTCATTGAAAATGAAACTATTGAAGTTAATGGACGGAAATAGACATCTTCAAAAAATTATCACAAGGTCTTTACTGATCCATTACATGACCATGGAAAAGGAAAATCCTCTAGTTTGGTAAATAAGACCAATAATTCAGCCAACTATGCTAATGTCAAGTATGACTATAACCAAGGCCCAATCATAAATCACATTCAAGCTGTCGATGAACATATCAACACTATTACCATAAAGAAAACTCCTAAATGTGTTGTCAACACTCATTGAACCAAGATAACCATCCAAGGCCCTTTGTCACAGAAACAAAAAAAATCCTCCAAGCCTCAATATAATTTACTTGACCAGTTGGGGAAGACCCCAATGGAAATTTCTATCTTGGAACTGTTGAGTATATATCACCCGATCATCGAGCTATTTTACAAAGAAAAAGATGGTCCCCACTAACCTTGATGTTAATCAGTTCCAAAAGATGGTAGGATATCTAGCCAACTCTCATCATGCCACCTTCTTTGAAAAAGATTACTCAATTGAGAAGAAACACCACAATTCCCCATTGCACCTTGAAGTTCTTGTTCATAAAACAAAAGTTAGACAAGTCTTGGTAGATGGAGCAGGGTTGAATCTTTGCACCTTGAAACTGGTTAAGGCATTAGGATTCTCAAAGGTGTGTGTGGACACTACTAAGAGCATTTTCATTAAGGCATATGATGACAAAGAATGATCATCTAAAGGAATTGTAACCCTCCCCATCAGAATTGGTCCTACGATTATGGATACCCAATTCTAAGTCTTGGATCTCATCCTCCCATATAATCTTTATCTTGATAAACCATGGATACATGTTATGAAGGTTGTCCCTTCCACTTACGATCAATGACTTAAATTCCCATACAATGGTACCGAGATCAGGATAGATAGTGATCCTGATCCTTTACAGTATTGCACTAACCTACGTGGAATACCCCAATGACAGGTGCCTATTAATCAGGAGGCTTCATCATCCAACTCATCCCAGTATATCAAACATCCACTCTTTCCAAAACATCTAATTCACAACCACCACCTTCCACTCCTAAGGTTGAGATCCAAGATAAGGGTTGTGGAGAATATTATATGAAAGCATCTTATTGTATCAGCCAGTTGGTTCCTCCTAAATCATATGGTCTACCAATGATAGATAGGAGACAATCCATTGTCACATTACACATCCCTCCAACAATGAATTTCACAAAATGGGGGGAACTAAGTAGAGAAGCTATAAATGAAGAAGATATGACCTCTCAGTTATACAAATAAGACAATGAAGAGCCTTCTTCACCCACTCAAATACCTAAAGATCAATATGGAAGAGGTTTTATGATAATGAAAAACAAAGAATATGATAGACATAGCGGGCTAGGACTAAATTAGAATGGGAGAACTAAACCCATCATTGTCTCTAAGTGACTAAAATGCCTAGGGCTGGGATTTCAACTGATTATGATTGGGGTTTCTAGTACCTTGGCACCATCACAAGAGGAAGTAAGTGCTTCCAAAGATATCAAGACATCTAATGAGTCATCTGACCAATGCTATTGCGACTCCCCCGACTCTAATGAATATGAGTGGGATTCCCTCTCCTCCACCTCTTTTGTGGACCTCGATAAACTATTTAGGGAACTTGACCAAATGCTTAATTCCTCACAAAATCCATAGAATTCCCATCCACAAACGTCTTTGAAAAAAGAAGAATGGCTCAAACACTACTTTTGGGAATTTATTGATCCTACCTCTTGGGAACCCAATGCACTTACTTTTGATAACCAAACCTTTACAATAGGTCCATCTCAGAATCTACCTATTCCCAAGAAAAAGAATAAGGAGGATTTGATATGAAACCTTTGTGACCATGTCAACAGGTCTATCCTTACCCTATCAGTTTCTACTTTTGACACTTCTGATGATGGCATGGCCCTAGTTTATCCCTAGCTCATCGATTGGGATCAACAAGAACTTCCTATGTTGGATACATTTGAGAATGATGAAGCAAGAGCTGAGTTCCTAGGATTGCACGAAGGAATACCTAGTAGTGACCATAAGGTTGGATTTACCATAGTCTTGGATAACATGGCTTATTTTGGGGAGTATGTTCACCCCTCCATTCGCAAAAGTAAAAACAATAAGAAAAAAATGAAAAAAATAAAATGACGAGTCCCTAGGTGAAAACCGAAAGGTGCCTTTGGATGATGAAAAAGAAAAAAATGACGCATCTAAGGGAAAAAACCTCTTTGAGCCACCCAAGGATAGAGGGTTAAACATTCTCCCTGTTGCTTAGAAAAATTCACCAATGTTGGTTGAGAAATCTATGGAGATCAACATAGGCACTGAAGATAATCCTAGGGTAATCTATTTTGCAACATCTTTGATAGAAACATAGAAACCTAAATTTCCTAACTTCTTCACAAAAAGAGAGATCAACTTTGTATGGTCATATGTCAATATGCCTAGACTAGATCCTGACCTAGTATTGCATCATTTTCCATTACAACCATGGTGTTAAACTAGTGAAGCAAAAATTAATAAAAATTCACCTGCAAATTGCTTTATTAGTCAAAGCTGAACTAATGAAATTGTTGGATGCCAGCTTTATCAAATCAATTGCCTATGTAGAATGGATTTCCAATCTCGTACCAGTGATGAAACCAACAGGGGTATCCACATTTGTACAAACTTTTGAGATATAAACAAAGTATGCCCTAAAGATGACTTTCCTCTACCAAATATTGACATGATAATGGACCTAACAACAAGATATGAAATGTTATCCCTCATGGATGGTTTCTCAGGATATAATCAAATTAGAATCGCGCCTGAAGATCAACACAAGAAAACTTTCACTTGTACATGGGGAACTTATTGTTGTAACATCATGCCCTTTGGACTTAAAAATGCTGGAGCAACATATCAACACTCCATGACAACCATTTTACCTGATCTCATACATACTCTCATGGAAGACTATGTGGATGATCTGATATCTAGCTAAATCATTGACAAGGGTTGATCACTTATAGGTCCTAGATAAGATTTTTCAAAGACTAGAAGAATACAAAGTGAGGCTAAATCCAAAAAAATGTGTATTTGGTGTGCACTCGGGAAAACTTATAGGATACATTATTTCTAGATGAGGCATTGAAGTGGACCCAGCAAAAGTGAAAGCTATAATGGACATGCCTCCATCGACCAATATAAGTCAACTATGAACATTACAAGGGAGACTACAGTCTATCAGATGGTTCATAGTGCAACTAGTAGAAAAAAAAAATCTCTTCCAGTATCTACTCAGAAAAGGGGGGTAAGTGCAAGAAGTTGAGTCCACTTCTAGTGGAAATGTCATTTCTCAACTTTAAAATAGGTAGTCATTCATTTTTTAGAATATGTACCCTTTTTAAAGTGGGTACTCATTCCAAAAGGTTTGAAAATCACAATTCATGTTTCTCATTTGGATTTAGGCTTAGAAAAGGCATTGTAACCCAACCGTTAGCCTTAGACCTCCTACAAGTACAAGGTCATGACAATATCAAGAGAAAAAATTGACTGTCAATATGGTTGATGGGGTTTTTTTATAATTATTTTATGAAATTAAAACCCATTTTAGATGAGATAGTCTAGATTCTAAATATGTAATGTTTTTTTCAATTGGATTATTTTTTCTATTTTTCAATTAATTTATGATGAAACATGCCCATAAACTTGAATTATCAAGGATTTTTAGTATTTTAATAACTTTTTATTAAAATAATTTTTTGATTTTTTTTTTTACAAAAACATACTTCAGAAAATTCTTTCCAATTTGAAAATAAAAATAAAAAATGATAAGTTTAGATCATCTTATGCGTGACATACATGACCTTTTTTCAAAACACCAAATATGGCCAATAAAAAATTAACAAAAAAATATTTATTTAATAAAAAAATACAAAAAATAATGGAAAACATGCTCAAGTGAGTTAAAAAAATTTTCCCAAAAGGATTTAGAAAAATATGATTATTTAGGTCAAAATATGGATGACATACACATGCATGGTATAGTATTAAAAAGTGACTTTTAAACAATGGTTTTTAGAAAAAATCATTAAAAGTCAATTTGTATCATCTGGGTATTAAAATAAATTACATATTTGGAAACTAGACTCTGAGTACTACATTTTATGATTAGTGAATTTTTCTAAGATTCCATCTCTAAGGGCTTCAAATTTTAAGTTCAAATGTGACAAATTCTAAAAATTAGGGAAAACACTTCCACTTTTTGGCCAAAAAGTGGACTCAACTTCTTGCTAGGACCCAGGGGCACCGTTTGTATGGATAGGTAGATTCCAAGAAGCTTTTCAACAAATCAAGGATTACCTACTTACACCACTAGTGTTAATGCCACCTATCAATGGAAAACCTTTGATACTCTTCATTTCAGCAACTACAACCCTAGGAACCTTGCTTGCACAAAATGATAATGATATCCATGAAAGGGTAGTATACTATATCAACCACACTTTGGTAGGTTATTAGCTAAATTATAGTACCATAGAACATGCTTGTCTTGCAATAGTATTCACTACTCAAAAACTTAGGCACTACATGTTAAACCACCAAACAATGTTGCTCTCAAAGATAGATCCTTTGAAGTATCTCCTTAGTAAAGCAACATTACTAGGATGATTGGCTAAATGGGTAATGGTACTTAGTGAATACGATATCCAATATGTAGAAGGAAAAGTGATAAAAGGACAAGTTATTGCTAACCAATTGGTAGACACACCGATTAAGGAAAATCATCCTCTAGTTTCATATTTTCCTAATGAATTCATCTTCACTCTTGTTATAGGAATGACATGGAAGTTATACTTTGATGGGTCCCACACAAATCATGGTTCAAGGGCTAGCATATTATTTATCACACCATAGGGTGACACTATTCCTAAGTCATTCATAATCGCTTTCCCATGCACCAATAATATAGTAGAATATGGGGCTCTTGTAATAGGATTACGAATGGAAATCAAATGGAAGATTAAGCATCTACAAGCTTATGGAAACTCTTAGCTAGTAGTATGATAAGTTAATGATGACTGTGAAACCAAAGATGAAAAGCTCACCCCATACAAGCAGATGGTAGATAGTTTCAAAAAATATTTTGAAAATATCATCTTTCATCAAATACCCCACATTCAAAACAAGGCAACAAATGCCATGGCAACCATTGGTTCACTGTTGGACATACCTAGCAACATGCCTATATTCGAGTTTTTGGTAGAATAGATTTTGGTCCCTGCCTTTGACATCCTAAATTCATAGATGGTGTGTGAACTTGTTGGTTCCAATTCCTTGTGGTACAAAGACATATATGACTATCTCCATGCCCAAATCCTACACCTTAATCTGTCAAACAACCAACGTAGGACATTTATCTATAAGTCTTCCAAGTATACCATCATTGGAGATACCCTTTATAGACGTGCCCTAGACAATACCCTATTGAGAAGTCTTGATACTAAAGAAGCACAAGCGACCTTGCATGGGGTACACGAGGGTATATGTGGATCCCACTCTAGTAGTCCCACCTTAGCCAAAAAGATTGAGTCTGGGCTATTATTGGCCTATGATGGAAAACAACTCATATATCTTTGTCAAGAAATATCGATAGTGCCAGATTTACAAAGACTTGATACATGCACTAACATAGGAGCTCCATCCAATAACGTCACCATGGCCCTTTGCCCAATGGGTACTCGATCTCATTGGTAAGATACATCCAACATCCTCCAACATTCATAAATTCATCATTATTGAGATTGAATACTTTACCAAGTGGATTGGAGCCATCCCTATGACTTACATTACTAACACATAAATTTCTAAGTTCAGCCTTAACTATATCATTTTTCAGTATGCTATTCCTTAATCCATAATCATAGATAATGGCCACCTATTTGAAAACCAAGAAGTCTATCACTTGTGTGAATAATTCCATATCCAACACCACTTTTCCACTCCATATTACCCACAAGGTAACAACCAAGCTGAGAAATCTACTAAAACAATCCTTAGAATCCTTAAAAAGACTATCAATGATGCTAGTCATGATTGGCATTTACAGGTTAACCTTGCCCTATGGGCTTACTGCACTCCCACCAATGCCACTCTATACTCCTTGGTATTCAGTTCTAAGGTCATCTTGCCTATTGAGGTCAAGATTCCTTCCCTAAGGGTATCTCTGAAAGGGCATATTGACAATGAAGAGTACCGTGTTTCAAGACTACACGAGCTAGAGTTCTTGAATGAACGAAGAAAAAAGGGACTAGATCACCTTCAAGCATATCAAAATTGTCTTTGTTGTAGCTATAACAGGAAATTATTGAATCAAAATTTTGACATTGGTGACCTGGTTCTAATGGAAAATCCAAAGAATCAAGTAGAAAGAGAAAAACTAGGAAAGTTTGAACCAAACTGGCTAGGACCCTATATTGTCATAAAAGCCTTTGGATCAAGTGCATACCAACTCTCTACCCCTGAAGGAGAACCACTATTAGCACCAATCAACAACCTTCATCTAAAGAGGTTCTGCACATAGCTTCTGAGAGCCTTGTCTTAATCATCAAAAATTTAAAAAAATGGAAAAATAAAAAAATTCATTACCTAGGGGAAAAACCTAGCAAATAGGTGTCTTGGTAACATAAAATAAAATAAAATAAAAAAATCAAGAAAATAGTAAAGATAAATAAGTCGCCCAATAGTGAAAACCACTTCGATGGCACTTTGGATGAGTACCATGGTAAAAACATGGTAAACAGGCGCCATGTGTAGTTGAATCTACTTCTTTTTCTACAATCATTCTAATCTAACTTCTCTGTCATATCACCTATCTTTCCTATCCACACAGCTTATTGTTTATCCTTTTATCCTCACCCATAATAAATGGTTGTCCTTTCCATAACTTGGAATGATTGACATCGAGCACACTTTGTATCCCCATTCCATCCTATTCATAATAAATTGGTCTTATACCCGACTGGGGGCAGGCACTTGACTTACGTCATTTGGTTCTTACAATGGTTGTTCTGAGGGCGTAAAACCATTGAGAAAAATCCAAAAACATCACAAAATGTCTTGAAAAAATCCAAAAACATCACAAAATATCCTCAAAAAATTAAAAAACATTAAAAAGCTTCAAAAAGACAAAAAATAAAAACATGCCAAAAATCCAAAAAAAATAGCTCGTTAGAGTTAGTCGCACCAATCAGTCTTTGTCATTGTTGAACTACATTTCCTCTGCAAATGTACATAGGAAAGGCCATCTATCAATGTGCCCCCAAGGTGTTAGGTCAGTTTTTTTAGGTTTGTCTATATAAAATCATGAATCATTCCTTTGTCTATAAGACAAACTCAATGGTCATGTCGAAATATGAGGTCTCTTTGTGTATAATGTAGGAAAGGTCATCAATCGATGAGCCCCTAAGGCTGCACTAGGTTAGTCAATTAGGTTTCATCACATTCATTGTCACACACATTGAACATCTTTAGGTAATTGAAATATTTTTAGTCAATCTTGTCAATCAAATTCAGGTCTAACTACGAGGTCTCTGTGTGTATAACATAGGCAAGGCCATCAATCGATGAGCCACTGAGGCTGCACTAGGTTATTCCTTAAGGTTCCATAATGTTAGTCAGAATAATTTAGACATTTTCGTCAAACAAAAATAATTGTCAGAACATCAAGACATGTCACCCATCAACAAGATAAACATGTCAATAAGGTCATCAAATCAAACAAACAAATTTTCAAAGCAATAACCAAAAAAATCAACCTATGTCTTATATAAGATGTGTCCTTCCTAATAACAAACATTATGATTTTTTCAAACAATCATCATTTCCTTAAACAAGTGGTCACATGATCAAAACTAGACTCGATGTCTTATATGATATGTGTCATTCCTGAAATAAAGCTTTATCAAACATCATTATATCAATCCCCTAGACAATTAAACAATAAACATGATCAAATTTTGGCAAATATTCTTACTGGCTGTTGACATTGTGGCTTATTTTGTCTTATCTTTTCTTTTTGGCTTTGTCTTTGAGTCTGGTTACTAGCTTTCTCATGAATGTCCCATGAAGAATTTAGAGAAGCAAGGATGTATCGAGGCTCTTTTTCTTTGACTATTGTTTGTCAATTGTCTTTTGGCTTTCTCTATGAGTCAAGTTACTAGCTTCCTCGAGGATGTCCCATGAAGGATTTATAGGAGTGATGATGTCTCATGACTCATCTTTTACTTGTTTATTGTTTGTGGTTTGTCTTGACAAAAGGATTGGGGCAACTTTTCCCTTAGTATAAGTTAGGACATTCCTTGTTTACGACTGCCTGTTTTTAGTAGGTGGATGACCTTGCACACCTTGGTCTATCTCATATCATGATCTTTGTTGTCCATTTGTATCATTTAAGACCAAATGATGATTTAATGCAAGGCCTATTATGTTTCAGAAAAATATTAAAGATTGCTAACACTAACATCCACATCTTCTACGCTAACATTTCTTATTCCTTGCATTATGATGGAGTCTTGTGACACACAAACAAATAAAGCATCCTACATATGCATTCATGTTAAAAAAAATAATTTAGACATTACCATAAATATCTACATATTAAATCGTACATATATGTTGCATATTAAACAAATATATATATATATATTGCATCTAGGGATCCATGGCATAACATGCATTCACCATCATAAAATATATAACATATTATCACAATAAATACATCCACATGGCATTGTAAATACATAAAATAATAGTGCATCACATAATCATGAACATAGAATGCATATATGACATCCATAGTACCATTAAACTAAATGTATACATCATCATATAGAATCAACACAACATCATAGGCCGCATTAGTATCATAAAATAAACATTGTCATCCATAACATATCCATAAATAAGAGATTTCATATCATATAATCACCGACAAAAATGACATATATGTATCGCTCAAAAAAGTGTTACAATACAATGTCATAATATATCTCCCAAAATGGAGCTCGCGGGATCTATGATCAAAATACAATGTCTATAAATATATAACATGTCCCTAGGCTGAACTTCCACTACTTTGATGTAGAGAATGAGGAGGAAACTGATGAGGAGGTCTTGATGATCATTGTCTGGAAGGAGGCCTATCATAAGGTCCTGACCTGTGAGGTCCTAGGACACCACCAGTACTTTGGGATCTGTTGTGGGATGACCTATTGCATGATCTACTACTAAGGGCCTGAGAAGCACTAGATGCTCGTCTCTTAGGAGGTACCTCCTGATCATACAAATATCTGTAATATCTCTCCCTATCACTAGCCCTAACCAACTCTCAAGCCATAGCTGCAGCTGGTCTAGTACAAAGAGCAGTGAACTCCACAAATCTCTGCTCCATCTCCTACCTCCGTGCCATCACCTGATCTCTCTCCAAATAGGCACTATCCCTCTCCATCTATATCTCATCTCTCTCTACAGACATGACTCTAACCCACTCCTCCAAGACCTCTACCCTGGCCTACAAATCAGCTAGCCGCTGATCTATGGGACCCTCATCTTGTTGTGGCATCTCCCCCTCATCAACATTCCACTCCTCATTAATTTGATCTTGGAGCTCTCTCTCCTAATCCCCCATCTCCTCCTCGAGAAAATAATCTACATCTTGGCATCCTGCTCATAATAGATCAAGGGAATCCAACTTGACCTCCTCACCAATGAACTCCTCCTCTCCAATGGCCTCCTCTCCAATGACTTCCTCTCCAAAAATATCCTCCCCAAATGCCTCCTCAACAATTTCCTCCTTAGTAACAACCTTCGCCTCACCACCCACCGCTAACAAGGCAATGTCCTCTCCTTTTCTCTCACCCTCACGGATGGGTGAAAAATATTTTCCCCAACCTCTACCACCTCATTGACCCCATCAACCACCCCTCCTACCTCCTCCTCTACCATCATCGCCTCCACCTTTACCACCTCTTCCACATTCCTTGCCACCATGCCGACCTTGTGGGCCTATCCCTCGACACTCTATAGGCACTGGTTGATCAGGATCTCCATATGGCATTGGCCTATGATGTACCCACTAGGCATCATACACTATTGTCATCCCAACATTCGTAGCTCCACCCCTCCATCCCCACTGTATTATCTATAGTGCATATATATCTACCTCTGTTGTCGCTACAGGAACCATAGGACCCCAAAGAGGAACCTCCCTTGAAGATTGGGAAAACTCAACTTGGCCCCGCGACACATCCTGAACCTCACCAAACTACTAGAGCACATTGTCTAGTAGGTGTCTCTCAATGATATTTACTATCAAAACATTCCTCCCAATCAAATATCATGTTTTTTGATAGAAAGGCAAGTGTCAATCCTCATCCTGCCACTATGCACAGTCCATGTATGGCCTCCATATAGACTGAACAAGGGTATCAATCACATGCCTCCAGTATCCTATGTCTCCAACATGAGTTTGTGTAATAGTCCCAACATAATGAAATACGTAAGGATATCGATCATCTAGCTAAAATAAAACTAGTGGGTGGAAAACAACAATGTGCTCCAATGCCCATATCATCAATAAGGTAGTCCCACAACTCATGGACTGTGCCTCCCTGTAGGCTATGGTGTACAAGTAGAAATACAACATCCCCAGTAGACACATACCCCATGCATACACAACCTGCCTCTCCAACATCCCTACTAACATCTCCTCCAACCCACAGGAAACCCATGCCCTCAATAGTCTGGTAATACAATCCCAACAATCAAATTACACAACAAACAATCAATCTACTCATATCTATCTACAAGTACATGTCATTTTATCTCATAATGCTCGATACTGAGTTGTCTGACGTCCTCGTGGACATAGTAATGGGTGATCTCACCGTAATCCATCTGGGGATCATAGCAGACCCTCTCACCCATGATTGGTAATCGAAGTATCCTATTGAAATCCTCTAATGTAATAATCACCTCTCCTATGGGCAAATGGAAAGAAAAAGTCTCTAAATTCCATCGCTCAGAAAGTGTGGTGAGCATCCCTTACTTTTCCCGAATGGTGGGCATAAATGTCACATGATGTAATCCAAGAATCCATATCAATCATTTATCTACACTACACAACTAGTCATGCAACTTGTGTGATGTTGGCCCTGACTCCTAGGTGTATATCAGATCCAAAACAACCTACAAATGTATAACAAATACCTTTTGTTAGAAACATGAAGCCAGTTTTACACTATCAAAGTTCAAAAAAAATTGACAAGAAAATGTGTCATTTAACATTGCAAATGAATTGCAAAAATACACGTGTCACACAAGGAATCACATGCAACCAATCATGCATATGCATTACAAAATTATCAAATGAGGTGCATGAATACAAATGAGGCATTTCCCCTATCAAATGCCACTCTCTAGGACACATGCGGTGCAATACTGAACAAATTCCTTGATCTACAATAAACCAAAAATGAGCCCTCCACGTGTTTCCACTAATGCATCATATCGGGAACAAATGTGTCACATACAAATGCATTTGTGGCAAACAAGAAATGACACATATGAAAAATAAAGTTTAATGTCCTAGAAATGAGTGAAAAATAAAAATTCAAAAGTTAGTTTTGGGGTACATACCGGGAGTGAACTGTTGATTTTTGGGTCACTAGGCCTTCTCTAGCTCTTCAAGGGTTTTTCACCTAAAAGGAGAGAGGTAGGAACCAAAAATGCTAAGGGTTCATTCAAATAATGTTATGTGTAATGTTTTCTAAGCTAAATGAAGTAATCTAAGTGAAATTGAGTGATTTAAATGAATGAATATGAATGTAAAACTAAGATTTAAACTATATTTGAAAACACACTATGATATGCAAACAATGAACTAAATGATGAAATTATGCATAATATAAAGAAACAGTGATGAAACATAGTACACCAGGGAAATATTTGATGATTCTGGAATGTTGGGAATGTTGAATGGAATTACTAAATTTTCACAGTGGGACTCATTCACCCAGGGTGGTGAATTAGTACTCCTCCTAGTGAAAAAGTGACAAAAACTAGTTTCTGACAGTCGGGATTTAGAATCTAACAAAAGCCAAATTTTCATTCCTAAGGTGGGACTCATTCGCCACTGATGGCGAATCACTCCTCTCCAAAAATTCTAGAAAATCAAGAGACAACTCTGCAACACCAAATCTAGAAATCTCTAATTGTCCAGTTGTCGAAGTCAATTATGTAGGAAATAGACAGAAAACCTTCTCCAAGCTTGAAATATGAATGAGTTGACTTGAAGCACCTAGTTGACTTTTTCTCCCCTTTTCAACACCAAAATACTTGTTAAATTTGCATACCTAATTTTGGAAACACACATGCAAGAGGGGAAAAATGGTTGAGGGTTAGCAAATAGGGGTTTTCCTTGGTCAAACCCCACTTTGGTAATCAAACCCTTGATAAAATAATGAAATGAAAGAGAATAAAAAACTAATAACATGCAAATGTTTTCAACTTACCAAACCCTTGATAATACAAATATAAAGTAATGTTAATGGCTACTTCAACTTGCTCGAATAATGCTTGACAAGATGTTGTAAGATGCTTGAATTCTTGAATATGATATGTGAATGTTGGAGAATTGTAGGAGATGTAAAATGAGGTGAAAAACACATATTTATACAATCTTGTGTTGTAGTAACTAATTCATACCTCATCACAGGTTGACATCAATTGTTTTTAAATAAAAACCTAAAAGGAAATTTAAAATATTTTGAATTTGGAGCCAAAGGGGACCCATTCGCCAGCCATGGTGAATGGGTCCCACCTTAGGCTCAAAAGTGGGTGTCGGGATTTAAGTTGTATTTAATGTTGTTTGTCGGGTTAACATTCAAAAATACACTTAATTAAAGCATATGAGGGAATAAATGGATAAAATAAGACATAAGAAAGAGAAATAATGAAATTGTGCTTAGGAAAGTGTGAAATCTTGTTACAAGACTTTAAAAAACTTCAAAATAGGACTTGATGATGTGCAAAAAGGTGATTTTTAGGTGAATTTTAATAAACAGAGTCTAGAAGAATGTAGAAATGTTTTAGAACATTTCACAACACCTTCACAAGACGTCATTAAATGAATTTTAGTACCTAAATTAGCATGTTCAAGCCATGTTGCAACATAAAATCAAAGTAGAATATATCAAATACCATGAAACAAGACCTAAAAGGCCATGAAAATGACAAGGGGCCATTTTTCTATGATACATTTAGCCTCCACTTTAAAGTAGACATGAACATCGAGAGGAGGGTTCAAATGTACTTGCGTTAGCAAGATAAAATGACAATGATCAAGAGGGATGATCAAGCCCCCATGATGAAGATCCCATGGAAAAACTAAGCATAAGAACAAAGGAACACACAAGTGTTGAGAATTAGATGAACCTTCAATCGTTAGTCCAACTAGTTGTGGATTAGATCTAGGCTAATTATTTGAAAAAGTGAATGTGTACTCACTCTGCGGTGACAAAAAATAGGATGATCCACGAAGTGAGAAGGACCAAATGTACTCACTTTGGAGCCACAAAACTTTTGACTATCTATGGGGTGAGAAATCCCAAAAGGTAAGATGAATATGCTAGTTGGTATGCACTCACAAACACAAAAGTGGCTATGGGGAAAATTCATCCCACTAGGTGGACTTCCCACTCAACCATATTAAAGTTATTCATCCTAATAAATTTATAAAGGTACCACAAGGAAAAATGAAATGAACAAAAAGAAAGGGTACCATCAGTATGCAAGTTGCATTGTGCAAGGTGGTAAAAAGTGCAAAATGTAAAATACAAAAATGTAAAATGGGAGAGATGTTCGAAGGAGTCTTGTTAAGTTTATGCAAGGTCAATCACTTAGGGAACATTGTGCCTAATGTCTCCAAGAGAGGACCAATCAAAGAATAGTACATTCACAACTTAGGGGATGTAGTTCATCACATCAGACCACAAAGAGGAATGTAATATGCTAAGATAGATCAAAATTATGAAGGACATCATGCCCAATGTCATCCACAAAGTGATGAACGTATCACATAAACAACAAGGCCACACTAAGAAACCAAGAATGCACAATGAATTATGGTAATGTATGCCCCCCACTTTAAAGGATTTGCTACACATCATTATGTGAGAAATTACTTTAAACTAGCAAAGGAAAGAAAAAGCAAAAAGAAAAACAAGACATGAGAGCCAACTTGGAAAGCCCTATGCCAAGTCATATGTTTTGAAGTTAGGTTGCATCATGTTGAAAGGAAAATGAAGAACAAAGAAAGGTAGTTGCCCCCAGAAAAGAAAGCACACCAAACACATAAAGGATCTATGGATTTGGGGTCAATATTTTTGTTGCTTCAAAGAGTTCAAAGCTATCATAATTCCCTAAAGCACATAGAATTGGAAGAATGACACAAAGAGAGAAAAAATAAAAGAAAAATAAAGTCTGTTTTGAGTCAACATGGAAGAGACATTGTGCTCTCAATGCTTTGCATCGTCCCAAAAAGGAAAACACAAGCAAAAAGAAACTAAAAAGGCAAAAAAATTTGAAAAAGCTTTTGGGTCAACATGAAGGAGACATTGCGGTCTCAATTCCTTATGTCATCCCCAAAAGGAAAACACAAGAAAAATACAAAAAAGGAAAAGGGACCAATTGGGTCAACATGTAAGAGACATAGGGCATCTCTACGCTTTATAATCAATAACTAATAGCCTAAACTCCAATTGCTGATCCATTTAGGATCCATTTAGGATCTTATAGAAAACTGATTTGACGAATGAAATGCTTATTGAACGATTTCCAGGATCCATTTAGGATCTTATAGATTTTTTCCACCCATAAATCCAACCAAATGATTAATAAATCACTACATGGAGAAAGTCGTGTGCAATGAAAATTGCAAGCATGGTTTGGGGAGAGATTTCTTACTCTTCTAAAAAGAGCAGATAATCCACTCCATTCGATGAGCTCCGGGTTCAAGTCCCGGGCAACCCAGAGTACTAGAATCTAGTACCTAAAGATATTTTTGTATACTTATTCTAGATCCAATCCAATTCATGTTATCCATTACTATTAACAAGCAAGAGAAGCAACCCTTCAAAAAAAAAGTGGGGGTAATAAATAATATTATTTATTACCTCGAATCATAAAGAAAGAAGGAATGCTAATAGAGCGCATTAATACTGGTATTAATATCTACGGATATAGAGTATTGAAAAGTATTTCAATATGTGTGTGAAATAAGCATCTAATTTATGGAGGACGATACTATAAATTTCTATAGTATTCATAAAGATGTCAAAATATCGGTTGACATACATATATGAATCATATTATACTGTTCAATAACAAGCCTTATGTGTATGCTTGGGAGCTTTTAATGATTAAAAAATCCAAGTTATAACCATGACCGCAATTCTAGAAAGACGCAAAAATGAATTTATAATGAACTAGTAAGAGCACTGCTAATACCAATAGCTCAATTTGTGGTAAAGCTTTGGAACTTTACTAAACAAAGGTCAGTAAGGATCCGTACATGGCGTATACTACTATTTTTAATATGTTCAAGATTCTATTATAGATTGACCGTCGCCTCCCATTGTCCCAAAGGCTTTCCAAAGAAACAAAGGGGGGATTGCTATCATAACCTATTATACTTATAATATACCCTAGAATAGGCATAAGAAGGTGGAGGTGTTTCGAATAAACCTTTCCGTTTCTTTTTTCAATCGTTGATGCAGTTGTCATAGGTTGTTTGAAAGAAACAACATCTATAGAGACTTCATATCTTCGTTATTCCTGAGTAGTTCAGTGGTAGAGCGGTCGGCTATTAATTGATTGGTCATAGGTTCAAATCCTATTTGAGGAGACTTTGATAATATATATGGTTTGGAAAAAAATCTCGATAAGATAAATAGGAAAAAAGAAAAAATCTGAATAAAGATAAAAAACCTCATTTTGGAACGAGATGCTAAGATAAATGCCAGGGGTGATAAGAATGCGTGGGATAAATTGAAATCGAAATTGGATTCACTGAATAAGAAGAAGAAAAAGAGGCTTCCAACACAAGAAGCCAAGAGTAACCTGAAAGAATGGAAGAAAGAAAAAAACCCGGAATCAGAAATCCATGAGTTTCTTTTATTAAATGTGAAAGATTATTATTTCGACGGATAACTGTTAGATAAAGTTCATTGAGATCTGAAGTAATAACTCCACCTTCATTTAATTGAAACATTGGCCTCAGGTCGGGAGGAAGAATTGGTAATAGGCATAGAACCATCCATTGTGGTTCTACATTTGCTCGAATCAAATATATATCAAATCTCATCCGTCTAACCAAAAGATCCTTTCTTCTTCGAAGTTTTTGAAGTTTTTTCTCCTTAAATTGAGAATATATTTTTATCAATTTAATACCAACTGCATTCTCTGCCTCTAAGAATAATATAGATACTAGCTCATCTATTATCTTCCATTCTCTATATGAATGATCTATAATAATTTGCAGATGTAGACCTACTAATTGGTCTTTGATAGCTTTTCCTCCAGTGGCTATTTCTCACTCTTGAAATAGCACAAAATCCCAAGAGAGAAAATAAGCAATATCTTTTGGCCAGGATTCTTCGTCATATTTAAGTGAACCCTCAAATCACAATAAAGTTGGCTTGTTAATTGTGGGCCTAGTAATACAAACATTTGGATAGGGTTTTCTAATCTTTTTCCCCCCCCTCAGAATCGGACATGAAAGTTTCCTCTCATCCGGCTCAAGTAACTATACCGAAATGGAAAGTGATTATGTATCATTGTGCAAAAAGATGTTTTTTGCGAGCTATAAAACTAAATAGTTACTCTTTGCTCATGTTCCAAGTGAATTCGATTATTGGTTTATGATTCGTATTATGACATAAATATGGAATTAGTGAGTAGTCTCCTCCCTTTTGAACGATACATTTCTTTGTGAAAGACTTTCAATTCATTTGAAGTTCATAAGGGATTTACTTGTCTGTATCTCGTTAATAATTGATCCTGTAGGTTTCTCGTTAATACTAGGGATTATGTAGATCTATCTGGATCTACATAATTAACCAAATCTATAATGGTTATTTTTTTCGACATGATAGATCTGCAATCCTCTTTTATCATTGAGAGTTAAAAAAGGGTATCGTAGGAAGATAGATCTTTGTTAGCAAGAATAAGACAGGGGTGCCTAGAAATAAAATATTTCAAATGTGCTAGTTCCCCAGAAACGAAAAAAAAGGGTTTTTAATGATTTCTAAAAAAAGAGAAAAGATTCCAATTTTCAGTAATTGTTTACTAGTGCTCCCAAACCTGTACAAATACAGGTAGTGACAGGATTTTATTCAATCTAATCAATTTTTTGACTAGACCCTTTTTGGTATTTTTTCATGAAAAGACTATTTGTGGGGTCATTGAAACCCTATCTATATAGATAGGTCATGTTCATCTCTTGTACGATGTAAGTAATATAATTCAAAAAAGTAGGACTACAGGGAAATTTACCTTCCTTCACCCATACTAATTACCCATGTCCAAAATAGTGCATAAGAATACTGCAAATACCTTCAACTAAAAAAACCCTAACCTTGGAATGAGCAGAATTATTTGGATAGTAAGCCAAATAGAATCCAATCTTTATTTATGAAAATTGGAATCTTTTCTCTTTTTTTAGAAATCATTAAAAACCCTTATTTTCGTTTATGGGGAACTAGCACATTTGAAATATTTTATTTCCGGGCACCCCTGTCTTATTCTTGCTAACAAAGATCTATCTTCCTATGATACCCTTTGATCAAGAGAATATTCCACTATTCATCGAACAAGTTAGTTGCATTTCTTTATTCATAAGAGGAATAGTAACATAGTGACTATTTGATCAAGAGAATATTCCACTATTCATCGATTCCTTTTTATTCATAAGAGGAATAACACTTTGGTCATTCACATTCAAAGTCCTATAGAAGTCATTAAGTTCATAGCATAACTTATATTCGCTATACTATTGTAAATACATGATATAAATAATATTAAAACAAAATAGAGAAAGAAACAGTATAATATTTTGGATAAGTTGCATTTATAATGAATGATACTCCTTGATCTTCTTCTTAAAATGACATGAATGTATTCTAGCGATAAAGTCACCTGTGGAAGCGAGAGCCATTACAATTATTTGCTCAAATGAAATTAACTTCCCCATGATCCGTATATCCAATTGTTGCAATAGAGAGACAGGATTCCTTGCGGAAGCTATTATGAAATTGAAATATGCAAAATTCTTTCATTTCTGTTCAGTGAAAAGAAAGCAAAAAAAGAAAATGAATTAAGTTGATCAAACAGAGCTGGAGTAACTGGCAGTAGCAGAATCGTTCTATCCTACTCCCTTTTCATATTAAGCAAAATTATATTGCTATGTTAGAAGAAGGCTAGCTATACTTAGTATACTTCAAATATACCCTTGGTATCATATTGACAATCAAACAAGGATTGTAGAAGATATCAGTAGTTTTCCATTTCCTGATCTCTTTCTTTCATGGGATCAATTTACCCTTGATTTTACAATAATATAGGGAGCTTAGCATGTCCGGGAATACGGGAGAACGCGCTTTTGCTGACATTATTACTAGTATTCGATACTGGGTTATCCATAGCATTACTATACCTTCTCTATTCATTGCAGGTTGGTTATTTGTCAGTACAGGTTTAGCTTATGATGTATTCGGGAGCCCTCGACCAAATGAGTATTTCACAGAAAGCCGACAAGAGGTTCCATTAGTAACTGGCCATTTTGATTCATTAGAGAAACTCGATGAATTTACTAGATCTAGATCTTTTTAGGAGGTATTAATGACTATAGATAGAACCTATCTGATTTTTACAGTTAGATGGTTGGTCATTCACGGGCTAGCTATACATACAGTTTTTTTCTTGGGATCAATATCAGCAATGCAATTACTCAAGGAGAAGATACTGTGTTAGCTGCGATGGCACATCGTTGTCCAGAATTAGAATTCTCCATTCGTGAACGAAAAGAAACCATACAAATTTTTTTCACTTTTCATTCTAGAAAAAAAGAGGAATTGGTTGAATATGCAAATCACCCTTCCTTAGTTCTTTTTGGATCCTTTTCATCCAATGTGGCTTCTCAACTAAATCTAGAATCAAAACACCAATCCATCAAGGTATCAGGTTGGTTACCTGCTCAAAAATATACTGATCTTCCATCATTGGGTGATGGAGTTTATGTTTGTGGTGTTAACCCATTTTTGAGTTGGACAACGACAACTTTGGTAAGACGTGAAAAATGTCAATTAATTGGAGCTCCTTTTCCTATCAGTCCAGATGGAACGTGTGCTTGGATTGAAAATATTTGTCTTGTATTTGATGTTGAACCCCAAGGTTTGGAGGAAAGGGAGGAACGGATATGGGAAAGCTTAAAGGATTATCTTGATTTGGTATGTGGTAAATCTATCTTTTTCATGGGAGATAATCTGCTAGAAGTATCTCTAGCAAGATTCTTAATCAAATGTGGAATGATTGTTCATGAAATTGGAATTCCATATATGGATAAGCGATATCAAGCTACTGAATTATCACTTTTACAAGATACATGTATAAAGATGTGTGTACCAATACCACAAATTGTGGAGAAACCAGATAATTCAAATCAAATACGACGTATACATGAATTACAACCTGATTTAGCTATCACGGGAATGGTGGAGGTTTTTGAGGAATACAAATCACCTCTGGGTTCTTCTAGATTTGGCGAGCATCTAGAATAACTAGTGAATTACAACTTTACTACACCGCAATTGGTGCATTGATCTTTGCAGCGTTAATGCTTTTTGCTGGTTGGTTCCATTATCACAAAGCTGCTCCAAGATTGGCTTGGTTCCAAGATGTAGAATCCATGTTAAACCACCATTTAGCAGGGTTACTAGGACTTGGGTCTCTATCTTGGGCAGGACACCAAATACACGTTTCTTTACCTATTAATGAACTCTTAGATGCTGGAGTGGACCCTAAAGAGATACCACTTCCTCATGAATTTATTTTAAATCATGAGCTTTTAGCTCAACTTTATCCCAGTTTTGCTAAGGGATTTACCCCATTTTTCACCCTGAATTGGTTAGAATATTCAGAATTTTTGACTTTTCATGGAGGACTCAACCCAGTAATAGGGGGTCTGTGGCTGACTGATACTGCACAACACCATTTGGCTATTGCAATTCTTTTTCTAATCATTTTTCATCTGTATAGGACCAATTGGAGTATTGGTCATAACCTCAAAGAAATTTTGGAAGCTCATAAAGGTCCATTTACAGGAGAAGGGCATAGAGGTCTTTACGAAATCTTAACTACTTCATGGCATGCTCAATTAGCTCTGAACCTAGCTATGTTAGGGTCTTTGACTATTGTCATAGCTCACCATATGTATTCTATGCCTCCCTATCCATATCTAGCTACTGACTATGGTACCCAACTGTCTCTGTTCATGCACCATATGTGGATTGGTGGATTTCTCATAGTTGGCGCTGCTGCACATGCAACTATTTTTATGGTAAGGGACTATGATCCGACTACTCAATACAACAATCTTTTAGACCGTGTTCTGAGACATCATGATGCAATTGTATCACACCTCAACTGGGCATGTATTTTCTTAGGCTTCCATAGTTTTGGTCTATATATTCATAATGATACTATGAGTGCTTTAGGACATCCTAAAGATATGTTTTTAGATACTGCTATACAATTACAACCTATCTTTGCTCAATGGATACAAAACACTCATGCTTTAGCACCTAGTTTGACAGCTCCTGATGCAACAACAAGCACCAGCTTAACCTGGGGAGGTGGTGATTTGGTAGCAGTAGGTGCCAAAGTAGCTTTGTTACCTATTCCATTAGGAACTGCTGATTTTTTAGTACACCATATTCATGCATTTACTATCCATGTGACTGTATTAATATTACTTGAAGGTGTTTTATATAAATAGGTATAGTGTATTATTCCTACCTTTGCAGCCATTGGCCTGCATTTCTATCCCATCTAGGAAGCAACTTCTATTGATGAATGGCTATACAACGGTGGTCCCTATGAGCTAATCATTCTACACTTCCTACTTGGTGTAGCTTGCTATATGGGTCGTGAGTGGGAGCTTAGCTTCCGTCTAGGTATGTTTCCTTGGATTGTTGTTGCATATTCAGCTCCAGTAGCAGCAGCTACTATTGTTTTCTTGATTTACCCTATTGGTCAAGGACGCTTCTCTGATGGTATGCCTCTAGGAATCTCTGGTACTTTCAATTTCATGATCGTATTCCAGGCTGAGCACAATATTCATATGCATCCATTTCACATGCTAGGTGTAGCTGGCATATTCGGTGGCTCTCTATTTAGTGCTATGCATGGTTCCTTGGTAAGTTCGAGTTTGATTAGGGAAACTACCAAAAATGAGTCTTCTAATGCAGGTTACAAATTTGGTCAGGAAGAAGAAACCTACAATATTGTAGCTACTCACGGTTATTTCGGTCGATTGATCTTCCAATATGCTAGTTTCAACAACTCCCATTCTCTACATTTCTTTTTAGCTGCTTGGCCAGTAGTAGGTATCTGGATTATTGCTTTGGGCATCAGCACTATGGCTTTCAACTTAAATGGATTCAATTTCAACCAATCTGTTGTTGACAGTCAAGGTTGTGTAATTAACACTTGGGACAATATCATTAATTGTGCTAACCTTGGTATGGAAGTTATGCACGAACGTAATGCTCACAACTTCCCTCTGGATCTAGCTGCTATTCAAGCTAATTATATAGATGGCTAATTACTCAATCTGATGGATTGTTAATGTGTTTCAATCCTTGAAAAGCAAAAAAAAACAGTATCAAAACCGAAAGGTTTGGTACTGCTTTTTTTCCTCTCATTTTTCTATCATAAAACTAAAAGATAGTGTGAGCAGAGCACAGTAACTATTTATTGTGCATCCAGCAGGAATTGAACCTGCGACTTCCCAATTATGAGTTGGGTGCTTTTACCATTCAGCCATGGATGCATAATCATAAGTATCAGCTTAGATCTGAAATTGGGTATTTTCCTATTTATCATCTTTTCAAACAAAAAATAGAAACAAGTCTATAAATTGTCTAAAATAGAAGAAAATTTGGAATGCATATACAAATTCTCATTCTTACTTGTTCTTTAAATAAATATCAAAGATATGTTCTCTCTAAATAGAAACAACATATTCTAATCAATACCTAATAGCCCAAACTCCAACTACGATGGAGTTGATATTAACTAATCTGAGGTATTTTGATCTATTGAGAATAATTGATGTACCAAAAAATAAGCATCAGAGCAAGTAAAAAGAGTGTTACATCAATTTGATTAATGAAAGTGATCCAATCTAAATAGTTAGAATGTAACTATTGAAACAATCCATTTTTTTTGTATCAAGTGAATACAAAAATGAATCAAAACTTTTAGTCAAATTATCATTATCGAAAACTTACGGTAGCTTGCCAAGCAAAGGCTAATAAAAAAAAGAACAGAGGGATAATTGGCATTACATTAACAATTGGATCGAAAATCACATAAGCTTCGAGCAATTTGGCAAAAAAGGGGTTATTCAAATGAAAAGCGGCATCATCTAGACAAATAAGGAGGTTGAGGATAACTGGCATTTTGATTCTCCGATGAATAAAAAAGATGTAAAGACCCAAAATTTTTTGGCCAATCAATCAAATTTCTTCGACAAGATTAGACTTTTAGTCTTCGAGTTGGAAGGGATCATTTCTTCATATAATATTTTAACCATTCTGATAGAGAATGACCAATGAATATATATTCTTGTTTCTTTTTAGGTTCCTCTATAGATAATATCTATTTTATTCACTCAAGAATCTATGCCCCTCCGGTTTTTCTATAAAAATATTTTATCTTAATCTATTCTATAAGATTTGGGAATAGTAGCCAACTTAATTCTAGCTTATCTTTTTTTTTCTCTAGATCAATCCAATCGTAGGGCATGAAAAATTAGTATGTGTCTTAATCCATGTAGTTGGTTTATTAAACTCATCTTGATATAGCTCATGTAATGCTAGAAACTCCTATGTGATCGCGTTCTTGCAACAAGCAGGATCTATCAATATCCCATTAGTGGGCTTATCATAGATTCTATCATCTATGTAGAGAGGACCATCAAGAATATTTTTTAGTATGTCTTTAGTAGAAAAAGTGATATCAAAAGATTTAGTGGTTTTTCCCCTACAAGGGATAACATCTATCGTAGCCGCAATTTCATCGATAGGACTATCTTTAGTAACAAGTGGAGGTATATCATGTTATTCATTGTTTGTATCAATAGTCATTACATTAGTATTTGAAGATTCCCTAGCCTTGACAAATGAATTAGTGGGTATGCACAAGATCATCATGAAAAAAACAAGCCTTGAAGTGGCGAAAAATTCAGAAAAATCAGAGTTAGGCAACTTGACATAATTTTTTTAATAAGCTATCTATATTATTTCAAAAATATGTAAGAATAGAATTTGTGGAAAATTGAATGTAGTTTCTAAACTACTAGGTTTATTTTAAAAAAAAAATCTATTTGATAAAAATTTGAAATTTGAATGCAGTAGTACTTAAATTTCAGGGAAAAAATAAGAAGTAAGTGTTTGTTTGACCACCCTAACCACAATAAAATGATAATATTTTTTTTATAATATTTTAGATATAAGTATAGGACTCATGTCTCGATTTGATGCATATTTTTTTATAATTTTTTTCCAAGTAAATAATTAATTATGAATTTTTTATTACAACTTTTAAAAAATATAAAAACTCGTATGTTTGACCACCTTAACTTGGTCAAAAATTCATGATTTTTTCTTTTAATCCTATAGTATGCAAAGCATAGAATGTGATGCATGTTTCAGATTCAAAAAATGTGATACCATTTGAAAGCTATAGATGTTTTT
The DNA here is from genome assembly GCA_007258455.2 of Sequoia sempervirens. Classification (NCBI taxonomy): domain Eukaryota; kingdom Viridiplantae; phylum Streptophyta; class Pinopsida; order Cupressales; family Cupressaceae; genus Sequoia; species Sequoia sempervirens. The sequence goes on from VDFB02252616.1 coordinate 75,016,692, forward strand.
CAATCAACCTATCAATCATGACTTTAGTCGTAATTCAAACATAAAATGAATAATAATTATTTATTAAATTCAAAGTAAAGCATAGTTTATATTGGTGGAAAGTTGAGAATATCCTTTAAAAATCCTTTTGTTTCATCAATTTTGGGTAAATAAATGTCGTCAGCTACATACCCTACACATACCCATCATATCACCACTTTTTGGCCCATCATGATCCTACACATAACCTAGTGTGTTTACGCATGGGGTTGGTGAAAATGTGTAAATTTTGGTTAGGGGGTGCAACAGATGTATTGCCTTGATCATTAACATCCATAATGGTCAAATGTATTGAATCAATGAGGTCTTGAACTAAATGTTTTAGATGCTTGTAGTGTTCAGTGTCATGTCCATTTTGGTGATGAAAATGACAATAAGCGTTAGGTTTGAAGGTGGGTGGTAATGGCTGATTTGGATCAAGTGGTCTAATGGGTGGCAAAGTGAGCATGTGTTGTTGAACTAATTGGTTCATTGTATTATGGAGGGTATTAGGTAGGGGAGTGAATTGTCTCTTGGGGTCCCCATAATGATAAGGCACCACTGGTTTAATAGTTTCCATTTGATTTCAAACGGGTTGAGTTGGTTGTTGTTGTGGTTGAGGAGGTAGATTAAACTATAAGAAGCCTCTATTTGGTTTGTGAAAGTTTTGACTATTTTTTTTTATTGTTGTGTTGAGGTTCATCATCTCGATGAGAAGTGGATTTTGAATCATGACTTGAAACCAAGTTATGATATTCACACAAGGTTGTGCATAAGTGCATAAACGAAGGAAATTTCATCATCATTAGCTTATCCTGAAGATTTGTGTGCAAGTTTTCAATAAACATCTTTTGCAGATGTGCATCAGGAATCTTGACATCAATTTGATCATGCAAGGATTGGTATCATGAGATGAAATTAGTGATTTTTCATCTATTTTTTTTCTATATCTCATGAGGTCAACCATTATCTATTTAGGTTTCATGTGTTCTTGAAAGTTACTTATGAAAGTATCTACAAGTTCATTAAAGGAATGTATGGAATGATTAAGCAAGTTGGAAAACCATTCTAGTGCAGCATCTATCAAGGTCCTTGGAAATAGTTTGGCTAAGAGTTTCCCATCAAGAGCAAAGTCACTACACAAAGTTGTATAAGCATTAACATGGTTGATAGGGTCTCCTTTACCTCCGTATTTCTCAAACCAAGGCATTTTTATCCCTTGTGGCATTAGGGTGGGTAAGATTTCTAAGGATAAGGTGCTTCTACAGACATGATATGTGGGTGGAGCGGTTTGACCTTGACTAATGGTGGAAAGTTGGTGCTGCATGGAAGAATGGTGTTAAGGAGTTGAGAAAGAATAGGATCAAGGTAAGTGGGTTGAGGTGGAAGAGAAAATTGTGATGGAGTGTAAGTGATGTTAGGGGAAGTGAAAGGAATGCTAAGGGGTGTGAAGGTGGTGGAGGGGATTTGTGATGCCACAAGAGAAGTAGAAATCCTTGGTGGAATTGAAAAGGAGGGATCCATAAGACTAACCTATTGCATAGTTGTGGTGACTTTCAGATTGGTATAAGTTGGAATCGATGCTATGGTTGAAGGGGGAGGAACTTGAGATCCTCCTTGGCTTACAAGAATATTTGTGGATTGGGTATTAGAAGAGGCATGTTTATTATAAATCTCATATATTTTATTCATTACTTGCAAGCCACCATCACTTTCAATCAAACAATGAAGATTGTTAATGGTGGGTATGGCAGTGGTGGAAATGTTTTCAAGTGACAAGTTTTGTTGTAAATGTGCAAATTCTTCATGAATACTAATGACCTTGTCTTGAGGAAGAGATTTGTTTTGTGTATCAACATTCATTGGATGGAAGGTTGAAGGCATAGAAGTGGTATGATCAATGCCTAATGCACCATTGTCCATACTAGGAGTAGGAGCTCTTGAGATCCCAAGGTCCACAATGAAGTGCTATTGTGGGAAGCCATGAGTCTAGAACTTCTTCTCACTAAAGTATTATCAACGGGGCACCAAACACTCATAGAAGTACCACAAAGGATGGGGGGAAATCAAATGCAAGGTAATCTAATATGTCTAAATGCAAATAACATAAATATTGCTAACTATAACATAGAACTAACTACAAAAAACAAAAATGCAGGAAAATGCTAGAAAAATGCCAGAAATGTTGTTTAACAAGTGCAGAGGGACTGATTCGTCTAGGGTGGCAAATGAGTCCCATTATGCAATTTTTTTTTGTGTTTTCATAAATTTTAAGATGATTTTAATGTTCTACATAATGAAACTAAGGATGTAGAATGTAGATTTTTTGATTTTTCAATACGATGCAATGCAAAAATGAAAGCTAAATGAAGTTTTCACTAATGCAATATGAGAAGGCCTACAATGCAAAAACAAAACAATGTTCTAATTGAATTTTGATGCAAATGTAAACTAAGATGCAATATGCAAATTAAATTAGAAATTCAAGGTGTTCAAAATGCAGGTTCAACAAAATGAACCGTAGATTTTTGGGTCACTAGGCCTTCTCTAGCTCTTATAGGGCTTTTCACCTAAAAAGAGAGATGTAGGAACCAAAAATGCTAAGGGTTCATTCAAATAATGTTACATGTAATGTTTTATAAGCTAAATGAAGTAATCTAAGTGAAATTGAGTGATTTAAATGAATGAATATGAATGCAAAACTAAGATTTAAACTATGTTTGAAAACATACTATGATATTAAGACAATGAACTAAATGATGAAATTTTGCAGAACATAAAGAAACGGGATAACACATAGTGCACTTGGGAAATATTTGATGATTGTAGAATGTCGGGAACACTTAATGGAATTACTGAATTTTCACAATGGGACTCATTCGCCTAGGGTGGCGAATTAGTCCTCCTCCTAGTGAAAAGGTGAGAGAAACTAGTTCATGATAGTCAAGATCCAGAATCTGACAAAACTCAAATTTTCAGTCCTAAGTTGGGACTCATTAACCACTAATGGTGAATCACTCCTCTCCCAAAATTCTAGAAAATGAATAGACAACTCTGCAACACCAGATCTGGAAATCTCTAATTGTCCGGTTGTTGAAGTCAATTTTGTAGGAAATTAATAGAAAACCTTGTCCAAGCTTGAAATATGAATGAGTTGACTTGAAGCACCTAGTTGACTTGTTCTCCACTTTTCAACACCAAAATACTTGTTAAATTTGCATACCTAAGTGTGCAAACACACATGCAAGAGGGGAAAAATGGTTGAGGGTTAGCAAATAGGGGTTTGCCTTGGTCAAACCCCACTTTGGTAATCAAACCTTTAATAAAATAATGAAATGCAAGAGAATATTAAAATAATAACATGCAACTGCTATCAACTTACCAAACCCTTGATAATGCAAATCTAAAGTAATGTCAATGGCTGCTTCAAAGTGCTTGAATAATGCTTGACAAGATGTTGTAAGATGCTTGAATATGATATGTGAATGTTGGAGAATTGTAGGAAATGTAAAATGAGGTGAAAATCACATATTTATACAATCTTATGTCATAGTAACCCATTCATACCTCATCACACACCGAAATCAAGTGTTTTTAAATAAAAACCTGAAAGGAAATTTAAAATATTTTGAATTTGGAGTGAAAGGGGATCCATTCACCACCCATGGTGAATGGGTCCCACCTTAGGCTCAAAAGTGGGTGTCAAGATTTAAGTTTTATTTAATGTTTTTTGTTAGGTTAACATTAAAAAATACACTTAATTAAATCATATGAGGGCATAAAGGGATCAAATAAGACATAATAATGAGATAAATAATAAATTTGTGCCTAGGAAAGTGTGAAATCTTGTTACAAGACTTTACAACACTTCAAAATAGGACTTGATGATGTGTAAAAAAGTGAATTTTAGGTGAATTGTAATAAATAGAGACTAGAAGAATGTAGAAATGTTTTACAACACTTCACAACACTTTCACAAGGCATCATTAAATAAATTTTAGAACCTAAATATGCATGTTCAAGCCATGTTGCAACATAAAATCAAAGAAAAATATATCAAATACCATGAAACAAGACCTAAAAGGCCATGAAAATGACAAGGGGCCATTTTTCTACGTCACAAGGGGTCTTGCGTCAGCTAGCTATTGGAAGTTTCTGATGTTATATTTGTGATGCTTGGTGTACAGAACAAGAGACATTTTGTTGGATGACTCTAGAGAAAAATCAATGGTTTTCAAACCTGAAGGGTGAAAATGAATTTAGTTTTACCCATTTACTATTTATACCTAGGGGATTTTAGGGTTTTCTTTCAAACCTACTCTACTAGATGCACTATTTGGTCACTTTCAACAATCATTTCAAAAACCAAACCTCATTGAAATAGATTTATTTCACCACCATTGAACTTCTAGCTATCTTATTACCTAATCGGGACAATTTCCAATTTTTTCAAAATTTATCAAATAATTGTCATTTTTCGTGAGGCATACCCTTACCTATTTCACACTAGGGAAATATTGGGGCATGTTATTTATTATTCTTTGACATGGACCCTAAAATGACATTATATCAAAGAGGGGCAAACTATAGACACTAAAAATTGTCCTAGGCCTACGACCCTTAACTTTTTCATAATTCTTATATCTTCATTTTCATAATTAAATAATGCTAATTATTTAATTATTTTCTAAAGTCATTTTTCCTCTATTAATTAAATAAATTTAATTATTTAATTCATTAATTCTTACCTTTATTCTTTCTTGATTAATTAAATAAATATTATTTATTTAATTACACTGCTAATTAAATTTATCTTCTTTCTAAAAATTAAATAAACTATTATTTAATTAATTCCTATCACACTTTCAACTATAATTAAATAATAATTTCAAATTATTTAATTATTCCTTAACTTTTTCTCTCTTTAATTAAATAAATCTTTATTTATTTTATTTAATCCCCAAAATCTTGAATGTTGAATTAAATCATTATTTAATTTAGAAAATGATTTATCCTTAGCATATTCCTCTATAATTAGATAATCTCTTTGTTATCTAATTATTCATTTATCGCTTAAGTCTAGATATAATTAGATCATTCAGTTATCTAGGGAGATAATATCTGATTATCTTTATCGAATATACTTTCTATGTCAATCAGTCTGTTATCTAGATTAGATTTGATCTTCTGCATGTAGTCCTCTATTAATTAAATAACTTTAATTATTTAATTAATTTATTCTCACATTCTAATAAATCATTTTATCTATGTTAATCTTTATCCTTTACATGCAATCTTTATTCTTCTATGTCTCGACCAATTTCCACTATTGATTAAAATATTATTTAATTTAATCTCCACCATTTATGCTTTATCACTCACACTAATTTAACCCTAATCCTATCGCATGTCACATCTTTAATATAAATCATCAATTAATTATCTTTAATCTAATCTTGTCATTCAAAAATCATATTTTCTATAAATTGGCTTTACCTTCATCATTATTACTCCTCTCGAAATCTTATGAGTTTTGGGAAAAACTTTAAAAATCTTCGATATTTTGCTATTATCATGATCATGAGGCCATGATACTTGCATGCTTAATGAAAATATGAGGGAAAGTATCATACAACATCAAAATGGAGAAGGATAATGGAGGTTATTCATGGAATCGAATGTGTGTTTGGTAAAATCCTTTGTTTATGCATGTTTTTTATTATTTTCCATTGTTCTCGATTAGTTAGCTTTGGTTTAGTATTGTTTATGCTTTGAATTGCTTAACCTGTGAATTTTCCATGTGATACAACCACTTTTTGTAACATTTTTTAAAATGGAAACAAAGGGAATTCAAATAAAAGAGGGTTCGAGCGAACCCCCCTTCAAGAAAACCCCCCTTTTTTCCCTTCTCCCTCTCTTCTACCAAATTTATGGGGTGATCCCACAATAGTGGTTTACAATTTTTGGTCAAACTGGACACTGAAATATATATTTTTTAACTAAATCTTCACTTTCGGGCACCTATAGCAGCTAAACCATGAGGAATTTGAAGATGATGAAAACTAGAGTTTTGTGAAATTTTGTCTATAGATTCTAAGATATTTTTTTCAAAAGTTTTGGAATCAGATTGCACTTCTTTTTCCATCTCCCTCAAATACTAGTTTTTTCAAAAAATAACATTTAAAAAAAGTGATGCTCACCGTATAACACATAACTTTTTTTCCATGAAGGATAAAATTCTAATTCTTTTGAATTTAGATTTACAACTCTGGTATCTAGTGCTTCCACTTGGTTAAATAGTTTTATTGAATATTTTTTCTTTAATCAAGTTTCAAATTCAAACCAACTATAATTCTAACATAGCGCGACCGTTTAACACAACTTTTTTTGTATGTATCAAAATTCAATTTATTTTTCTTTCTTGGATCAAGGACTTCAATATCTGGTGCACTAATATTTTTTTTATTTTTATTTTAATAATCTGCTATTTTTCCAGATGTGCAGAATAAAGAGCTTGATTTTCAATGAAAAACCTGCATTCATGAGAAATAAAAAATAAATATAATAATCAAAGTAAAATTATTTAAAATTATACTTTTTGGGAAGCTTATAATAAGGAATACATACTTGCAAAAAATAAATTTTAAATGAATTCATTTGATCCCCCAAAAATCAAAAGTGGTTTTTTATCAACATTTTGATAGGTGTAAAGGAGACTCTGTTATAGGTATGGTTTAAAACTAGAGGGGTTCTATCTAAGAGGGTTTGATTTAAGGTAGTTTGATCAAACCCTCTTCAATTTGAATTCTATAAATGAAACTTTTCAAGGCTTAAATCATTATATTTTCTAAAAATATGTGATTTCAGCAAAATTAGTTCCTCCCAGAAATTGTAAACCACTATTGTGGTAGCACCATATGCAAAAAAATTCCTTTTGAAGCTTAGTTGAGGATGAAAATAGAGAAAAAATGAGAAAGCCAACTAGATTATGGTAGTCCTCTAAATGAACTATCCATCAAATAATTTTTTAATATATTTTGGTTTTATTATGTACTTTTTTAGTTTAATTAAACATAGGTTTTTCATCAAAAATAAAGCTCTTTGTTCTACACATGTGGAAAAATAGTAGATTATAAAAAAAATATAAAAAATATGTTTTGGCTAGGTATTGATGTCCTTGATCCAACAAAAAAATTTGAATTTCAATACATATAAGAAAAGTTATGTTGTTTACGGTTCACTTATGTCTAAATTCTAATTGGTTTGACTTCAAAACTCAATTAATACAAAAATATTCAATAAAACACTATGAAACCAAATGAACATGCTAGATATCATAGTTACAAAGCTAAATTCGAAAAAAATAGAATTTAATCCTTCATATAAAAAAAATTATGTTGTTTACGGTGAACATCACTCTTTAAAAATGGTGTTTAATTATAAAAAATATTTTTTGAAGGAGATGGAAAAATAAATACAATCTAATTCAATTTTTTTTTTAATATATTAATAATCTACATATAAAATGTCACAAATCACTAGTTTGCATCATCTTCAAATTTTGCATGGTTTAGCAGCTATAGGTGCCTAAAAGTAAAGATTAATTTTTAAAAAATGAGTTCAATGTGTAGTGTGGCAAAAAAATTGTAAATCAGTATTGTGGGATTACCCAGAGGGGAAACTTGACAATAATTAATGCTAATACATAACAATTTACCTTGAGCAATGTGTGTTCCAAGAATAGGTCCTCCCTAAGCCTTGGAACACACTTTTAAAACATGTTTTCACAGTATTTTTATCATCCCAAATTCAAATTTCAAAGGTCGGCTTGTAATGTTTAATTTTGGCTAAATTAAGGATAAATGTCTATAAATACAAGGTTATTTTATCAAATTAACATTTTATTTCAAGAGATTTTTTAGAGAAATTTCACAAGAGAAAATATTATTGTCAAGAGCATTCAAGAGCATTCAAGAGAAAAAAATTTCATCATTTGTTGCAGAATTCAAGATCTCAAGCAGCATGCCAAATTTATATTCATCACATTTTTGTATTATTCATTCATCATTCCCTCAAATTTACATTATTTCATTTCAAGGCTTAATTACCAAAATGGGTTTTGACCAAGGAAATCCCCCATTCACGAAGAAAAAAGGAATTCCCTCTTTTGTTTGTGTTGCAGGTCTTAGGTTGAAGAAGGATTGAAGACCTCTTAAAGAGCAAGATTGGAAAAGTTGTCAAAGTTGCATTTGTTGTCACCTTTATTGTCAAGCCACAAAATATTAGATCTTGAATTCATTTCTAGCTTTCTAACAGTGGGACATGGTGGAATCAAAAGTGTATACCCAAGGCCAGAGGATCGTGAAATTGAATTTTAATTTCTATAAAAAGGACTCATTAGCCTATAGGTGAACGAGTCCCAAGACAACTTCCAAAAACAACATTTTGTAGCAGGTGCACAACATTTTCCTCTTTTCAGATCTCCAAGAGGTTCATTGTTTCTAATGGTCCTATGTTTCATCTACCAAATTCGACCTTTACATGTCATGAATGAGTGCATACATGGTATTTTTAATGTTTCTCCAAAAACCCTTATTCAATCATTTTTGTTACTGTTTTTGTCAAAAGGATACCTTGCAACAATTTTTATGACATGTTTATAACAATTTAGGCTTCACAAATCTGAAGGAAAGTTGTGTATTCTCTTAGTTTTATGCTTTAAATTCAAGTCTCGAGTATTACATTACATGATTGGGATCATTAGGAATTTTTCCTTTGTCTCCCAAGTGTGCATTTCAATCATATTTACCTCGTCCACACACATGAGGGAAATTGCTAGATCTTCCTTAGAATTGACTCACCTAAAGGTTGAAAGTTAATTATATCTTGGAGGATCTCATTTCCTAAACGAAATAGAAGAAGGAAAGTTCATCACACCCCATTTTCCCATTTCTATTTATAGTAAGTTTGGTGGAACATTCTAAATTTAGTATAAAACCCTATGTTTTGAACCCCTATCCTATTTTTCTATGTTTCATTATGGTGAACCTAACCATTTGAACATTCTAATTTATGATTTGGAGTGCATTCAAACCCTAGATCTAGGATTGGAATTAATTTTTTATATTTAGGGTTTCTAAATTTGGCATAAATTTGCATTGTATTTTAGGTGTAAGCTTTCATTTTGCATTCATTTTATATCTAAAGATTCATTTTTTTTTTGCATAACGTTAGATTGATTTTGCATAGTATTTACATAATAGCATAATTTTATCCACTTAAATCAAAAAATGAGATCAAAATTGCACTTAAAAATAGGTCATTTTAGTTATCATTTAGCATCATTTTACCTTTGCATTCAACTATGATTTTCTAGATTTCTAAAATTGGTAGAATGAGTTTGCAACTTGGAATAGAGAGCACACAGAACAAATCAAAAATTACATTTTTCATTTTTAAAAACCTTGTGCAGAGACCCATTTTCATGTGGGAAAATGAGTCCTTTAAGGCCTCTCAAAACAAACTTCTTTGAGATTTTTTTTTATGGTTTTCTTTACTTCCAAGATCCGTTGTTAAACCACTGTTTCAATCTGGTAATTTTTAAGAATTTCTATTTTATGCATTAGGTCTAATCATCCATTTAGTTTAGGAATTGTAAATTGGGAAATTTTTTGCATATTTCAATTGTGGTTAGTTTCAGATTTGTATAAAATCACTTTATTTTAAGAATCATTTCATAGTTTGGATAGATTAATTTGGATTTTACAATCATTGCAAACCAAAAAATACCCTAAAAGCATCAAAACAAAGAAATAACTAAAAAAATAAATGGTAAATCTTGGAGAAACATATCCCTTAAACCCTTTAGTTGTGATGACTTTGACATATTAGATGAATCCCTTGAGGAATTCATCTCACTTAGATCATCCACTAAAGATTTGGTACAAGAGGATACAAGCATAGATAATATTGACAATCATAGTTGCTCTTCTCCTAATACCTCTCTTACTTGTGATGAAGGTATTCTAGTGTTAGAAGAACCAAATATTGAGCATCATGAGAACTTTTTTTATCCCTCTTTCATTGCTACATTTCTCTCAAAAAATACTAAGATGGATGGAATAGATTAAGATGTTAAGTTCAAATTAGATCCACCCTCACTAGAATGTCATTTAGGTAACTTAATTGAGGTTATGAATGTACAAATTGGATCTCCTTTAATTAGTGAGCCTCCTAAATCACCACCCATCATAGGACCTTATTTGTTACCTCCAAGAGCTATCTTGAATTTTACAAGGTAACTTACTAGTAACAATGTTTCGCAACAATCGAGTTATAATACTATTGCTCACACATATAATACAAGGAACAATATTCAACCACAAACCATACCTACCTCATTACCATTGCCTCAACCTATTTTTCCTAGTGCTGGAATTGTTTTCCTTTACATAGTGGAAATGATTGTGATCTTGTTGAACTTAAAAATACTCTCACTAAGATATGCTTATGGGATCTTATTCAAACATTACCAACATACAATAGGATCCTTTAAGAAATTTTGTAGAAGAATGATATCCATTTTTTTGTGAAATTGAATGATGTAGCAACCTCCTTTTGATTGTATGCAAGTGATAAATTTGTATATCACTTTCCCTCAACATGAATTACCCTCACTTTAGATCCAAAATATACATGAAGCCTTAATGATAAAGGTGATTATTAATGAAACTATAGTTAGGTGCACCCTCATAGATAATGGAGTTGGTCTTAATGTTTATAGAATTTATCTCCTAGATAAAATTGGTGTGGAAAAGAAGCTTATTCAACTCAATGATGTTGATATTTGTGGCTTGGGAATGTTAATAGGAAACCATTAAGAATGATCACATTACCCATTGAAGTCAGACCTATAGTTTTTCCTACCCCTATTGATATAATTCTAGGAACTCTTTCATACAACCTTCTCCTAGGGAGACCATGGATTCATGCTATGAAATGAGTCCCATATACTCTTCATCATGAAATGAAATTTGAATATAACAACAATATATACATGGTTAAAGCGGATGAACAAAGTTATAATTCACAAGTTAAACATGATCATAACATTTCCAACTCCCCTAATACTTTTATTTCAACTTCCAAAGTAGAAACTAAAAAAGTTGATGGTAATCCTAATTTTAGTTCACCTACAACAAAAATCTTAAGAGAGGATTGGGGTTTGTTAGATTTTACACCTTGTTTCAAAGAAGAGTCCAAAATCTTATCCTCGACATCCAAAGAGTCATGTACAAATGATTCATCTTCAAACACATGTTTTAGTGACAATTGTGGTTCATTATATTTTACACCCTCCTTTATGGGAGAGTACAAAATCTCATAATATAAACCAAAACAACCTTTTTTTTCATTTTCTCAACTTTGTTCTACCTAAAAAACTATCACCCCATGGTGGTGATTGGGGTTCTTCAACTCCCATCCCTCATGAGAGGAAGATACATAACTTTACAAAACTTAACAAGGATGTGTGTGCTCATGAAGAAGCCAACCCTTCTTAGAGGCATAAACCTGTTCATCTGAGTTGGAAGCATTTTATGGTCTTGGATAAAAACTCCTTTATAAATATGGATATAATGAAAACATGGAGGAAAATGATAAAGAACAAGTGAAATCTATAATGTACCTTTTTAAGAAAGATCTAGGTTTACCACCTTTTTCTCCATCTTCATTTAATTCCTTATCATATATTATGTGTATGACATATTGTGATGATAAATAAATGTCCCCTACTATTGATCAAGAGACTATCTTGTTTTTCAATCCTCCAAGATCACTTGATATCTCTCCCTCCAAGAGCATGGAATAAATTTTACAACAAAAGTTCATTTTTTGCATATCATAGAATTCATGGTCATTATACTAATGAATGTCAGACTTTGAGTGATAAAATACAACAAATTAAGGATTGTGGTTCTCTTCCTTGTGTTGATGAACCTGTTTCCTCTAATTGATACTATTTTTTATCCTATCATGTTACTCATCACTATGTGGCATTAGTATCTTTATGTGTCTTGAACATTGCAATTCATGGTGGTACAATTCAAACTGTAACCATATCTTGTAAACAACATGATAGTTAGATTGGTGGTTTTTGTTGTCTCTATGATTGGGGGGTAAGAATAACTGGTTTTTTGAGCTGTGCATTCTCGTCAAGGATCACCTCTTCCTCTCTTTCTACTTAAAATACCAACATATAAAGTATGCTGACATTTTATGTGGGAGGAATATTGTCCCCCATTCATTGTCTACATATTCCATTCTTAGTGAAGATATCATACATCTCCTAGGAAAATTTAAAAATTTTATTCAAAGTGTGGTCTTCTTACTTCATGCAATGTTTCTTCTTTTTGGTGGTGACATTGGATTTGATATCCTTCAATATTGTGACCTTTGTGAGCATATGGAATTCCTCTTAGTGGAAATGCTATGGATTGCATTCCCTAGGTTGTGAATCTTTTATCCTTGACTAGTCCTCTCTTAGAGACATTAAGAATGATGTTCCCTAAGGTGAGACCCTTTATGAACTAAGAAAAAACCCTTTGAACACAACTTATCTTATTTGCATTTTGTTGATGAGTGCTTAACATCACAAAGCTTGCTAAGCCTTATGAAGCTCGAAGTTCATATTATGCGGTGCCTTATAATAGTTATAAGATGTATAACTTTGATATGGTTATGGGATCCTACTAATATTATCTCATTGGTCACTTTCTAGGGGCTCACCTAGTGGATAGTAGATTTCACTAGCTCGTGTGAGTGCATTGTTGTTTGCATAGTGGACAAAGGGTTTCACTTGTAAAAATTATTTTGGTAAAATAGCTAAGGCTTGATCCACATCGAGTTGGAAAAATATTCGAGGCTTTACCACCCCTTTTTTATTTTTTATTTTAAGTCTATGACATTGTATGTTTGTGTATCTTATCTTGTTTCTTCATATCATAAATTTTGTGTTTCTCCCTTTGTGCTTATGTTGGTTTGCTATGGGATCTTGGATCCTAGGGGCTTGTGTAACCTCCTTGGTCCTTTTCATCATATTTCATTGACATTAGTACACTTGGACTCCCTCTTCATGCATATTTGTCTACTTTAGTGTGAGTTTGATGCAAGGTCATCCTCTCACTAAAGTGGGGGATAAATGTAGTGCAGAAAAAAGTACTCCTTTATATTTTCACACTTTGTTTTGGACCTCCTAATTAAATTGGACTTAATTATGCCTTAATAAGCCTTCTTTTACATCTACAAGCCTAATAAATTACATTTTTTGAAGGGGAAACCTGACAATAATTAATGCTAATACATAAAAATTTACCTTGAACAATGTATGTTCTAGGAATAGGGACCTAGGACCCATTTTCCCATGGGGAAATGGGTCATCCATAGGCCTTGGAACTTTTTTTTAAAACATATTTTGGCAGTATTTTTATCATCCTAAATTCAAATTTCAAAGGTCATCTTGTAATGTTTAATTTTTGAGAAATTAAGGATAAATGTCTATAAATACAAGGTTATTTTATGAAATTAACATTATATTTCAATAGATTTTTGAGAGAAAATTTTCAAGAGAAAATATTATTGTTAAGAGCATTCAAGAGAAAATTTCTTCAGCTTTGTTGCAACATTCAAGATCTCAAGCATCATGTCAAAGTTATGTTCATCATGCATGTTTATGGAGCTAAAATTGTGATGTAGGTTCAAGATCTAATCCAAGCATTCAATTAAAATATTCAAAGCAAGATTCAAGCATTAAGATCCACATCCATTGAAGTCATTCCATGAAATATTTTAGTCTTTCCAAGGTTTATTCAAGGGTTTTTTGAATTGCAACATTGTATTATTCATTCATCATTCCTTTCATATTTTCATTATCTCATTTCAAGGTTTAATTACCAAAAAAGGGTTTGACCAAGGTGAACCCTCATCACCAAAAAAAATAATTTTTCCCTCTTGTGTTTATGTTGTAGATCTTAGGTTGAAGAAGGATTGGAGAACTCTTTGAAGAGCAAGATTGGAAAAGTTGTCAAAGTTGTATTTGTTGTCACTTATTTTTTCAATCCATAGAAAGTCAGATCCTGGTTTCATTTCCAGCTTTCTAACAATGGGACTCAGTGGAATCAAAAGTGTAGACCCAAGGCCCCCAAGGCCTATAGGTGAATGTGTCACAAGATAGCTTCTAGAAACAACATTTTGTAATAGGTGTACAACATTTTCCTCTTCTCACATTTGTAAGATGTTCATTGTTTCTGTAGTCCTATGTTTCATCTATACTAGATTCAACCTTTACATGCCATGAATGAGTGCATTTGGTATTTTTAATCTTTCTCCCAAAACCCTTGTTCAATAATTTTTGTTATTGTTATTTGGTGTTGTAGAGTTCTTTTAAGGTCACCCCATGTTGGATGTTGAATGAGAAGTATTTTATGAACCTATTGATCAGTTCTTCAAAAGATTGGATCCCGCGTTCCATTTTAGAAAACCACTCCATGCAAGTGTTTCCTAAGCTTCTTGGAAATAATCATAGTAAGTAAGAGTCCTTGTGTGCGAACTCTATGCTCATGGCTCGAAACTCCAGCACGTGATCAAATGGATCGGTTCTTCCATTGTATTTGTTGTACGTCGGGTATTCAAAATAACGTGAAAATGGTATCATGTTAATGCTTGGGTCAAATGGATAAGGGCAAATGTCTTGTAAGGAATATCTTTTTGTTGGCCCTTGTTGGATATTTTGGAACTGTAATTGTAATTGTTGGATTTGTTTTGTCAAAGCGTCTATTTGATTTGGATTTTCTATATTAGTTGGGTTAGGGGTGATCGTTTCCTTGAGTTGATTGACATCAAAGTCTTTAGGAAGCTTAGCACCTTTGTCAGCTAATAACAGAAGATACTTTTCCATAAATTTATGGAAATGAGGGTCTTGTTGCACTTTCTCGATTTCTTCTGTAGTTATTTCTTTCTCTTGTGAATTAGTGAGAGGATCCGTGTTGCTGTATCGTCCCCAAGGGTTTTCTTCAACCATGGCTACTATTCTTTCATTTTCTTCTTGTTGTTGTCTTTGATATGCTGATCGAGTGAAAATAGGCATACAAACTTTTTACTCTAGACTTTGATCTTGGATTTTTGATTGGATAAGTGTCGAGGTTTTTGATTTAAAATCTGATTTAGTTGTGTCTAGTTTTGTGATGGAAGGATGATAAAAATCCTTGATAGGGAAACTTTGACACAAAAAAAAATCTCAGATTTAGTGATAAGGACACTTTGCAAGATGCTTAAAGACCTAGGCATAATAGTAAAGTTTTCTTTTTGTATGATTCAAGTGTTTTGGACTATGGAAAAAATGTTTTGGACTGATGAAAACCTTGCTTTCGATATGGGCAGACTGACAAACTGTCTTACTAACTCTCTATTTTTTTGACTTTCTGGAGCACTAAAATAGAGACACGAAGTGCTAAAACAGAGTTGGGACGTGCTAAAACAAACTAGTGACGCGCTATAACAGAGTAGTGAGGCGCTATAACAGAGAAATGAGGCACTAGAATAATGATCCAAAGCGCTAAAACAGAGCTAGGACGTGCTATAACAGAGAAATGACGTGCTAGAACAGAGACCTAAAGCGCTAAAATAGATTTGGGATGCACTAGAATAGAGCAGTGACGTGCTAGAACAGACACCCAAAGTGCTAAAATAGAGCTGGAACGTGCTAGAACAGAACCATGAGGTGCTAAGACAGGAAACTATCTTACTCTATGAAACTCACTTGGTTTGGTATCGTATTGTATGGCTGGTTGTGGGATGTATTTTGGACGAATTCTTTGACTGTGATTGTGGTGTTGCCTAAGAGCCCTTCTTTGATAAAATGCTTGTGAATCTAAGGGAGCTACATCATAGTCGTTCATATAACCTCTAGAGAAATCATGATATCTATGAATAAAAGTCCTATGTTGGAGTAGAACTTTCTTGCTTTGAAATAAAAATCATTGCTTTCTCAGAAGTTGTTGGTATGTAAGTGTTTTCTTTGGCTTTCTGATTTGTTTGACAAGAGATTTCTTGACAAATTTGGTGGATACCCAATCTCGAATCATGAGAACTTCACAAATGTTTTGATTTTGAATATTTTTGTGATGATCTTATCTGAATTTAATGAGAGAAAACATAGCAAGCAAGAATAGAATGGTTGACTTTAAAATCCTAGAATCTAAACAGATAGTGTATGTTCTTAAGAATCAAACATGATTCTTCTTGATTTTTACTGGTTTATAACAGATAAGACACTTCAGATAGACTCACTCCTAGAGACAAAAGGTCATCATTATATACTCGAACAACCCATAGCTTGGAGTTGTGTCGACTCACACAACCATGTCACCCCTAGAGGGCGCCTGTGTTTTTGTCTTTTCCAGGTGCATACTCAGAGTGATGGAAGTGGATACCGGATCCCCTGAGCAAACAATCCTTGGAAATTATATGGTGAGTGCTTGAGGGTAGATTCTTCCCCGCCCCTGCACCACCGAGTATTACAATGTTTAGAAACTGACAAGCGTGCTTCTATTTCTAGGTTCTTAGATAGGGTTTCCATTCAGAGCGGAAAATGGATAAACTCCCTCGAGAGACCTCCCAATCTTTAAAACAAAGATTTTGGGGATGGTTATCCTGCACACTTTCATTGAAAGAGGGTTTCCCCAAATTCACATAAATTTTTAAGTGGGTTGGAATACCATGGCTTTTGGCTGTCCCCACTCAGGTCGTTCCTGTAGGGTGAGTACTTTTTCCCACTACGGTAGGCCTGTCTAAAGGTTTTAATAAAAGCTTGAAAATGCGTAAAGAAAAAGTGAGTCTAGTATTCTAATGCACCCAGTTAAGGGGAGAGCATAAACCTATCACCCAATCATAGCAGAGAAATTTTGTTCACTTTTAAAAACCCAAAAAGACAAATTAGCTAATCTATATGGAGATATTGCTCCATAAAATGCATGATGTTCAATTTTAATCCCACAAGAAATTATGCAGTTTCTATCCTAGGATTGATCAATTTTTATCCATTTGCTATCCTAGGATTGGTAAATTTTAATCCATTTGTTGTAGTAGGATTGATAAATTTTAACCAAAATAGAAAAAAAAAAATTTGGCCGCGAATGCATTGGATCTAGATAAAAAAAAAGATTTTAAAGACAAAGAGTCGATGCGCTGAAACAGTGACGCGACGCGCTAAAACAATTGAGCGGCGCACTACAAAAGAAGACCAATGCGCTAAAATAGACCACCGACACGCTAAAACAGATGACGGGTGTGCTAGAATAGACCACCAAAGTGCTACAGAATCTAGCCGGTGCGCTATAAAAAGTCACGGTTCCGCGAAAACTATCACGCCGATACTTGTAAGACAATTTTCACAAAAAAATTGCAAAATATGGGGTTAGGCCCCATGGTGGGCACCAAATTGTAAGCGTAGGAATGAGTTAAACAATCTAAACATGCTTCTACACCTCTAAATAAGACATTGTATCTAAGATTCAAGAAAATTAAGCTAATTTAAACTAAGAATCTTCAGAAATCTGTCCTATTGCTCTCTAACTCTAAAGATTTCTCTAATCTACTTTGCTCTCAGATTTTAGAAGCTAATTAGATTATTGAAATGACACTTGGAGAACGAGAATTAAGCTATTATGATTCTATAATGCAATTAAGATGATTCTATAGTAAAATTCATGAGAAAGAAACTACTGTAAATAGTCATGATTGTAAATTATGAAATACTGAAGAAAGCTTGATGGATGTTTGATAGGTTGATCCTAAAACTAGATTGCTTGAATGCTTGAATGTCTGGAAAACCTGCAGAGTAAGATTGCACAAGTTAGGATCCATTTCCTGTAGCCAAAGATCTGTATTTATAGCTTTTCATGGCAGCACATTTGCACAAGGGTACGGGATAAAAGGCTGGGATTCAATCTGGAGAATTGAATGGCATGAGATGAGAAGGTGGAGCTGATCATGAAGGATTGTTCCTCCCCATGAAAACACCAGGCAAGATGAGAGGGAAGGTGGTTGGAAGAAGATTGGGAGGATTTCCTGCAGGTTTGTCCCCGAAGCTCTTCCCGTGAATGACAGTAGAATTAATTAGATTTTAAAATTTTAATTTTATTGGTGAGTGATAAAAGGAATATGATTTATGCATAAATTTAAATATTTTGGATTCATTTAAATTTAGCAAAAGAGGATTGAATAATTTAATAAATCAAACTATAGGGTTTGTTTATTAAATTAAAACAAAAGGAAAATGATAATTAAATAAAAGATTTTAGAATATCTTTATTTAATTAAGAAGAAATGTGTGAGGTAATTAAATAACACAAATTATGTAAGTTGTGTATTTAATTTAAGATAGAAGTATAAAAGAAGTAATAATGATAATAATTAAATAAAACAAAGTTTTTAATTTTGTTTATTTAATTAAGAGAGAAATAGAAGAATTAATAATGAACTTAATATAAATAAATATTTCTATTTATTTACTAAGTAGATGAATTTAAGATTAATTAATCAAATAAGTTGTATTTAATTAATTAGATTCTCCAAACCATTTTTAGGTGTCTACATTTTGCCCCTCTTTGAAGTGATGTGTTTACACATTGCTTCAAAGAATGATTTTGCCTCAGCTGCCAGTATTGATGAAAAGTTTAAAATATGCCCTTGATTTACCCTAGATGTTGAATTTTGAAATGATAGCGATATATGCCCCCACGGGAGATAAATTGATGAATTTTGAATTTTTTTTTATGATTTTATTGAATTTTTATGATGATTTGATGATGACTTAACGAAGAAACAATTTATCTCCTAACAAAATTGTCTAAAAACTGCCCCTGTGATAGATAAGAAATAATTCCTCAGAAGGAAAAATAAATAAATCCCATGAAAATCCTACAAAAATAACCTATAAAAGCTCAAAAGGTCATTTTCAAAAGTCATTTGTGCATTTGACTTTGATAAACTTGTGATAGAGACCCTTAGAGTGCTAGAGCATCAGGATGCCAATCCCTTACCACACCCACCGACTCGAGCGTGTGTGACGTCACCAGTGTCCGACCGATTATGCACCTCTGGTACATACCCCAAATCCTCCTCGTAATTTGCATTTATAGTTTTTAGTTCATTTTTCACGTGTTTTTACCATTTTAGCGCCCGACAGGCGTGGTTTAGCACGTCCGTAATCTGTTGTAGCGTGCCATAGTTTTAGCGCACCAACAGAAATCTGTAGCACGTAGGTAGGTTAGGGTAGCGTGTGAGAGTTTTAGCGCGATAGGTTGATTCTGCAGCGCACCAGTCAGATTTTGTAGTGCCCTAGTAGTTTTAGCGTGTTAGGTTGATTCTTCAACGCTTCAGGAGGATTTTGTAGTGCCCCAGTAGTTTTAGCGCCCCCGAGCTTTGTTATAGTGCACCAACTAGATTGTATAGCGCCCTAGTAGTTTAAGCGCTTGAAAAACAGATTGATGAAAAATTGTGCAATTTGATTTTTACTTCGTCGATTTGTTGTTGATCCCATCTATTTTAGTTTGATCTGACTAAATAAATGGTAAACGATCTCATGATGAGTGAGATCCATTGATTGATAATAATTACCCTCATGATAGGTGAGGAATAATTAAAATTTTTGAAGGGATGAACCTGATTGATAAAAATTGATGACCTCATGATGTTTGATATTTTGATTGATAATGTATTGATTTGTAAAATGTTTTTATGATAACAGGAGCATTTAGATGTTATCCAGGTGCGAGAGCAGTTCCCCTGGCCTTTTGATATGATACCATGACTTTCAGCAGATGAGAGGTAGCATATTACTGATTGTGGTTTAGCCTCATTACTGGATATGCCCCATATTAGACTTAATAGGGGTCTACTGATAGCTTTAACAGAGCGGTGGCATAGTGACCACAACACCTTCCGCTTACCTACTGGCGACATGACCATGACGCCAGAGGATGTATGGCATATTCTTCACATTCCTTTTGTTGGGGAGATTGTCATGCATGATTCAGAGGAGGTTGGTGGGATAGAGTCTATGCGGAGATTTTTTCAGGATCCCCATATTGCGGGAGTGTGGATCCCATGGGTAGAGATTTATGATTCATATGCTCCACTTCCTTCAGTTTTAGCCAGCTTTATTGGTGGATTCCTTTGTCCTGATAAGAGGTCAAAGGGTCTATCTCTTGGATGGGGTCGGGTATTAGAGGGTATGGTGGCCCACAGGACGAGATATGCTTGGGGCATGTGTATGCTTGCTTAGCTATATCATGATTTACACTGGATCGTGTACCTCGGAGGTAGCAATTTATCGGCGGGAGCTACACTTCTTCAGGTATGGGCTTGGGAGCATACTGCTGTTACGCGTCCTATGCCGGTGTTATCGAGACCAATGACGAGACCTTATGTGTTTTTCTACAGAGGCAGGCCTACCCAGCATATGATGGGTAAGCTAGATTATTGGAGACAGATTCTTGATGATGTGGAGACAGTGACCTGGCGTCCCTATTTAGATTGTGATGACTAGGATGAGGATGATATCGAGTTGGAATTTTTGTCCGATTTGATGTATTTGATCGGGAAGAGCCCCAGGATTTTGGAGTGATTCCTATTTCGCTACGTCTATAGACAATATGGGATTGTTCAGTGTATGCCACATGGAGTAGTACACTATGGATGACAATGGGTAGATGCCAGTGATTGGGGTCCGTGCTTGCCTTATGGGGCACTTGTTGAGGGTTATCGTGCTCTACAGCCATCGGCATGGGATATGCAGCAAGACATTGTTGAGGCACCCATTACTCCCGAGTATGGACAGTATTTGGCTCTGCACCCTCCTCCTCGTATTACCATTCCAGATGAGCCAGTTCTAGCACCAGCACCAACAGTTGCAGGGGGTGGTCATGGTGGTCAGAGACGGAGGAGAGAGGAGGATGTAGATGTTGATGTGGAGGGTAGTGATGAGAGTGGTAGTGATGAGAGTGATGATGACAGTGACGATAGCAGTGGTGATAGTAGTGATGATGATGGTGGAGATGGGGGGAGACTGAGTGTAGCAGGTACTTTAGAGCCATCATCCAGTGCGCCTTGTAAGAGGCAGGCAGTTGCTCCCTCTCTAGTAGAGCGATTAGAGGTTGTTGGTTTACGTGTTGAGATTTTGGCATTACAAGGACAGCTAGCGCAGGCATAGGGATTAGTGGCACAGACTCAGGCCCAGATGCAAGCACAACTAGCTACTACATAGACACAGATTACCTCTCTGATTGGTGAGAGAGATGAGGCCAGACAGGCAACATCGACGACACAGGCTCAGTTAGCAGGTGTACAAGCACAGTTGACCACTGTTCAGGCATAGATTATAGCCTTGACTGCAGAGTGAGATACTGTCAGACAGGCAGCAGAGACAACATAGGCTACTGTAGAGAGATTGCAGAGAGTGGCAGATGGGACCTCTGTGGCAGATTACATGCGAGAGGCTATGCGGGCAGGTGCTAAGATTGAGTTTTACAGGAGCCGTTATCATGAGCTTTGCCCCCCAGAGCAGAGAGTCAGTTATGCCCAGTCCCACTCAGAGAGGACTCATTTGAGGATAGTGAGCAGAGGTGTGACACAACCTCTTTCAAGAGATCTGAGAGATATGAGAGGTCCTGGGACATCTGGTGGTGGTCATGATACTGGTGCGAGACCTACTCCTTCTGGTGCAAGTACCACTTGAGATCATTTGTGTACCCTTCGAGAGATATATACAGCCATTTTTGATATGATGTTATTTTCATCCTTTTTAGACTTCATTGTATACTTGACATTTGATGAGATATATATGATGTGCAGCGGTTCGTTTGATCTATGATGTGTTCTACATGATTTATCTGATGGATGCATTTTAATTTTTATGTTTTATGATGATTTATTATACTAGATTGGATAGATGCATTGATGATGATGTGATATGATATTGATGATGTATTTATTTTCTTAATGAAATGCAATGTATGATAGATAAATGAGATGTAAATGAATGATGTATGGATGTAATGCCATGTATGATATATATGATGAGATGTGAATGAATGATAAATGATAGATATGATGAGATGTAAATTTAATGATAAATGTAATGAATGATAGATATGATGAGATGTAAAATGAATGATAAATGTAATGAATGATAGATGTGAATGAATGATAAATGTAATGAATGATAAGATGTGAATGAGAGTAAAATGAATGATAAATGTAAGGAATGATGAGATGTGAATGAATGATAAATGTAATGAATGATGAGATTTGAATGAGATTTAAATGAATGATAAATGTAATGAATGATGAGATGTGAATGAATGATAAATGTAATGAATGATGAGATGTGAATGAATGATAAATGAATGAATGATGAGATGTGAATGAGATATAAATGAACGATAAATGTAATGAATGATGGATATGAATGAGATATAAATGAATGATAAATGAATGAATGATGAGATGTGAATGAGATATAAATGAATGATAAATGTAATGAATGATGAGATGTGAATGAGATATAAATGAATGATAAATGTAATGAATGATGAGATGTGAATGAATGATAAATGAATGATAAATGTAATGAATGATGAGATATGAATGAGATATAAATGAATGATAAATGTAATGAATGATGGAACATAATGTGCATATGATATCACAAAATGAGATGTTTTATTGTGAAATTTATGATGAGATGAAGAAATGATTTTATATGCATGCCATTATGAAAATTGTATGTGTCAAGTATACTTAATCTTTAATAAGAAAAGATAACATTCTTTGCAAATGAATCTTTGTAACTTGTGTAATCAATACTCTGCAGATGTATTATTATGAATGCAATCTATGTTTACCATGCAAACCTATTTTATCAATGCAAACCTAAGTGTCATTTCAACAATCTTTTTATTTTGCTTTGTATCATCACTGAGCTTTTAAAATGTTGAAAGCGAATACAAGCATCAATGATATGAGATAGACCAATGATGACCTAAGTATTTCTTTCATGATATTTGATATTGCAAGAGAACACAAGCATCAAGGTATAATTAAACCGAGATGACCTGAGCATTTCTTGAGTAAACATACAAGAATTAATCATTATCTTAAGTGAATCAGAATGTCATCCATGATACTTGGTAGAGCACTTCCCACGACAATTCACAAAATAATAATGACTAACTCACAAACAGCAAACAAAGAAAAGGTATCATTCTTCTTCCTTGCTTCTCTAGTTTAATACATCATCGAGTAGCTCCAAAGAAATGATAAGCAAATGATAAAATAAAAAGTACAACAATTCAAATTTTACTTAATGTATTTTCAAATCATTATTTAGATTAGATCATCGATGTTGAAATGTGTGTGTTGATGTTTGCATGATATTCTCAGATGTTCGACCAAATGATGTAACCTAAAGATCTATCCTAGGGGTCTCGGGGACTGATCAAATATTTAGTCTTGCCTACATTATACACGCAGAGACCACGTAGTTCGACTAACACAGACTCCATTTTCTGACTAATGTAGACTCTATTTTTTTGTTTTCGATTTTATGAATGTTTTCGCATAGATTTTCTGATTTTATGATGTTTTTGGATTTTGATGGATTTGCAGATGTTTTTGGATTTTGATGGATTTTCTGATGTTTTTGGATTTTGATGGATTTGCAGATGTTTTTAGATTTTGATGAATTTTTTGATGTTTTTTGGATTTTGATGGATTTTCTGATGTTTTTGGATTTTGATGGATTTGCAGATGTTTTTGGATTTTGATGGATTTTCTGATGTTTTTGGATTACTTTTCAAGTATCGTCACTTGGTGTTGTCATGTTTGATTGTCTTTCCATTTAAGCTGAAAGTCCGTTGTACCAAATAACCCTAGGATGTTGCCCCCAAGCTAGGGTAAAACATGATATCCTTGCTATGATATGGATAGTGATAATGATTTTCCCAAATGATAGATGGAAATGATATGAAAGGAAACAATCGTAACAAAACTGTACCTAATACATAGAAGAGCTGGTGAAAATCACAAGTAGTGCTTGTTTGCCAGGTTTTCATCCCTTGTTTTTATTGTGTCCTTTTTTTTTGTATTTTTTTTTATTTTGTTTGTTTTTTTTTTTAATCTTTTTTCTTTTTATGTCATCATGACACCTGTTTGCCATGTTTTCATCAAGACAATCTTACTGACTGTGCACTAGGTATCCTCAAGTGTAGAATCGCCTGAGATGAATGCTATTCATGGGTTCCTCCAACATGTCTCCTTCTGGTGTAGACAACCGGTATGCTCCTGATCCATAGACTGATATAATGACATAAGGCCCTATCCAGTTAGGTTCAAACTTTCCCTTCTTTTCTCTGTCTACTTGATTTCTAGGGTTTTCCCGTAGGACCAAGTCTTTGATCTGGAAGACTCTAGGTTTAACCCTATGATTATAGTTCTAGACATTCTTTGTTGATAGGCTGTCAAATGATTAACATCTTGTTGTCGAGATTCATCAAGTAGCTCTAATTCTTGAAGTATAGAGATCCTATAATCTTCATCTGAAATGAGTCCCTTTAGTGAAACTCGAAGGGATGGAATTTCTACCTCGATAGGTAATATTGCTTCTAATCCATAAACAAGAGCATATGGTGTAGCTCCTGTTGGTGTTCTGATGCTGTTCCTGTAAGCCCAAAGAGCAGGGTTAAGCTGAACATGCCAATCACGCCCTACCTCATTTACAGTCTTCTTGAGAATCTTTAGGATTGTTTTGTTTGAAGCTTCTACCTGTCCATTACCTTGAGGGTAATATGGGGTTGAAAAGTGATGTTGGATGTGGAACTTTTCACACAGCTCTTGGACGTCTTGGTTCCTGAAAGGCCTGCCATTATCTGTAATGATTGACTGGGGTATCCCATATCTACAAATGAGATAATTAAGTATGAAAGATGATATTTGCTTCCCAGTGATTGTGGTTAAGGGAACTGCCTCCACCCATTTTGTAAAATATTTTGTTGCGGTGATAATGAAATTATGTCCATTAGATGAAGATGGGTTAATTTTCCCTACCAAGTCCAATCCCCATTGACAGAAAGGCTGTGTAGTTGTGAATGGATGGAGCTCCTGTGCTGGTGCATGTATAAGATTGTCATGAATCTATCATTTTTGACATCTCTTGACAAACTTATAAGATTCTTGCTCCATGTGTGGCCAGTAATATCCCAAACGAAGGAGTTTCTTGGCTAAAGATAATCCCCTGAATGTGTACCAAAAATTCCTTCATGGACCTCATGTAAAGCAGAAGCAGATTCGTTATGTTCTAAACAATGCAAAAGAGTACCATCTAGGCCTCAACGGTAAAGGGTGTCAGCAATAATGGTATGTTTGGCGGATTGGCGTATGAAGTTGTGCTTTTGGTTGCAAGAAAGATCTGGTGATAAGATATTATCTTTTAGATAAGTATAAATGTCTCCATAAATGGAAGATTGGGCACTATCCAAAAGGCTTATGGTTTGGGATTTTGAATTTGCATATGCAAGATTTGACACTTATTCCACAATAAATCGATAACGATCTTGCATTTCAGGCATTTGTAGAAGAGATGCTATTGTGGCCATGGCATCTGCTGCTTTATTCTATGATCTTGGTATCTGCTCAAATTTGATATCTATGAAGTATTTCTTTAGATCATCTACCAATCTCTTGTATAAAATCAGTGTGTCATCCTTAGTTTGGTAATCATTTTTGACTTGATAGATGATTAACTGAGAGTCTCCATACACCTGTAGTTATATGATTTTCTAGTCAATATCCACTTTAATTCCAAGGATTAAAGCTTCATATTCTGCCATATTGTTAGTGCAATGGAAGGTAAGCCTGTAAGATCATGGAATTGTGTGCCCAAGAGGTGTGACAAATAAAATTCCTGCCCCTGATCCATGTTGTGTGTAGGATCAATCGAAGTAGAGTTTCCATGGTTGTGTTGTAATGTTGAGGATATCCGCATCAGGAAATTCCATGGTCATAGGATGACAGTCTGACAATGGAGCTTCTGCTAATTGGTCGGCAATGACTTTTCCTTTGATAGCTCGCCTTTCAACATACTGAATGTCAAACTCACTGAGGAGCATGACCCACTTTCCCAACCTTCCTGTTAAAGTTGCTTTGCTCAGTATATACTTGATGGGATCAATTTTTGCAATGAGCTTGATAGTGTGAGTGAGCATATAGTGTCACAATTTTTGTGTTGCAAATACTACTGCTAAGCATGATTTTTCAATGAAGGTGTAGTTTACTTCATGTCCATTGAGTGTTCTGCTGATATAGTATATTGCCTGTTCCTTTCCTTCTTTATCCTCTTGTGCTAGCAAGGCTCCTAAAGAAATATTTGTTGTTGCGATATATAGCAACAATGGCTTGTCTTCACTAGGTGGCACCAAGATTGGTGGTGTCATTAAATATTGCTTGATTTGATTGAAAGTATTCTCACACTGTTCATCCCATTTAAAAGACACATTTTTATGCAAAAGATGGTTGAATGGATGACACCGATCTGCTAGTTAAGAGATGGATCTTCTGATGGACTGTAGTCGGCCTTGTAGAGATCTTAATGTACTGATATTCTTAGGAGGTGGCATTTCCATAATGGCTTTAACTTTTGTTGGATCTACTTCAATTCCTTTTGTAGAAACTATGTATCCAAGGAGTTTTTCTGATGTTACTCCAAAGGCACATTTCTTAGTATTTAATCTAACTTTAAACTTCTCCAACCTGTCAAATATTTTGGCAAGTATTTCTAGATGTTCTTCCCTGGTGTGAGACTTGGCTAAGATATCGTCCACATAGTCCTCCATGAAGGTGTGCATCATGTCATGGAAGATTGTTGTCATAGTTCGTTGGTATGTAGCTCCTGCATTCTTTAACCCAAAAGGCATGACGTTCCAGCAAAAGGTGCCCCATGGACATGTAAATGTTGTCTTTTCTTGGTCTTCAGGAGCTATTTTGATTTGATTGTATCCTGAAAATCCATCCATGAGTGATAGCATTTGATGGCCAGCTGTTAAATCTAAAATCATGTCTATGTTCGGCAAAGGAAAATCATCCTTTGGACATGCTTTATTTAAATCCCAGAAATCAGTACATATTCTGATGGTGTGATCTAGTTTTGAAATAGGTACAATGTTGGATATCCATTCAACATAATCAATAGATCTGATAAATCCAGCATCCAGTAGTTTTTTCAAATCATTTTTTACCAATAATGCAACATGTGGATGCATTTTTCTAAGTTTCTGTTTTACTGGTTTAGTGCCAGCTGGTAAGGACAAGTGATGCATAATGAGATCTGTGCCTAAGTCTGGCATGTTAGAGTATGACCAAGCAAATTTGATGCATTGTTCTTCAAACAATTTGATAAAATCTGTCTTTTTTGTATTTGTCATGGATGTTGCCAGGTGTAGTATTCTTACTTTCTCTACTGTGCCAATATCAATATACTGTGTGGGTTCTATCAACACTGATGATCTTTCATGGTAATGTTGTGGGAGGATGTCAAGCCTTTCATCCTTTGGTGCCTCAATGAGGTTTTCACCATTGGATGCGTTCTTTGTTTTTACTATTTTAGGATCAAATACTGCCATAGAATGGTTTTCACCATTAGATCCATTATTTATTTCCATACTTTTGCAACTGAAAGGCTTGGCACCCTCTTGCCTAAAAGAATCATTAAAAGAAGTATTGGTAGAACAAGTATCAGATTCTTCACAACAAAGGTAGTTAATAATAGCGGAGTCATTGTCAAAAATAGGGAGATTGATGGGGTGTTGAGGTTCCCACTCGATAAGTTCGGGATGCAGTAAAGGTAATGAATCATTAGATGGGTTGAGGTCAGCGATTGTGAAAGATCAGACAGAAATTTTGTCTAGGTTGTTAGTGGTTATGTCGAGGCCTACGAAGGTATTTTCTTCCACATCATTTATCTCAATCGATGTCCGTTCATCTTCACTTGAGTTATCAAAATTTTTTGTTTCAAAGACAATAGGATTAAAACTCAAGCTTTGACCCTCCTCATGTTTGGGGTATACTTTTTGATAATATCGATCTGAATATCTTCATAGGAAACATCTGATAAGTTGTCCCATTCATACTCATTTGAATCTATTTCGGAGTTATCTCTCATTTGAAGAATACGCTCCACAATTTTATTGGTGAGTTATGCTCTTGATTCTTTTGTGTATCCTAGTCCAGCTCTGTCATTTTGCTAAATTGTGAGAACTTGGATTGGTTCCGTTACACTTTGTTTCCCTTGGTTGAGAGATCCTTGTTCTACTGTATATCCTAGTCCAGTTTTATCCTTATGTTGGAGTGTGAGAGGCTGGATTGGTTCTGTTATGCCTTGTTTCTTTAACCCAAGAGGTCCCTGTCCTGAATATCCCATCTTCTCCAAAATAGTTTTTCCCTTTCCATATTGATTTGTTTCTATGATATTACTCATGGAAGTGGAAGCTTCCTCATCCCTATAAAGCTAATTTAGAATAGCCTTATCTTCTGATTCTTCATCTAAGTTTCCCGCTTTTACAAATCTACCATCTAATGTCGTTGTAGATTGTGCTGAATTTTGGGTGATTGTAGATGGCTGTCCATATGTTTGTAAGGAGGGTAACATCTGTGATAGATGGAAAGAGTGTTTGACACCATATTCAATTATTCCTTTGTCACTTATCTGTACTTTGTTGGTGAATTGATGTGAGAGTGAAGCCAATTGTTCTTCAACATTTGAAGGCTTAGATTGTGCCACCCTGATCTCTTGTGATTTTTGTTGTTTTGGAAGCTGCTTTGATATGAAGCTTTGCTGTTTCTCGCCATTAGATGAATCTGATGTGCTAACTTCTCGATTGTTAGGTATTAATGTATCCTAAGATGTTTTCAATGTATGACAAGCTTGGGTGTCATAGTCTGCTATGATTGTTACCTCCTATCCATTGATGGGAAACTTTAGGCATTGATGATAGGTGGAAGGTACTACTTGCATATCATGAATCCAAGGATGTCCCAACAGTATGTTGTATGTCAGTTCCTTATCTAAGACTTGACAAACCACATTTTGGACAATAGGTCCCACTTGAATGGGTAATATGATCAATCCTTTAGAGGATCTTTCTTCCTCATCATATGCTTTGATTGTGATTTTTCTTCTTGTATCAATGGCTTCATCTGAGTATCCTAGTGCACGAATCAGCTTTAAGGTACAAATATTTAAACCAGCCCCTACATCTATCAGGACACACTTTACACAGTGTTTATGGAGGACTTCAATGTGGAGGGCAAAATTATGTGGATGGGTGAGTGACACATCATCATGTTTGGAAAATGAAAGGAAATGAGGTGCAGATAGATGTCCCACCATAGCTTGGAACTGACATACATCCAAATTGTTAGGTACCGTGGTTGATACAAGAGCTTGCTCAAGAACCTCTTTGTGTGATGGGGAGATCTTTAAAAGTTCCAAGATGGATATTTGCACCAGTATTTTATGTAATTGATTGATGAGATTATATTGATTGGAGGGAGGATCTACAGATTGGGATGATAATGATGCTCCTTTCAATATAACTTTGGATTGTGCCCTTGTTGTGGCATTAACCGGTTGGTGCTCTTGTTTCCCTTTGAGTGTGATTACATTAATTTGGTTTTCAGATTTGTCCATACGTTGTACCAAATTAGTAGATGTAATGTCATTGTTTCGATTGATTTTATTGCATAACTCCTCATCCTCTTTGACATCAGAAAGAAAAAGGATTGTTGTGTCATAAACATAACCAACATTCTTACCTTTGCTGTTTGCGAAAGAGGATTCTCCCTTCTGATAGTTGGGTAGAGGATTTTTGAATGTTGTATGATCTTTGTTTGTTTGGTGTCCCTCTATAAATACTTTCTTTTGATCTATAAGGTCTTGTACCGCATGTTTTAACTGCCAACAATTTTCAGTCATGTGGCCTTTATTTTGATGGTAGTGACAGTAATGTGAGTCATTCCATCATGACGGTTTGACTTGAGGGTCCCAATTTCTAGCCTCTTGTACTTGAATAAGTTTTTCATCTAAAAGTTCTTTGAGGACTGATTCCAACGATTGTCCTAATGGAGTGAATTTCCGTTTATTGGATGGTCGTTGGAATGATTGGGTTTTTGTTTCCCCACTGTTTTGATTATTTCCTTGATCACTACTTTGTTTGATATTAAGACCATTGTTTTGTTTTTTTGTAGTGGTTGGCGTCAAGGTGAATATTGGTTTGGACGTGTGTGTATCGATCGTGGTATCAACATTCTTATTCTTTTGCCAAAATCTTGGCTTTTCGTTGTTGTTGTTAGAGGAATTGCTATTGTTTGAACCTTCAAGGAAGTGTTTGATTGTTCCTCTTTTGATTAGAGCTTCTTCGATTTTGAGCCCCTTTTCGATAACTTGTTCAAATGTAGACGGACATTGTAAGTCCAATCTGTAATTCATGTCATCCACTAAGTTATCAATGAACATCTCTATCTTCTCCTCTTCAGGAATAGATCTAGGGTATTTAGCAAATAGCCTTCTCCATCGTTGGAGAAAGGAAAGAAATTTTTCACCCTTTGCTTGTTTGGTGTTGTAGAGTTATTTTAAGGTCACCCCATGTTGGATGTTGAATGAGAAGTGTGTTATGAACCTATTGATCAGTTCTTCAAAAGATTGGATCTCGAGTTCCATTTTAGAAAACCACTCCATGCAAGTGTTTCCTAAGCTTCTTGGAAATAATCATAGTAAGTAAGAGTCCTTGTGTGCGAACTCTATGCTCATGGCTCGAAACTCCCGCACGTGATCAAATGGATCGGTTCTTTCATTGTATTTGTTGTACATCGGGTATTCACAATACCGTGAAAATGGTATCATGTTAATGCTTGGGTCAAATGGATAAGGGCAAATGTCTTGTAAGGAATATCTTTTTGTTGGCCCTTGTTGGATATTTTGGAACTGCAATTGTAATTGTTGGATTTGTTTTGTCAAAGCATCTATTTGATTTGGATTTTCTATATTAGTTGGGTTAGGTGTGGTCATTTCCTTGAGTTGATTGACATCAAAGTCTTTAGGAAGCTTAGCACCTTTGTCAGCTAATAACAGAAGATACTTTTCCATATCTTGCTCTAGCATCTTTTCCATAAATTTATGGAAATGAGGGTCTTGTTGCACTTTCTCGATTTCTTCTGCAGTTATTTCTTTCTCTTGTGAATTAGTGAGAGGATCAGTGTTGTATCATCCCCAAGGGTTTTCTTCAGCCATGGCTACTATTCTTTCATTTTCTTCTTGTTGTTGTCTTTGATATGCTGATCGTGTGAAAATAGGCATACAAACTTTTTACTCTAGACTTTGATCTTGGATTTTTGATTGGATAAGTGTCGAGGTTTTTGATTTAAAATCTGATTTAGTTGTGTCTAGTTTTTTGATGGAAGGATGATAAAAATCCTTGATAGGGAAACTTTGACACAAAAAAAAATCTCTGATTTAGTGATAAGGACACTTTGCAAGATGTTTAAAGACCTAGGCATAATAGTAAAGTTTTCTTTTTGTATGATTCAAGTGTTTTGGACTATGGAAAAAATGTTTTGGACTGATGAAAACCTTGCTTTCAATATGGGCAGACTGACAAACTGTCTTACTAACTCTCTATTTTTCTGACTTTCTGGAGCACTAAAATAGAGACACGAAGTGCTAAAACAGAGTTGGGACGCGCTAAAACACACTAGTGAGGCGCTATAACAGAGTAGTGAGGCACTATAACAGAGAAATGAGGCACTAGAACAATTATCCAAAGTGCTAAAACAGAGCTAGGACGTGCTATAACAGAGCAATGACGTGCTAGAACAGAGACCTAAAGCGCTAAAATAGATTTGGGATGCACTAGAACAGAGCAGTGACGCGCTAGAACAGACACCCAAAGCGCTAAAACAGAGCTGGAATGCGCTAGAACAGAACCATGAGGTGCTAAGACAGGAAACTATCTTACTCTATGAAACTCACTTGGTCTGGTATCGTATTGTATGGCTGGTTGTGGGATGTATTCTGGACGAATTCTTTGACTGTGATTGTGGTGTTGCCTAAGAGCCCTTCTTTGATAAAATGCTTGTGAATCTAAGGGAGCTACATCATAGTCATCCATATAACCTCTAGAGAAATCATGATATCTATGAATAAAAGTCCTATGTTGGAGTAGAACTTTCCTGGTTTGATATAGAAATCATTGCTTTCTCAGAAGTTGTTGGTATGTAAGTGTTTTCTTTGGCTTTCTGATTCGTTTGACAAGAGATTTCTTGACAAATTTGGTGGATACCCAATCTCGAATCATGAGAACTTCACAAATGTTTTGATTTTGAATATTTTTGTGATGATCTTATCTGAATTTAATGAGAGAAAACACAGCAAGCAAGAATAGAATGGTTGACTATAAAATCCTAGAATCTAAACAGATATTGTATGTTCTTAAGAATCAAACATGATTCTTCTTGATTTTTACTGGTTTATAACAGATAAGACACTTCAGATAGACTCACTCCTAGAGATAAAAGGTCATCATTATATACTCGAACGACCCACAGCTTGGAATTGCATTGACTCACACAGCCATGTCACCCCCTAGAGGGCGCCCGTGTTTTTGTCTTTTCTAGGTGCGTACTCAGAGTGATGGAAGTGGATACCGGATCCCCTAAGCAAACAATCCTTGGAAATTATATGGTGAGTGCTTGAGGGTAGATTCTTCCCCGCCCCTGCACCGCTGAGTATTACAATGTTTAGAAACTGACAAGCATGCTTCTATTTCTAGGTTCTTAGATAGGGTTTCTGTTCAAAGCGGCAAATGGATAAACTCCCTCAAGAGACCTCCCAATCTTTAAAACAAAGATTTTTTGGATGGTTATCCTGCACACTTCCATTGAAAGAGGGTTTCCCCAAATTCACATAAATTTTTAAGTGGGATGGAATACCATGGCTTTTGTCTATCCCCACTCAGGTCGTTCCCGTAGGGTGAGTACTTTTTCCCACTACGACAGGCCTGTCTAAAGGTTTTAATAAAAACTTGAAAATGCGTAAAGAAAAAGTGAGTATGGTATTATGATGCACCTAGTTAAGGGGAGAGAATAAACTTATCACCCAATCACAGCAGAGAAATTTTGTTCACTTTTAAAAACCCAAAAAGACAAATTAGCTAATCTATATGGAGATATTGCTCCATAAAAAGCATGATGTTCAATTTTAATCCCACAAGAAATTGTGCAGTTTCTATCCTAGGATTGATCAATTTTTATTCATTTGCTATCCTAGGATTGGTAAATTTTAATCCATTTTCTGTCCTAGGATTGATAAATTTTAACCAAAATAGACAAAAAAAAAAAATCTGGCCGCGGATGCGTCGGATCCAGATAAAAAAAAAAGATTTTAAAGACAAAGAGTCTAGGCACTAAAACAGTGGATCGACGCGCTGAAACAGTGATACGGCGCACTAAAACAATTGAGCAGTGTGCTACAACAGAAGACTGGCGCGCTAAAACAAACCACCGACATGTTAAAACAGATGACGGGCATGCCAGAATAAACCACCAGAGTGCTATAGAATCCAGCCGGCGTGCTATAAAAAGTCACGGTTCCGTGAAAACTATCACGCCGATACCTGTAAGACACTTTTCACAAATTTTTTGCAGAATATGGGGTTAGGCCCCATAGTGGGCGCCAAATTGTAAGCGTAGGAATGAGTTAAACAATCTAAACATGCTTTTACACCTCTAAATAAGACATTGTATCTAAGATTCAAGAAAATTAAGCTAATTTAAACTAAGAATCTTCAGAAATCTGTCCTATTGCTCTCTAACTCTAAAGATTTCTCTAATCTACTTTGTTCTCAAATTTTAGAAGCTAATTAGATTATTGAAATGACACTTGGAGAATGAGAATTAAGCTATTATGATTCTATAATGCAATTAAGATGATTCTATAGTAAAATTCATGAGAAAGAAACTACTGTAAATAGCCATGATTGTAAATTATGAAATACTGAAGAAATCTTGATGGATGTTTGATAGGTTGATCCTAAAACTAGATTGCTTAAATGCTTGAATGTCTAGAAAACCTTCAGAGTAAGATTGCACAAGTTAGGATCCATTTCCTGTAGCCAAATACCTATATTTATAGCTTTCACGGCAACACATTTGCACAGGGGTACGAGATAAAAGGCTGGGATTCAATCTGGAGAATTGAATGGCATGAGATGAAAAGGTGGAGCTGATCATGAAGGATTGGTCCTCCCCATGAAAACACTAGGCAAGATGAGAGGGAAGGTGGTTGGAAGAAGATTGGGAAGATTTCCTGCAAGTTTGTCCCTGAAGCTCTTCCCGTGAATGACAGTAGAATTAATTAGATTTTTAAAAAATTAATTTTATTGGTGAGTGATAAAAGCAATATGATTTATGCATAAATTTAAATATTTTTGATTCATTTAAATTTAGCAAAAGAGGATTGAATAATTTAATAAATCAAACTATAGGGTTTGTTTATTAAATTAAAACAAAAGGAAAATGATAATTAAATAAAAGATTTTTAGAATATCTTTATTTAATTAAGAAGAAATGTGATGAGGTAATTAAATAACAACAAATTATTTAAGTTGTGTATTTAATTTAAGATAGAAGTATAAAAGAAGTAATAATGATAATAATTAAATAAAACAAAGTTTTTAATTTTGTTTATTTAATTAAGAGAGAAATAGAAGAATTAATAATGAACTTAATATAAATAAATATTTCTATTTATTTACTAAGTAGATGAATTTAAGATTAATTAATCAAATAAGTCATATTTAATTAATTAGATTCCCCAGACCATTTTTAGGTGTCTACAATAACATGCTCACATTATTTCTTATTTAAGAAAAAAAAAGTAGAACTTTATTTCATTCATTATTATAAGTTGTTTAAAACCTCTTCCACAACCTACAAACCTTGCATAATGAGCTCACATTCTAGGAAGCCCAAAACTACTACATTTCTTCACCAAATATTTATGAAATTTCACCATGAGATCAGGGAGGCCAAAGGAGGAAGTTATTTCTTTATTTTTATGTGAATTTGGTATTAAATAGGTAGATTTAATATTTTTTGATGCAAATTTATTTAATTTTAGTAAATATTAATGCACCCCCAAATTATCCTCAAATTCCTCAAAATCTGAATTCACCTCATACTAAAATTCCTCCTAAACAACAACCTCAACAAACACCTCCAACAACTGCTTATCATGCTCTAGGATGTTAAGAAAATATATTGGGGAAAATATGATAATATAAAAAAATAAATTGAAGAGTTAATTGCAAGGTTGAGAGATCCTTCAGGCACAACCTCACATAGAACCATGCTTTCTCAATCACTTAAATCCATAATATATCTCATGTAGATTCAATTATAAATCAAATAAATAGCTAGTGCAAGAAGAGAAGAGAGTATAGATAATTTTATGTAGATAAATTATCATATAAAAAATTTAAAGAGTAAAAAATTACAAAATATGGCTTGTGTGCACTATTCACGAACCCTAAAATGAATAAACCTTTGCATCCTGCAAGCAAGAGGTTCTCTATCCATTAGTGCAACCACCAAGGGATAAAGAACCATTTTTGGAAAAGGTGGTGGATAGTTGTTGACCATGCAAAAAAAATGAGGTACCACAATATTTTTGAGGAAACTCTATTGTAATTTTATCCTCAATAAAATCCTAAACTATTTTGACATGTGACAATTCCAGGGTAGAGGTGGTAGCTCTGCACAGGACATAGTGGGGGATCATATTGACACTTAGGGGCTAGTAAGACCACTCGCTAAACTAGTGTATGATCATGTGACTATCTATTCCATATTGAAGGAGAGTGTTGAGGTTGATACATTACAGTCAATTATTTCCCTCACTTAGAGTCTGATACAACATACTAGGCCTCTAACATAGCATGAGAAAGGCGAGCCTTTGAGGAGTCGAGTTCCACCTAATTTATATCAGGCTTGTGGGTCACTCTATGTTTATGATCCTGAGGATAGTCAAGAGCAATGTTCCCATGATACATCTTTAGCTAATGAGATGGTGATGATAAATTCCATTCTGAATGACACATTCAACCTTGATTGTTAGGTAACTATCAGCAAGCTCATTTAATTTAATTTATTAAATTTCATTTTTGAAATTATGCAAGATTAACTAAATTAGTTGTATGATTATAATGAAATTTTAGGGCCATAGTGTTCACCCTATTTGCAACAGTCCTCCACCTACATATTACTTGATGATGTCTATCGTAGAGGTATGTAACTAGTAAAGAATTATAAATATTACATGTGAATAGTTGAATTTTATATGAATGATATTCTTATATCTCATTTTTTATGTTGAATAGGTTAATATTGGACCTTTGATAGAAACACCTAGCAATAGAGGTGATCATCAAAGTTTCACTCAAGTAATATAGAGTATTTTTTAATTTTAAAGTAAAAATTTGCATTTTGCAAATTAATAATGTTTAATGACTTGAAGGTTGTAGATAGTTTGTAAGTATGATTTATAATTTTTAAGTAATATCATTTCAGGTTTTTATACACTTCATAATATATGAATTTCATTTGTTCATGTTGTTGACCTCCAAAAATATAGGCTAGTGGTGTTAATTAATTATCCAAATTCTATAGACCTCTTTATTGTATTACCTCTTGAGATCTTCTATAAAATATGGCTACCAACTTAGCTAATCTAAGTGATTATGTTGATTCATTCATCCTCCAACTCCCAAGCTAGTGTACAATACACAATAAAAATCACTTTAAGTTTTACTACACCACATGTTAAGATTTTGTAGCAAGAGTTAGATAAGAAATTTTTACAACATACCATTTAACCCATGAGAGTAAAAACAACAATATTGACATATACACAATGAATAATCCTCAACAAGATGTTGTTGATACACCTCCTAAAGAAACAATAGCACACACACATGAACATAATTAATTTAAAGGTGATTGTGTCACAATTAAGTGACAAAGGATATATTGAGGTAATGGATATAGAGGAAATTAGTTCACTTTTAGAAGTATCAAAAATAGAAGAATATTGCAAGATGTTGGAAGCACAAAAAAATATTATATTTTTCTAAACATTAAAATTTTCAATCTTCTCAAATATAAATATCCTCTTCTCATATTGATTTGAGTAACTTCTCATTAGTAGCCACTCATCCACCCCCTAAATATATTGTTAAGTTCATCAATATAGGTTGTGGGAGTATGAACTATAAAAAAAATCATGTAGACCAAATCCCTTTATATTGATGATCTTCTGGTTAGATTAGCCAACAAAATGATAGAGTGAAATAAAGTTATTTATGGTTACATAAATTTTGTAGAATTTGTTCTCATATAAAGGAATAGATTGAGAGTTTTGATAGTTCTTGGTTTGATATTGACGAATATTTTGTATAATGATACCAAAATAATGAATATCCCATAGCTCTCTAAAATAATAAATACCCTATCACTCCTCCATCAACCCCATCTAGGAAAAAATTGACTTCCTATCCATTTGAACCAACCACTTTTGTCCATTTTGATTCTTAGAAATCAAGTAATTTAAAAATTTCCATAATTCCTAGCTACCTTCCAGTAGATTTGTGTTTTTCTTCTTAAGTAATAACTATATCATCACAAATAGTATGTGTAAGATCATGAAATATCAAGTTTTATTATTTACCATTCACAAATAATTATTCCTCAAACACATTTGTATTTATTCAAACCAAGGATTCCAAGGCATCAGATATAACCTTCTTGATAAGAATAATAAGGATGCTACACCTATGAACACTAGGTTAAACTCTCCTAACATCAAATGATTCCATATCATTGTTCCACCATGGAACTTTCTACTACAAATCCTTTCACTGAACCTATCACCCGAGTAAAAGCACAAAGTTGTGTTACACTTTCAGCAAACTTATCAGGACAATTGAATTTAAGTATTTCTAACTAAAAAACAATTTTGGTCAAAAACATGATCTAGTAAGATTCATTATATCTAAGTTAGATATTTCCACAAAATTTTCAGCTAAAATTGTTGGCTAAAAATATTTGGAGCACCACTTTGAGTCCAATTTATCAAAAAAAAAAAATTATTTGGAAAACTTGAAGTTTCAATAACTCCTACTAATGTAAATAACATTGTTTTAAAAATATAAAAATACCCTTTTGTAGATCCATAAGTGTAGTTTTCAAAATATATTTATTTTAAAGGTTTAATTATTATTTATATTTTATATTTTATTTTTACTAAAAGTAGGTTATTAGCACAAAATATTAGGTTGATTACCATGCCAAGGAAAAATGTTAAAACTTATTAAAAAAATTTGAAAAAAATATGATGTACTAGATAAAAGAATCTATTTCAAGATGGTATATTTTCTTTTCCATTTTAGATAAATATTTAATATGAAAGTCGACTTCCCATGGGAAAACCTATTTTTTGATTCACACACATTTTAATATTTATTTAAAAATATATATTTATCAAAATTGAAAAAAAATGTATTATTGCAATAATGTTTCAAGTTATAAATACACACAAAAAATTGAAAGGAAAAAATAAAATTTTCTTCAAAAAGTTTGACATCTCATGCAACGTCATTTTTCAGCATTTTATCAACAACTAAATTATAGTTCTAATTTATTAAAAAATAGTTTTTTTTTTTTTTTAAATACAAACATAAAATATACTAAAAATACATATTTTACTAGTTTACATCATTTCAAAATTCAAAACATATATGTCATTTTTTAGTGATTCAAGTTTAAAAGTTGGATTAGTGTTGGTCATTTCCTTTATAAAGTGTGACACAACTTTATGCTTTTACCCATCCCTATAAATAATTTTTCTAACATCCTCATCACCAATCCTTTCATCACCCCCATCATAAATCCCTTTTTTAATCCTATCACCCCTATCACCAATCCTTTCGTTGACCCCATGACTAACCTTAATCGTCTATCTCCTAAATTCATCACCCTAGATCAACAAAATCACACACCATTTCACATCCTCCATAATGGTGATTCTATCATCACCTTCATTGGAATTCAAGATAATTTCTCCCTCAGGGATCATAAAATAAGATTTGAAATAGAATTGGATGCATTAACATATCCCAAATAATGCATGTCCTACATTGTGCATAAATTTTAAGTTGTGATACTAAAATGGTATTCATATGAAAATATATTAGGTTCAAAATAGCATTTATTTTTCTCTAGTAAAAATCATCCTATACAAAACTAAATCACATTCTCAAGTAAGTATTCACTATGCAATGATAAAATATAAACTTTAATCTATCCATGATACAATAAATCCTAATAAACCCCCTTGTTATGTCATATTCAATATAGTTATGGGATTCATAACTACATTAAAACTAACACAATAGTCCAATAACCACCCATTTAACTATGACCCAATATATAGCTCCATAAGTACTAATTTTTTTGTTGACTATGTCATTGTGAGAGGGGAAACACACTAAGTATGCAATCAAAATGACATTCAAATGAAACATATAGAAAAGAACAAACTAAGTTATGCCTTCCTCTTGATGGATTGAGCTTAAGAATGCACCAAATTCTTGAAGATTTTTTCAATTGATTGCTTGTGAATGTGGATTTCTCACTCAAATTTCTAGCACAATAGGGCTATGGTTGCTCAAGATGCTTAAATGAGGAAATGAGGATCCAATTTATAGAAATGGAATGGGGAGAATGGAGGTATATGATTGCTTGGATAATTAAGGGTGGATATTAAATGAGGTGTGCTCACACATTTTTAAGCACACCTTAGATAGAGAGGCAATTTAATTTTGGAGGCTATGTGTGTGAGAGAGTAAGAGTCAGTGGTGGTAGGTGTGATATCACACATGTGCGAGAGGAGGTGGTAGAGAAGGTTATGCCACTTGTCATTAAGAGACAAGTTTTGGGAGAGGTGAGGGAATTAAAAATTACAGGGGTATGTGCAGGATCATGATGGGCCAAAAAGTGACGATATGATGGGTATGTGTAGGGTATGTGGCTAATAGTTTTTTTTAACCCAAAATTGATGAAACGAAAAGGGTTTTGAAAGGAGATCCTCAGATTTCCACCAATATAAATTATGCTTTACTTTGAATTTAATAAATAATTATTTTTCATTTTCTATTTGAATTACGACTAAAGTCCCGATTGATAGGTTGATTGAAAAACATCTATAGTTCAAACGGTATCACATTTTTTGAATATAAAACATGTGTCGCATTCTATGCTTCACATACTATAGGATTAAAAAAAAAGAGAGAATTTCATGAAGTTTTGACAAAGTTAAGGTGGTCAGACATACAAGTTTTTTTATATTTTTTAGAAGTTGTAATAAAATATTCATAATTAATTATTTAATTGGAAAAAAATTACAAAAATATATGCATCACATCGGGACATAAGTCCTCTACTTATATCTAAAATATTATAAAAAAATATTATCATTTTATTGTAGTTAGGGTGGTCAGACAGACACCTACTTATTTTTTCCTTGAAATTTAAGTGCTACAGCATTGATATTTCAAAATTTCACCAAATATATTTTTTGTTTTTTTAAATAAACCTAGTAGTTTTGAAACTACATTCAATTTTCTACAGATTCTATTCTTACATATTTTTGAAATAATATAGATAACTTATTCAATTTTTTAAGTCAAGTTGCCTAACTCTGATTTATTTTGAATTTCATTGCCACTTAAGGGCCTGTTTTTTCCATGATGATTCAACACATACCTAGAGGAAATTGGTAATGGTGATTAGTGAGGAGGGTTAGATTATTAACCAATCAAGGATTAATTAATTTAATGGGGTAGGTTGAGTCAATAAACCATGGGTTTATTAACTAGGCTAGAGTTAAAATTTGGAGAATGGGCTAATGAGGGTTAGGAAGTGGATAAGGTTAATTAATCAAGGATTAATTATAACTCAAATGGGGTTAGAATAATTGAGAATAATGGTGGGATCAACTAAATAATCTAGATATTTAATTAATTAGAAGAAATTTAATCAAGGAGGTGATATAATTAATTAAATAATAAAATATTTAATTAATTATAAGAAGAAGATGGAATAATTAATTAAATAATAAATATTTAATTAATTAGAAAGAAGTGTTGTTTGAATTAGGGTGACTATAATTTTCCCCTCTTTGATGTGGTGTCCACAATGATGCCAAGTCAAAGAAGTTGAAAAATTTTCCCTAGTGGATTAGAAGATGTTTTGAGAGGTGATGCCCCCTTGAGAGGCTAATAAAGAAAAATTTTGGAAAAAAAAAAATTGGTCAACATCTTGAAATAGGGAGGTTAGGACGATGTAGAATGGTGCGGGAGAGGAAAATGGTGAAAATTGGGAAAAGAAACAAAGAAGCAAGCTCAAAAAGGGAGGGGATATGAGATATTTGATGTGTCCAATATAGAAGAAATTAGGGTTTGGGGAGGGAAATTAGGTTTAAAGCATATAAATAGGCATTGGGTGGGCCCAAAAAATCATTTTCAACCTTGTGATTGGTCGAGATGAGCTAGGAGACAGTTATGCCAGAGTGGAGAGTAGCCAACGTTACTATCACTAGCAAGTCTCATAGGCTGGTGAGGTCAGGGCCATCAATGACTGTGGGGTCTCGACAGTCACCAAAGTGAGATTCAAAACCATCACATAGATCTCCTAATAGACCATCTTAGTTATATGTAGGAAGCACATGGTAGCTCTGAGTAGGTTGATTATGAATTTTTCTATTTTTTCCCTATAGGGGGATTGGCTATTGTACACACAAATGACTTTTTATACATGTTCTATCATGACAGTGTATTATTTTTATATATATGATATGATGGATTTTTCCTATATGTTTTATATAGATGTTGATTTGATTTATGTATAGACATGTTTTTATGCAGGATGGTATGATTATAATTATGCATGTGATATGACATCATATGATTTATGTTTATAATTCTATTTTCTATGGATATGATTATATGTGTATGGTGATTATGATCATTATTTTCTTATGCATGTGATGAAAAAATATTTTAAAAATGGATGTATGGCTTAATGAACAAAAATGGTTTAATGTGTGAATGAGATATGCTTATGTGAAATAGCTTAATATTTTGATGGATATATGGATGTATAAATGGACTAGTATATGGAACATGAATGTGTATGAGTGCAATTAATTGTGGGATAAAAGATGGATGAATGGTAATGTAATGGATGTGGATATAATGCATGTAATGTTAATTGAATAGATAATGTAATGATAATGAATGAAAAAATTATT
This sequence comes from Sequoia sempervirens, assembly GCA_007258455.2. Classification (NCBI taxonomy): domain Eukaryota; kingdom Viridiplantae; phylum Streptophyta; class Pinopsida; order Cupressales; family Cupressaceae; genus Sequoia; species Sequoia sempervirens. The sequence continues at coordinate 75,059,236 of VDFB02252616.1, forward strand.
CTAGAAAGGGTATTAAAAGAACACTTGGTCAAGGAAATGGGAGATTTCTTAACCAAAGTTGTTGATAGTATTAGGCATTCTATGATAGTTTTCCCTCTCTTAGTCATTATTCAATCATGGTAAATGTTCAACATGGAGTGACCTAGGCGATTATGGGGTAGATGCATAATGTCTTTTCTCTTTTCTTATTTCTTTTTAATGTCATGATACAAAATTGTGTCACCAAAATGTGTATACCTTGCTTGATTTTGGAATAATTGATGAAAAATTAGACTTAATGAGGCCTTGATTTAGTGTTGTGAGGTGTTTTACACATCCACATTAGGTCTTGGATCCTTGCAAACTAAACAAAATGCATCTAATGATGTATTGTAAAGGTGTTGTAAAGTGTTGTAAAATACTTTCATACTTCTCCTAACTTAATGAACCTATTATTCCCCTAATCCAACATTATAAAATGTATTTAATTGCATCTTCACATTAATCTAGAAGGATTGTGAATTAAAATTAATTCTAATGTAGTGTTGTAATGTGTCTTACACATTCACATTGGATGTTGTGCCTTTCTAGGCTAAATGGACCTCATTTTAATGTTGTAAAGTGTATTTAATCACACTTTCACATTGAAATTTGTGTCTATATGCCTAATTACCCTTTACAACATCATTAATAGGCCCTTATGGCCCCATATTGTGCATCCCAAGGCTTAATTTGATCAAAGACCTAGAGAAATCAACATAAAAACCAAGATTCCTTATTCCTCGACAATCCAGTTGGCAAAAGAGCCCTTGTGGGACCAAGTTGCCCATCTAGGTGAATTAGTCACATCCAGGTGGGACTAAGTCATCCACCTTGGCGACTTAGTCCCATTTGGGCTATTTTTGAGGTTCAAGCAAAAAAAAATGGATTTTAAGTTTATTTCTCTTTCATGTTAGCCTTGGGGATCAAATTAACGTGGATTTTAGGTGGATTTCCTATATAAAAAACCTTCTAAACCATAATTCATAACTCAATCATCTTATTCAACATTCATCTTGGCAAGCAATTTAGGGTTTTAGCATTCTAACCCATCAAGATAACTTTCTAAGGAGTTCAAGGGAATATTCTTCATCTATTGTTGTAGAAATTCAAGATCTAACACCATGGAAAGTCTCTAACTCCATTGTTTCATGATTCATTACATTATTTCTTCATTTTGGCTTAATTACCTAAAAGGGGTTTGACCAAGGAAAACCCACATTCCCTAGCATTCACCATTTCTTTCTCTTTCCATGTGTGTTTGCAGATTTAGGTTCTTTGAGGGTTTAGAAATAATTGAAGGATAGATTAAAAATTTGTTGAAGACATATCCTTGTTGGCTAGGTCAAGATATCAACAAAAAGTCACTTACAGTGCTGAAAATCAGAGTTTCAAAACCAGACAACTGTTAGGAACTATAGTGCAAACCAAGGGCTCCCATCTCCACTTTCGGATTTTTAGAAAATATAAAGTGGACTAAGTTTCCAATAGTGGCAACTTAGTCCCACTATACTTTTTTTTTAGAGTTTTATGTAGATTTGGATACCCATTTGGTTGAAATGGGCTCTAGAGCATTTTTCCAGATCTGGGACTAGGTCGCCTAGAATAGCGAAAGTTGGCCTTAGCCAAAATTTCAAAATCAACAACATTTCTAGTCTCCATTCTAGTCTGCAACACATTTCTAGGTGAACCTCTTCAATTTCATTCATTTTTTATATTGTTTGTTTACATTTCTAGGTCTTTTTGCTTACATCACTATGTTTTCAAACAAAGTGCATTTTTTTGGTTTTCATTTAATAATAAATATCTTTTACAAATTTTCTGCATTTAGGGCATTTTATTGAGACATATTCCATCCACATTTACATTATTCTTGAGTGGGGACATTGCACATTTTTTCCTACCTCTCTCCTTTTAGGTGAAAAGCCCTAGAAGTGATGGAGAACCTTGGATACCAAAATTAGTGTCCACATTTTGGTGAACCCAAATTTTTAATATTTTCCTTTCTAATTTTGGAGTCCTTCATAATCCTAGAATTAGCTTACATTGCATATTGCATTAGTTAAGTTGCATTCTAGGGTTTCAAATTTTGCATTAGTGAAAGTGCATATCTAGGTTACATTTTTTCCTTTTAAATCATTGATTTTTTTTGAAATTTTGCATTTGCATCTTAGGTCTACATCATACATCATATAAACCATCAAAATCAATTCGTAAAATCTCAAAATTCTGAAAAAAATCCCTATTGGGACTAATTCGCCACCTTGGGCGACTTAGTCCCTTTTCACCCTTGAAACTTCCTTTCACAACATCGAAAACCCTATTTTTAAGCTGTTGTTTGCTTCCATTACCTACCTATATCAATTGGCTAAGTTTTTGTTACATGATTTTCATTAGATGTAGCTTATATTAGCTCATTTCATCCATTGTTTAATTTCACATTTTTGTTTCCAACATTTCATCTTTTAGGTTGTTGAATAATGTAATGCACAAATTACTTTTTTTGCATCTGCAAATTGCATGTAAACATTTCCCTTTAAATAATTGCATTGCACTTTCTTTCCTTTTTCATCATAGCACGCTTTATTTAAAAAGATGTGGCTTTGATATGGTTAAATGGATTACATAAGTACAACATTCCCTCTTATGAGTTCAATTTTGATTGCAACAATGAGGTCATTAAGAGACATGTTAGTCATCATTATGATCAAACCATTGACACAATCCTTAATATTACACTTCCCATTGGTGAGAATGGTAGTGTAGATAATCATAACAATCATACTTGTTCTTCTCTCGATAACTCTCCTATTACAAATGAAGGTATCTTGGTGAAGGAAGATACAAGCATTGAGGGTCTTGATTTTCCATCTCCTAATTCCCCTTTGGAAGATGCTAGACAACAAGAACATGAGATCATAGAAACATTTCTAAATATGAACTTAACTAGTCTCCATAACCATGACCATCAACACTGTCCTCCTGATATCCCTCCTTGATGCCATGAGGATAGGTTGGTGTTAGAAGATATAACTATTAAGAGTCATGAGAATCTTGACCCTCCCTTCCCTAATGCTTGAACACCATTTGGGACAATTTATTTGAAAATCATAGTGGTCCTTCTCTTGATGCCTCCCCCACTTGTGATGAAGCTACTTTACAAAATTGAAACTTGGATGACCATATTGCAAGCTCTCCTATTAGAGTAGATAATATGGAACAAGAGAATGAGACCTTAGAGACAACAAAAAAATTAAATAGAGTCTTCCCCTAATCTCCCCACTATCGATAAACACAAAAATCCAACCATTGATCATTCCCCTACTTGTCATGTAGTCATTTTACAAGAACCAGTCCATGAATGTCAAGAACATTTGATTTGTAGTTCTCCTAAAAACTCTCCTTCTAGGGAGAATATCATGGTGCTAGAAAATTGTAAAAATACTAATGTGTCTTCCTTAGATAAAAAGGTGATTTTCGATTGCCCTTTATTAGAGATACATGAAACCAAGACTGCTGAGGTTATGCATGCACAAGTGTCCATTAGATCCCCCTCGATGAATGGACCTCATACATACCCCATGGGACATCCTAATAACCCTCTAATTCTCTACCTACCTTCACACAAACAACAAACTCAAAAACAACCTAAACTCATCCTTTATCCACCTTCAAACAAACTTTCAACTCAAAAAAAGATTGAACTTGTCCTTTACACACCTACGAACAATGTTTCGTAACAACTAAGTAATAATATTATTGATCATACATACCCCACTAGAAACAATCTACGACTCCTACAACCCACCCCAACACCATTACTTTTGCCTAATCTCATTTTTCCTAGAGATCCTCAATTTACTCTGGTGTATGATCTTGTTGAAAAACTTAATGTTAGTGTAATTAATATTTAATTGCACTCGCATAAATTTACTTAGGTAATATTTTAATTCCTAGGTTAATTATTCTCATCCTTATCTTGTTGAGCTATCTTGTTGCTCAAGATAAGATTAGGGTTACACATACTTTGATTATATAAAGAAAATTATCTCATGTAATTATGAATTCCTGAATAATATTATTTTGTACATCTTTTGCAAAACTTTTCTTTTTTTGATTTTCTCTTCTGTGGAAGGTTATTTTTTGGTTTGCATTTCAGATCTTAGTTTTTAACATGGTATTAGAGCCTCGATTTGCAGCCTCTTCTCATATTTTTTGAGAAAATCATTGCAGAGTTCGTTCGGGATTCCTTGAGGGTATCATGCCTTGAGTTCATCTATGCAGCATCTTGGATCATATCGGGCTTCACCATTGGATTCAAACCACTGGAAAAAGTCAGGATTGGCTTTTGTTTTGTAGATTTTGGTGATCATTTGCCAGATCCATGAGGGTTTCAAGTTGGGATATTTTTTGCAAGCTCTGGAGGTAGCTAATTTTTCAGAGTAGTTTGAGCACAAATAGAGGTCACCATTGCATTTAGAGTGGCCAAAAACCCTAAAAATGCCCTTCGTTTCGTCAAATTTGGTGAAGTTGGTCCAAAAGGAAAAAAAAATTGTCTGGGGGGCCGTATGGCCTCCCCAGCACATAGTTCGAGGTTCAAATCTAAAAAAAATTCAAAAAAAGTTTTTTTGAACTCTGCACTGGTGCTCACAGAGTAAATGGATCTCGCCACCATTATGCCACCCATGATACCATTGGAAAGCTGATTCCAACATCGATCCAGTGGTGTAGGTGTTTTTACCAAATTTTGCTCCAGATTTATTTTGCAGGTCCTTAAACTCAGATGAAGTTTTTTTTGCTTCAGAGGGCATATCTTTTGACTCGATGATCCTTTTTTTCATCATTCTTGTGGCATTGGAAAACTGGTTTAGTCATCTACACAGATCTGAGGTCTTTTTCTTATTTTCTATTTATGCATTTTTTAATTCTCTCCTTTTACAATCATTGGGTTATTGTAATAAATGAACTGAGATAAAGCTCCATCAGGGGGGTTTCTTGCATAACAATTTGATTAGAGTGTGCATGCACTTTGATCTCCATCTTGATTTGATGGCAACTTGCATGGGTTATATTTGGTTTCTTAGTTTCTTTTGGCCACATTTTTTCTCTTAGCTTGACACATATTAGATTCACAACGGTTCGCACTTTAGATTGAGAGCCTATGGTTAATGATCTGCATTGGATCCATCTAAGTTTAAGGGCCATGTTTTTATGGTTAATGTTCCAGAGTCTTTATGGTACTTGTTCCTATTGAAGAGTTTTAGTCTCAGTTTGGCATCAGCATCGAGATACACAGTTTCCAGATTATGTCATCATATTATCTATTGTTGCTTCACAGATTCTAGGGTTGTTCCAATTTGTGAGTTTTCCAGTGTTCTGTGGCATCGGGTCTGTTGTCACATTATTATGATTCCACTTTGGTTTCTTGTAGACATAAGTATCTTTCCTTGCTTGTCAGATTGCAGTTCCAGTGTTACCTATCACACTATGCTTCAAATAACCTTACAACAAATTCCTATTCCTTCTAATGTGCAACTGAATGATATAGTAGCCCTAATTCAATGATTGAATTTTGACATTGTTTTCCACCAAAGTGAACTCCCCCCTTTGGAAGTGCAAAAACAAAATAAAGCTTTCATAATAATATCTCAATACAAAAGAATACAGATAAAGTGAACTCTTGTTTACAATGGCTCAACCCTTAATGTGTGTAGTGTAAATATTTTGGATAGGATGCATGTGGATAAATTATAAATTCAACCTAATTCCTTGTCTATCCATTGATTTGAAAATGTAGGAAAACAACTTCTTGGTGTGATCACTTTTCCTCTTACAATTGGGGAGGTTACATTGGCTACACCAATCCATGTTATGCCTAACAATCTTTCATTTAATCTCATTTTGGGTAGACCATGGATTCATGAAATTAATGGGGTGCCTTCTACTCTCCATCATAAAATGAAGTGCATCTACAACAACAAAGTGCACATACTTGAAGCTAACCCCAATCCAAAGAGTTGCTTGAACATTGAGAAAAACAAATAGAATCATTTAAACACATTGAAACCATCTACACAAGTCAAACCCATGCAAGAAAAAGAAAAAAATTTGAGGGAATCACGAAGCTCTTAGATGATGATTAGGGTTCCTTATATTTCACACCAATATTCATGGGAGAATACAAGATCATACACAAAGACTCTGAAAAGGGAACCGAAAAAGTAGTCATGTCAACACAAAACTTAGACGATCCTTCAAAAGCATCCACCTCAACCACTTTGGACAATGAAGTGAATTACACAACAAACTTTGACAACCTTAACCATGAAAAACCACTCAATCCAAAAGAAATGAAAAATATTTATGGAAAAGGTTATGAGCTCATGAAACAACTTGGATATAGTGGAAAAGGATGTGGTGCTAGAGAACAAGGTATTTGTGTCTTGATCAAACCTAACACACAAGAAACAACTCATGGTCTCGGTTATTGTCCTTTTATAGAAATCGCCAAGCCTTAACTCAACATCAACACTATCACACAAGATTCCTCTAAGACAACTTTAATAGTAGTGCATCCTGAATCGATAGACACTAGTGGTCTTTATCCTTTGCAAGAAATGAAACAAATAAAGACATATTTGCTTAATGTCAATGTCATCTTGCAAAACTCTAATGATTCAAATTCATTAGATTTTACACCCTCCTGTAAAGGAAAGAACAAAATATCGCAATCTAAAGAGTCTTGCATAAGTATGACATCTTGTAATAAGCAAGAAATATCTTTGTCACCAACTACAAGAACACCTTCTACCACTGATCAAGAGGGTATTTTGTCGAGAATCCTCCAAGATCACTTGATATCCCTTCCTCCAATAACTCAAAAGAAATTTTATTATAAGAATTCATTTTGTGCCTATCATAGAGTTCACAGTCATTCTACTAATGAATGTAAGGCTTTGAGTAGTAAAATCCAAACTCTTATGGAGTTTGGTGTTATCCCTTATATGGGGGTACCAAATTCCTCTACTTGATATTTATTTTCACACTACCATACATATTATCATTCATTTCGGCCCACGCTTGTCTTGCACTCAATGGGGGAATGTTGTTAGGTAGCCTTTTCCTTGAATGTCACCTGTTGTTGCCTCTTTTGGCTATTTTTTAACATTCCATGAACATATAGGAGCAAGATTGGGATGTGGACGACATGCCTTAAGTTGGATCACATGTGACATACTACCTTTTGCATGACATAGCTTATTGGAAACATATAAATTGGCATAGGGATTTTTGAATAAGCTCTCATCTTCTCCACTTAAAAGAAATTTCTCACAGTAATGGTGTTAGAAACCACCTTAAAGTGGGGGGATACATTGAAACATTTCATGTTTCATTGTGCAATTTTTTTCGTCTTGCAATGTGTCCTTTTTCTTGATGGTGTCATTAGGCTTGATTCCATCCAAGAGTGTGATACTTCTTTGAAACATCCTCTCTTGGAAAAATTAGGCATGATGTTCCCTAAGATAAGACCTTGCATGAACTAAGAAAAATACCTTTGAACATTCCTTAAACCATTTACAATGTCTGTGAGTGTCAAGCATACAAATTTCGGCTTACCTCATAGAGCTCTAAGATCATTTTTTTTTTCTGGCGCCTTCTTAAAGTTATCAGGAGGTATAACTTTGGTATAGTTGAGTTGGAAGCCCACTCTGAGGCATGAATTTCCCCATAGCCACTTGCGTGTGTGTGAGCACATATTGGTTGTATGTGTCTCACCTTTTAGGACTTATCACCCAGTGGACAACCAAGAGTTTTGTCGCCTCAGCACAAGTATGCATTTTTGGACAAATAGCCTAGATCTGATCCACAACGTGTTGGAAAAATGATCAAAGCTTGATCCACCTTTTTATTTTCACTTTTCTCTTCCTTCTAGTTCTTTCCATTGTATGATCATGAATCTTTTCTTGTTGCATATTATACACCTTACGTGTGTCCTTTTATGCTTATGTTGGCTTGAATTAGGATCTTGGATCTTGGGGGCTTGACCAATCCCTTGATTTTTCATTCTTTTCCATCCACATTAGTATGATTGGACTCTTCTTGAATGTCTACTTTAGTGTGAGTTTGAAGCAAGTTCATCCTCTCACTAAAGTGGGGGCTTAATTTGTCACCAAAAAGTGTATACCTTGCTTTATTTGGGAATAATTGATGACAAATTGGACTTAATGAGGCCTTGATTTAGTGGTAAGGTGTTTTACAAATCCACATTAGGTCTTGGACCCTTGGAAACTGAATAAAATGCATCTAACAATATCTGATAAAGGTGTTGTAAAGTGTTGTAAAAGACTTTCACACTTCTCTAGACTTAATGGACCTATTCTTCCCCTAATCCAACATTATAAAATGTATTTAATTGCATATTCACATTAATCTATAAGGCTTGTCAATTAAACTTTATTCTAATCTAGTGCTATAATGTGTCTTACACATTCACATTGGATGTGCCTTTCTAGGCTAAGTGGACCTCATTTTAATGTTGTAAAGTGTACGTAATCACACTTTCACATTGAAATTTGTGTCCCTAGCCCTAATTACACTTTACATCATCATTAATAGACCCTTATGGCCCCATATTATGCATCCCAAGGCTTAATTTGATCAAAGACCCAAAGAAATCAACACAAAAACTAAAATTTCTCACTCCCTGACAATCCAGCTAGTAAAAGAACCCTTGTGGGACCAAGTCACCCATTTGGGAAAATTAATCCCATCCAGGTGGGACTAAGTTGCCCAGGTTGGTGACTTAGTCCCATTTGGGATATTTTTGAGGTTCGGGTGGGAAAAACTAGATTTTAAGTTTATTTATCCTTCATATCGGCCTTAGGGATCAAATTAATAGGGATTTTAGGTGGATTTCCTATATAAACAAGCTTCTAAACCATAATTCATAACTCAATCATCTTCTTCAACATCCATCTTCTCAAGCAAGTTAGGGTTTTAGCATTCTAACACATCAAGATAGCTTTCTAAGGTATTCAAGGGAAAATTCTTCTTCTATTTCTGTAGAAATTCAAGATTTATCACCATGGAAAGTCTCTAAATCCATTGATTCATGCTTCATTACATTATTTCTTCATTTTGGTTTAATTACCTAAAAGGGGTTTGACCAAGGCAAACCACATGCCCTAACATTCACCATTTCTTTCTCTTTCCTTGTGTGTTTGTAGATTTGGGTACTTTGAAGGTTTTAAAATCATTGACAGATAGAATACAATTTTTTTGAAGACATCTCCTTGTTGGCTAGGTCAAGATATCAAGAAAAAGTCACTTACAGTGCCAAAAATCAGAGTTTGAAAACTGGACACCTGTTAGGAACCGAAGTGCAAACCAAGGGCTTCCATTTCCACTTTCAGATTTTTAGAAAAGCTAAAGTGGAATATTTCCAAAAATGGAAAATTTGTCCCACTATACCTATTTTTTAGAGTTTTTTGTTGATTTAGATACCCATTTGGTTGAAATGGGGTCCAAAGCAGTTTTCCAGATTTGGGACTAGGTCACCCAAAATGACGGAAGTGTCCTAATAGGAAAAAAATTTAGAATCAATAGCATTTCTAGTATACAACACATTTCTAGGTGCACCTCTTTATTTTTATTCATTTATGTTATTGTTTGTTTACATTTCTAGGTCTTTTTGCATACACCACCGTGTTTTCAAACAAGGTGGATTTCTTTGGTTTTCATTTAATAATGAATACCTTTTACTAATTTTCTACATTTAGGAAATTTCATTTAGAAATATTCCATCCAAATTTTCATTACTCTTGAGTGGGGACATTGCACATTTGTGCCTACCTCTCTCCTTTTAGGTGAAAAACCCTAGAAGTGCTAGAGAATTGTGGGTACCAAAATCAGTGTCCACAAAAAATGTACTCTGGTCTAGTTATGTGGGTAGGGAGATAAGGGTGTAGGGATTAGATAGGTGGGCTAGGTTTAGGTTTGATGAAGATGAGAATGTAGGAAGAAATAGAAAGGGTGATTATGCTAGAAAAATATGGTGAGCAATCATTAATTTTGATATAGCAAAGGACATTAAGCTCCAGTGGTATAAATGACCATAGGTGCAATCATGTACCTTGCATGGACTTGTAGACTCACAAACACGTACAAACAAAATATTATATCTTATCACAAAATGATTTCAAATGACCTTAGTGGGCCATAGAGGGGATAATTCTATTATAGACTTGGATGTTTAGTCCTCCTCTAGCTAAGGTATCAACTATCATTAGTGAGTCAGGATAATCACAAACATGCCATACAAAAATCACCCATTCATACTTTGTACCTTGTATTTAACATGCTAATATATGAAAGGATATAGCTAGCCTTGACTTGGTGACTTCGTAGGTTCAAGATTAGAAAAGATAAATCTAAAAAAAAAAGACAAATCTCTTTCCAAGGGTAAGATTGATAGATGTTGTTGGACCAAGGAAGGATTCATCCTATTCTAAAAATATGGAAGGGATTGTGATGGGTATCAAACAAAGTGGCAAGGTTTTAAGGATCCCATTGAAATTTTAGCATTATGGATTTATGTAAGAATGCATTTTGTTTGAACTATTGTCCAAGTTCGTCGAAGGGTGACATGGGTGGTATACTCGAGATGATGAAATTTTATTATGGTATGGTGATGGTTGCTTTATTTTAGGAAACTAGGCATGGCAAGAACCAATTCCTACTACAAATGATATAGTCAGGTGGTGGAATGTATAAATTGGGGTATGTAGGGTGGGTGCATAGTGAAAATTCATTCATTGCAACTATAAATTCACATCTTATACAAGCACTATTGTACTATTGGGATGTGCAAGATATTTTCTCATCCAAAAGTAATCTAACAACAAGGTAGGGATGTGCACAATATGCTTCATGTGTATAATAGGTATATTAGTGCAAATTCCTTCATTCCAATTATAAATTCATGTCTTATATTGTTTGTGAGCTATTGATATGGATAATTTTTCAGCCAAAAGTAATCCAATAATAAAATTCATTTATAATGTGGGATTTATATTGGGCATGGATGGCACATGAAGGTGGTAATCATGTAAGCTATCTATTTTATCATGGGAGTGTTGGTTGAGTGACATCAAGGGGGGATGTAAGGGTATATAATATGTAGTCTAGGATGGTGGGGGAATCTCTTTGAGTTCAAAATCAGGGTGCACAATCCAAGCCATGGTTGAAGAAATATGGGTGGATTTATTGTGAATGGGAAGGAAAAAGTGACCTAATAGATGGTGGAAATGATCCTACACATGACACCTATTTGCGAGGTTTTCACCATGTTACTTTCCTAAGGTGCCACAAAATTGTTTTCACCATTGGATGAATCATTTTTCTTTACTAGTTTGATGCTTTTTTATTTTTTCCATTTTTTTCATATTTTTCTGAATTTTTCTTCTTTTTTTGTTCTTCTTAGGAAAATAATTTTTTGAGATGGATAATATTCATGGGCTCTTCAAGGGGTTCAACCTCCATGGTAGCTAACTAGTATGACCACAATCCATATTTTACTGTAATAATGTAAGGGCGCAACCAATTGGGTTCAAACTTGCCCTTATTTTCTTAGTGCTATAGATTACACTAGTTTTCCTTAAGAAAAAGATTTCCAATAGAAAATTCTCTAGGCTTGATCTTCTTATTGTAGTTTCTATGAATATTGTTTTTATATTCTATAAGATGATTGAGGGAATTTAGGAAATTTTCATCTAAAATTTCCAATGTTGGAGATGTGCTACTTAGTATTCTTCATCATCAATGAGGTGTTATAGAGAAACACTCAATGATGGGAGCTCAACCTATATTGGAAAGATTTCATGGGAGCTCAACCTATATTGGAAATATTTCTTTGACATTGTATACTAGGGAATAATGTGTGGCTTCAGTAGATGTGTGGATACTAGTGTGGTAAGCCCACATGGTGGTATTTAGTTGTAAGTTCCAATCTAGATTAGCTTCGTTGATCGTTTTCTTTAAAAATTTAAGGATTGTTTTATTTGTAGCCTTAGCTTGGTCATTTCCTTGTAGATAACATGGAGTGGAGAAATGGTGTTTGATGTGGAATTGCTAGCATAGGTTACAAACATCTTGGTTCTTGAAAGGATGTCTTTTGTCTATGACTATGGAGTTATGATTACCAAAATGATAGATAATGTAATGGAGTATGAATTTTTTTTTCCCCTATAACATAGGTCATAGGTATGGCTTCGACCACTTCATGAAATACTTAGTGGTGGTTATTATAAATTTATGACCATTCAATGAAATAGGCTATTTCTTGCTAATGAGGTCTAACCCCCATCACAAGTAAGGCCATGTAGTAATAATAGATTGTAACTCTTGTGATTGTGTGTGAATTAGATCACCATGTTGTTGAGAGAGCTTGAAAACTTTCACCATATTATTGGCATATTTTTCGATTGTAGGCCAATAATATCTTGTACCCAACAAATTCTTAACTAATAACAGTCCACTTGAGTGGTCCCCACAAATACCTTAATTCACTTCACTTAGGGTATTTTTAGCTTCTTTTGAGTCCAAGAATCTTAGGAGGGTGCCATCAAAAGAGCGACATTAAAGGGTATCACCAAGGATAGTGAAATGGGATTTTTTGTGGATGAAGGATTATCATTGTGAGGATGATATATAGATTAGGGGGGATGATGTTATTGTGTAGGTATTCATATATTTCTTGGTACTAAGGGGAATTGGGACCAACAATATCACAAATCATTTTAGATTCTGGAATATCATAAGAAAGAATAAAAAGTTGATCAATTAAGAACTCATACTATTGGCTATTTTGTGGAACATCAACAAGGGAACCAATGGTGGACATGACATCAACTACATTATTGTTTATTCTAGGTATCTGATTGAACTATATTTTCATGAAGTACTCTTTGAAGCTATCCACCATGCATTTGTAGGGAAATAACTTATCATCCTTTGTATGATACTCATCATTTACCTATTTGATGACTATTTGAGAGTCACTGTAAACTTGTAGTTTTTTTATATTTTTTCACTAGATGACAAGCTTTAGTCCTATTATTAATGCCTCATATTCTACAATTTTTTTGTGCAAAGAAATGCGATTATGTAGGACTTAGGGATACACTCTCCTTCAGGAGTTACAAAAAGTATCCCAACCCCTGAACCATGCTATGTAAAATATCCATCAAAGTAGAATTCCACGATGTGCCTTCTTTAGTAGTCAAAATATTATCATCAAAAAATTTAGTCAAAAATGGATGCTTATATAGTAGAGGGGATTCAACAAGTTGATCAACAACTACTTTTCCTTTGATAGATTTTCTATCTACATACTCAATGTCAAAATCACTTAGAATCATGATCTATTTAGCCATTCTTCCTATAAGAGTTTCCTTTGGAAGTAGGCATTTTAATGGATTAACTTTAGTGATGAGTTGGGTTTTATGACTAAGCATGTAGTGTCATAGTTTCTTAGCAAAAAAAACCACTTCCAAACATGCTCACTCTATTAGGGAATAGTTAAACTCACATCCAACTAGTGTTCAAGATATGTAGTATATAGCCCTTTCTTTTTCTTTATAATCATGTTGAGCCAATAATTCCCCCAGTGCCACTTGAGTATCTGATATATACAAAAGAAGTAGTTTATCTAATTGTGGTAGCACTTGGACTGGTGGTGATGCAAGATAATCCTTAAGTTGTTGAAAGGCCTACTGATAGTTGTTATTCCATTTTAATGTAATATTCTTATAGAGCAAGTGGGAAAATGGTTGACATTTTTTTGCCAACTATGCAATGAATCTTCTAATTACGTGTAGTTTTCCTTGCATAATTCAAAGTTGTTTGATGTTATTTGGTGGAGACATTTCCATTCTTTCTTTTACTTTGGCTAGATATATTTCAATACCTTGATAGGAGATGATAAATTCCAAGAGTTTTTTGGATGTGATGCCAAACACGCATTTCTTGGGATTAAAACATAATTTGTATTTTTCTAACTGATCAAATACTTTCTCAAGCACTTCAATGTGTCCTCTTGTTTTTTATTTCCATATAATACCATCTACATATTCCTCCATGATATCATGTAGCATGTCATGGAAAGTAATAGTAATTTCCCTTTGTTATGTATCCTCTATGTTCTTTAATCCTAAAGGCATTACTTGGTAACAAAATGTTCCCTATGGAGTTATAAATTTTTTCTTATGTTGGTCTTCTTCTGTGATTCAAAATTTATTATATCCTAAGAACCCATCCATAAGGGATAGAATTTTATGTCCTGATGTGAGATCCACAATAATATCAATGTTTGGCAATGAGAAATCATCTTTTGGGCATGCGTTATTGATATCTCTAAAGTTAGTACATATGAGGATGCCCCTAGTAGGTTTAGAAATAGATACAATGTTAGAGACCCACTTGAGATAGTCAAAGGTTTGATGAATCCTGCTTCCAATAGCTTTTGTAATTTTTCTTTTACCAAGAGAGAAATATAGGGGTGCATCTTGTGAAGTTCTTGCTTGACCTCTTTTTCATTATGGTAGACTACTAAATGATGTACCATGAGGTATGGATCAAGGCCTGGAAGTTTTGCATATGTCTAGTAAAAGTTGATGAATCTTCTTTTAAGGAAATCTTCCAATTTTTTATTAAATGCCTCTTTCAGTTCTTTGGCTATGTACATGATTTTGGGTTCTTCACTTGTTCCCAAATTGATGTATGTTATGTCTTCAATTACGATTATGGATGTCTCATGATTATTAGGAATAAAATCAAGTGGCCCAATCTAAAATACCTTAGAAAGGTTTTCATTAGATGGTACATCCCTTTTTTAACTTTTTCATGATCCAAAAGTGCCTCATCAAGGTTTTCACTAAGTGATCTTTCATTTTCATTTTTTTCCTTTTTATTATTTTTATGACTGAGGCATGTGATTCATTCCCCACAATAGTCATCCTTATGTAACTTGATTTTATGTTCTTTCTTATGATCTTCTGGGGGTATGTGGTCATGGAATCCCATGATTTCTGCTATCCCTTCATCATTTTGTAATGTATCTAATATGAGATGTCCTTATTGATCACAATCAATTAATTCAGGATATACAAGTTGGAGATCAATGGATGACGTTATGGTGTATATGTGGTGTGTGTCAAAAGTTCTGGAAATGGTTTGGAAGGATTCTTTAATGACCTCCTCTTGAGAGCTTTGATCAATAAAAGTCTTACTACCTTTATTATGAGTGCATTGAGATATTATTGTTACCAAATTAGTGGCTTGGAAACCAATTCATTGATTATCTATATATTCTCAGAGCTAGATAGGTTCCATTGTTCCTTGCTCTTGTGCCCCCAGTTGTTTTCCTTTATAGCCCATATGTTTGCACAAATCATGTCCTTTAGGATATTAGTAGATTTCTAGGGTGGGTAGTGATTTTTCATCTTCTTCCTTATACAACCATGAAGATACATACATGTCTAGGCCCAAGTCTTCATTGTCTAGTAGTCCAAATTTATTAAAATTCTTGAAGGATTCTTTTGGCTTCAAGTTGAGTGTGCAACCATATGATCATGGGGAAGTAGGGAGTTGTCCTCTGTAGAAGAAACCTTAGATACCATACTCTCCTCATCCTTTTATTAGTTACCTTGTCCTTGATTTTAGGGATGGAATGTGATGTTGATGATGGTTGTAAATTGGATGGGTTAACATAGGTAGATAAGGTGGATACTTTGTCACTAATGGGATAATGGTGATAGATTTTATATTTTCCTTCCAATGTTTTGCAATGTTGGAAAGGTTGTAGATCAATAGTAATGGTGATTTATTTTCCTTCATGTAAAAATTTTAAGCATTGATGATAGGTGGAGGGGATGGCTTCCACGGTGTGAACCCAAGGTCACCCATGGAGTATGTTGTATGGTAAATCAAGGTCAAGTATTTCACATGTTGTTTCCATAATGGAAAAACTAACTTCAATAGGTAACTTGATGGTCCCTTCTCATTCTCTTTCTACATCATCATATTTTTTTATTTTTATTTTCTTATGTGGATCTATGGCAACCTCTAAATATCCCAATTATCTTATTAATTTCAAGGTGCATAGATTGAGTCCTAACCCACCATCTATTAAGACTCTTTTGATATTATGATTATGGATAATGGATTCAATGTGCAATGGTTTATTATGAGGTATTTCAGAATGGAGGTCTTTATTGGTAAATTTTAGGTGGTGTGTGGATGATAAGTGTCCAATTATGGCATGGAACTAATTGAAATTTATGCCACTTGGTACCCTAGATTTTTGAAGAGCTTTATCAAGTTCTTATTTATGTGTGTGTGAAGTTTGAAGAAGTTCCAAGATAGATATTTGTGACAATTTTTTACCAAGATGTTCAATGATAATGTAATTATGATTGGTTGATGGTCCTTGTATTGCCACTTGGCCTTGACAATTGGTGATGGCACAGTCAAGTGATTTAATGGTTATAGTGTTTATTTCTTCAATATGTCCAATGGTTGTGTCACGCGATGATGTATTAACATAATTAGTGTATGTATGTAACGCCCCGCTGTGCAAACCCCAAAGGAACTAATAACAACGGAAATTTTTTTTATTTTTTTTAAAAGAACATAAGATTGTATTTAAGTTTTCCAATATAACATTGTATTAAGTTGCACGACTAATTCCATTAAAGTACACGAGGTGACATTACTATTCTAACCCATAACAACGATAACAGATTAAACAATAATTAAACAATTACGTAAATCTATTCATTCCCATTTCATTATTTAAAATAACTATTAAACAATAACCATATTCATAACATATGTATGTATGACAATGAAAGATACTATAAAGATATGAAGCATTTATATTACCACAGATATAACACAACTTAACACAACTATTACAAATGATCGTTCTTGAATAAATACAAGGCCTGAATATACATTACATCCAAATGATAGTAGAATACAATTGACTAAAAATACATCTCAATAACCACATATACAATTTACAACAAGGTCATCCCAACACACGTGGGAGACAATACATCAATGAATACATTACATCTGAAGTATAACATACATCTGGTACAAAGAATTACTGGATCATCAACATCCTCCAAAACCTTGCAATAAAAGATACATATGCGACAGAAAGGGAACCCAACGGGGTGCGAAGCACGTTCCACCCAACCACCCCCGTGTTGGGAGTAGACAAGGAAGGATCCCCGACCAAGCACATCTAATAGTAACACAATACTAACTCCAGACAGACAACTTAACATCAAAGACCACTTAGAAACTCAACAACGACAAATCCAAAAGGCACAACAAAAAACCACTTCAGAACATAACAACAAGTCACAATCACAACATCAATGAAACTCAAGACATAATATCAAAGACTACTTCCAACAATAACCAAAGAGAAATCAATAAATCACTTCTAGAGGACTTCAGTAAATCAACACAAATAGAATGTTAGAGGAGAGTGTCATCACATGGTTTCACATGGATTATCCAGACAACCTATCACAAGGTGTCGCCTCCATCTCTACATGGATTCTCTAGACAACCAAGTTAAGGTGTCGCCTCCATCTATGGTTCTCCTGACAACCTATCTCAAGGTGTCGCTCCATAGGGTTACTCATGCAGAGTCGTTAACCTTTCGTGAAGACAAGGCAACGACCTTGCCAACCACGGCCTTCTCGGTCCCCTTTAGTCTGTGATAGCACTAACAGGCGGACGAGGCTTCACAATTATCTTATTAGTGTTTAATCCCCACCCGTGGTTTATTACTTAGGTTATCACTGATTAATCTAACTCTATGCACGGGTTACCCTGACAGCCCCTTTTTGCACCGGCCCCCACTAGAGCCACTCTCTCTAGACACTCAAACACAAAAATATCCAACTGAACAGGATTGTATCAACAAGAAAACTGAACCAACAATGGATCAACCGTGAGGCATAACCCTCTTGGCCAAAATCATACATATAACGTTCACAAACGATACAATCCAAATGTACATTAACGTCACATCCAAGGCCAATCATAAGAACAACATCAAACTACAAGATTGAATATAGATAACAGTATCCACACCTCTGGCAGTCCTAAACACAACCTAGGTTCTTAAACCGGACAAGTTAACTCTAGGGTTTTCCTGTGAGACATAACCCAATCAAAAGAAAATCACAATAGATTCGATGAAGGCTCAAGAATAAGCAAACAATGCTACACAATTAATTTCAAACATAATAAATTTTGTCAATCAATCAAATCAATTACTTGAGAACTAACACATCATTTATCTATAATTTTCTCAATTACATTATCACATTGTAATATATAAAAACAATATGTAATTATCCACACCCTCAACATATAAGGTCCATTTATATATATACAATTAAAACAAATATAAAAAATTTATACTTATAAAATCCATTATGAAAATAATATTAATTCCACACACACACTTATATATTTTAAATTATTAAAAATATATTAAGAATAAAGCCTTTTTATAAAAATCATTTTACTAAAAATTTATTACAAAATTTATTAAATATCATTTAGAAAATTATTAAATATATTAATTAATTATAAAAAAATTATATTATCAACCATATTCGAATTAAATAGAAATTAAATTATAAAACTATTTTATAAACAAATTCGAATTGTCATATTCGAATAATATAAAAAAAAAAACCGAATTTAAAACTCAATAAATATATATATATATATATATATTAAATAATATATAATAAATATATATTAAATAATATATAAACATAAAATAAATCAAATCGCACTAAAATTAAAACTAAAAAAAAAACAAACAAAATAAAATTTTAAAAGGCCTGCATAGAAGCTAGTGATACATATTTGTGCTGTGTGCTGACGGCCTCTTTTGGTGTAGGGTACTAGTCAAGCATCTGGACGGTACAGCCGCGGCCGGCCCCACCCCCAAATAACAATAAAATTAATATTTTATTTTATTTTATATATAATTTAATTTCATATTAATAATTTCATTTAGATTTAATTTTATTTTTTTATAAATTTCGTTTCAAATAAAATCTGAAATCCAAAGCCATAATTTTCTTAAACATATATATATTAAATAAAAATTTTGTTTGAAAATCAGATCAATAAATTTGCTGACTGATATATATATATATATATATATATATAACCATAAATTAAAATAAAATAAAATAAGCAATTAGTTTTTAAATCATACACCAATAAATCTGGGTCTGTCAATTTCAATGATAATAATAGGGATGATTTTCATTTTCATAACAATATTTTCTCAACTAAATTGTATTAATGAACTATAGAAGATTTGACTTTAGTTTTTCAACAGAAAATTTCAAGGATTTAACACAACACAATAAAACCCTTATTTCGAACAAATCTATCAATTTAATAGTGACAGACATGATTTTCTTTCCCAACAAGCAATTTCTAACTACATAATCCTCTTTCACAAACACGGATTAATTTTCAAATGAAAAAAATTCAGCGAAAGTTTAATTTCAGAACAATAAACTAAAGAAGTAATAATTTAGAAGAACCTGAAGTCCTTCGTCTGATGAAGAATCCCTTCTGTAGCCTCCTCTCGATCTCCTCCTGCAGCTCTCCTTTCGAATCTATCCTCAAAACAATTATTTTCCCCCAGAAGTGCCAACAAAATTCCTTTCTTTTATTTTTTTATTTCCAGATCCCCAAAACAAAGAGAAAACTTCTGTCTGTGAATAACTCTCTCATCAAAATAATAAATCAAAACAAAGAATCAATAAGGCTCTTCCGCTTTCTTTTCTCAAAAAGCCTCATTTCTTATTGGTCCTTTTTCCCGCTTTTAAAAGCACAACTTATCTACACTTTTAATTAAAATAATTTATTTAATCAAGATATTATCCTCACATGATTTTCTAATCTAATATTAATAAAAAGATAATATCTAATTATTCTCAACAATATTAATTTAATTTAATTTCTTGCACTTTAATTGATTAAATACTTTTTAATTTACAATATATTTAAATTTAACCATTTACTAACTCACAATTAAATCAAAACAACAAAACAACTTTAATTAATTATCTTATCAAATAAGATTAATTAATTAAACACTAACCATAAATTAAATAAAAACTCAACAATTAACTACACAACGACAAGGATAAAACTTCAGTCATGACACAACGACTCACAACAAACGACGAACTTGGGATGGGGACACTTCCAAATCTACTCCCTTTTTCAACATTTTACCCATTGGGTTAATTTATTGCTCGCCCTGTCCTGCCAAAGCAGGTGGAATCGAGACTTATTCCTACAATGCTGCATCCAAATAAATGTCAAGTAGCACATGTATATATATATAATCAAAACATCCTATTGTGAGAAGGAATTGCGGCCTAGCAGGGCACTCGTGAACGAGTGATGCTACACTATCCTCTCACCTAATCTATTCTAACAATTACAATATCAATGATGAACTAACATTTCTAACCAAATTGATCATAAGATAACATGATTACTTAACTACTACATCATAACTAATTATTAAACCATTGCATTATAAAATAATACTGAATCCAAATAACATGATCACCATAGAATCATCACATTGACATATTAAAACATTAATGAAAAACTATTTGAATAAACAATAATCCAATCAACACACAGAGTATCATAAATCATACTAATAATGTCACAAGAAGCAAACAACTAAACTACGCATCCACACACACCAAGTCGGTGAATGAATCGCCAACACAAATCAATATCATGCTAGCACACAAGAGAAACCAATAGTAGCAAACAGTATCAGAAACATGGAGGTATTACAATGTATATGGAACAATACTATAAGAGGATACTTTTCCATCATTATTTTATGGAAAGGTTTTTGTGTATATGCCTAGTTTCTCATGTGGGGGTTTTGATTTTTGAATTTTGATTTCTCCCTTGTCATTAAGGTCTTCAATGTAGTTATTTAATTTCATATATTTGATGGTACTATGGCCCTTGATTCGATGATATTCACAATACTCGTTATCTTTATACCATGTTGGTTTTGGTTTGCTCTTATCAAGGGGTTTGATGATTGAAAAATTGATTATGTTTTCTTGTGCAAGTTTTTTGAAATATGACATCAATAGGTTCTCCCTAAGGGGTATAATTTCATTTAGTTTGATTAGTTTTTTTTCCTTTTACTTGGGGAATGGTGATGGTATTGGAGCTTCCTTTTTTATGTGATGTTTGGGTATTATGTGATGGGGTTCATTGTACATTTTGAACATGTTTTCTATCATGTACTCCATCATTTACAACATTTTTATTTGTATACCAATACTTTGGTTTGTCATTAGATGGTTGGTGGTTATCTTTTTGGCCTTTGTAAATTTTTTATTACAACCTCAACAATTAAAGCTTTTTCAATGGTTAACCCTTTTTCAATAACTTCATCAAATGTGGTGATACATTGTAGTTGCAAATGTAGGACTATCTTGGGATGCAAATTTTGGATAAATATGTTGACCATTTTTTTTCAAGTACTTGTAGGGGAAATCAACTTGCAAGGTGTCTCCATCTTTGAAGGAATGTGGAAAAACTTTACCCATTATTTTTTTTGGCTGTGCATAACTTAGCCAAACTTATCTCTTGGTCAATGTTGAATAAAATTTGAGTTACAAATCATATGGCTAAGTTAGCAAAGGTTGTTATAGATCCTCTAGGTATGTGTGTGAACCATTATAAGGCTTGACCACCAAGGATTCTAGGGAATAGCCTCATGAGATATACATCATTGTAAGTGAATTCTTGGCATGCCACTCTGAATTCTTTAAGATGTTCAATGGGGTTTCCTTTCCCTTTGTACTTGTCAAATTTTGGTATTTCATAATCCTCAAGGAAGGGGATGGATATTATAGATTGATAAAATGGATAAGGGAATATGTTCTCATACTTGTAAGTCTTCTTTGACCCATTTGGAGCCATTAGATCACATCTTTCATTTTTTGCAACCCTTGGGCTAAGTTGAAATTATTGGGTGGGGGGTTTTGGAGTAACTGGTTTTACATGTATTTGTATGGAGGTGTTAATGGGGGGTTCTTGGTGTATTGGTTATATTGTGGATAAATAGGTGTTAAGGGTGGATTGTATTGACTGTATTGAGGGTTTGATGTTGGAGGATAATTACGAGGTGGGGGTTGGGGGTTTGAGGTTGGATGATTGTTGGTTTTGTGTGGAGGAGGGTAATTGATAGATGGATGTTGGGGATTGGATTTATGTGAATTATTAAGGGGTGGAGGTGGGGATTATTGATTGAGTTATTTAATGATGGAGTTTCAGAGGTATTAGAATTTTGTTGATAAATGTAGTTAGCATGAATGGATGAGGTAGGAGGAATTTTTTATGTTATAGTTGTGTTGGTGGGTGCATAAGTGGAATGAGGGTTAAGAGGGATAGTAACCCTTAATTTTGATGTAAGTGGGGGTAAATTTTCAAAGGGTTGCATTGTGTTTATGGAGGGAGGTGGATGGTATTAGGTTGTATACCAAGGACAATATTAAAGAAATTGGTAGATGATGAAGGATTATTAGGAGGCTCATCATTCCTTAGTTGTGAGATGTCAAATTTAGAGGGAGACTTAGCTTCCTTATCTATGAGTTCAATTAGGAGTTGATCTTTACCAAGTAGGAAGAGTCTTTCCATAATCTCTTGGTTATGAGGATTGGTGGAAAATTCCCTTAGTATAGTGGATTCTTCATGTACTTCAAACATGTCCTCATGAGGTGTTTTAGGCTAGATGAGTTATTGTTTTAAAAGGGTTCTCTTTGGGAATCCATTAGTTTCTTTAATTGTCATCAAGTGATTGGCATGGAAAACAAGGATTAAATGTATGGGTGTTTATGTGGAATTTGGAATAGATTTGGACTTGGATTTATGATGAGGTTATGCTTGGGGGAGATTAAGATTTTTTTGGACCTTAGGCTTGGTTTAAGTGATGAAAGATATGGTTGAATGAAATTGGATGTTGCTTG
Source organism: Sequoia sempervirens (assembly GCA_007258455.2). Classification (NCBI taxonomy): domain Eukaryota; kingdom Viridiplantae; phylum Streptophyta; class Pinopsida; order Cupressales; family Cupressaceae; genus Sequoia; species Sequoia sempervirens. The sequence continues at coordinate 75,082,392 of VDFB02252616.1, forward strand.
TGGTTAGAGAATTAAGATTGATTTAGGAAAATTACTTGATTTATTGGGTGAGTGGTTAGATTAGATGATTGATTTAGGATGATTTACTAGATGATGAAAAGGATGAATATTAGATTAATGATATGATTGGGTGAAACTAATGATGATGTAAATAGGAGAGTTTTGGATGATAGTGAGATTAATAATGATGTATCCCAAGGGATAAATGGATGAACGATGAAACTATGGAAAGGAATAAGGCTAATTCCAAGGTAATTATGATGTCAAAAGGATAAAAAATATACTAAAAATAATGAAGGTGATAAAAAGGAGGGAATAATAGTAAATAAAAATGAAGAGGATGATAAGATGATTGTGACCAATGTCACTATCCAAACTAAATAAATCAGATCCACATGAATTAAAAACCTATTTAACTCCCTAAGCACTGATCCCAATAATTCAAAATTCATCAAAACTAGAAAACCATTAAATTGACATGATATAAGCATAAAAAAATCCTATTCTAAGACCTCAAATTTTATCCTATTGGGGGATTGGTGTAGCATTGATGTGGAATGACGACCTTTCCCAATCCCTTGGATAATATGAGCTAGTTTCAATTAGTTTTATTGTAGAAAACTGATGAAACCGATGAGATGTGTGTGAAACATGATGTAAAACTAGATTAATATGATAAATATGAATGCTAACTACTAAGATGATAGATAAAATGGATACAATATGTGATAAATGTAAACTAACCTCAAATATAGAAGAAATAGATTCAAACTATGCTAATATGTATGCAAACTAAGTCACTGTGGAAGCCATTAATGGATGCTTAAGCTAACTATGTGTGAAATTAATCTAATATGATAAAATAAAAGTGCTCAATATGGATGTAACTGAGTATGAATTTTAATAGAATAAGTTTTTCTATTAAAAGATGAATCCATTTCTCTGCAAGTAGTGATCTATTTATAAGAGAGCACATGGAAAATCAAGGGATCAAATTGATTTGATCAATCAACGGTCAATATTGGATGAAAGGTGAAGGAATGGATTGAGGATTCCAATCCATGGTCAAAGTTGAAAGTTGACAAGGATCAACTAATTTAATCAATGGTCCAAATTAGCTTTCAACAAACACACTTCCTAAGAATTAGGAAGAGGTTAAGAGATATTTTGAAGAAATGAGTGCACAAAAGAGGATATTCCATAGGAATATTCCCTTTTGGAGGAATGTGCAAAGGAGAAATATTCCAAGAATATTCCCTTGCAAGTGGGAGGGTGAGGATAATTAGCAATTTAGTTAATTAAAACTAAATTTGAATTTGCAAGATGGAGAATAATAGGATATTCATTGAATTATGGATTTATTTAATGAAAAGGGGAATGTGAAATTATATTTAATTAAATTGTTTAGGATTATTTAATTAAATAAGATGAAATAAGGTTTAAATTAAATATTTTGATTTATTCAATTTAATAGGGAAAAATTTTAGTGTGAGAGGAGGTCAATTAAATTAATAGATGAAAAAAAGAGGCATTTAATTAAATAAATAAGTTAATTTAATCAAACAAGTGAAAAGAAGATGGATTTTAGGATGAAATTATGTTAGTATATCAGATCCAAGTGTGTAGTATTATTCAAGACATTTTTAAGTGTCTACATTTTTCCCCTCTTTGAAGTGAGGTACTTGTTACATTGGTTCAAAGACTGCTACTTTTCACATTAAAATTGTTGCTCAAATAAAAAATTTAAAAATTCTTGATTTTTTTAGATGCCCCACTATTTCCTCAACAAAAGGAATTAAGCTAATACCCTGGCCCCTGGAGAGATCAGGTGGAAATTTTGAATTTTGGGTTGATCTCTCGACAAAGATTCTGGATTAGTTCAACTAAGAGAGGACTAGAAAGCATAGATGTTTAATGTAGATAGATTTGATGATGTATAGACAATCATCGGTCATGGGTAGCCTTGTGTACATTTTGATATATCACACATATTCGATACTTGGATAGAATTGTTAGTAAAGATAGAAGAATAAGAACAATAAGATGAATGGATTGGCCATTGATTCAGAAGTCCAACAAGTCCTTGATGCATCAAGAATTTATTAGATATGGTGATGAGATTGATGATTTTATCATATATGGGATTGGGACTCTACGTCATTCTATATGTTTGATATAACACATAGACATGATGCATCAAGGTATTGATAACTAGGATGGTGTTGTATCTAGTACGATGGACTTTGAGTCTGCAAACAAATAGGATAATCCTTGTTCACATATTGACATATGGAAACCTCGTTGGAATGTAGTTTATAAATTTAGAATATTTGGGACCAAAGCATACATAATAGTCAACAATCTACTTCAAATGACCTCCCTACACAAAACAAAGAAAGTATGTTCCAAGATTATTTTACAAGAATATCCCACAAGCACAACAAACAAAAGATAATGATCAATTCCCCATCCTTTCTCTCTAAATATTTTTGATAGATATCATTGAGAGGTCCTCAGTATGGGTCAACAAGATAAATAATAAGACAAGATCAAAATAAATAGTCAATGTTATCTATATTTCCTACCAAAGGTTGTGTTGTGTTTTGAGGATAAATATCCAAAATGATTTCCAATGATAATGCCCATTATAGCAAGGATGCATCTTAGGACGTGTTATCAGATGTTGGCAGGTTGATAAGTTTTTTGAAAGGCCATTGATATAAGGTTTGATTGACATGTTTGATAATGATCAAGAGTTTGATTTTTTACATTTAAAGGTTCTACTTTTATTGATTGTTACACGTGTTTTCTATTTGTGTTACCAAAGGGTGAGGACGTTGATTGATTTACTATGGATGGAAGTTTATTGTGATTAAAAGCAAGATGGGATGGATGGTTTTGGGATTTTTGAAAAAAAATTGAGGCTATTTTGATCTTTTCAAATGTTTATGTGATTTTTTTGGTTTTTTATTATTTGAGGTTGTTTAGGGTTTTCTAAGTTTTAAAATGTTTTTGGGTTTTCTGAGTTTTCAAATGTTTTAGGGTTTTATGAGATTTGACCAAGAACCTAGCCTAAAATACTATCATAGGGGCCTTAGGGGCTTATCAAAGATGATCCTTGCCTATGTTATACATGCATAGAACATGTAGTTCAACTGACTTGACTTATTGTTGATGAGAAATAAACAGTTAATGGATTGTCAGTTTATTATGATGGTCTGCTAACCTAAAGTGTCTTGGGGGAACATCAATGATGGCCTTGTCTGGCCTTGTCTATGTTCAAGGTTAGAGACAATGTAGTTCGACATGGTACTATTCTTGGATTTTTGATGTGTTTTAGATGTTTTGGATTTTGACTTTATAATTTTTTGAATGTTTTTGGATTTTAGCTATATAGGATTTTAATGAGGTTTTATGATTTTTTTTGGGATTTTTGATGAAGTTTAAGAGGTTAAAATTACCTAGATCATGATGTCAATGTCACCTTGTGAGATTCAAGACATGGATCAAGAGTTATTTGAAAATAAGAGTGCAATAACCTTCCCCTAGCATCTAGCAATGCTTCATAGTTCAATGGACCAACCAAGATGTTGAGATTATGGATTCACAGCCCCTGAAGCTCCATAATCTTCAATAAAGGACTTTAGCCATGAAAGATAATCAGCCACAAAGGAAAGTGTTGCAACTATGGAATGCTGAATAAATACTCTATATTGATATAATGAAAATGATATGTTACAAATGAACAAAATGCCTGAATATAAAGGAAAAAGAGAAAACTTAAGATGCATGAGATGTTGCCAAGTGTTATAATATAACAACATGTGATGACATGTGAACCCTATCTAGATGACTATTAAATGATGAGATAAGTTATAGAAGGAATCTTATCCCACAAACTAGGAAGGGAATATTATCCCATTTATTTAAATGATTTATTAAAAATGAAACCTAGGACTAAATGAAATATAGCCTAAGTTAACTTATGCTAGTGTAATAAATAATTAATTAATTACACTAACACCTCCCCATAAGTTCAACTTAGGGAGGAGAATGCAATGATTATGCAAGATGATGATGGGTCCCAACAATGAGGCCATGTTAGGTAACCACGTACATGAAGATGCAGAAAATCTCCCACAACTAGAGAAAAGAGGAAAACCCAGTGGGAAGAAAACCTCTCCCCAAAATAGAGATAAAAAGCATAAAAGATGGAAGAGTGATGTTTGGAGGACTCAAAATTATTCCCCCAAGGACTACAACCATCACATATATACAAAAGGATCAAAAAGATGTGGACTAGATAGCCACCTCATAAAGGAGAGTAGCCCCCTCTAGAATGTCTTCAAGACAAGTGTGAAATTGAGCAGCCAAGTCAGATAGACCTGAAGAGAACCCATTCATGTACCACAAGTTTGAAGAAGTGAATGTATCCATCCCTGCTGAAGAAAATCTCAATTGAGAAGTGTTTAAGGAAGAAGATGGTGCCATACAAAGAGCCAAGTCAATCTAGCCTCCACAACCCTAGTGAGGAGGGGGTGATGATGTGCTTCCTACTCTTGAATCTGGAGATTTAGGAGAAGGTTGATCTCGATCCCAAAATTTGGTGAACTTGTATACCTTGGAATGATTATCAGCTTGACCATAGGAAACAAGGACATCAAACCTATCCTTGATGATAGCAAGATCTGAAGTGAACTCAATTTTCAATCCCTCCTGAGCAAGTTGATAGATATACAACAAATTATGAGCAATCTGAGGAATGTAGACAACATCTTCCAACCTCCTTCCATCAAGAACAACATCACAAATACCAGCAACATAGACAAAATCTGCATTTTCTATAAACATTCGATCAAAGTTGGCAGGCCTCAGAGTATCCCACAAAATATGTTGTTGAGAAGAAGAGACATGTCGGGAAGCACCAAAGTCAAGAACCCATCCTTCTCTATTATCAACCAAAGTAGTTATCAAAGCATTCCCCTTACCAATATTTTCAATAGTGGCAATGCTAGCAATACCTAAAGATGACTCTTCATGAGAGGGAGAGTGAGGAGATTTGACTGTAGTAGGTGGGAGAGAGATGTTGTGATCTCTAAGTATCTGCCAAAGCTCATGTATCTCTCTCTTGAAACATGTATCCTCAATGTGACCAAGCCCATTGTAGAAGTTGCACTTTGGCCTCTCCCTCTTTGGATTGTCTTCCTTAGGCCAAGATGGTGATTCAGAAGAAGCTCTTGCCTTTTATTTTCCCTTGTTCTTGCCCTTTCCTTTTGATGGTCCTGCCACCAATGCATGGGACTTTATGGATGTATCAGCGTGATTTAGCTTGGACTGCTCTTGAGTCATCCTTTCACAAAATGTCTCAAATGATGGCATAACAAATCTATCACCAAGACCATCCATGGTGGAATAGAAAGGGGTAGAAAAATAGGAGAAGAAACCTCTTAACTTAGATAAAATAATGAATATGCACTCTTTGTCAAACTTATCTTTTCCATGCTCAGAAAGTTGAGTCCTTAAAGACTTGAATCTTACCAGGTAGTCTTCAATGGAAGGAAATTGATCAACAGTGAGTGAAGCAAGTTCAACCTCCAATTGCAAAGCTCGTGCATCACTAACAAAACCAAAAAGATCCTTGAGCTTGTCCCAAACCTCCTTGGGAGTCTTGCAGCCCTCAATATGGAAGAATAAAGAGTTGAAGACATGTAGAGAAATGAGCCCCATTCCCTCTTCACACTTAATCTGATACTGGAATTTTTCATATTCTCTGGTGAGATGAGGTTGATTCTCATTCAAAGTGGACCAAAGTCCCTTAAACCAAAGAAGTCTGCATACTAACCTTCCATGTGTGATAGTTATGAGGAGTAAGAATCTTGAATCCTGTTTCAGCCATTGGAGAAGAACAACTAACCAAGAAAAAATATTTTTGACAAAAAATGTTGAATGCAGATAACTGATGAACTACCAACTGAATTGAAGCCTTTGAAACAAATTGAAAAGAAAATTAGTGTTTCCACTTCAACTAAGAAGAAATCTTGATAGAAGCAGAATCTGGAAAAAAAAAAGCACACCTCTGGAAAGTAGATGGAAAGAGCTTTCCAACGATATATCGTTTGTAGATTTTTTATATCGAATGTAGAAGTTATGCCTCTTAGAAGAATTTTGCCTTAATGAAGATGGTTTGGCTAACAAGGTGCAAATAAGAAGCACCTAGGGGAAAAACAAATCTCGGCCCTTGCTCACTGATGTGACCGTAGGTGGCATTGATAATTTTAAAAAAATCACCACCCCTTGGACGATGTTAGAGTGACAGTCTAGTGGTAGAAGGTGGTGGCACGGCCGGCAGAGGATACATTGCTCGGAGGTCTGCGAAGCCCTTGGTTCTGATGGGACCGAGGGCAGTGCAAAGTCTGTAGTAGGGGATTTGGTCTCTGGTTGGTGGCCTCGATGGTGATCAAAAGCTTTGACGGGCGGTGGCTGGAGAATGGCAAGTCAACTGTGGCGGGGCCGAATGACAGCTAGATGACGAAGGAGTAGGTCGACAGTTCTTCGAAACGATAAAAAATAAAATGACGCCACAATTTTGAATATTACAATTAAATTGTAATTCAAAATAATTAAAAACAAATGCCGATGGAAAATGAAATGTTGACGGTGTAGAATAAAATCCCAACTATATGTGCAGAAAAATAAATATGCCGACGGAGTAAATTAATTGCAGGTCGATCTGCAGAGATTGAAATTTTTGTGAGAACTATAAAAAAAATTCATCCAAAATAGCCAATTTTTTTTTTTTTCTAAAAAAAAATTCCTTTGAAGAGGACTGAGAGGGGAGATTTTTTCCTACAAATGTGTATGGATTATACAAAAAAATGCAAACCCTAGATTGTACCTTGAAGGCTCCCAATTGATACTACTCCGATTTTGGCAAATGAACATGTGATCTATTGGTTTTGAGGCATTATGGATGAAATGGAGAGGTTAGAGAGAGCCTGATCTGCACCAGAAATTAGCTTGGCTCCTGGGTAGAACCAACTAGCCTGCAAGAATCTTGCACTCCAATTTCCTAGATCAAGGGTTGATGTTTCAATGGAATAGCTCTGATACCATGTTGAGATTATGGATGCACAACCCTTGAAGCTTTGGAATCTTCAATAAAGGACTTTAGCCATGAAAGATAATCAACCACAAAGGAAGGTGTTGCAACTATGGAATGCTGAATAAAGACTCTAGATATTGATATGATGAAAATGATATGTTACAAATGAACAAAATGCCTAAATATAAAGGCAAAAGAGAAAACCTAAGATGCATGAGATGTTGCCAAGAGTTATAATCTAACAACATGTGACAACATGTGAACCCTATCTAGATGATTATTAAATGATGAGATAAGTTCTAGAAGGAATCTTATCCCACAAACTAGGAAGGGAATATTATCCCATTTATTTAAATGATTTATTAAAAATGCAACCTAGGACTAAATGAAATATGACCTAAGTTAACTTATGCTAGTGTAATAATTAATTAATTAATTACACTAACACAAGATAGGTAATGTATATGTGAAGAGTTCAATTTTTTTTTATCATTCTAGATATGGGATACTAGACTTCATGAGACAAAATAGTAAAGAGCATATCAAAAGTTTTCCATGAGTAGAGTTAAAGTATACACTAAATATTTGTCAAGATCAAGATAAATGAGAATGTCTAGATAAATCTAGATTGGATGGATGGAGGGAACATTGGATTTATCATGATAAGATGAGATGCCTCTATCTGAGAAGGATCATATAGACGCTCAATTCTAATCATCAGTCCTATTTGTCAGGTTTTCATCATATTACTTTCTCAAAGTGCCACCATAGTGGTTTTCATTGGAGGACAATTTTTATTTTTGTTTTTTGTTTTGAAAATTTTACCCTCACATTGAACCACCTTATGGTATTAATGTAGAGGCCACTTCCATAACATGCCAGTGATATCCTGCTTGAAGAAGCTACTTTGCTAGGATATGAGCACTTGAATGCAACTTTTAAGAACTCTGATCTCCCTTGTTGATACTAGAATTAACCTTTTCTATGTGCACATATCATAATAGAGTACTATTCAAATCCTTATGATGAAGAGTAGCTACCAACACATGGTCAATGCAATAATTGGATATCATAAATGGAGAGGACATTGTTATGCATGAAGGAATATGAGATGGATTGGTCGATGTTTTGGAACCTTTGACTCTCCAAACTTGGTAAGATGGGCAATGATGGGTGGGAATGAAGCTTTTCATGTAATTAGGACCAGCCACTACATATACTTTGGTCCTTACTTGAGAAGATTTTTTTTCATTTGACGACGCTTTTGATGGATATATTTTCCTTTTCAATTTTTCCCCATAGTTTCTTTGACTAATGGAGTTTTGGAGGGATGACTATTTATTTAAATTTGGTATCCATTTGTATTTTCTTTGTCCTTTTTTCTTTACTACTTTATTTTATTTTATGATCTTCTCCTTGCTTTGATTGGAATATTTATTTTTACACTGGTCCTAGTTTGTGTATGAGATGATGGGTGGATGACGATTCATGATATGACTAGTTGTAGTGTTGACATTAATTTCATCATAAGGATTCTTCATTCCCCCTATGATGATGTTTAAATTAGACAAGATTTCCCCTGACATTGTGAAGGTATTATAAATACCTAATCCTTTTCCATGATAATGTATCCTTTAATCCATAGCCACTAAATATGATATGTCATGAACAAATAATATTGCTATGGGTTCCTATTGTTCAAGAATGTGAACTATTTTCTCTGATTCGATGGCATCATTATCTATTGATATTACTTCAAAAGATGTTGGTGTTGATACAAAAGATGTTGATGATGTATAATCACTATAGGAATCAAGAATCTCAACTAATTCTTGCTCTTCTATGGGAATATAAAGAATAGGAGATTCTTATTTTGGATGAAGAACGTCTATATGTCCATCATAAAGAAACATCTTAGGAGTGATATTGGGGACATATTTGGAGTTTAAAATGGTTTGGAAGATGTCCTTTAGCTCTTGGTGAAACTATGGGGATAGGCATTCTTGATCCTGACTTGATTCAGAGTAACTTTCATTATCCTCAAGAGCCTCTTCTTGGCATGATCCTTGGGTGGATGATATATCATCAGTAAAAGAATCTTTGCAATAGTTTATGGGTATGGGTGCAATAAGGGATATTTCTTGCTTGTTTGTAACTTCTTCAGCATGCCCAATCATTGAGTCACATGTGAGAGAGATATTGTAATCTAATACATAATTGATACCATTATGGTATGCAATATTGCTAGACACTATTGATGGATTTGAACTTTTTTTTAAAACAATATCTTGATATACATTTGATTCCTCATGTGGTGATGAAGGAATAACATAAATATTTCCCACCATGGTATCATGGGTATGGTTTATGTTGTTTGAAGTTAATGCCTTTCCTGAATCTTTTTCATTTTCATGCTTAGGCATAGGGTTTTTGTAAATTTTTAGATTTTCATTTTCAAAATTTTGATTGACATCAATGTCTCCTTGTTCAATAAGATCTATTAGATGTTTGAGTCTAGAAAAATTTAGTGTGTTATGACCTTTGTATCGGTGAAATTCACAAAAAGAGTCTTCTCCATGGCTAGGAATCATTGTAGGCCACTTCCATACACATGAAGTGGAATTCTTTGATGTGATTTGTAGGATTCCCCCTCCCCTTGTATTTATCAAATTTAGGGACCTCAAAAGTGGGAGGGAAAGGTACCATTGTGATGTTCCTATTGAATGGATATAGGGATAAGATTTGTTGTGTATGTGGTTTCTTCATTTTTCCCATTTGGATGTCCTGCATTTGTTGTCTTAGCAACTTGAGCTATGATGTCATATCATCTTGTGGGTTTGATGGAGGAGCATATGTTGAGTATTGTGGGATGGTAGATGAATTGTAAGTAGTATTTTGATGTGATGGGGTGTTGTATGGTGTGTAGGGTGGTATTTGATATCGTGAAAGTGATGGTGGTAGAGGTGCATATGCTCCTAACATATTTGGATTGACAATATTTTATTGAGGATTATACTATAAACATTTTTGTTGTTGTTGTGCAAGCACTTGTTGTTGTTGGGCGTATTGTTGTTCTATCAAAGCTTGTTGTTGTTGTTGTACAACCAAGTCTTATTGTTGGGATTTTTTTGTTGTTTTGTTGTTGTTGTTGTTGTTGTGTGGTTAAGGATGGTTATTGGGCTTGTTGTTTTTGTTGTTGTGTCACTAGGGTTTGTTGTTCAACTTTTTGTTATTGCACTGCTTGTTGGTAGGCATCTTGAGCTTGAACAGTGATGCCATATCATCTTGTGGGTTTGATGGAGGATCATATGTTGAGTATTGTGGGATGATAGATGAATTTTAAGTAGGATTTTGATATGATGGGGTGTTGTATGGAGTGTAGGGTGGTAGAGGTGCATATGCTCCTAACATAATTGAATTGACAATATTTAATTAAGGATATACTATAAACCTTTTTGTTGTTTTTGTGCAAGATCTCCTTGTTGTTGGGCATACTATTGTGCTAGAAAAGCTTTTTTTTGTTGTTGTGCAACCAAGGTTTATTGTTGGGCTTGTTTTTTTTGTTTATGTTGTTGCTGTGTGATTAAGGATGATTATTGGGCTTGCTATTGTTGTTGTGCCACTAGGGTTTGTTGTTGAGCTTGTTGTTGTTGCACTACTTGTTGGTAGGCATCTTGAATGTGGACTATGGAAATGGAATGCACAACTTCCTTGTTCACACAAAAGGGAAATAGAGGAAGATGGATATGATTTCATAATGCTCACATTCAAGAACAAACCCTTGAGATTTTAATGCAAAGGATATTCAAATCTATCAAAGGGGATTGTCCTAAAGGTTGAAATCTAATAAAAGGGTTTATCACTAATGAAAAATTTGGAAAATGCAAGATGTTTCAAGAAAAAGTGTAGTATGCAAAAAGACCTAGAAAATGACTGAGAAATGCAAATAAAGAAAAATAGAAAGCTACAAAATAGAGAGTGTGTACTGGGAAATGTGTTGAAGACTGGAAATTGTATACACATAAAAATGGTCATGTCTATAATCCTAGCAATTAATTAAATATTTATTATTTAATTAATTTATCTAAAAATCCTCTACATATGATTAAATTTAATTAATTTAATTATATTGTTCATTCATCTTATTCTTCTTTCGTAATTAAATAAATTTATTTTATTTGATTATTTTCATATGTCCACTTAATTAATTAAATAAATACATTTTATTTATTTAAATTAATTATCATTGTTTAAATTTAAATTAAATCTTTTGATTTAATTAAGTTTAAATATTGCTCTTTCTTCTATTTTAAGTTCTTCTTCTAATTAATTAAATATTTCATTTAATTAATTTCATAAAAGTGATTTAATTAAATAAACCTTATTTAATTAAATATCTTATGCTTTCTTTCTAAAACACAATTAGATATTTTATTTGATTGTGAAATCTTCTCATATCATAATTAAATATTTTATTTAATTATGAGATCTTCTGCTTTTTTCAAAAATCCTGATTAAAGCTTTCTTCTTATCACAAACTTTCTTCTGCTTTAAAAGCTTAATTAAATATTTCATTTAATTAAGAAAAAGCTGAATATCCTCCACAAATAAATAATTGATTTTTTTTAATCCATTATTTATCAGCTTTAAATCTTTCTTTTATTCTTTTAAAGAAAGATGATTTCTTATCTTCTTATCTTTTCCTCTTTCTTAAAATGGAAAAATCTTGTTTTTAGGTTTTCTTCTATTTTCTCTTCAGTTTCATCCTTCTTCAGCCATTCGATCTGCCAGGAATTATCACAACCGTCAATCAAGACAGCCAATCAGAATCATTCAAAAAAATCTATAAATACCTGTGTGAATCCAAGCATTGGTAATAGGCAATTAATTAGAGTTCATGCATTTAATTCATCTAGTATGATAGCATCATATTTACTTCAAGCATATTAGTTCAATTCAATATCATAGCTTAATCTTGCATCATGCATCACATTTAAAATCTCGTTCTTTAGGAAGACATTTTGTTGAGCCTAGCCTACAATCTAAGAGCAAAAGCTGGAATCGACAAAAACATTGCAGATAGAGGACAATAGGACGACAATCGAAGCAGAATACTGAGTTTGCATTTATTTTCTTTTTATGTTCTATTTTGATACAATGTTTTGAGACATCCTTGGGGGCATTATTAGCACAAGAGGACTGTGAAGGAAAAGAACGTGCAATCTATTACATCAGCAGAACACTAACAAGTCATGAACTTAACTACACTTTCATTGAGAAGGCTTGTTTAGCAGTAGTCTTTGCTTCACAGAAATTTTGACATTACATGCTAACTCATACAATCAATCTTATTTCAAAAATTGATCCACTCAAGTATTTACTAAGCAAAGCATCACTGACAGGAAGGTTAGCAAAATGGGTCATGATTTTGAGTGAGTTTGACATTCACTACATTGATCGCAAAGCAATCAAGGGACAAGTTATCACTGATCAACTAGCAGATGCCCCTCTACAAGCAGAGCACCCCTTACACATTGAATTTCCAGATGCTGATGTTTTCACTACAGAATTCAGGCAACTATAGTCCTTATAATTTGATGGTTCTTTTACTCAACATGGATCGGGGGTAGGCATTCTTTTTGTCACCCCTCAAGGACATACTATTCCTCGGTCATATAGGCTAATTTTTCCATGCACCAATAACATAGCCGAATATGAAGCACTAATTACTAGACTAAAGACATCATTGGAATAGAGGATTACCGAGCTACAAGTTTATGGTGACTCACAGTTAGTCATTAACCCAATCAATCATGATTATCAGACTAAAGATGACAAATTGTTGCCATACAAGAAGATGGTCGATGACTTCAAGAAGTACTTTGTAAACATCCAGTTCACACAAATTCCAAGGCTAGATAACAAAGCAGCTGACGCTATGGCTACGATCGCATCATTGGTACAACTCCCAGAAAAATAGACTCGCTATGAATTTCTAGTGGAACAATTATTTACACCTGCTTATGACACACCCGAAAGCCAAGTTATCTGCCACTTGGTAGGATCCGATTCACCCTGGTATGGTAAGATTTATGCCTACCTAAAAGATGACATTTTACCACTTGACTTATCCCGCAACCAAAAACGTAACTTTATCTGACAATCCTCTCGCTATACCCTTATTGTTGATACCCTTTATCGTCGTGGTCTTGATGGTACTTTACTTCGATGTCTTGAACGTGACGAATCCGACAAAGCTTTACAAGAAGTTCATGGGGGCATTTGTGGTACTCATGTGAGTGGACTAACCTTATCCAAGAAATTGATTAGAATGGGTTACTACTGGCCTACAATGGAGAGGGAATCATTTACTTTTGTTAAAACATGCTCAAAATGTCAGATTCATGGGAATCTTATTCACACTCCTGCATAAGAACTTCACTCATTCACACCAACCTGGCCATTTTCTCAATGGGGGTTAGATCTAGTAGGAAAAATTCATCCTTCTTCTTCAAATGGGCATAAGTTCATCATCACGACAACGAAATATTTCACTAAGTGGATTGAGGTGGTACCTCTATCTAAAGTCATCGGAAAAAAAATTTCATCCTTCATACTCAACTACATTATTTGTCGATATGGTATTCCTAATGCCATTATTACAGATAATGGTCGGCCTTTCAAGAATCAGGATGTTGATGAACTTTGTGAAAGATTCCATATTCAGCACCGATATTCAACGCCATACTATCCACAAGGGAATGGCCAAGCAGAGGCCTCAAACAAGACTATACTAAAGATTTTGAAGAAGACCGTAAATGATTCAGGGAAAGATTGGCATGTTCAACTCAATCCCGCCTTGTGGGCTTATAGAACTAGTATCTGAACGCCAACAGGAGCAACACCTTTTTCCCTTGTCTATGGAGCAGAAGCCATATTGCCTTTCGAGGTTGAAATACCTTCACTAAGAGTATCACTAAAAGGTCTGATAACAAATGATGAATATAGAGTTTCCCAACTGCAAGAGTTAGAACTTTTAGATGAAAAAAGACAAAGAGCAGCTGACCATTTGAAAGCATACCAACATATGATGTCTCGCAGCTATAATCACAAAGTAAAACCACGTACCTTTCAGGTGGGTGATCTAGTTCTGAAAGAGAACCCACACAATCAACAAGACAGAGAAAAGAAAGGAAAGTTTGAACCAAATTGGCTAGGCCCTTATGTGGTTATTGCAGTATATGGTTCGGGAGCATACAAGTTATCAATGCCAGAAGGAGACCTATTTGATGAACCCATCAACAGCATGCATCTTAAGAAATATTATGTTTAAGCAGCAAAGGTCCTGAAGAAATACAAAAACAGTAGAAAAAGTCCTAAAAAAATTCACAAATAGCAGAAAAAGTCCTGAAAAAATTCAAAAACAGCAGAAAAAGTCTTAAAAAACTGTCATAGGGTGAAAACCTGGCAAACAAGCAGTCTACTGACAGAAAAATACAAAAAAATCAAAAAGAAATTAGAAAAATGCAATAAATACAGAAAGTGAAAATATGGAAAACAGATGCTATCTGTACCTCTCCATCTATTAGTTCCTGTTTCGCAATTTGGCTTTTTAGCTTTCCTTTTTCCGCATCTTTTTTGCATCTTAGGGTTATTATCGCATCATCCTGCCGTCATTTTCCTAGAGTGATAAAACATCTTACCATGGCTTGATCATTGTACATATTCCTTTTCGCAAGTTGATGTCAATAAATGGGGCAAACACTCAATTGGGGGCACTTAACTTTCATAGCATACTAAAACAGTTGGACTATATCATAGGATCCAATCATACGAACAAACAATCAGCTCACGTGAAACCTTATTCGATCATCGAGCCTTCTCATGAAACACTTTTCAGCAGATACCATATCACTGTCTATTGGATGATCCAAAAATCTGAATAATGTATGAAATAACAGTATTACATGTTTGACCAAAGGTTGTTTGATTTTCGATATCATAACTTTGGAGCACACTCGATGATGTACTGAACTAGAGTGGCAAGGAACGAGAATGATTTTTCTTTGTCTGCTATCTTGAGGTTAACGGTCAATCTGATGCAAATATGTCACACGACATGATGACCAAAGCAATATCATCGATGATAGTTCCACATTTGCATCAGAAAGGTGGTTAATCTTTGTCTGTTTATGCAAGAAATGCTCAGGTCATCTCGGTTCAATTATACCTCGATGCTTGTGTTCGCTTGCTATATCAAAATTCATGAAAGTTGTACTCTCGTCATCATTGGCGCTAATTTCCCCTATGATGCTTGTACTTACTTCCAACATTTTAAATGCTCTATGATGATTCAAGAATGCTTATAACAGGCTCAACAAATTGTTTAGTTTCATTTAGTTGCATATTTGTTAGATCATTGTATATATCTGCATATTGGATTCACATCAGTGTTTTGAAAGGCTGAATGAAAACATTAACGGTTGTCATATAGTTTTGAACTCTTTGTGGAGGAAATTTGGACATTTGATTCATTTATCACTAATTCATTTTTATCATTATCATCATCATTCTCATTTATCATTCATTCATTTGATCATTCAATTCATTTTATCATTATCATCATCATTCTCATTTATCATTCATTCATTTTATCACTAATTCATTTTTATCATTATCATTACCATTCTCATTTCTCATTCATTCATTTTGTCATTATCATTTATCATTTCTTTCATTCATTTTATCATTATCCTTCTCATTCATTCATTTTATCATTCATTATCATTTTTTATCATCCATTATCATTTTATCATCATTATTATTCATTATCATTATCGTTATCGTTATCACCTATCATTATTATTTATCATTATCATCTATCATTATTATTTATCATTATCATTTATCATCATTATTTATCATTCATTATCATTTTATTATCATTATCATTTATCATTCATTATCATTTTATTATCATTATCATTTTATTATCATTATCATTTATCATTCATTATCCTTTATCCATCATTATGATTATCATTATCATTCTCATTTATCATTTATCATTTATCATTATCATTATCATTACCATTCTCATGTCTCATTCAATCATTTTTATCATTATCATTTTATCATTTATCATTTACTATTATTTATCATCATCATCTCATATCATTTCATTTATCATCACATTGCCATTTTCATTACATAAACATTACCAAACAAATCATTTATCTTTTCATCATTATCATTATCAGTATCACATTCATTATCTATCATTTTCCTATCACAATTCCATGATGCATTTCATACACACACTATTCATTTCTGCATTTGAAACAAAATTCAAAAATCAACAACTCATATTTACATTATCGCAAATCATTGCATCTACATCATCCATTCACATCATATCATTAGATCATCCTGCATCATAAGATTAGTCCGCAAAAACAATAAACACATATCAAAATCCATCTCATATCATACATGCACACAAGTAGCATCCATATCACATCAAAAATGCACAAACATATCATCATCAAAAACATCACCGCTGCATATCATCGCTCATCAAAATAATACAAGTGTCCAATGTCCAACAAAACTAAAAAGTTCAAAACATAATACATGAGATATGATCAAAACTCAATACACATGCCCTGCATATGTGCAAAATATATCAGTCCCAAACACTAGCTGGTGGATGCACCTGAAGGAGCTGGTCCAGAAGGAGGTGGCCTGCCACTAGTCCCTGCATCAGGATCCTGACGAGGCCTTGTAACCTCTCTGCCATGTGTCGATGTCTGTGATCGGGTCCTCGTCCTACTCTGTGATCGGGGGTAAGGCTCTCGATGCTCAGGAGGACACAACTCCTCATATTGAACTCTATAGTACTCAGCCTCTCTGGCTGCCTCAAATCCCTCTACAATGGCCTCCCGTAATGAGGTACTCTCTACGGTACCCATGAGTCTCTGTGCCACACCCTCGGCCTCTAGTGCCCGTCGTCTAAGAGCATCTCTCTCCGCTACCAACTGTGTCACCTATGAATCTGGGGCGGGTACCTGCGCTTGACCCTAAACCTGTGACTGAGCCTGAACCTATGCCTGTGCCTGAGCCTGTATCTATGTCTAGGCCTATGAAAGTTGTGCCTGTAACTGCACTATGACACTCTGAGCCTGAGCTAGCTGGCTCTGTAGCTGTGCCTGCTGTCCCTAAAAGGTCTGAACCTGACCCTGCAATGTAGCTATCTGTGCCTGCTGCGAAGAGGATGACACCCTAATCACTATCCGAGGTTTGCCACCGGATCTGGCTCTCCATAGAATCTGTGCTCTACCCAAACTGTCCAACCTCTACCGCCTCTCCTCTCCACCATCATCCCCCTATCATCCTCATCATCTGAGTTGTCCCCCTCCTCATCTCCGCTCTCCTCACCCTCCTCTCCCTCCTCCTCATCTCCCTCCTCCTCTCCTCCGCCCATAGCCTGCTCTCCACCGGCCACATCCCCCTGTATCCCTACCCTTGGCTATGGCGCTACCCCAATCACCCGTGGCTCATCTGGCACTATAAATCATGGAAATGGATGCGTATGAAAATACTATGCATAATCATCTATCATCCCTACATCCTGCACCTCTGGCATGTCGGTCCATACCTCGGGCTATAAGGTAGAATACTTTGTATATGCTGCCTGGTATCGAATGCATGGTCCCCATCCTGGATCACCCTTGCCCCACCCATAATGAGCAATGCCCTGGGGCATCCCCTATGTAAATCCAAACTGTCTCAGGAGCCGTAATGCCATAAATCTCTTGATAATAAAGGGGGTTTTCCCTATCAGATATCACGGCCTGCAGACAAATGGCATCTCCAAGTGATCGGTCACCCATGCCTCGCAATCGGTGTAGGGTCTCCATATCACTACATCTATGTCATCCAAAACCCATCGCCAATACTCTACCTTGCCTAGCTTTTGCTGGACAACTGCACCCGAATATGCATACACATACGGTCTCCCTGCTGGTGTATCTCTCGTGCAATGAGGTCTCGTGATCGCAATATGCTCCCACGTCCAAATCTGAAGAAGCGTCACTCCACTCGCCAAGCTAGTGGATCCTCGATATACAACCTGATGGAGATCATGATACATGTCAGCTAATACATAGCTCCCCCAGGAAAACCTCCGTGGCTGTGTCACCAACCACTCCAACATCCTCCCCCAACCAACTGCGAATCCCTTCGACCGATGATCCGGTCCAAGGAAGCCTCCAATAAATGCTGCCAACACAACAACTAAAGCTAGATACCTGCTAAAATCCTCCCAATCTATCCAGTAACCACAAATGCTAGTATCGCCGCATATCCGTCGCAGCGCCTCAGTCCCACCAATCTCCTTGTGGTCATAAACCACAAGGGCACCAACAACTGGGATCCCAAGAATCCTGTACACATCCTCGGGTGTCACACTCATCTCACTAGTCAGCAAGTGAAAAGTGTTATGCTCCGAGTGCCATCTCTCTGCCAAGGCGGTCAACAGTCCCCTGTTGGCTCGAATGCCTCGCGGCATCGCCAAAAAAGGTCCCAATCCACAATCTGCTATCAACTGTAACTCGGCAGGGGTAAGCTCTCCTATCTGCTCCCAACATAGTGGGAACCTCTCTCTAATCTGGAGGCTTTTAAAAGCCTCCTATTTTGTTTTACCATCACAAAGGACACATTAATCAGACTCATATCATGTGATCTATCTATCCAACAAATTCAATGAATGACCCATATCAAGTGCTACATCAATCTATCTACATATCAAATCAATCTACTCTATCATCATTTACTATTTGTTTTTCTCTTTAGGAAAGCAAATTTATCAGCACACAAATCATTTCCTCTTTGTGAATATTTTGACCTTTCCAATAGGGATATGACTTCAACAAGTTTGTAACCTATTCTTCAATGATCTACAAGCCTTCAAATAACCTAGATCTATAATCACACAAAGAGAGAGAAAATGTTGATTGTTAGGGAATAGGGGTTTTCCTTGCTCAAACCCCTTTTAGGTAATTAAACCAAAATGATGAAACAAAATAATGAAGAATGAATATGAATTAACGCAATTAGAAACTTTCCATGATGATAGATCTTGAATTGATACAACAATAGATTAAAATCTACCCTTGAATGCCTTAGAAGTGATCTTGAATG
This sequence comes from Sequoia sempervirens, assembly GCA_007258455.2. NCBI lineage: Eukaryota > Viridiplantae > Streptophyta > Pinopsida > Cupressales > Cupressaceae > Sequoia > Sequoia sempervirens. The sequence continues at coordinate 75,101,695 of VDFB02252616.1, forward strand.
CTCTCTAAATGACCTAACCCTAGCTTGCTTGACTTGAAAACATAAATAGCTTATGATACTTGCATGAAATGAGAGTTCGGAGGCTTATTTATATATTCAACTCACTCAAACACTCGTTAATTTGTTCCCCAAGGTCGACATTAAAGAAAATTAAACCTAAAACCTAATTTTTTCTAGCTCAAGCCTCGAAAATAGCCAAAATGGGATGCATTCACCATCCTGGGTGAATGAGTCCCACTTGGATGGGACTCATTCACCCAAATTGGTGAATGGGTCCCATATGGGCTGTTTTGCTAGCTGGGATGTTAGGGAGTGAAGAATTTCAACTTTTATGTTGATCTAGTTGGGTCTTTGATCAAACTAAGCCTTAGGATGCACAATATGGGGTCATATGGGCCTATTAATGATGATATAAAGGGTGATTAGGGCTAGGGACACAAGTTTCAATGTGAAAGTGTGGTTAAATACATTCTACAACATTAAAATGAGGTCTGCGTAGCCTAGAAAGGCACAAGATCCAGTGTGAATGTGTAAAACACATTACAATACTAGATTAAAACCACGTTTAATTCACAAGCCTTCTATATTAATGTGAAAATACAATTAAATACATTTTACAACATTTAATTATGGGAAAGATAGGTCAATTAGACTTAAATGCTTAATAAAAGTCTAGAAAAGTGTGAAAGTGATTTACAACACTTTACAACACCTTTATAAGACATGTATTTTATTCAATTTGTGAGGGCCCAAGACCTAATTTGAATGTTTTATCCGCATTACAACATTAAATCAAGGCAATATTAAGCCAAAATCACAAGGACCCAAACAAGTGAGAAAAAGTAGAAGGGTTACTTTTTTTGGTGTCCACATTTAGCCCCCACTTTAGTGAGAGGATGAACTTGCTTCAAACTTACACTAAAATAGAAATTCAAGAGGTGTCCAAGCATACCAATTTGGATGAAAAAGGATGAAAAATATTAGAGGAGGTTTCCAAGGCCCTATGATCCAAGGTCCTACATCAAACCAACGTAAGCATGAAAGGACACATACAAGGGGTATAATATGTAGCAAAACAAGATACAGGATCATGCAATGAAAATAACTAGAAGAAGAACAAAAATAAAGAAAAAGGATAAATCAAGCTTCAACCGTTTGTCCAACATAATGTGGATCAGATCTAGGCTATTTATCCAAAAATGAACACTCACTCTGAGGTGACAAAACTCTTGGTTGTCTGATGGGTGAGAAGTCCTAAAAGGTGAGAAACATACACTCATGGTTGTTATACACTCACACACACAAGTGACTATGGGGAAAGTAATACCTCAGAATGTGCTTCCTGCTCAACCATACCAAAGCTATACCTCCTAATAACTTTAATAAGTTGTCACACAAAAATGACCTTCGAGCTCCATGAGGCAAGAAAAACTTCGTACGCTTGAAACTAATAGACATTGTAAATGAAAAATAGTGTAAGATTTGTTCAAAGGGATTTTGTTTAGTTCATGCAAAGTCTCATCTTAGGGAACAATGTGCATAACATCTCCAAGAGGACAAATGCAAGGTCTCATCTTAGGGAACATTGTCCTTAATGCTTCCCAAGAGAGGACAAGTGCAAGGAAATATCATGCTCTTGGAGGGAATCAAACCCAATGACATCACCAAGAAAAGGACACATCACATGAAGAAAGAAAACCACATAGTGAAACATGAGTTTCAATGTATGGCCCCACTTTAAAGTGGTTGCTAACACCATTACTATGAGCAATTACTTTAAAGTAGAAGACATGAGAGCTTATTTCGAAATCCATATGCCAAGTCATATGTTTCTGATAAGCTATGTCATGAAAAAGGTAGTATGTCACATGCGAGCCAACTTAAGGCATGCCATCCAAGCTTGCTCTTATACGTAGATGAAAGGTGGTTAACTAACCAAAGGAGACAATAACAAGTGACATATGAGAACAAGACTATCTAAACCCTTTCCCCCACTTAGTGCAGGAAAATGATGAGCCAAAATGATTGATGAGAAATGAGTTAGAGTGAAAATTAGTATCGATTAGAGGAATAAGGTTCCCCCACATAAGGAAGAGCACCAAACTCCTTAAGATGTTGGATTTTACTACTCAAAGCCTTACATTCATTAGTAGAATGACCATGAACTCTATGATATGCATAAAATGAAGTCTTATAATTAAATTTCTTTCAAGTTCTTGAAGGGAGAGATATCAAGTGATCTTGGAGGAGTCCAACAAGATACCCTCTTGATCAATGGTAGATGGTGTTCTTGTAGTTTGTGAAAAAGATACCTCTTTCTTAGTACAAGATTTCATACCTACACAAGACTCTTTAGATTGCGATATTTTGTTCTCTCCTTTATAGGAGGGTGTAAAATCTAATGAATTAAAATCATTAGTGTTTTACGAGATGTCATTGACATTAAGCGAAGATTTATTTGTTTGTTTCATTTCTTGCAAAGGATAACTTTCAAGACCACTAATGTCTATCAATTCAGGATGCACTACTGTTAAAGTTGACTTAGAAGGATGTTTTGTAATAGTGCTGATATTGAGTGAAGGTTTGTTTATTTCTATCAAAGGAAAATAAGCAGGACCATGAATTTTTTCTTGCATGTTAGGATCTATAGGGACACAAATACCTTTTTCTATAGCACCACATCCTTTTCCATTGTAACCAAATTGTTTCATAAGTTCATAACCTCTTTCATAAAAATTTTTCATTTCTTTTGGATTCAATAGATGTTGATAGTCAGTGTCGTCAAAGTTTATTGTATAATTTCCTTCTTATTTAGTGGTTGAGGTGGATGCTTTCGAAGGGTCTTCCAAATTTTTTGTTGACATTACTACTTTTTCCTTTCCCTTTGCAGAGTCTTTTGTTGTGATATTGTATTCTCCCATGAATGTTGGTGTGAAATCTAAGGAACCCCAATCATCGTCTAATAGCTTCGTGACTTCCTCAAAGTGTTGTGCTTTTTCTTTTTGGTGCATGGGTTCCACTTGTGTGGTTGGTGTTAAGGTTTTCAAGGGGTTCTCTTTGTTTTTCTCAAGATGCAAGACACTATAAGGCTCATGATCAACGTCAAGTGTGTAGACTACATTGTTCTAGACATATTTCATTTTACGATGAAGAGTTTAAGGTATTGCATGGATCTCATGAATCCATGGTATTTGTACAAGAAGATTATATGAAAGATCATGGGGAATAACATGGATTGATTTTTGTAATGTGGCCTTTCCAATTGTAATAGGTAGAGTAATCACACCCAATGGTTGTTTTCCTACATTGTCAAATCCTGTGATAGATAAAGATTCGGGTTGAATTTTTTACTTATCAACATGAAGCCTATCCAAAAGGTTTATACTAAACACATTAAGGGCTGAGCCATTTTCAAAAAGGGTTTTCTTTATCCCTATCCTATTGTATTGAGCTATGATCATGAAAGAATCATTTTTTTTTGCACTTCCAAAGGGGGGAATTCACTTTGGTGGAAAATAATGTCAGCGTTGATTCCTTGGATCATAGCTTCTATGTCATTTGGTTGCACATTAGAAGGGATAGGAACTTGTTGCAAGTAATTTTGAATCATGTTATGATAGTGAGGGGATGCTTGAATAAGGTCCCACAATGATATCTTAGCAGGAGTATTCTTCAGTTGTTCAACAAGATCATACTCCTTCCCACTATGCAAAGGAAAATGAGGAGGACCAGGTAAGATGGGATTAGGAAAAGGTAAGGTTGTTGGGGGTGGTTGACTTGGATATGAATTATTTCTAGTGTTATATGTATGAGAAAATGTATTATGACTCAGTTGTTGTGACACATTATTCTTAGGTGGGTAGAGGATGTATTCGGGTTTGTTTTGAGTTTGAGGTTTGTGTGAGGGTGGGTAAAGAATTAGAGGATTCTGAGGATGTCCTATAGGGTATGTAGGAGTTCCATTAATTAAGAGGGATCTAATGGACACGTGCATTCATAACCTCAATGGTCTTGGTTTGATGTATCTCTAATAAAGGGGAATCTAGAATCACCTTTTTATCATTATCTAAGGAAGACACATTAATATTGTTTCCATTTTCTTGCACCGTGATATTCTCCCTAGGAGGATATTTTTTAGGAGAACTAAAAATAAAATGTGCTTGACATTCATGGATTGGTTCTTCTAAAATGACTCCATCACAAGTAGGGGAATGATCAATGATTGAATTATCTTGCTCAATAAGGGTTTCCTTAGGTGAAGGGGGACAACTAAGATTCTCATGACGCTCATTGGTTGTATCTTCCTTACAACTAGGGGAGATAGTAGGAGAAGAATAAGTATGATTATCATGATCATTTAAGACTTTATTCTATTGTTCCCTAATGTCTTCCAAAAGAGGGTTGCTATAGACCTTAAAGATTTGAGATCATCTAACACCAACATACCCTCATCATTTATAATCTCATCTTCCTCAAAATCACTCTCATAAGCCAAAGGAGAATGGAAATGAGGTAAGGTGATGTTTAGGAATGTGCTAAATATATTCCCAAAGGGGATGAGAAGGAAAAAAAATATCCTCATGATTCTCAAAGATTTTATCTTCTTTTGCCAAGATACCTTCATCATTAAAAGAAGAGGCATCACGAGAAGAACAAATATGATTATCATGGTTATATATGTTTGTATCCTCTTCTATCACATCATCAACACAAATAGGAGAGATAGGAGGGGGTGTAAGTTTAAGGAAAGTATTGCCATTTTCACTCTCTTGTACTAAGAGAATCTCATAACTAGGAAATGCATTGAATGAATGACTAGGATGCTTTTTGACTAACTTTTTCTTTGCAAACTTGGAAAAGACTGAAAGTAACATTTTTGAACAATAATGTATGCAAACATAAAATGCAATGTAAAGGCATGGAATGAAATACAATTTTCAAATTTCAAAAACATTATTTTGCTAATTAAACTATGCAATGATTAGGAAATGAAATGTTGTAAATGCAAATTTGGAATTGAACAATGCATGAAATTAGCTAATTTAAGCTAGATCTAATGAAATGCATGTAACATAAATTCATCCAACTGATAAAGATACCTAATGGAAGAAAAAAAAAGTGTAGAAACAATGTTTTCAGTGCTATAAAATGTAGTTTTAGGCGTGCAAAGGGACTAATTCGCCCAAGGTGGTGAATGAGTCATAGTAGGGATTTTTTTCCAAAATTTTCAAGAATTTTGAATGGATTTTGATGCTTTTTATGTTGTATGACTCGAATACTAAATGAAAATGAAGTTTTTAGATATTTTGCAATGATTTGATATGCAAAATTGCAACCTATATGCACTTTAACAAATGCAAAAAATTGAAACTCTAGAATGCAAAATTAACTAATGCAAAATGCAATGTAATGTTAATGCAAGATAATTCTAGGATAATTATGGACTCCAAATCAGAAAATAAAGTATTCTAAAGGTGGGTTCACCAAAATTTGGACTATGGAAATGGAATGCACAACTTCCTTGTTCACACAAAAGGGGGGAATAAAAGATGGATCTAATTTCACAATGCTCACATTCAAGAACAAACCCTTGAGATTTCAATGCAAAGGAGATTTAAATCTATCAAAGGGGATTTTCCTAAAGGCTAAAAGCTAATAAAATGGTTTACCACTAATGAAAAATTTGGAAAATGCAAGATGTTTGAAAACACAGTGTAGTAAGCAAAAAACCTAGAAAATGACTTAGAAATGCAAATAAAGAAAAATAGAAAGCTACAAAATAGAGAGTGTGTACCAGGAAACATGTTGAAGACTGGAAATAACTCTACAATTCTAAAGATGTTGATTTTTAAGCCTGATGGGACTCATTCACCATTTTGGTCGAATCAGTCGCAGTTCTTGAAAACTGTATTGGAACCTGTTTCGGCCAAATGGGTATCCAAATCCATAAATATCTCTAAAAATTAGGTAGAGTGGGACTCATTCACCACTAATGGTGAATGATTCCACTTTTACTTTTCTAAAAACTCAAAATTGGAATCTGTAGCTCTCAGCCAACTCTTTTTATTCCTCTAGGTGTATGAATCTGAAACCCTAATTTTCAGAACTATAAGTGAATTTTGGTTAATATTTTGACCTTTCCAATAGGGAGATGACTTCAACAAGTTTTCAACCTATTCTTCAATTACCTCCAAGCCTTCAAATAACCTAGATCTACAAGATCACACACACACACACAAAAAATGTTGATTGTTAGGGAATAGGGGTTTTCCTTGGTCAAACCAATTTTAGGTAATTAAACCAAAATGATGAAATAAGATAATGAAGCATGAATATGAAGTAGTACAATTAGAAACTTTTCACGATGATAGATCTTGAATTGCTGCAACAATGGATGAAGAATCTACCCTTGAATGCCTAAGAAGTGATCTTGAATGCTCTCTAAATGACCTAACCCTAACTTGCTTGACTTGGAAACATGAATACCTTATGATAATTGAATGATATGAGGGTTTGGAGGCTTATTTATATAGGAAACCCACTCAAATTCTCGTTAATTTGAACCCCCAAGGCTAACATTGAAGAAAATTAAACTTAAAACCTAATTTTTTCCTGCTCAAGCCTCAAAAATAGCCCAAATGGGACTCATTCACCATCCTGGGTGAATGAGTCCCACATGGATGGGAATAATTCACCCAAAGTGGTGAATGGGTCCCATAGGGGCTATTTTGCCAGCTAGGATGTCAAGAAGTGAAGAATTTCAACTTTTAAGTTGATCTAGTTAGGTCTTTGATCAAAATAAGCCTCAGGATGCACAATATGGGGTGATAGGATCCTATTAATGATGATATAAAGGGTTATTATGGATAGGGACACAAAATTCAATGTGAAAGTGTGGTTAAATACATTCTACAACATTAAAATGAGGTCCACATAGCCTGGAAAGGCACAAGATCCAATGTGAATGTGTAAAACACATTACAACACTAGATTAAAAATAGGTTTAATTTACAAGCCTTCCAAATTAATGTGACAATATAATTAAATACATTTTACAACATTTGATTAAGGGAAAGATAGGTCCAATAGACATAAATGCTTAATAAAAGTCTAGAAAAGTGTGAAAGTGATTTACAACACTTTACAACACCTATACAAGACATGTATTTTATTCAATGTGCAAGGGCCCAAGACCTAATGTGAATGTGTTATCCCCATTACAACATTAAATCAAGGAAATATTAAGCCAAAATCACAAGAAAGACCCAAACAAGTCGTTCTTGCATATGTGGTGAAATTTTGTGAATTAAGAGGAATGCCTTGTGTGTAAATGATGATATAACAAAAAATGGGTGCTCTCTGTGTGTGAGTATGTTGCATATTTTTTATGGAAGTGTAGCATTTAAAGGTTATGAATCAATTTGAATGATTGGTACTAATGTGTTATGTTTCCACCCTGGTTTGTGATTTTCAGGTTGCCAGCTTTGAATCTTAGTGATGGAGGTAAATTAATTGTTTATGCTTATCTTATGGACTTAGTGTTATGCATTTATTAGTGGTTTTTACAAGATGTTGGTTGTGATGCAATTAGTGTTATAAATGATATAATTGATGTTATGTGATGTTGTGTTTATTAGTATGGTCGATGAGAGGGATGGTGTAGCATCACTCGCTCATGAGCACCCTACTGTACTGCAACTTCCTCTCATGATGTGTTTATTTTTGATATAGATATTTTTTTAAACATTTGGTTTTATGTAGGATTGTAGGTACCCAAGCCTCGATTCCACCTGCATTGTCAAGATAGGGTGAGCCTCATAAATCCCAATGGGTATGAAGTTGAAATGGAGTTTACAAGAAAGTTCCTTGTCCTAGTCCATCACCCCATCCTTATGTTTGATGATGTCATCTGTTTGTGACCCCATTTCTTTTTTGGCAACATTTTTTTTTTGAGTTGATTAATCTTAATTGTTTAATTGAAGTTGTTTTGATCATTTGGTCCAGTTGTTAGTTTGTTGCATTGTTGTGCATATGATTGTGTGTGTTTATGCCATCGTGCGACTTCCAGGAGTAAGTCAATGCCAAGGGGGGGAGAATATAGTGTCCCTCCATTTTAGTTATCTTGGATCTTGACCTACCACTTTATGCATTATCCTTATTCCATTCATTTTATATTTTAGATCTATGGTTCCATGTCTAAGTTCATGTGATAATAAGAAAACCAAGCTCCAAAATGGAACTACCTTCACTTTGTCATCTTTATTGTCTTCCAATGATCTTGAACAATGTTAATAAAGCAACTTCTAGCATTAGGAGTGATCTTAGTTAGCTGTAAAAATAATGTTACGTACGATGTAAAATGTATCCTTGTTGTTACAACTCTTTTCTCTATTTTATCCTAGTTATGCTTTTCCTTGTTTATCTAGAGCCTTATTTTCATATTTGAATAATGGAGTTGTTGTGGTCTTGAATTATGTGACATTTAGCTAATTTATTCCCTTAAGCTAAGAGAGCATCTTATGAACCTTAAGTGGAATCTATGCCAAGAAAGAGTTTTGATTTCTCAATAGCAATGTATAGTTTCTATTTTTGGAAATTTAATTTTGTTGCCTCTATAACTTGTAGGCGTAAATTTATATTTTCCAAATAGGTCACTATAAACATATATGGCCCTGCACTCGTGCATCTATATTTATTATATATATAGCATTTTAAACCTATACAAATCTATTGAGATATTTATCATATAAATTTATGACATCATATTCCTTATAACACTATGTGTTATTTCTAACATTATGTATATCTTATTTATTTATTGATAACCATATATACAATCATTATATTTATTAATGACTTAAATGGTTTAAATTAATTAAATGGTTTATATGATAAGTCTTGAGAATCCAAATGTAGGTGGTACACACTTGATGTACATGGGTATTGATCTTCATGAGAAATATATATGGTTTGGAATGACAAGTATAAGTGTAGCTATCCAGCTTTTATCTTTGTTTAAAGGAGATTAAATAAAATAATAGTAATAATTTAATCACTTTACCAATTTTCTCTATGAAGTTCAACTAGTTCCCTTTATCTATAGGATTGAATGAATCATTCTTGGTCTATGAATCTTTTCTTAGACTGGCTGAGGGAATGGTCTCAATGAGTATTCCCCTTGAATTGCAGTTGCCATCCTTCTTTAAACTATTCCTTTCATAAGTCACTGTACATGGAAAGCTTGTTATCACCGTGCCCCAAGGAAAATTATTGCATCTCATTCTAAGCAATAGTATAGGTATGGAATGGATCTATTATCCATAATAAGATAAGTAAATGAATAAATTAAAATAAAAACACTATAAAAAGACTCTTTTCAAGCATAAATAGGGAGTGGCACATAAGATGGGGCGCAATAAAGGTTCTGAACTAATGCTTGGTTGTAAAGCTTATCCTTCAATTAATATAGAGTGTAAAAGTTGCAATATCTTGCCTTGAACTTGAGAATTTAAAAGCTTGAAATCTACATGCATGACATCTGTATGCAGGTCTTCATGAGTAAGTTTCATTGTTTAGGCCTATCGAAGTAGACGATATGGGTTGGCCATTTATTTTGGGGATGGCCATGTCAACTGGGGCCATTAATAGGGAAGATTGCTACTTGTACACGATTCATTTTAAATAGCATTATTTCTGTTTTGAAGGGGGAGCCTTCTAGGGCCTTTGAGGAACAATCACCACTCTCCTCTCTATCATTATTCTTCCTAATGGCATCGTTAACAACACATCTCAAACTTTATAGAATATTGGAGGTAAGTCACTTGCCTAGGGTTTCAGAGATCTTTGGGAATTAGTACGCGATGTGATCATTTTGGATGTGTTTAATTTCATTCTAAAATGTTATTGTTGCTACCTGTTAAATAAAGTCACTAGTTCTGAGGTCCTATCCATGGTTGTGTGCATTAGGATGTTATTGTATATTTTATGCTTTTGCCTTGGGTACACATTTCTACCAAGGCAATTGCAACTACAACATCTGACAGATTTTGTTTATCCTTTACTCTGCATAATTAAATATAATACCTACCTTCCCCGATGATTGCTTTTGCTTGAGAGTTTCTTAAGCCTTTAAAAAAAATCCATTTTGTGCTCATCCTGCAACCTGTGCATTCCGTGAGATCACATTTCTTTGAAGCATTTTGTCAAACAGTTACGTATCTTGTTTGTGTTCTACATTTTTTTTCATAGATGTTTGTCAACGTAGTTGGGTGAGATATAATCCACAGGCACCACAGGTTTTATAGGTATCTTAGAAATAAGTTGAGGGTTGTCTCCAAGATAGCCATTACTGACATGAAGGTCAACCTTGCACTCCTAATGATCGACTTTATCTATAATGCAATAAGGGCGACTGATGTGTGAAGTACGTGTAGCCTTCATCCTTTAAAACTGCCTATTTGTGTGCCCCTTGAAACAAGCAAAGTGTACAATGTTAGGACGTGTTTCTGACTACTTCATTAGTTCAAATATTTTGGGAGCATCCTTGCAAAATCCATCTCCTATACCAACGCCCCCCTGTGGCCAATCTTCTTGCAGTCTCCTCATTCTTTTTCCATGCAAGCTATGCTTGGTATTGTTGGCGCTGCTCTTCTTTAGTCATTTCCTGATTTTCAAATCATAAGGTTGCCATGGAGATGCCTGATTCTCCTCCATTTACATAGGATTTGGGTTTTTGTTTCACTACCTCATCTTCATCATCGTCATTAAATGAGTATGCAACATCAGTGTATAATTTGGAACTAACCCCAGTTGCATTTTCATGCCCTTTATCCTTAGCAACCACAGTGACAATAAGGAGGGATGAATAATTCTATGTTTTTGGGTTACCAGTCTGCAACTGCAAATTTTGAAACCCAAGTGGTACATTAATATCCATTCCAACCTTCACAATTTTGTCATTAAAATGGTTTGTGTAATCTTTCCTTCTTGGTTGTATTTTGTTTGGTCTCGTTTTGTTCCTTTCCTTCTTGCGTCACTTTAGATTACCTTTTCTCTAGCATAATTTGTCTTGGCTGCACAACTTCTTTGATGGTTGTTCTTTTAACCTTATCCCCGTGTCCCATATCCTATCCTGAAGCCTCACATTGCTCTAAGAATTCCTTGTGATGATTGATTCTCCTTAGTAGTTATTTTCAGTATTCTTAACTAATTGATAAACTTGGTCGTGGCATTTGCTTCCTGTAGTGGAGGATGAGTTCCTTGAATGGCGACGATGCCTAAATCATAGGCATTCATGTGAGTCTTAGGTTTGGCCATTACCTGAATATTTAATTATAATCCAATATTTTCAAATTATTTACTTTGTGTCATGCGCAATTATCTTGTGCATTTCTTCTAGTCAACTCTCTTTTGAACTTGATTAATTCGCATCACTGTAACAGTGCCTCATCTGAGTAGATCTCCTCAATACACTAGGTGCCAAGTAAGTCTAATCTATCCAAAACATCCAGGTTGATTAACTATCTACAATTAGCGAACTCTTATTATGCCTTATTTTTCTTTTAAACAATTATACACAAATCAATGCATGCGTAAAATTTATCCTAAGCCACCACATTTCCACTTTCTTTTTACGTGGCTATATAAATAGCATATATACTTAAATCCTTTAATTTTGTTCTTTTAAAGTGGGAGGGGAAGAAAAGTTCGTTTACTTGACAAAAGTAGTGGTATAAAATTGTCTCTTTCTTTAATTAAAGAAATTAACATTAGGAAAATTCCATTAAATGTATTCATGTGTCCATTAATAAATTTAGTGAAGTTAATTAAAATGCGAATGCATTCCAATTATTAATAATTTTATAATCAGATTAATAAAATATTCATTGAGTTAGTATTATATTATTATTATTCATTTAATAATATTTTAAAAAATCATTTATGAGGACTTAATTATTAGATATAACTTATTTAATCATGTACATATTAATTATATTATCAAGTAAAAGGGATAGTTTGTATTCAAGTTATATGACATATTTAGTGTTAAATTGAAGTACCAATAATCATATATATATATGATTGAATTGTATACATCACCTTGTTTATATGTACTCTTGATAGGGATGTATTACATTTGTGAATTGCATTCATATTGTGTGCCTAGCATGCTTGTAAGCATTAGGATATAGAGGCCTATAGGCGATTGAGTTCTATAACATGTTAATAGGTTTGTTTTCACTTGCTAACCTTCTCAATTAAAATATTAATATGCTTCAATGGCTTGTAGATCCCATATCTAATTGGTTATCTAGAATAAATATTATTATAATTATTTATGTTGATTATGTTTACTTATGTATCAATGTGTAAAGGAGCCAATTTAATAAATTAGGTGGGTAAGTTGTGGAGTTATGTGAAATGTGATAATAATTCCTTTCGAATTGCTTGATTTCGGAATTGATTGTTGTATGTGGGTGAAGTTGTGAGTTAGGTGAGAATTCTTCATGGATGTAGTTAGAGTGAACATTTGTGTTGAATTAAAAGCTTGGTTTTGTTTTTGTGCTTGATCTGTATTAAGTGGTTATTAGCCAAAGTGTAACTAATTGGATATCATGTAAGGAGGATATTGAGTTTTCCCTTGGATGCTCTAATGGATGATTTACTGTTGGTAATTGTGTTTGATGTTGTATTCAATTGATTATGTTATCTTCATTCAGTTTGAAGGTCTCGTTATGATATTTCCTCTTTTGTTTATCACTTGTTGTTTTATGAGTTATGGAAGTTATATAGTCGTTTTGTGGTTCCATGATGTAGTTCTTCCTTTTTTGTGTTAATTTTGACTGAGGAGACTTTATGCATTGTCTTTCTTGTAGTCGTATTTTGAGATGGTTGGGAACCCAAAAATTTTAATGACCTTTAGTTAGGAGTATATAAAGGTTGGTGTTATTGTCTTCCTGAGGCATTGGGTAATGGGTTTATGTTGGATTTATTTGATTTGATTTTGAAATGTTTGATTTAATTATTAGTTTTCAAACTCTTGTGGATGTTACCTTATTTGGTAGTTTGCCTCTTGTCATGGTTGATTGGAGAGATGGCCCATGCTTTATATTTGTACTCATACTAGTATAGTTTGGTGTTTAATGTTCGGTACACCCCTAATTGCTGTAAAGTTTTGTATTAGGATCGTGTGGAGATACTCTCCTTTAGTATCCCCTATTTCTACTTTGTATTCCTCTTGAAATAGTCACCTTGTAAGTGGTCACTAAGATTGTTGTATGTTATGTTTTGGTTGACCTTATGGTTAGCCTTATGATTGTTTTGCTTGTCTGTCCTAGTCATGGGTCTTTCCTATCAACTCCTACCATGAGGGGTGGACCTTTAGGCCCATGTGGTTGGGTGGAACATGCTACACACCCCATTGGGTTCCTAGGTTGTGTTCGTGATGTAGAAGTGGATGAGCCTCACGTTGTTGAAGACTTTTCTTCACTTTGTGCCTTATTCTGCTTTAATGTAATTATTCTTGTACTTGATGTACTCTTCCCATTTCTATAAGGAAATAATTATCTAATGTAGTAATGTATTTCTAATGTGTTGTATCTATGGAAATATGCTCCATAATTGTATTATTGGAACTATGAATTGAATTAGAATAAAATGACGTATTATATTCCTCTCTTTTGATCTTTAATAGTTGTATATCATCATTATGTGCTCTTGGATTTTATTCACTCTCATTTGATAAAATTTTATGTTTTGTAATGACTGTTCTATGTACCCCAGAGGATGTAGATGACTCTGTAAATGTATAATTTCTCTTCATGTAATGTGTGTACATATTCATCTTATGCAATGTTTCCCTTTCAAAACAAAAATAGTGTAGTATTTTGTTGTCCTTTGGGGTTCACATTGTAGGGCATTGCATCATTCGTATCAAAGCCTAGGTTCATACACTAGGCACTCTGGTTTCATATGTGTCCATTATGTTGTCCTAGTGAATTTGTTGAGTGAAGTTGTTAAGTGATCATGATGATCATGACATTGACATTTAGCATCATGTGATCTATGGAAAAGAGTAGATTGAAAGAAGAATTGTTAAAGGGATCATGGAAAGGATGTAATGATAGGAGTCACATCGTTGATGGAAATAAGTGTACTTATGGAAATGTGTATGTAATTGTGTTCCCCTTGTAAATGTGAGAAACCAATAACTATGCATTGGTTGAGTGTTGTGAATATCTCGTACTTGTTTATGGGCTCATAACCCATAGGGCCAATGGGATTGTGATACGCTGTACCCATCCATTCAGAATGTGTGGTGTTTGGTGTGGGGATTAACCATACCATTTTTATGTGTTTGTGTATTTGTTACCTGATTGAGGGCCAACCCATGTGTGGTTGAAAATCTATATATATAAGAGTATCCAGAATGTAGTTTCATAGATTCTTTTCTTTTGGTTCTCTAGCCCCTTAATCCATGAATGGTAGTAGCCACAAGTTTCTTGGGTGGAGTGTGCAGTGTACACACATTATAATGCAGAGCGGTCTTAGCTCAACTGATCCTAAGGAAACTTACTCACTACTTACCCTTATGATGGATCAAGGTACTTGATCCATATTTGCTAGCCTAAATCCCATAGTTTTGAGTACAACAACATTGGATTGTTAGTTTATGCCTAGACATTCGTAGGGATGTTGAGTTGGCATTAGGGAGTCAACCTCATCTGTATGAGAGGTTAAGCTTGAGTAGCCCCATATTGATATTCTCATATATGTATTGTATACACCGTATGCACATGTGTTCCTACATGATGCAATGGATACAATGCCACACCCCACTAATGTTCTGACATAGTGTTAGTGATGATGCCATGTTGTTGATGGTTGGAAGATGGGCTTGAGGACACAATGCCACATGCATAGACACGTGAAGGTGCACTATGAGATTATGTTATTATATCCTACTTGTGTGATGAGTGTAATGTGGCCTCACACACCTGTAGAGGGATACTCATGTTTTCTTTCGATAGTGTTTAGGTCAATTAGCATATGGATATGTCTTAGCCATGTATACCTCTGGCGACGATGGGTACCTATGTGTGCCTTCTCCATGGGGTATCACTATGTGGGGTGTGTCTACTCATGCCTACTTCCATAGAGCCACAGATACATTTCCATGCAACATACAACCAGTGTGTCCCTTCTCTAGTTGGTGTATGACCATGTCATGTGACGATGCGAGGCAGGGTGTAGCCGAGGAGCACACTCTAGGTCATGTGGATGGCGTGTTCACTCTGCACCACATGAGGGCTATTGTTATAGCCTGACGATGTTCCCTCCTTCCTTGTTTGGTGGCTAGTATCTAGTCACGCAGTATTGTACAATGCAATTTCAAAGGTTGAGGACTTTCTATATGGTTATTGATTATTTTTGATTGACTATGAAGGTCATTTTTTTTTTATGTTTGATTGTAATGGTTTAGCCACACTTTGTGAGCTTGTTCTCTCATATCCCTCATGCTTACATTTGATTTAGTGTTGAAATTACACACATTTTTGGCTTTATTGTTGAAATTGAATCTTATTTGATATTTATTTATAACTTTTGTGGCTAAACTAGTTTATCCTTATTATTTTTGAGGTTGGTTGTGTGTCGTATTGTGATTCCTCTTCAAGGACATATGAGGCAGACGTGTTGAGCGTATATGAGGAAGTAGACATAGGGAACCTTGAGGATGGAGGTATGTGAGGCTATTTACAGCTAGGACCCACTACCCACCTATGTGTGATGACTATCTCTTGGAGGCTAACCACCTTATACAACAAGAGGTAGATCATTATGGTCTTGCTTGGATGGTCTCACCATGTGTGTGTGGCCTAACACCATCAATCCATTGAGTGTTGGATATGGTTTATGTGAGATGGATATTGGCTCTTGGCTCATCGTTTTGATATCATGGATTAGTATGTTGCTTTTTGGCATCTAGATGGACCCTTATGTAGCCTTGTGATGTGATTCCCGGTGATGTGAGTTTGAGTGTATGTAAAGAATGAATGTTAAATTATAGAAATAGTAAATATAAAATTATAAACTTGGGATTTTATGCTTGGGGAGTGATACATCATGTTTTTTTAATTCTAAAGAGGAGTTGTTAGATAGTATTTGCTACATATGTGGTGAAATTTTGTGAATTAAGAGGAATACCTTGTGTGTAAATGATGATATTTAACAAAAAATGGGTGCTCTGTGTGTGTGGGTATGTTGCATTTTTATGGAAGTGTAGCATTTCAAGGTGATGAATTAGTTTGAATGAATGGTACTAATGTGTTATGTTTCCACCCTATTTTGGGATTTTTAGGCTGTCGACTTAGAATCTTAGTGATGAAGGTAAATTAATTGGTTATGCTTATCTTATAGACTTAATGTTATGCATTGATCAATGATTTTTATGAGACATTGGTTTTGATGCAATTAGTGTTATAAATGATATAATTGATGTTACATGATGTTGTGTTTACTGGTATGGTCGGTGAGAGGGACAATGTAGCATCACTTGCTTGTGAGCACCCTACTACACTACAACTTCCTCTCATGATGCATTTATTTTAGATATAGATATGTCATTTCGACACTTGGTTTTATGCAGGATTGCAGGTATCCAAGCTTGGATTCACCTGCATCATCAGGATAGGGTGAGCATCATAAATCCCAATGGGTATGAAGTTGAAACAAAGTTGAAAATAAAGTTCCCTGTCCTAGTCCATCACCACATCCTTATGTTTGACGATGTCATCTATTTGCGGCCCCATTTATATTTTGGTAACATTTTGTTTTAATTTGATTAATCTTAATTTTTTAATTGAAGTTGTTTTAATTATTTGGTCCATTTGTTAGTTTGTTGCATTATTGTGCATATGATTGTGTGTGTTTATGCCATTGTGTGACTTCTAGGAGTAAGTCTGATGCAGAGTTAAAGGAAAACACTAACTCTCTCAACTTCAATAGACACAACTTAATTTACATATGAAATCAAAGTTCCAAAAGTGAATTAGATCTATCAAACACCATTATCTCAATTCATGATACAAGGATTCAAAAGACTTCAATAGTGCACCCTCCAATGCATTGAATCATTCAAGAAAAAATAATTCATGTTCGATAGTCCTGACATAAACATGAACAAAACATAGTCTTAACACTCACCAAGAACCCTAAATCCAACAGCACAACCATTAGCATCACTCTTCCCACCATATCCCTTAATTCTTGAAGACTGTCCTAAAGCTTTAGGCTACAAATACTATGTCCTTAAAGGACAGTCACCCACAATCAAGACAAGACTCATATCTTCAAGAAATCAAACTTGAAAAAGCTTCAAAAACATGTGAAGTTCCCCATTGAACAACTCTTTGATGATTTTATGACTCTTACAAACATAATAACTATGTTGCTCTGCCTCTTGTGGACTGTGGTAACCCTGTTTACTCAGGACAGTCTGAATGATGATAAATCTAAACTTGTTTTCCCACTAAATGTTGAAGGTAATGAATCTTAGGACTTCCTTACACCTTTACCAAACACTGGTACATCAAGAAGGAAATTCCATTTTTAATCATTGAAACATAGGATCAAGGACTGTATACTATCTTTTCTTAAGTTTTTAGTGAAAAACACACACTAGGGCTTCCTTGCACGCATCCAAAACCATAAGCTATGGATCCACAACTCTAAATTCTAAAAGATAGCCTTAAAAAAATCCTTCATGAAATTTTTTAGATGATTTCACCAAGCCAATAAAGAGAAACAAAATTTCCTTTATCCATTGTTACCCTAGCAAGGGTTTTAGATAGTTTTGAGAAAAATGACTATATCTTGCGCAATTCTTAACTAAAATCGATGAAACAAGATAGATTTCGAAGGTGAATGACAATATCAACTTTCAAGAACACTCTTACACATTTTCAAGTCCATATAGGCTATACGTAACCTAAAAAAAGTCAATTTTCTGGAAAATGTGCATAAAATAAGAGTTTTTTCATTATTAGATTAAAGGATTCAATCACCAATGACCATAAAATGATTAAAAAATCCTTTTTAAAGGAATTTACACCATGTATGATCAGTTTCTAATCTCAAAAATTCCCTTAACTAACCAAAACCTCATTAACCCCCTAATTGCAACTTTTACACTTTTTGCAAATTGACATTATTTGTTGACAATTTTACATTTTTTGCCTAATACTCATCAAATGACTTTGAAATGAATTCTACAAATGGAAAATGGAATCATCTAAAAAATAGAACCATGGAGGTGAAATGGTGCTCTTGCACCAAACTCCACACCAAAAATATTTCAAGTCCACTTGAATTTTTTGTTGCCAACAAAGTTGCCTTCCTGATATGCTTTGCCACTGACCTACTTCTTATCACCTTCATTTTCACTTTTGGTTTAAAATTTTCCACGCAAATTCATTTTTTTCCATCCTTCCCCTTTGAAATTAGGTGCTTTACTCCTTTATACATCTCAAAATTATGCTTTCTCCCTTTTCCTTTAACTTGCAAACAATCCTTTGTCCAAAACATTAGTAACACAATGAAATGATATAAGGTTACAATCATGATACCTCCATCATGCTACAACTCCTTGCAAACCTCTATGACCAATTCATCCATGATAATTCCCTTAACCAACTCAATTTCATTAACCTCTAGAATCAGTTATATTCTCTTGGTCCTTTCTTCTTCTTTATGACTTGGAGTATCTGCAACTTCTTCTTCAATGAAGTATTCCTTTGCATCTTCAAAGGATTCTTGTTCCTTGATTTTGATTTCCCTTCTCTTTTTTATTATCATGTGAATAGGCCATGAAACTTTATTGTGTATTTTGAAGTGCCAACTCGTTAAGTGCTTCATCTATTGTTCTATCTTCTTTATGGATTCTAGGAACTCTCTATCCATCCTTTCTATCTCTTGTTTTATCTTAGCAATCTCTTTATCAAAATTGGCTTGTCTCTTCTTCTTCTTCCTCTCTTCCTCTACCTGTATATGTCTTCTTCGGTTCTCCATCTTCACAAGCAAGCTTCCTCCTTGCTTCAACTTTTCAACTTCAATCTGCCTTCATAATGGAAGCAACTAGGCTCTTTTGACCTGTGCAAAACCACAACCAACACAAACAACAATACCAAAACTAACCAATCAACTCATCAACCAAAATCTTTCCTAGGCCCTAATACCAATTTGATGCAAAGTTAAAGGAATACACTAACTCTCTCAACTTCAATAGCCACAACTTAATTTACATATGAAATCAAAGTTCCAAAAGTGCATTGGATCCATCACACACCATTATCTCAATTCATGATACAAGGATTAAAAAGACTTCAATAGTGCACCCTCTAATGCATTGAATCATTCAAGAAAAAATAAGTCATCTCCAATAGTACTGACACAAACATGAACAAAACATAGTCTTAACACTCACCAAGAACCATAAATCCACCAACACAACCATTAGCATCACTTTTCCCACCATATCCCTTAATTCTTCAAGATTATCCTAAAGCTTTAGGCTGCAAATACTTTGTCCTTAAAGGACAGTCACCCACAATCAATAAAAGACTTGTATCTTCAAGAACTCAAACTTGTAAAACTTCAAAAACATACGAAGATCCCCATTGAACAACTCTCTAATAAGTTTATGACTCTTACAAACATAATAACTATTGGTGTAATTAAATGTTTTAAACCTTGTCCTAGGTCATAATTACACTTTAGTTATGTTTACTTAGGGACCACATAGGAGGTTGTTGGAGAATCTCCACTTTTGGTGGACTTGACATGTCATCATCTCATCATTTCCACCTTTTGTGGACACATCATGTGATTATCTCTCCATCTTTGGTGGAGTGATAAGTTTTCCTAGTTGTCTCATGTCATAAGATTCTGACACTTGTCATAAATCTTATGCCCTCCTATGTTCTCACCTTGGCTATATAACCAAGGGGTCCTCTATGTATTGAATTGTACTACATATCATATTAATGACATTGAATACAATTTATTCTTGTCATATCATTTCTCTCTTTTTTGTGCTTTCCATTTGGTCCATAGATCTTGGATGGCAACCATAGCCAATTCTAACATGGTATCAGAGCGGGTTGGGTGTCATTGGAGAGTCTTTTTCTGAAGAGAGATTCCAGATCTGAGGAGGCTCCATTCGTGGCTCTTTGTTGCAGGTTCATATTCGAGCTTGCTGGTGCAAATATGAGCTCACCATTGTGTCCGAAAGGTTCGAGAAAGTCGATTTCTCCTTTTGTTTCATCCAAATCGGACATACGAGGCCAAATCTATGAGGGTTTGAAGCTGAAGAGTGGTTGCTAGATCCTAAAGATAGCTGCAATTTTGGAGCATTTTGGGTCAAATCCGACCCTGCCATCGTGTCCAGAAGGGCTAAAAACCCTAAGATTGACTGTCAATTTGTCCATTTTAGAGAAAGTCATCTGGTGAAGCAAATTTTTTTTGCTCATGAGCCGTACGGTCCCCAGGTCGTCATCATTGTCGATGGTACGATCTCAGAAAAATAATATTTTATTTCTGATAAATATTTTTCTTAAAAAAAAAATAGTCGTCGGCATTTTTATTTGAGAATTCTATTGTAAAAATTTTGAAAAAAAAAATCAAATAAAAAAATTATATATAAAAGTTCTTTTTAAAGTCTGCGGTACTGCAGACTGGTACCGCAGAGTTGGGTACCCCCGTACCCTGTAGTACCCAACGCGTGGCTTCAAGCCACTTGTCCTGCCGTGGCCCCTCTCCCTACCGGCGTTCTCCGAACCGGCGGGTGCTTGAAAACTGGCATCCAAAAGCAGCAGGCCAACTTTCAAATACCAGTAATATCAAAAATTTTGGCCAATATCTGACGAAGAATATTCTGTGAGAATATTCTAGATTCCTGCCGATGATGACAGGCTTATAGCCGTCAAAATTAAGCAAAGGAAATCAGCATATTCGGTTGACAGGGGAGCATATTCTTTCTGATGGCCCAGAAAATGTCAAATTTAAGATTGCTATTTGCTGACATCATCTCTGCGTCAGCACAGCCTTTGAATTTTTTGACCCCTTCACCATTGGCAGTTTTAATTTTTTAGTCGAACTTTGAAGACTAATATCTTGCTCATTTTGAGTCCTTTTTTTTATTTGGGTTAGAATTTCGTGCTCTACGCACTAGTGCTATCATTTTTTGGTTTTGGTGCCTGTTTTTTCCAGAAATTGCAGATTCTCATAGGTGTTGTTGCTTCGTCCTCATTTTGGGAACTTCGGGAACTCATATCTTGCTCCTATGGTAACATTTTTTAGTGCATTTTTTTTTGAAAGTGCATATTTTCTGTATACTTCTCAGTGGTATGATCAGATTGATCTCATTTTGTACCAAAAATTGTACTTGATACTGTGGCCTATTTTGGGCATTTGTAAGCACCAAGATCAAAGACCACTTTGCTGTTTTTGGCAAGTGGCAATTGTAAACGCACTACTGATAAAGTGCCAAATTAGATATTGCTTGGGGGGTTCTTTGATTGAGTGAATTTGGGGGAGATTCTTCTTGTGGTTGTGGTTGCATTCTTCTTGATTTTTTTTCTTGTTTCATCATGGAGCCATCTACAATTCCACTTCTAACACCTTACAACTATCCTAAATGGAAATCTGAAATGAACAAATTGCTAAGAGTAAAGAGATTGTATAGGATAGTTCATGGGCTTGATGGTGAACCACAAAATGATGAAGTTAAAAAGAATAAGTGGTTGAATAGTTGTGAACAAGCCATTGGCTATTTGTGCTTGTATGTCTCTCCTGAGTTGTTGTTTCACATTGAGTAGTTGGATACACCTATGGCTATGTGGACTACATTGTCAGAATTGTTTGGGCAAATAGATGAAATTCAAGGACATTTGTTGGAGAATGAATTAATCAGTCTCAATCCATGTAATTTTGACAACATACAAGACTTCATCACCAAATTCAAGTCACTAAGAACACAATTGAAGAATTGTAAAATTGAGAAATCAGATACACAATTGATCTTAAGTGTTCTTTCAAAGCTAGGACCTGAATATTCAGTGTTTGTGTCTACTTTCTATGCTACAAAGAATGCCTTTGGGAGTGAGTTTAAGATGCCTTCCTTTGAAGATTTTGCTATGCAACTCACTAGGGAGCAAGATAAGCTTATTCAAATGGGTACTTTGAAGTCTTCAAAATCACATGCTTTGGTTATAAAGTATGAGAAGTCTTCAAGTGGCAAAGAAAAGACAAAGAACAAGCCTAAGAAGAACACACAAACCACATAAAATTCCACAAAAGAACATAAAGATTCATCTTCAAAAGAGAAATCATCTAAGAAGGAGAGACCTTTTTGTGCATATTGCAAGAAGGATGGACATGAAGAACATTATTATTATAAGAAGGATATTGATGAGTTTAAAAATCTTCTCAAAAGAATCACATTGATTTGCCTTCTAGAATGTCTAAATCTTCTTTTCCTTCTACTTCAAAACATTCTAAAAAGGACAAAGGACAAACATCAGTATATAAAGGAAAAGATCTTTGTGCTCATTCAAGTCCAAGATCAGGGAGATGGCTTCTAGATTCAGGAGCATCTCATCATATGGCATCTTCACAGGCTATCTTCTCTTCATTTCAGCCTTGTTCAATGTCTCCTATCTTGATGGGAAACAATACATATATGAGTGTAACAGGGAAGGGATCTATTAGCATTGGGGAGAACACTTTTCAGGATGTCTTGTGTGTTCCTTATTTGATGAACAATCTACTTTCCATATATCAGATTACACATGGTGGAGGTGGGAGAACTGTGGAGTTCACTCTTGATTCTGTTATCATTCAAGATTTGGAGAGTCAAGAGATCATTGCTACTGGGGTGGTTGATCATTCATCTCGGTTGTATTCCTTTGCACAGTTTGCTTCTAATGATGACGATGTTTCTTTGACTGTTGATCACATACACTATTGTTCAGAGGAGACATTTGGCTTTTTGAACTTGGGCATACTCACATCAGATCTAGTCCTTGAGCCTTGCACTCTATCTCCTCCATCTACTGTTGTACTTGATGATACTTGCGATTCAAAAGTTTTGACTCCTAGTGATTCAGTGCAACAAGATCCTGATTGTCTTCCAGATATGGCTACTTTGGATGACTTCCTAATAGGTATTTCAGACTTGTTTGTGGAGTCTCATCTTGCAGATTTGGAGGACACCATTGATAACATTCATCTTCTCTTTGATGAAGATGCACATTCTTCAGTTGTTGTGAGGGAACACCTTGACCCTCTTGTTCATTCTCTACATGATCATTCTTCACAGATTGGCGTGAGTGTGGATACTTTTGGACAACATTTGGAGGAGGCTTCTTTGTCTTCAGAGGGGATATCTTTGTCTTTGGATCGTGTTCTACATTCTTCTCTACTAGATGTTGGATTTTCCTCTTCAACAGTGTGGCCTAGAACGCCTGATTGGAGTGGTTCAACATTCTGCATTGACATGGAGACACTTGAGCATGCTTCAGAGACATCATCATACATCATACATCTTGACATCCTGCATACATCCTTGGTTTTGTTTCTTCCTAAGGGGAGGAACGTTGTTTGGCGAGATTGGATCATCTTCAGCATTCAATGTCGAGCTTCTACCATCATTGCAGGAGACTCAACATTGAGGGGGGGCTACCTTGCTTCTCTTCTACTTCTCTCTTATGGGGGGGTCTTTTTCCTCACATGGGGTTTTTACCTTCTCATTCTTCATTGAGAGTATTGCATTTCTATTTTGTATTTCATCTCTCTTTTGAGGGGGATTTTTTCCCATGAGGTTTTCTCCCTTTCCTCGC
Source organism: Sequoia sempervirens (assembly GCA_007258455.2). NCBI lineage: Eukaryota > Viridiplantae > Streptophyta > Pinopsida > Cupressales > Cupressaceae > Sequoia > Sequoia sempervirens. The sequence goes on from VDFB02252616.1 coordinate 75,125,589, forward strand.
TTGTGAGAGATTGCATTGATTGCATTGTGTGTACATGGGTACCTAACATGGCCTAATAGCTGGGACCCATCTTTGCATCTTTGTGTCATAATTCGCTACTCCTTAAGTTGCACTTAAGGGGGGGTATTGGTGTAATTAAATGTTTTGTACCTTGTCCTAGGTCATAATTACACCTTAGTTAAGTTTACTTAGGGACCACATAGGAGGTTGTTGTAGAATCTCCACTTTTGGTGGACTTGACATGTCATCATCTCATCATTTCCACCTTTTGTGGACACATCATGTGATTATCTCTCCATCTTTGGTGGAGTGATAAGTTTTCCTAGTTGTCTCATGTCATAAGATTCTGACACTTGTCATAAATCTTATGCCCTCCTGTGTTCTCACCTTGGCTATATAACCAAGGGGTCCTCTATGTATTGAATTGTACTGCATATCATATTAATGACATTGAATACAGTTTATTCTTGTCATATCATTTATCTCTTTTTTGTGCTTTCCATTTGGTCCATAGATCTTGGATGGCAGCCATAGCCAATTCTAACAATAACTATGTTGCTTTTCCTCTTGTGGACTGTGGTAACCCTGTTTACTTAGGATAGTCTGAATGATGATAAATCTAAACTTGTTTTCCCACTAAATGTTGAAGGAAATGACACTTAGGACTTCCTTACACCCTTAAACACTACCACAAGAAGGAAATTCCTTTTTTAATCATCAAAGCATAGGATCAAGGACTATATACTGTCTTTTTTCTTTTGTTTTTAGTGAAAAACACACACCAGGGATTCCTTGCATGCATCCAAAACCATGAGCTATGGATCCACAACTCTAAATTCTAAAAGATAGCTTGAAAACAGTCCTTCATCCAAATTTTTAGATGATTTCACTAAGCCAATAAAGAGAAACAAAATTTCCTTTATCCACTATTACCCTAGCAAGGGTTTTAGATAGTTTTGAGAAAAATGATTATATCTTGCACAATTCTTAACTAAAATGCATGAAACAAGATAGATTTGGAAGGTGAATAATAATATCAACTGTCAAGAACATTCTGACACACTTTCAAGTCCGTATAGGTCATATATAATAACACACACACACACACACACACACACACACACACACACACACACACACACACACACACACACACACATATATATATATACGATTGAATTGTATACATCACCTTGTTTATATGTACTCTTGATAGGGATGTATTACATGCATGAATTGATTTCATAGGGTACACCTAGTGTGCTTTTAAGCATTAGGATATAGAAGCCTATAGGTGATTGAGTTGTATAACATGCTAATAGGTTTTTTTTCACATGCTAATCTTCGTAGTTAAAATCTTAATATGCTTCAATGGCTTGTAGATCCCTTATGTAGTTGGTTATTTAGAATAAATATTATTATAATTACTTATATTGATTATGTCTACTTATGTATCTATAGACATGCAAAATTTACATTCTGCATTTAATCAGGTTCATTCATCAACTGAACTGGATGTTGCATTAGATCCATTCATCACCTTCATCCATTCATTTAAATAATCTCATGGCCTAAGGTTATTTATTTAAAATCAAATGAGAATTATCATCAATCTTTTAATAATAAATCAAAAATCCATTTAAATCAAATCCTAAATCATATTCCATCATTTTCTGATTTAAATAAATCAATTATCAAAGTCTTGAAAGTCAAATAATCTAATCAGCATTAAATCAGCATAATCATCATCTAACCCTGATTAAATGTTAATCCCATCCCACTTGCATTATCTAGATATCTCCACTTGCACAATAAATCAATTTTATTGATTTATTAAAACCTCATTTTCCCTCAACATGACAAGTCAAACATGGCATTTATTGCTCTTTTTTCTTGTCCCCCTCTCAAAATTTATTGCAAATTCAAATTCAAATTCTCCCTCTCATGGGCACATTTCCCTAATCTTGCACAACCATTGACCCACTCACCATTTGACAAGTGTCATCTTCTCATTGGCTTGATCTTTAGTCCCACATTGGTCCCTCTTCAACACTCAGCATTTGAAAATCTTTAAATACAAGCTTCATCTTTGAGAAAATGGTCCACAATCTTATGCAAGGTTACTCTCTTCATTTGAGATTTAATCTTGTCCATTTCACTCCATCATCTCCATTTGCATTTTATCATCTTGAGCTTTTTATCAAGGATTGGGAAAGGGTCACTAGCACATGTGACTCCAATCCAACTATGGAATAGGTAGCTTGCTTTTGTTTTCATAATGCTTTAGTATTTCTATTATCATTTGTTGCATTTTTGAAAGCATTTGCAATGTATTTCATAGGAGTTTACTTTGAAGGATTTGTAGGTACTAACCCTTGTTTGAAGTTAGTGTTTGCAGATTTTGAAAAGTATGCTTACAGTATCAATGTGTAAAGGACCTAATTTAATAAATTATGTGGGTAATTTGTGTAGTTATGTGAAATGTGATAATAATTCCTTTTGAATTGCTTGATTTCGGAATTGATTTTTGTATGTGGGTGAAGTTGTGAGTTAGCCGAGACTTCTTAATGGATGTAGTTAGAGTGAAAATTTGTGTTGAATTAAAAGCTTGGTTTTGTTTTTGTGCTTGGTCTCTATTAAGTGGTTATTAGCCCAAGTGTAACTGATTGGACATCATGGAAGGAGGATATGGCATTTTCCCTTGGATGCTCTAATGGATGATTTATTGTTGGTAATTGTGTTTGATGTTGAAGTAAATTGATTATATTATCTTGATTCAGTTTGAAGGTCTCATAATGATATTGCCTCTTTTGTTTATCACTTGTCATTTTTTAAACTTTATGGAAGTTATATATATGTTTTGTGGTTCCATGATGTAATTCTTCCTTTTTGTGTTAATTTTGACTGAGAATACTTTATGCATTATCTTTCTTGTCGTCATATTTTGAGATGGTTGGGAACCTGAAGAGTTGAATGACCTTCAGTTGTGAGTATATGCAAGTTGGTGTTATTGTCTTCCTAGGGCATTGGGTAATAGGTTTATGTTGGATTTCTTTGATTTAATTTTGAAATTTTTGAATTAATTATTACTTTTTGAAATCTTGTGGATGTTACCTTATTTGAAAGTTTTCCTCTTGTTATGGTTGATTGGTGTGATGGTCCAAGCCTCACATTTGTACTCGTACTGGTATAGTTTGGTGTTTAATGTTTGGTACACCCCTGATTGTTGTATAGTTTTGTATTAGGACTATACAAAAATACTTTCCTTTAGTATCCCCTATTTTTCCTTTGGATGCCTCTGGAAATAGTCACCTTGTAAGTGGTTACTCAGATTGTTGTATGTTATGTTTTGGTTGACCTTGTGGTTAGCCTTATGATCATTTTGCTTGTTTGTCTTGGTCATGGTTCTTTCCTATAAACTCCTAGCATGGGGGATGGACCTTCGGGCCCACATGGTCAGATGGAATGTGCTATGCACCCCATTGGGTTCCTAGGTTGTCTTCATGATGAGAAAGTGGATGAGCCTCATGTTGTTGAAGACTTTTCCTCACTTTATACCTTATTCTCCTTTAATGTAATTATTCTTGTACTTGATGTACTCTTCTTGTTGTTATAATGGAAGCATTATGTAATGTATTAATGTAATTATGATGTGTTGTATCTATGGAAATATACTCCACAATTGTATTATTGGAACTATGAATTGAATTGGAATAAAATGATGTATTGTATTCCTCTCTTTTGATCTTTAATAGTTGTATATCATCATTATGTACTCTTGGCTTTTATTTTCTCTCATTTGATAAAAGTTTGTGTTTCATAATGACTATTCTGTGTACCCCAGAGGACATAGATGGCTTTGTAAATGTATAATTTCTCTTCATTTAATGTATGTACATATTCATCTTATGCAATGTTTCCCTTTCAAAAAAAAAAATTGTGCAGTATTTTGTTGTCCTTTGGGGTTCACATGCAGTTGGGAATTGCAATAGTTGTTGTATGTTGTGTAGGTTGGTATTTGATATTGTGATGGTGATGGTGGTAGAGGTGAATATGCTCCTAATGTATTTGGATTGACAATATTTTATTGAGGGTTATACTATAAACCTTTTTTTTTGTTGGACGTACTATTTTGCTAGCATGCACAAGAAGACATCTCAGATATTTTATTGAGGGTTATACTATCATGTACAAGAGCACATCTCAGATACCTTCAGATACATCTGCAATAATTGCAACAAATTTTGAACATAAAACATCTTCTATCAGTCCATCTAGACTATGCAAACACATAAAACTGTGAATCTCATCTTTCAGAGCACCAAACCACAATTTTTTTTCTAAAACTTAGAGAACAATATTACAAGACATATTCTAGAATTGTAAGACCTTAAACAAAACAATGGAGGACTATAGAGCATAAACATTTCTCCTATTCCACAGACAAGCAACACTACCAAACCAATTCACACTCTGGTGAACACAACTTTCACAATCCATCAAACCAGAAGCTAAAAATTAAAAATTTGATACCAACAGAGCCCCAAAAAACACTCTTTAGATCCACACAAGCATAGGATCTATATAGAAAAAATGTAGAGCACATTCAGAACACATACATAACTCTCACTTCACTCTTTATTAATTTTCTCAAAAGCACTTGATAACCCATCATTTTAGCACATCTACAACATTGTAAGGATAGCTCCATGTACTCACAACATCTCAATAGCTTCTCAACTATACTTGCATAATCTACAACATTAATGTCAACACCACCAAAATTTCTCATACTTCCAACAATCTCCCCGTTTTTCATTGATGGCAGCACATTATATGAAAAACCATCAAATACAACTCTCTCCTTTATTTTCTAGATATGTACAACATTCCTCTTCTATTATTTTTCACATGACTCTCTCTCCCCCTTTGAAATCAATGGAAAGGATAAAAAAAACTATGATCACTCCCCCTTAGGAGTGCATACATGCAACTAATATTGCAAAAATGAAAACTTTCTACTCCTTGTGGAGTAGTCCCATTCACCAGTCTAGATGAATGAAGAATATATGGATTCAATGGATTGATACACCTCAGCATCCACCTAGTTCAAAGGTCCAATGACCCCCATCCTCTCCCTGAGATACACAAAAGTATCCTTCGGAAGAGCCTTACTAAATATATCTACAATCTATTCCTTTGTAGACACATACTCCAGCCTGACTTTATTTTCCAGCACCTTTTCTCTCAAGAAATGATATCTGATAGATATATGTTTTATTCTTGAATGCATTACCATATTCTTTGATATTTTTATAGAACTTGTATTGTCATAGAAGATAGGAATAGGCTCATCACATATCACTCCAATATCCTTCAGTGTTTGCTTCATCCAAAAAACTTGTGTGCAATAGGATGATGCAATAGTCTACTTTTCTTCTGCAGTAGATAAAGAAACTAAGTCATGTTTCTTACTTAAACATGCAACCAATCTTCCACCAAGAAATAAAGCACCTCCACTGGTACTTTTCCGGTCATCCACATAGCTAGCCTAATCTACATCAATATAAGCACTTAAAGTGAAATTAGTATCCTTAGGATACCATAAGCCATAATCTGGTATGCCTTTAAGATATATGAATATCCTCTTTACAAATGTAACATGTGCTTCTTTAGGATCTACTTGAAATATAGAAACTAAACATACTACATGCATGATATCCGTTCTGGTAGCAATAAGATACAACAGTCCACCAATCATAGATCTATATTTTCTCTGATCAACTTTAGTAGATTCATCATCTTTACTCATCTTACATCTGGTCACCATAGGAGTATTAACTGGTTTGTTGTCATCCATTCCAAACTTGTTTACCAAATCTCTCACATACTTATATTTTGAAATGAATATCACCTTATTAGTTTGATTTACTTGAAGACCAAGAAAGAAATTCAACTCACCAATCATGTACATTTCAAATTCTTTTTACATTTCCTCTATAAATCTCTTACACATACTTTCATTTCCTCCAAAGATGATATCATTAACATATACTACCACTATAAACATTTTGTTACCTTGCACTTTGAAGTAAAGATTGTTGTTACCAGAACCTTTGTTGAATCCTTTGTTGTGTCAGATATCTATCCAATCTTGCATACCATGCTTTGGGAGCTTGTTTCAGTTGATACAATGCCTTCTTCAACTTACAAACCATATTCGATTTGTTTGATAACTAAAATCCTTCAAATTGTTCCATATATACTTCTTCTTCTAGTTCACCATTCAAAAATGTAGACTTCACATCCATCTGATATACTTTGAATTCCTTGTGGGAAGAAAATGCAAAAAATATTTGAATAGCTTCCATTCTTATCACTGGGGAAAATGTCTCTACAAATTCTATTCCTTCAACTTGTGATTATCCCTTGCATACAAGTCTTGCTTTGTTTCTTATAACTTCACCATTTTCATTCAATGTATTCTTGAACACCCACTTTGGAACCAATTAGATTCTTATTCATAGCTCTAGCAACCAATTCCCATGTTTTATTCTTTTCTATTTTTTGCAACTCTTCTTTCATAGCTCTAACCCAACTCTCATCTTCACATGCATTCACACACAAACTTAGGTTCTATTTTAGAAAGTGAACACAAATTTATGTCAGCTGCTACTTTACTTATTTTCTTCACTCCTTCACTCTTATCTCCAATTATCTATTCCTCCAGATGATTCTTCTAGACATACTTAGGAGTCTCAATAGTAGGTTCCAGAATTTGTTCTTCTTCTTTCTCTTTATTCTCTTTAGGTACTCATCTATAGATAGGATCATTGGGTTCAACTTCACTTATCTCAATAGGTCTATGCATATCCTCATCAACCTTCACATTATTACTCTCAACAATCTTCCTCAATCTTTTATTAAAGCATCAATATCCTTTGCTAGTAGTTGAATATCCAAAGAAAATCCCTTCATCATATCTTGCATCAAACTTCACAATATTTTCATCATCTCTTTTAATATAACATCTACTTCCAAACACTTTAAATTATTTCACAGTAGGATCCTTACCAGTCCATAACTCATAAGGAGTCTTTGTGTTGTTTCCTCTAATCTAAACCATGTTAAGAACATAAAAAATAATATGCATTGCCTATCTCTAGTACACATCAGGTACATTTTCTTCTTTCATCATGGTTCTTCTAGCTTCCTATACAGTCTGGTTCTCTCAACTACTCCATTTTGCTGAGGGTTTCTCATAGTAGAAAAGTTTCTTTATGCCATGGTCTTCACAAAATACATTAAACTCACTAGAAGTGAATTCTCCACCTCTATCAAATCTCAAACATTTGATTCTTAGGTTAACTTCATTTTCTACTCTTGCTTTGAACACTTTAAACCTATCCAAAGCTTGAGTCTTTTCTCTAAGAAATGCAACCCATGGAATTTGATAATAATCATCAATAAGGAGTATGAAATACATGTCACCATTTAGGCTTCTTATTCTAGTAGGACTAAAGAGGTCTATATGAATTAACTCCAGTAGTTTTCTCTTTTCCTTTGAAACTACATCTTGTATGTTTCCCTAACTGACAACTTCTACAAACAATATTAGCAGGCTCTATGATTTTAGGTAGACCTCAGACAACATCTCTTGAACTGATCCTAACCAGATTATCAAAGTTTACATGTGCCATTCTTTGGTGACATATCCAACTTTCATTAACTTGAGATACCAAGCACTAACCATCAACACCCTTAAGCTGATAGATGTTTCCATGAGTTCTCCTTCTCGCAGCAGTCATAGCTCCAATTCCTTTTCTGATCTCATAGATATTATCCTGAAACACAAGTTTGAAACCTTTGCTACACATCTGTCCAAGACTCAAAAGGTTATGCCTTAGGCCCTTTACATAATATACATCATCAGTGTTGTGTATTCCATAAAAACTAATTGTACCTTTCCCAACAATCTTTGCTCCAAAATCATCACCAAACATGACCAAACCACCATCATAATTTTCAAGTTTAGTGAACTTACTTTTATGTCTAGTCATGTGATTAGAACATCCACTATCAATCACCCAATAGTCTTCATCCTGTCTAACATGAAGTGTGGTGACCAAAGTACCTTCCATCTCATCCTTATTATTATCTGAATCACTTTTTCTTGCACATTTTCTAGAGTTAGCAGACACAAATATACTCTCCAAAGCTAAGAACAAGCATTCAATATCATCACCCTCATAATAATATTCATCATCAGAGATTCCAGCTTCTTCTCTAATATAGTACAATTTTTTGGATTTCTTATCCTTTCTATATTTATGATCTTTGTTCTTCTTATGTATAACTCTATTTAGACATCTTGAAACATAATGACCAATATTACCATAACTAAAACATTTAAAGAGAAACATACATTTATACTTACCAGTACCTTCCTTCAACTTCCTAGTAAATTTTTCTTCTAACTCATCTGAACCATCACTATCTGGATCATCTTCAGTCTCTGTTGCTTTAAATGTTGTTTTTATCTTTTCTTCTATCTTTCCAAACTTTCTCATCTCAAATGCAATCAAGCTACCAAATAGCTCTTCTTTAGAATATTTCTTACGATCATATGTTTCCTCAATAACTAAAACCTTGTCACTATAGCATTCTAGTAGGGTCATTAGAATCTTCTCAATTATATATTCATTAGTCAAAGTACCTACTTGATTTCTGACTTCATTTGATGCCAGATGATCACTCCTTTGAAAATATCTTGCAATATCTTCTCCTTCTTCCATTTTCATATTCTCATATCTATGCTTTGCCGTTAGCTTCTTTGTCAATTTCACTCTATCATTTCCTTCATAAAGATCTTCCAACTTCTTCCAAACTTCATAAGCAATTCCTAGAGATATAGCTTTTGTTCACTTAGTCTTGGATAAAGCATTGTAAATGGTATACCTCACTTTTTCATTCTCCTCGTAAGTAGAAACCTCATTTGTAGTAGTACGGCCACTCATTGGAGCAACATACTTCATTTCAACATCCTTCCAAGTCTTACAACCAACAGAGATAATATATCCTCTCATCCGCACTTTCCAATCACTGTAATCAGATCCATCAAACATGGGGATTTCCAACTTATGCGCCATCAGATCTACTTTAAGAAGTTAATCTCTAGACCGAGGAACCAAAGCTCTTATACTAATTGTTAAAAGGCACAAGACAACTGAGAGGGGGGGTGAATTGGTTGTCACCAAATTAAAATACAAAACTTCAAACACTTATCAACTTCACAACCACACTATTTTGTTATTAATTATGAACATGAAATGTAGATAATAGAAAGCAAAATCAACACAATGAACACTAGATATTACATGGAAAACCCAATAAGGGAAAAACCATGGTGAGCGTTAACTCACAATATAAAGAGATAGAAAAATGAATACAATAGGCTCACTGCCTACAGAAAGAACTCATTTTCCAAAAGTGAGGCTCACTACCTATAGATACAAAAGATAACAAAAAGATCCACCATAGCAATTTACACACATCTGCAACTAGGATTAGAAGATTGCAAAAACCTTCAGCTCACTACTTTTAGGATTCCAAAAAAATAAAGTACTCCTGTCTCAACTCACTTTTGCACAACTCTTCTCTTCAAAATCATGGATTAATTCATTACTTTGTATGATTTAATCTTTCACAACTCGACTTGCATTTATACCATCTTCAACCTTACAAAATTTTTCCAAGGTCGGCCACATATGTTTCATTTCAAAAATTCAAATTAGGTTGGCTACTCAAGATTCCCGTGGTGGAAAGGAATGATAGTGGACCAATTAAATATTTAACCAAGACCAAAATTAACCTCTTGGATCAACAACATGATTCCTTAATTAAATTTTTAATTCTTCATATGAAATGTAAAAACTAGGTTGACCAAACCTAATGAAACAAAAACAAACATTGAAGTACATGATTCCCAATAAGAAGATAACATGTAGATGATGTAACATGCTCTATCATGCATGGGGACACATCTTAGATACCTTCAAATACATCCACAACAAGTGCAACAACTTTCAAACAAAAAGAATCTTCCACCAATCCATCTGGATTATGCAAACACATACAACAGCTCTAAAACTCATCTTTTGGAGCACCAAACCACAAAAATATCTACAAGAATGTAGAGAACATTATTAGAAGACATATTCCAGATCTATAGGACCTAAAATGAAATAGAGGAGGACTACAAAGTAGAAACATTTCTCCCAGTCCATAGACAAGCAACACTGCCAAACCACTTCACACTCTGGTGAACACAACTTTCGCATTCCATCAAACCTGAAGCTAAAAATTAGAAGATGATACTAATAGATCCCTAACAACTACTCTTCAAATCTGCACAAGCATAGGATCAATATAGAAGAAATGCAGTGCACATACCAAAGCACATTTTGAACACATACATAATTCTAACTTCACTCTTTATTAAGTTTCTCAAAATCACTTGGTAATCCATCATTTTAGAACATCTGTAACATCATAAGGATATCTCCATGTCCTCACAACATTTAAATAGCATCTCAACTATACATGCATAATCTACAACATTTTGAATTGTGTTGACATCAATGACAACATTAATGAAAACTCCACCAAACTTGCTCATACTTTCAACACTTGTGTTGCTCCCTAAAAATTTATTGCAGAAGGAATTTTTTAGGGACTGAATTAGTAATCTTGGAGAGCTTTCCAATAGTGCAAATAGATTGAAATTCAAAGCGTCAAGTAGAAAGTTATGACCCCAAAAAATTGGGGTAAATAGTTTCCTAGCTTTTTCTAAAATATGCAAAGCTAGTTAGCCTCACAAAACAAAACCAGGTGTTAGTAGAGTGTTAGGGAGCATATGAAGTCAAAAATTTAAAACACATGTGAAAATTAGCTCTTTGTTCTGTTTACGAGTAAAAAGCATTGTTGAAATCAATTGCATCACTAAATTTGTCATAAGTGTCGCCATAAATGAAGTGTGCCACTCTGGTGAAAAACATATGTATCGCTCTACCATAAAATAGTGACATCAATTACATTGCTATAATGAAATTCATGATGGGAAAAAAAAATTAGCATCACTATTGTAACACAGGGAAAATTCATAGATTAGTAGTACAAGCATAACTCAAACTAAACCTATGCTAATGATAAAGAACAATGGAATATAAAACATTAACAAAAGAACGATCTCACCAAACATCCATGTAATTCCATGAGTAACCTTGATTGCACTTCTCCATTTTGCTGTAGTATAAATGCCCTCAGATTTCTCTTAAGTATGCAAATATGGCCTCATGATAGTGTTAGTAGCAAAACATTGAAGATTTCTAATGTTGATTTCTTCCAAAACTCATAAGATTGTGGGAGGAGCAATAATGATAAAGGGAAATCCAATTTATAGAAAATATAATTTTTGAATGACACGCTCAAATTAAAAGATAAATTGACGATTAAGATTAAAATATGTGACATGCAATAAGATTAGGGTTGAATTAGTGTAAGTAATAAAGCATGAATGGTGGAGATTGAATTAAATAATAATTTATTCATTGGTGGAAACTAGTTGAGACATGGAAGGATAAATATTGCATGTAGAAAATAAGATTGAAATAGATAGAAGATAAGAATAAATCTAGATAATAGATTGATTAACACAAAAAGTTTGTTTGTTAAAGATAATCAGATATTAAATCACCAGCTAATTGAATGATCTAGTTTAGATCTATACATAAGTGATAAATGACTAATTAGATAACAAAAACATTATCTAATTATAGAGGAATATGCTAAGGATAAATCTTTTTATGAATTAAATAATGATTTAATTCAACATTCAAGATTTTGAGATTAAATTAAATAAATAAAGATTTATTTAATTAAAGAGAGAAAAGGATAAGGAATAATAAAATAATTAAAGTGATTATTTAATTATAGATGAAAGTGTCATAGGAGTAAATTAAATGATAGTTTATTTAATTTTACAAAGAAGATAAATTTAACTAGTGATGTAATTAAATAAATAAGATTTATTTAACTAATCAAGATTGAATAAAGGTAAGAATGGATTAATTAAATAACTAAATTTACTAATTAATAGAGGAAAAATGAATTTAGAAAATAATTAAATAATTAAAATTATTTAATTATGAAAATGAAGATAAGAATTATGATGAAATTAGAGTCGCAGGCCTAGGAAAATTTTTAGTGTCTACATTTCTCCCCTCTTTGACATAATGTCATTTTGGCGTTTGTTTCAAAGAATAATAAATAGCATGCCCCATTCGTGCCCTAGTGTGAAATAGGTAAGGGTATGCCCCCTCAGGAAAAATGACAATTTTTTGAAAATTTCAGAAAAATTTGGAAATTGTCCCGATTAGGTAATTGGATAGCCAAAAGTTCGATGGTGGTGAAAGAAATCAGTTTTGATGAGGTTTGGCTTATGAAATGATCATAGGAAGTGTGCAAATAGTGTGACCAATACAATAGGTTTGAAAGAAAACCCCAAGAAAAACCATAGGTATAAATAGGAATTGGGTGAAAAATGAATTCTTTCATCCTTCAAGTTTGAAAACCATTGATTTTTCTCTAGAGCCATCTAGCAACATGTCTCTTGTTATTTACACCGAGCATCAAAAATATCACATCAAGACCTTCCAATGACCAGCCAATGCAAGACCCCAGTATGTACCCCAAAACCTAAATTTGACTTTTCAATTTTCACGCATTTCTAGGACATTAAAGTTATTTTTTGTATATGCTTTAGTTCACTTTCACCACAAATGTGTTTGCATGTGATGCATTTGATTGTGATATGATGCATTTGTGGAAACATGTCAGGACTCATTTTTGGTTTATTTTAATTCAACACATTTTCTTAGTTGTGCAATGCATGTGTCTTAGTGAGTTGCATTTGATAGGTACAATGCCGCATTTGTGATTATGCATCACATTTGATATTTCTATGACACATATGGATGATTTTTCACTTTTGTTTCCTTGTGTGATGCATGGGTATTTTTCGATGCATTCGCAATGTTAAATAATGCATTTGAGTTTAAGAAACATATTTTCCATGTTAAATGACACATTTACATTGTGCACTGCAATTGATAATAAAACGACACATTTGTCTGTCAATTTTTTAAAAATTTATAGTGTAAAAATTGGTTTCATGTTTTTGATGCAAGGTAATCATTATGCATTTGTAGGTTGTTTTGGATCTGATATACACCTAGGAGTTGAGGTTGGTGATGTACGAGTTGTGGGACTAGTTGTGCAGTGTAGAGAAATGGTTGATATGGAGTCTTGGATTACATCATGTGACATTTATGCCCACCATTCAAGAAAAATGAGAGATGCTCACTGCACTTTTAGAGTGATGGCATTCAGAGTCTTCATCCTTCCATTTTCCCATAGGAGAGGTGAATATTACATCAGAAGATGTCTATAGGATACTTCAATTATCAATCACAGGCGAGAAGGTTTGCTATGATAGCCAAAGGGGTTATAGCAAGATCACTCATTATTATGTGCATGAGGACATCAGACAGCTTAGTATTGAGCATTATGAGATCAAATGGCATGTACTTGTAGATAGATATGAGTGGATAAATTGTTTGTTGTGTATGTTGATTGGTAGGATTATACTACCAAATCGTTGAGGGCACAGGTTTCCTATTGGTTGGGGCAAGATGTTAGTAGGTATGTTGGAGAGGCAAGTTGTGTATGCATGGTACCCCTATTTACTAGCGATGTTATACTTCCACTTGCATGATATAACTTACAAGGAGGCACAATTTATGAGTTGTGGGACTACCTTATTGATGATATGGGCATGGGAGCACATTGTTGTTTTCCATCCACCAGTCATGTTGGAGACATAGGATACTAGAGACATGCAATTGATACCCTTGTTTAGTTTGTATGGAGGCAATGCATGGACTGTGCATAGTGGAGGGACGAGCATCAACACTTGCCTTTATACTGATAGACATGATATTTGATTGGGAAGATTGTTTCAAGAGTACATATCATTGAGAGACACCTACCCGATAGAGTGCTCTGGTAGGTTGGTGAGGTTTAAGATGTGCCGCGAGGCCAACCTAAGTTTTCCTGATCTTCGAGGGAGGTTCCTCTATGGGGTCCTTAGATTCCTGTAGCAACAATAGACATAGATATAGATGCATTGCAGCCAGTATAGTTGGGATGGAGGGGTGTAGCCAAAGATGCTAGGATGATAGTAGATTATGATGTATGGTGGGAACAACATAGGCTTGTGCCATATACAAATCCTAATCAGCTAGCACTTGTAGACCATTGAGGGATAGGCCCATTGGGTTGGTGTGGTGGTAGGGGAGGTGGTATAGGTTGTAGAGGTGGTAGAGGTGGAGGTGATGATGGCATAGGAGGAGGTAGGAGGGGTGGTCAACAAGGTTGACAAGGTAGTAGATGTCAGGGTGGAGATTTGTCACCTATCCATGAGAATGAGTAGGAGAGAGAGGATGTAGCTATGTTGGAGGAAGTTGGAGGAGAGGAGGTCGTCAGTAAGGAGGTGTTTAGGGAGGATGTTTCTTTAGAGGAGGCTATTGGGGAGGAAGCTTTCAGGGAGGAGGCGAAGTTGGATGCCCTTTATCTACTACGCGTAGGATACTAGAATATAGATGATTACCCCGAGGAGATGGGAGATCGGGAGAGGGAGCTCCAAGATTGGATAGTTGATGAGTGGGATATTGATGAGGAGAGGTCATGGCGAGAAGAGGAGGGTCCCATAGATCAATGACTGGTAGATTTGCAAGTCAAGGTGGAGGCCTTGAAGGAGTGAGTTAAATTTGTGATGGTGGAGAGAGATGAGATGCAAGTAGAGAGGGATAGTTCCTACTTGGAGAGAGATTAGGCAGTGGCATGAAGGCAAGAAAATGAGAAAATATTTTTGGAGTTTACATCTCTTTGCACTGGACCAACTGCAGCTATGGCTTGAGAGTTGGTTAGGGCTAATGAGAGAGAGAATTATTATAGAGATTTTTATGAGAAGGAGGTACCTTCTGAGAGACGGACTCCTTGTGCTTCTTAGATGCTTAGCAACATATCATAGACTAGGTCATTGCATAGTAGATCCTAGAGCACTGGTGGTGTCCTAAGACCTCACAGGTTAGGACCTTATGATAGACCACCTTCCACATAGTGATCATCAACACCTCCCCATTAGTCACCTCCTCATTCTCCACATGGGAACGATGGGAGTTAAGCATAGGGACTTGTTTTATATTTGTAGGCATCGTTTTGTGATTATAGAGCTTGCGAGCTCCATTTTGGGAGAAACATTTTGACATTGTATTGTGACACATTTTTTTTTAGCAATATATATATCATTTATGGCAGTGAATATATGATATGTAGTTTTTTATATGATTATGCAATCTTCCATATGATATGCAGTCTTCTATTTATGCATGTGTTATGGATGCAAATGTTTACTTTACGATGTTGATGCAACCTATGATATTATGTTGATTCTATATGATGATGTATACATTTAATTTGATGGTACTACGAATGTCATGTGTGGATTCTATGTTGATGATTATGAGATGCAATGTGATTTATGTATTTAAAATGGCATGTGAATGTATTTATTGTGAGAATATGATATGCATTTTATGATGGTGAATGCATGATATGTCATGGATTCCTATATGTGATGGATGTCTATATTATTTTTATTTTTTTTGATTTCAAATTCAACATATATGTATGATTTAATATGTATATATGTATGGAAATTCATGCCAAAACATAATATTCCTTGCATTAAATCATCATTGGGTGTTAAATGATACAAATTGACAACAAGCACCATGATATGAGATAGAACAAGTTGTACAAGGTCATCCACTTGCTAAAACAGATAGTCACTGACAAGAAATGTCCTAACTCATACTAAGGGTAAAGTTTCCCTAGTCTTTTTGTCAAGAAAAACCACAAAAAATAATCAAATAAAAGATGAGTCATGAGACATCATTGCTCCTCTAAATCCTTCATGGGACATCCTTGAGGAAGATAGAAACTTGACTCAAAGACAAAGCCAAAAGGTAGTCAACAAACAACAATCAAAGAAAAAGAGTCCCAGTACATCCTTGCTTCTCTAAATCCTTCCTAGGACATCCTCGAGAAAGCTAGTAACCAAACTCAAAGAGAAGGCCAAATGAAAATATAAGACAAAACAATCCATAATGTTAATAGCCAATAAAAATATTTGCCAAAATTTTATCATGTTTGTTGTTTAATTGATGTTTGATAAAGCCTAGTTTCAGAAATGACACATATCATATAAGACATCGAGTTTGGTTTCAATCATGTGACCAAATGTATAAAGAAATGATGATTGTTTAACTAAATGATCATTTCTATTTTTAGGAAGGACACATCCTGTATAAGACATAGATTGATTGTTTTTGTTATTGCTTTGGAAATTTGTTTGTTTGACTTGATGACCTTGTTGATTTATTTGTCATGTTGATGTGTGACTTGTCTTGATGTTATGAAAATTATTTGTGTTTGATGACAATGTTTAACTTATTTTGATTGACACAATGGACCCTAAAGGACTGATCTAGTGTGACCTCGGGGGCTCATTGATTGATGGCCTAGCCTATGCTATACATGCAGAGACCTCATAGTTCAACTAGAATTTGACCAACAAAACTGATTGAAAAAAAAAATGATTTATTTGAACATATCTAATGTGTGATAGTGAATGTGATGAACCCTAATGGATTGACCTAGTGCAGCCTTGGGGGCTCATCAATTGATGGCCTTTCCTATGTTATACATGTAGAGACCTCGTAGTGCGACATGACCATTGAATTTGTTTTATTGACAAAGAACTAAGTCATGATTTCATTATTTATTTGACAAATGTAAAGGAATAACCTAATGCTTTAGGGGCTCATCGACAGATGGCCTTGCCTACGTCTAGTCATAGAGGCAATGTAGTTTGAAAATGACAAAGACTGATTGGTGCGACTAACTTTGACTCTGTTTTTGGATTTTTAGGACATTTTGTGATGTTTTTGTATTTTTGACGATTTTATGTCCTTAGAACAACCATTGTAAGAACCAAATGATGTAATTCAAGTGTCTACCCCCAGTTGAGTATAAGACCAATTTACTATGAATAGGATGGAATGGGGATGTGAAGTGTGCTTGATGTCAATCGTTCCAAGTTATGAAAAGGACAACCATTTATTATAGGTGATATGATAGGGAATTCAGATTGGAATGATGGTAGACAAAGGAGTAGAGTTGACTACACATGGCATCCGTTTCCAAGGTTTTCACCATGGCACTTATCCAAAGCACCACCAAAGTGGTTTTCACTATTGGACAACTAATTTCTCTTTACTATTTTCTCAATTTTCCAATTTTTTTGATGTTACCAAGACACTTGTTTGTTAGGTTTTCACCTAGGTAACATTTTTTTTATTTTTCCATTTTTTTTGTATTTTTGATGATTAGGACAAGGCTCTCAGAAGCTATCTATAGAATCTCTTTAGATGAAGGTTATTGATTGGCACAGACGGTGGTTCTCCTTTAGGGGTAGAGAGTTGGTATGCTCCTAATCCAAAGGCTTCTGTGACAATATAAGGTCCTAGCCAATTTGGCTAAAACTTTCCTATTTTTTCTCTTTCTACTTGATTCTTTTGATTTTCCATTAAAACTAGGTCATCAATGTCAACATTTTTATTTAAGACTTTTCTATTGCAGTTGTGATGAAGATGATTTTGATATGCTTGAAGATGATCTAATACCTTTTGTCTTTGCTCATCTAGGAACTCTAGCTCATTTAATCTTAACACATGATATTCTTCATTGTCAATATGCCCTTTTAGAGATACCCTCAAGGAAAGAATCTCGACCTTAATAGGAAAGATGGCCTTAGAACCAAATACCAAGGAATATGGAGTGGCACTGGTGGGAGTGCAGATACTTTTGTTGTAAGCCTATAGGTCAGGGTTAAGCTAGAAATGCCAATCACGACTAGCATCATTGATAGTATTTTAAAGTATTATGGGGATTGTTTTGTTAGACACCTCAGCTTGGTTATTTCCTTGTGGCTAATATGGAGTGGAAAAGTGGTGTTGGATATGGAATTATTCAAAGAGGTGATAGACTTATTTTTTAAATGCACAACCATTATCTATGATTATGGATTGAGGGATGCCATATCAACAAATGATATAGTTAAGGATGGACTTAAAAATATGTGTTTCGGTAATGTAGGTCATAGGAATGGCTTCAATCCACTTGGTAAAATATTCAGCTATAGTAATGATGAATTTATGACCATTGGAGGATGTAGGATGTATCTTACCAATGAGGTTGAGTCCCCAATGGGAAAAGGGCCATGGTGATGTTATTGGATGGAGCTCTTGTGCTAGTGTGTGTATCAAGTCTTTGTGAATCTGGAATTGTTGACATTTCTTGACAAAGATGTATGAGTCCTTTTCCATTGTAGGCCAATAATAGCCCAATCTCATAATCTTCTTGGTTAAGGTGGGACTGCTAGAGTGGGATCAACATATACCCTCATGTACCCCATGCAAGGTTTCTTGCGCTTCTTCAATATCAAGACATCTCAATAGGGTATTGTCTAGGGCATGTCTATAAAGGGTATCTCCGATGATGGTATACTTGGAAGACTTATGGATAAATGTCCTATGTTGGTTGTTCAAGAGGTCAAGGGGTAATATTTTGGCATGAATGTATTCATATATGTCTTTGTATCATGGGGAATTGGGACCAACAATTTCACATACCATCTCCAAATCTAGGACATCAAAGGTAGGGACCAAAAGTTGTTCTAACAAAAACTCGAATTTACGCATGTTGCTAGGTATGTCCAAGAGTGAACCAATGGTTGTCATGGTGTTTTCTGCCCTATTCTAAATGTGAGCTATTTGTTGAAAGATGATGTCAAAATATTGTTTGAAACTATCTTCCATTCGCTCATATGTGGCAATCTTTTCATCTTTGGTTTCATAGTCATCATTAACTTGTCAGACTATCAGTTGAGAATCGCCATAAACTTGTAGATGTTTATTCTTCCATTTGATTTCCATTCATAAGCCTATTATAAGACCCTCATATTCTGCTATATTATTGGTGCATGGAAAATCAATTCTAAATGACTTAGGAATCATGTCACCCTATGGTGTGATAAACAATATGCTATCCCCTAAACCATGATTTGTGTGGGACCCATCAAAGTATAACTTTTATGTCATTCTTGTGTCAAGAGTGAAGATGAACTCATCAAGAAAAGCTAAAACTAGAGGATGATCTACCTTAATCGATGCATCTACAAGCTGGTCAACAATAACTTATCCTTTTATAGCTTTTCTTTCTACATACTAGATATTGTATTGACTGAGTACCATTACCCATTTAACCAACCATCCTATTAATGATACTTTACTAAGGAGATACTTCAAAGAATCTATATTTGCAACCAATATTTTTTTGTGGTTCAACATGTAGTGCCTAATTTTTTGAGTAGAAAAAAACAATACAAGACAAGCACATTCTATGGTACTGTAATTTAGCTCATAACCTACCAAAGTGCAACTGATATAGTATACTTTCCTTTGATGGCCTTCATTATAATTTTGTGAAAGTAAGGCTCCTAGCACTGACGTAGTTATTGAAATGTAGAGTATCAAAGGTCTTTCATCATCAAGTGGCATTAACACTGGTGGTGTAAGTAGGTAATCCTTGATCCGTTGGAAAGCTTCTTGGAATTTACCTATCCATACAAACAGTACCCCTTTTCTAAGTAGACACTAGAAGGGATTTTTTTTATCTACTAATTGTACTATGAATCATCTGATAGATTACAGTCTCCCTTGTATTGTCTGCAGTTCACTTATATTAGATGGTGGAAGCATGTCCATTATAGCTTTCACTTTTGTTGGTTCCACTTCAATGCCTCATCTAGAAATAATGTATCCTAGAAGTTTTCTTGATTGCACACCAAATACACATTTTTTAGGATTTAGCCTCACTTTGTATTCTTCTAGTCTTTGAAAATATTATCTAGGACTCGTAAGTGATAATCTCTTTTCAATGATTTAGCTATCAAATCATCCACATAGTATTCCATGGGAGTGTGTATGAGATAATGGAAAATAGTTGTCATGACACATTAATATGTTGCTCTGACATTTTTAAGTCCAAAGGGCATGCCATTCCAATAATAATTCCCCCATGGACATGTGAAAGTTGTTTTTTGTTGGTCTTCAGGTGTAATTTTGATTTGATTATATCCTAAGAAATCATCCATGAGGGATAAAATTTCATATCCTGTTGTTAGCTCCACAATTATGTTAATATTTGGTAGAGGAAATTCATCTTTAGGACATGCTTTATTTATATCTGGGAAGTCTATATAGATGTGAATTCCCCCTATTGGTTTCATCACTTGTACGAGATTGGAAATACATTCTCCATAGTCAATTGATCTGATAAAGCTAGCATCCAATAGTTTCTTTAGTTCAACTTTGACTAATAAAGCAATTTGTGAGTGCATTTTCCTTAATTTTTGCTTCACTAGTTTAGCACTTGGTTGTAATTGTAAATGATGCAAAAACAAGTCAGGATCTAGTCCAGGCATGTCAACATATGACCATGCAAAGTTAATCTATCTTTCTGTGAAGAAGTTACAAAATTTAGGTTGTTTTGTTTTTGTCAAAGATGTTGCAACATAGATTAGCCAAGGATTATCTTTAGTGCCTATGTTGATCTCTACAGGTTCTTCAACCAACATGTGGCTTTTCCTGAGCAACAGGGATAATTTTCAACCCTCCATCCTTGGGTGCCTCAGAGATGTTTTTTCCCTTAGATGCATCCTTATCTTTTACTTTTTCATTATCCAAAGGTGCCTTTTGGTTCTAACCTAGGGACTCATCATTTTTATTTTATCTCATTTTTTTTCTTATTTTTTCTAATTTTGCAACTGGAGGGTTGAACGGATTCACCAAAATAAGCCATGTTATCCAATTCTATTGTAAATCCAACCTTATGGTCACCACTAGGTATGCCTTCTCGTAGTCCCATGAACTCAACTATTTCTTCGTCATTCTTAAAGACATATAAGATGAGGGTGTCTTGTTGATCCCAATCGATAAGCTAGGGATATACTAAGGGCATGTCATCATCATAAGTATAAAAGTTCAAAGGAGCCAAGGTAAAGGTTAAGTTGTTGACATAGTCACAAAAGTTTCTTACCAAATCCTCCTTATTCTTTTTCTTGGGAATAGGTAGATTTTGAGATGGGCCCATTGTCAAGATTTGGTTATTAGAAGTGGATTTGTTAGGTCCCCAAGAGGTAGGATCAAGGGATTCCCAAAAGTAATGTTTGATCCATTCCTCTTTTTTAAAAGACATTTGTGGATGGGAATTTGATGGATTTTGTGAGGAATTAAGCATTTGGTCAAGTTCCCAAAATAGTTTATCGAGATCGATGAAAGAGGTGGAGGAGAGGGAATCCCACTCATATTCATTCAAGTTGGGGGAAACATAGTAGCATTGGTTAGATGGCTCATTGGATGTCTTGATAACTTCAAAAACACTTACTTCCTATTGTGATGGTGCTAATGTACTAGAAATTCCAATATGGAGTGGTTGAAACCCAAGCCCTAGGCCTTTTGGCCATTTAGAGACAATGATAGGTTTAATCCTCTCATTCTAATGTAATCCTAACTTGCTATTTCCATTATATCCTTTGTCTTGCATGATCTTGAAACCTTTTCCATATTGATCTATGGGTATCTATGTAGGAAAACGAGGTTCCTCATTGTCTTCTTTGTATAACCAATAGGTCACATCTTCTTAGTTTATAAATTTTTTACTTAGTTCCCCCCATTTTGTGAGTCATTATGGGAGGGACATGTATGGTGACCACATATTGTCTCCTATCTACTGTTGGTAAATTGTATGATTTGGGAGGAACCAAATGGCTGACACAATAATATGCTTTCATATGATACTCTCCACAACCCTTATCTTGGACCTAGACCTTAGGAGTGGAAGGTAATGATTGGGAAGTAGATGTTTTGGAAAGAGTGGATGTATCGATATACTGGGTTGAGTTGGATGATGAAGCCTCCTGGTTTATAGGCACCTATCATTGGGGTACCCCTCATAGGTTAGTGTAATATTGGAAAGGATCAGGATACCATTTATCATGATCTAAGTGCCATTGTATGGGGATTAAAGACATTGATGGTAAGTGGAATGGATAGATTTCATAGCATGTATACATGGTCTACTTGTAAAAGGTTATATCGGAGGACAAGATCCAAGACTTGGAAATTAGTATCCATCGCCACAAGACCAATTCTGATGGGGAGTGTTACAACTCCTTTAGATGATCATTCTTCATCATCATATGCCTTAATGAAAATGCTCTTAGTAGTTTCCAAACACACCTCTAAGAAGCCTAATGCCTTAACTAGTTTCAATGTGTGAAGATTCAACCCTGCTCTTCCATCTACCAAGACTCATCTAACTTTCATTTTATGAATAAGAAATTCGAGGTGCAAAGGGTCATTGTGGTTCTTCTTCTTGATTGCATAATATTTTATAGAGAAGGTAGCATGATGAGATTTGATTAGGTATCCTACCATCTCTTGGAAACAATTGACATCCAGGTTATTGGGGATGGTCATGCTTTGCAAATCTTTGTCTAGAATAGCTCGATGATCAGGTGATATACTCAATAGTTCCAAGATAGAAATTTGCATTGGGGTCTTCCCCAACTAGTTAAGTAAATTGTACTAAGGCTTGGAGGACTGTGGTTGTTGTTGTGATGGAGGGCCTTGGATGGTTATCTTGGTTCAACAAGTGTTCACAGCACATTTAGGAGTCTTCTTTATGGTAATAGTGTTGATATGTTCATCGATAGCTTGAATGTGATTTATGATTGGGCCTTGGTTATAGTCACACTTGACATTACCATAGTTAGGAAAATTATTGGTCTTATTTCCCAAACTGGAAGCTTTTTCTTTTCCATGGTCATGTAATGGATCAGTAAAAGCGTTGTGATCACTATTTGAGGATGTTTCTTTCTATCCATTAACTTCAATAGTTTTGTTCTCCACAAGATCTTGTATAATGTTCTTCAACTTTCAATAATTTTGTAGACTGTGTCCCTTAGTTTGGTAGAAATCGATAAAAGCATTTTCATTCCACCAATAGAGTTTAAATTGTCCTAGATCATATTTTCTTGGCTCTTGAAGTTGTATGAGGTTGTGCTGCAATAGTTGTTTAAAGAGTGATTCAATTGGTTCCCCTAGGGGAGTGAATTTGTGTTTTGGAAACCTCCTTTGTGGTCATGGTTGTTGGGTGTTTTAGATAGCATTGGTAGTTTTATCGATGTTGTTGAGTTTTTTGTTAGAGGGGTTGTGTCCTATAAGTGTAATTATTGGTCCCGATTGTAGGGTTTTAGCATCTACAATCCCATCATTGGTTACATTTTTGTTTCAAGACTAAAATTTTCTCCTTTGATTAGGGATGTTTTGAACATTTGGATTTCTATTTGACAACTTGATTTCAAATTTTTCAATGGGATCCTTTTCAAGTATTATACCCTTTTCTACTAGTTCCACAAAAGAAGTGCAACAGTATACTCTTAAGTCACTTCTCAATTTTGAATTGACGTTTTTGAGGAATATGGTGACCTTTTTCTTTTGAGGTATTTCAATAGGGCATTGACTAGCTAGACTCCTCCATCTCTGGAAGAAGGTGATAAAGTTCTCTCCATCTTGTGTGGTGTGACATAAGGTTGCTATTGTGATTTCATTGTCAATGTTAAAGGAAAAATGTTGAACATTTTTTTTAGCAAGTTCACCCCATGACCTTATACCATATGGAAGTTGAGAAAACCATTCAAGTGCTATTCCAACAAGGCTTCATGGAAAAAGTCTCATGAGATACATGGGGTCATATGAAATATCTACGCACATTGTGGAAAATTCCCTTATATGTTCAATAGGATTACGCTTCCCATTATACTTAGGAAAGTTTGGTGTAACATATACATGTGGGGAGGATGTCATGTGTAGGGATTTGCCAAAGGGAAATGGACATAAGTCTTTTGCTAAAAAAATATTTTTTCTAGACTACCATATTGTCCATTTGTTGTTGAAGGGCTTGCATTTGTGTTTGTAGAACATCCACTTGTGTCAGTGATGTGTTAGTTAGATTGTTGGGGTCTATGTAAGTTTTTTGGAATCCAATGTTGTGTGACATGTTTTTCTTCAGTGTTGGAATGAAGGGTGGATTTTGATTTGGAATGTGAGAGAAAAAGTTTTGGTTTGATGTTGATTGATTGGGAACATGAATGTTTTGCGAAGGATTGGGTTCACTTCCATGTTGCATGGAAGTTATGTTTCTTGTTTGTGAGAACCCTATTTGTGGTATGGAAGTGGTGGTGTTGATGTTGCGTATAGCACTTGTTGTCTTTATGCTAACTTTAAGCCTTTTTCTTCTAGTATTGGTGTCGAAGGGATTTGATGATGACTCCCCTATGGTAAAATTAAGGCCTTATGTCATGCTTGATGTACCAAATGGTGATGCATGTACTATTGTGGAACTCTGTGTAGGTACTCTAAATGGTATAGCTACAGTTACTTGAGGGATAGAGGCACTAGATGTGATCATGTTTTTCCATTGGGTAGATGAAGTTTGCAATGTGTGAATGTCAAATCTAGCATGTAATGTGGCACCTTCTACTAACAATTTTTCTAGATATCGGTGAGGATCTTGAGCCAAGTATTCATCTATAAAAGAGGAAAATTCTAGTTCTTGGGCAGTAGCATCTAAGTCTTCAACTATAACGCATCCTTGTTGATCTCTAGTGACAAATTTTTCCAATAAGGTTTTGTGAGGTCTCGATGTCCCTGATGGGGGATTTGAAAATGGATTGACAAAGTCTTCTGGATTACCCATTTCTCTTTGTTTCCTTTTGGGCCTTGTTTCAACCATGTAAGATATGCTCAAAATATGGATTATACAAAACTATGTCTATGAATGATATGATTTTAGTCTACGTTTTTTGAATTTTTTTGGATATAAGGAATGAATGCTAATGCAACTATTTTTTTGGTCTTTATTGGAAATAAGGAAAGTCTAAAATGATGTTGTCCTAGAATGACTATGCCTAAGTATGCAAAAGTGTAGGAAATATTTTAAAAGTAATCAATTTTGGGAGATTTGAAAAGAGGTTACCAACCATCTAAAGTTTAACCAAGGCCTCAATTTATTTTGTCAAGGGACCTTTTGCGAGGCTAAGACCAAGAGATAAAGTGAGCTCGCAAACTAGACTGATGAGATGGAAAGACTCATGAAGATGACAAAAGATATGTGTGACAACTGACTAGGTTCAATGACAATTTTCATTAAAGCAAAGGTTTATCCAACATATGGAAAGTTTGCCTATTCTAAAATCTGCAAAGGTAATTGTCTTAAAAGTTTGATTGATTTGAGGGTAACTAGGATTCCTAAAATGTAACTAAGGTTTGCAACTAGTGTGTCTATGGCTAAATGATATGAAAATATGCAATCATGGCAAGTATGCACGAAATCTTTCTGGTTTTTATTCAGTAATCACCGTGAAAGGATAATCATAGACTAGTTTTGACTGTTTGACCTTAGACTGTGATAGTGAAATTCATTTTTCTAGTTATCAGGCAACTATGGTTCAAGTTAGCAGATGTGTTGTAGAAACTAACACATGTGGTTTTCAGTGTTAGATGTGGTTTACTAGTAAACATTTTCTCAGGTCTATGACAGGTAGATGTGTCATTCTAGACTACAAATCTGACTCATTAGATTGGATGAATCACAGGGGTTTTTAGATGTGGTTTTTCAGTCTTAGATGTTGTTATGGTTTGACACTTGTGACTCAGGATATTAGATGTGGTGTTTTATATAATAGATGTGACTCAGTAGGAAAGATGTGGGTTCCTAGTGTACAGATGCAACTCAGTTTGAAAGATGCAAGTTTCTGGTGTATAGATGCGACTCATTTTATAGATGTGGGTTTCTGGTTGATAGATATGGCTTAGTATGATAGATGCAACTTTCTTTGTGACAATTTTGGTTCATAATAGTAGATGCGAATCTCTATAGTAGATGTGGTTTACTAAAAATTTGTAGGTTAGACTCGTTCTAATTTTGATCAAATTTTGGAAAATAGAAGACAATCGTAAAATACTTTGTTTCGGTTTGATTTTGATGTGAAATTTTTTTGAATCCAAACATACAAATACGATCCTATGGTTGGCCAAGACAATATTTGTGGAGTTCCCACTTGGATTTCTCTAGCTACACTTATTCAGAGTGGATGATTAGAAGCTTGACCACAATGGCTCCCCTCCAAGATAATCACTTTTACGGGCCAACCAAGCTGTGGGTTCCCATGAATCAAACATGATAAATTCTTCATCTCTACTAAGAACCGCAAGTATGTGGGACAACTTTAGAGGTCTGACCTCTTGCACCAACAAATATAAGTATTTTGGTAAACTAAAAACAAATGGCTTTTAATAAAAGCACTCGTCGAAGTGGCTATGTGTGAGGCAAGATTAACTTGTCTGCATAACAAATCCACACATGTAATGCTAAGTTTTCCATTAGCATTCAAATTTGTATATTGATTGGGAGTAGCTTAGCTTTAGCTTCATTTCATGTTTGAGTCGCCTTTGGGTGAGTACTTTTTCCCACCAAGGAAGGCCCAGTTCTAGAGTCAATAAAAATTTCTCTTGTACCCAGGATTGCACAAGTGCACAAGGGGAGAGGATACTTTTATTATTGAATTGGGTTTTAATCTAACAAAATGTGTGAACAAACCAAACACAATGAACAATGATTTATTTTAAGCACCAAATGAGATATGATCTAATCTAATCAGATAATTTATTTCAAAATCAATCTTTGACAAGTGTCCTGCAAGACCACACATTAGAATTTCAAATTTTTGTCTTCGTCAATCATCATACAAACATAGTTTATATATTTTTCTTCTATGAATCATCCTACAAACACTATATTAACTCCACAAGATCATATGTTGCAAACTCTGAATTAGTCATAAATTTTTTTTGCAATTATTAAAACAAAAACTCAAAATTTTGGAAGTTAGAAAATTATTTTTTTAACCAATCAAATGCATCGTAGGAAGCAATAGATGCATCACACAGAGTTAGATGCATTGTTTTATTCTTCATATGTGGTTCAAGGGATCAAATGTGTCATTATGTACCTTTTCCTACAAAAAATCAAATTTTGTATGGATTTTTTTTCGAAGAGTATGTCTTCATGTCAAGTTCACCAAATGTAACATAAGGAAAATTCATAGATTAAGCAATTTAAAGCATCAACAAAACTTAAACCTAAGCTAACAATAAAGAACAATGGAATATAAAGCATGAATAAAAAAAAAGGTCTCACCAAACATCTATGTAATTCCATGAATAACCTTGATTGCACTTCTCCATTTTGTTGTAGTATAAATGCCTTCAAATTTCTCTTAAGTATGCAAATATGGCCTCATGATAGTGTTAATAGAAAAACATCAAAGATTTCAAAAGTTGCTTCCAAAACACATAAGATTCTGAGAGGAGTAATAATGATAGAGGTAAAGCCAATTTATAGAAAATATGATTTTCAAATGACAGGCTCAAATTAAAAGATAAATCAATGATTACGATTAAAAGATGTGACATGCAATAGGATTAGGGTTGAATTAGTGTAAGTAATAAAGAATGAATGGTGGAGATTAAATTAAATAATAATTTAATCATTGGTGGAAACTAGTTGAGACACATAAGGATAAAGATTGGATGTAGAAGATAAGATTGAAATAGAAAGAAGATAAGAATAAATTAATTAAATAATTAAATTTATTTAATTAATAGAGGTTTGCACGTAAAGGATAAAAATAAATCTAGATAATAGATTGATTAACCCAAAAAGTCTATTTGTTAAAGATAATTAGATATTAAATCACCAACTAACTAAATGATCTAATTTAGATCTAGACATAAGTGATAAATGACTAATTAGATAACAAAGAGATTATCTAATTATAGAGGAATATGCTAAGGATAAATCTTTTTATGAATTAAACAATGATTTAGTTCAACACTCAAGATTTTGAGATTAAATTAAATAAACAAATATTTATTTAAATAAAGAGAGAAAAGGCTAAGGAATAATTAAATAATTAAAGTGATTATTTAATTATAGTTGAAAGTGTCGTAGGAGTAAATTAAATAATAGTTTATTTAATTTTAGAAAGAATATAAGTTTAATTAGTGACGTAATTAAATAAATAATATTTAATTAATTAATCAAGATTGAATAAAGGTAAGAATGAATTAATTAAATAATTAAAGTTATTTAATTAATAGAGGACAAATGACTTTAGAAAATAATTAAATAATTAACATTACTTAATTATGAAAATGAAGATAAGAATTGTGATGAAATTAGAGTTGTAGGCCTAAGACAATTTTTAGTGTCTACAACTATATTAAAAATGTGATGATGAAATTAATTATGCATTGCTGGATTTAAACCCAAGTGTGTCACTGAATTTATCAATGGAAATACAATATTTGCAAACACAAAAACATGGGAATCTAAAGAGAAATTCATCAAATTCAATTAGTATAACCCTCCTTCTAGAACCAAAATGTGACCAATGTCATAGTACAAACTAAATAAAATAGATCCACATGAATTCAAAGCCTATTTAACTCCCTAATCAATGATCCCAATAAGATATTCAAAATTCAACAAAACTGAGAAACCATTAAACTGACATGATATAAGCATGAAAGCATAACAAAATCCTATTCTAAGACCTCAAATTTTATCCTATTGGGGGAGTTGTGTCACATTGATGTGGAATGGTGACCCTTTCCCAATCCCTTGGATAATATGAGCTAGTTTGAATCAGTTTTATTGAAGAAAACTGAAGAAACCATTGAGATGTGTGTGAAACATGATGCAAAACTACATTAATATGATAAAGATGAATGCTAACTACTAAAATGATAGATAAAATGGATGCAATCTATGCTAAATGTTAACTAACCTCAAAGATAGAAGCTATAGATTCAAATAATGCTAAAATGTATACAAACTAAGTTACCATGGAATCCAATAATGGATGCTTAAGCTAACTATGTGTGAAATTAATCTAATATGCTAAAATAAAAGTGTTCAATATGGATGCAAGTGAGTATGAATTTTAACAACATAAGTTTTTCTATTAAAGATTGATCCATTTCTCTCCAAATAGTGATCTATTTATAGGAGAGCAAATGAAAAATAAAATGCTCAAATCGATTTGATCAATCAACGGTCAATATTGGATGAAGGGTGAAGGCATTGATTGAGGATATCCATGATCAAAGTTGAAAGTTGACAAGGATCAACTAATCTAATCAATGGTCCAAATTAGCTTTCAACAAACACATTTCCTAAGAATTAAGAAGAGTTTAAGAGATTTTTGGAGGAATGAGTGCACAAAAGAGGATATTCCATAGGAATATTCTCTTTTGAAGGAATGTGTAAAGGAAGAATATTCCAAGAATATTACCTTGCAAGTGGGAGGTTGAGGATAATTATCAATTTAGTTAATTAAAACTAAATTTGAATGTGCAAGATGGAGAATAATAGGATATTCATTAAATTATGGATTTATTTAATGAAAAGGGGAATGCAAAATGACATTTAATTAAATAGTTTAGGATTATTTAATTAAATAAGATGACATACGGGTTAAATTACATAATTTGATTGATTTAATTTAACACGGTGAAATGTTAGCACGAGAGGGGGTGAATTAACCCAATGAGGTCAATTAGATTATTAGATGAAAAAAAAAGGAGTTTGATTAAATAACTAAGTTAATTTAATCAAGAAAGTAAAAAGTTGATGGATTTTAGGATGAAATGATGTTAACTTACTAGATTCAAGTGTGTAGTATCATTCAATACATTTTTAAGTGTCTACAATGATTATGAAGAATTTCAAGTTCAAGATAAAATATCAAAATAATAGGGGGGATTTTGAAAGAGTGATTATGTGGGGATGGAAAATGATAATATTTTGGTCAAGGAAATTAGGTGTAAAATAGTAGGGTTAATGATGGTTAGAAAGTGGTTGAGTTGCATAACATGTTAGACTAATAAAGAAACCCTACAACATCATTATCAGGAGACTTAGGTTTTGTGGCCAAACATAGGCATAGTTTTAGAGGACACAAGCATAGGTATTTTTTATAGAATTGCAAAATGACAGTGATGGTATGGAAAATAATAGGTGCAACTTTTTACAGAGTGGGCATGGGGATTTTTGGTGAAGGTGCAATAGTTTTGTCATAAGCACAATTTTATAGTCAAAGTGTTTTTGAAAGAGATATATCAAACAATAAAAAAAATGGCCAAGATTGTTAATTTTTTGTAGGGTATGGTAAATCCTCAGCCCCTTGGTTGATTCATTTCTACTAGTATTGCACCAGAAGATACTCAAAGCACTTGTTCACAAATCTAAACTAACTAGGTGTTTTTATAGACTAGTGTAGGCCCACCACCCAAGAAAGCTTGGGTTAATAATCCTTGATACTTTGGTGATGCACCCTTTCTCATGAAAGTGGATAGGTAGAGATCTAGTGACATAGGGTCATCAATGGATGCTACAGACACACCTTCTCTCTCTCTCCCTGGGAGACTTTCAATCCCACTCAAATATTTCTATCTCAACCTACGGGAGTATGCGGTGAGTAAATTTAGGGTATGATCCACATCACTTGCACTACAATAGCTACATTTGAAGGCCTTATATAGGTTACACAATGCTTTTCTATGGTGTCCTCTAAACACCAAGAGGTTGCATGAGGCACAACCATAAACACTAGTTCATCACAAGTGTGGGACAAAAACTTTTGATAGGAATGCCCAGACTAGCCCTTCACTTCTAGCTTGGAATGACCCTAAGCATCATAGCTTCATCAATTATGATGCAACTAGATTGTGGTACAAATTTAGTTCTCCCCCTTTTTATACTTCGTTGGTAACATGTGGATGAGGTTATCCCTTAAGGTGATGAAATCCATAGGTAGGCCCCCTAAAGGGAAAGGTATGCCAGGTGATTTTAATCCCCAAGATCACACAAAGTGCAAGGGGAGAGCATACAAACAAAACTAGCACACCTTATGTTTACCTAGTGAAAAATACAAAATAGGGTGCTCCTAGGGTTTCAAAAAATGGAAAGGTGGATCCAAAGAGGCAAATGGGGTCCTACATCTCTAATTTCATTAGAAAATGAGATCACCATGAATAATTGACTAACTACACTTAGGAGAATCAATTCTATGAGGGAATATTCAAATTTCCTTTTTTGTGTCAGGACAAGGGTCTAGGTCAAACAACACTTTGGTGAGAAATATTAAAAATGGAAAATCAACTCCAAAATGCAATATATCACTAGGAATAATAATATTAAGCTCAATACTAATAGAACCAAAAAAATAATGCAAATCAAAGAGAAAAAGAAGCATGTGTACCAGTCACCAAAATTTTGTTTCTAAAGCTAATCTAGGACTCATTTTTCTAGGGGTGGATGGGTTCTGAGTTAGGGTTGTTTTACAACTTTCAAGAGCCTCAACTACAAATCTAAATCTTCCAATTTTTCTAGGTTTCAGGATTGGAAAGTCGGAAAAAAATTTTGTAAGTTATTTTTTGTGAGATGACAACTTTTATGACAAATTTTGCAACTTTTGACAACTTCAATTCCTCTCTTCAAAGTGTCTCCAAGATTTCTTCCACCTAAATCTACAAACACAAACAAAGACAATTTTTTGTTTTTTTGGTGAACTGGGGTTTTCCTTGGTAAAACTTTTTTTTGATAATTAAACCTTGAAATGAAAGAATGAAACATAGAGGAATGATGAATGAACAAATTCAATGTTGTAACTCACCAAACCCTTGATTAAACCTTTAAAGGATTGAAATTGTGATGTTGATCTTGCATGAAATGGCTTCAATGGATGTGGATCTTTATGCTTGAATCTTGACTTAAAATAATACTTGGATTATATCTTGAAACCTACAACACAATGTTAGCTCCAAAAACATGCATGATTGAACATAACTTTTACATGATGAATGAATCTTGATTGTTGCAACAAGGGTATGTGCAGGATCATCATGGAAAAAATAGGCCCTTAAGTGTCGATTTTTTTTGAAAAATTAGAGTTAGGCAACTTGATGTAAAAATTTGAATATGTTATCTATATTATTTCAAAAATATGCAAAAATAGAATCTATAGCAAATTAAATGTAGTTTCTAAACTACTAGGTTTATTGAAAAAAAAAATCTATTTGGTGAAAATTTGTAATTTCAATGCAGTAGTACTTAAATTTTAGGGAAAAAATATGTAGGTGTCTATTTGACAACCCTAACCACAATAAAATGATAATATTTTTTTATAATATTTTAGATATAAGTAGATGATTCATGTCCTAATGTGATGCATATTTTTTTGTAATTTTTTTCCTAGTAAATAATTAATCATGACTTTTTTATTACAACTTTTAAAACGTATAAAAAACTGTATGTCTAACCACCTTAACTTGGTCAAAACTTCATGAAATTCACTTTTATTTTAATCCTATAGTATGTGAAGCATAGAATGTGACACATGTTTTGGATTTAAAAAGTGTGATATCGTTTGAAAGCTATAGATGTTTTTCAATCAGCCTATCAATCAAGACTTTAGTCATAATTCAAATAGAAAATGAATAATAATTATTTATGAAATTCAAAGTAAAACATAATTTATATTGGTGGAAAGCTAAGAATATCCTATAAAAACCCTTTTCATTTCCTCAATTTTGGGTAAAAAAAAGTTGTCAGCCACATACCCGACACATAACCATCATATCACCACTTTTTGGCCCATCATGATCCCACACATACCCACAAATGATGAAGAAATATACTATTGAATTATCTTGATCGTCAACTTTACTATACTTTTTCTCACTTGAAAATATTGGATGAAACTTATTGAAATAACCTTATAATTTATAGATATGTATCCTTAATTTCCGGAAATTCAAATATCACAAGTTGACATTGAAACATAGATTTGAAAACATTAAAATACCACCAAAAAAATAATTTACATTTAGGTACTAGGTCTAAGGGAGGACCCATTTTCCAATGGACGAATGGGTCTTAGGTCTCTAAACCTAAAACACACATTTCTCAATGAGAAGTGTTATGTTAAGGCATTAATGAATGTCATATTTCCTCTTTGGAAAATGTGATAAAATAGGCTTGGTAAATGAATTAAAGGGCCAATTAAGGAAATATTAAGCTCAATTAACTAAGGGAGCCCTAAACAAGTTTGAAAGTGTAATGGAGTACACTTTGCAACACTAAACTAAGGAATTATTAAGTCCAAATTAACTAGGACAACCCAAAGAAGTGAGAAAATGTAAAGGGTTAAATTTTTTGTCACTACATTTAGCCCCCACATTAGTGAGAGGATGACTTTGTGCAAGACTCAAACTAAAGTAGACAATCAAGAGAGGTCTAATTTTACAATTTTTGGAAGGATAAGACCAAAATTATCAAGGAGGATGATCAAGCATCCAAGATCTATGTGTTGTGTGGTCTCACAACACACCCCCTTGGAAAAATGTGGACCCATTTTTCTTTTTCTTTCCTCTCGATTTTACTTGCTTTGGTGTTGTTTTGGGGGATTGGTAAAATTGCAAGTCTCATTTAAATTTTTTGTTCTTTACTTAAGTCCTTATTCTTTCCTGGATTTGGTGTCTTGGTATTTTCACAAAGTTTTATTAGTTTACCAAAAAACAGAATCCCAAAGTTGTTGTAGCTATGTCAAAGATGTATCTTTGATTGGTCTTTGTCCCACCCTATAAGTCATTACCAGGAGGTTGTCAATACTAGTGGTCATTTTTTTTCCTACATTGGTTAACTTCCAATGGTTTCTTTTATTTTTCTTTAGCTAGAGGTCGAAAATCAGAGATTCTATTATGAAATGTTTGAATCACTTTTTCTCTTACTTTGACCTGGTTCTTGATTTCTCCCTCTACTCCTGATTTTATTTAAGCTTGAAAGTAAGTTCCTTGGTTCCTGCTAATATTTCCAAGGTTTAGTACTAAAGGTTTTTAATCCTAGTGATCATAAATGATCATGTATCTTAAAGGCCTTTGCCTCGTAAAAATCAATGTGACACAGAAGTACCATGTAAGCTTTTAGCACCATCTTCTCCTCTAGTAGTGAGCCCGTGCAGAAACCTAGGTGTTCATAATTTTAACCCTAATCCACCATGATTGCACCTTTATTTGAGAAATTAATGAAGGTGGTGAACTACACATGTACTAGGCACCACCTCGAGCATGCAGTTGCTTTTATAACACTCTACTTCATGGCATACTACAAATTTGTAAAGGACATTGAATGAACAAGACTGATACTATGGCATGCAAGAAAAGGTAAATTTTGAGAAACTAAGAACACAACTACCAATGGTTTCAAGGTTGCATTCTGAAAAGATTTTCATCATTAGAAAAACTAGGTATTCCTTGAATAACATAAATTTTGTCAATCATTTTTACGCATGAAAATCTCAAGAAATTGGTATTTCCCTTAATAATTGAAATGTTGATTATTTTGATATAAATTTAACCGAATGGTGAAATGAAAATTTTGTGAATTTTTAAAGATAATTAGTTAAATTTAACCCTAACACGCACACAAGGCACATATTTAAAATGCAAAACATACCAAAAAAATGAGTACTTCTGAAGCAAGACCAAAAAATGAATTCAAATACTACACGTCACAAGCTACACCAATTGGTGGGATAGTTAATTATATTCATATGGGATGGTCCTCTAATGTTGAATTCTTCGCATGGGAGCAACAATAAAATGCCTCTTAATGAGCAAATAATGTTATAGCAAGTGGGTTTCTTTTAGTAGGAGAGTTTCCGCCAGCAATGGAAACCCCTGAACTGGTTATGGAATGTTTAAACTAGTACAACATAGACAAAAGAGTCATTGATAAGGAGGGAAAAACTTATGAAGATCTCTTTAAGAAAGGAATTATATATACATTTGGGATTCCTACATTTACTCAAATGTACCCTATAGATATGAAGGTAAAAACTAAGACCTACTTAAGTGCCGAAGAGCATAATAGGAAAATTATGAGTACCCAATGGTGTCAAGAGGAAATTACAAAACTAAAAAATCCAATTCTAAGGTCTATGTTCAACCTACATGTTTAAGATATTATAACTATGCTAAGCAGGATAGTTGTATTACAAGATGCTAGTAAATTCGAGCCATGGATGTTTGTAATCATAGCTAAATTAATGGAAGGCCTTGTGCCACTGCATTGGGGAGGATTTATTAGCGACAAATTGCATGATCAGAAAAGGAAATTTCCAAAGTCAAGATTTTTTTCTATATCTTCATACGTGATCTACTCTTATGCCTTAAGGGAAAATAAGCAACTGTTGAAAATAATTGGTACTCTCAACATATAAGTAGAAAAAAGTCTAATATATGCCCATTTACCCTAAATTACTATTCATGAATATAGGGAGCATTATCAAAGAGTTAATGATGCATCTTCCATGAAGCTAGTTAGAATAATGGAAGGTGACAAAGCTAAAAGATTATCCTTGGAAGCAAAAAGTGTTGTTAAATAGGTTGGAGGTTGGTACATTTAGTTTCCCACTTTCACCTATATTAAGGTGGAAGGATTTCAAGGATATCCTTTCATGTTGCCCAGGTACCCTATAGATAAAATAGTGTTACTAGAATTAGTAAGATAGTTGAAGTCGTCTCAAGCTCTTTATAGTGTGGCTCATAAGAAGGCTTCCCTTAAATTTCTAATCATAATAGCAAACTACAAATGCAATGTAGTTAAAGTAGCCAATTTGTGTGAAGAGGAGTTAAAGATGTACAATTTGGAGTACTTTCCACTCTAAAGAAAGAACTATGACCCATAAGGGAATATTTGCAAGAATATAGTTGGTAAACATGCTCATGTTCAACATTTAGAAGACTACTGGCTCAATTGTGATGATGAGCATAAAGTAAGAAAAATAAAATATGAAAGGTTGTCATTACAATCTATGCAAATTATCAAGATTCATTATATTCTAGATCAATTAGAGGAAGATGATGGAATAGTGTTGAATTAAGCTTATAATGAAAATAGATTCTATGATGAACCTATTCCAGATTCAGACTATGAAAGTAGAGAAATAACATCTATTGAGGAATTCTCTGAACTAGTTCTATTGTAGACTCAATATTGGATAAATGATTTTTCTAAATCTTTAAGAAAAGTAGGAATAAGGACCACATACTCATTAGATACAAGAAAGAAACAAACAGAAGAAAATGAGTCTGAGCATGTGGAACCTGCCAAGAAATAAAGAAAAGTTGGTAAAGCAACTTTTGCTATACATATTGAAGAAATAACCTTTGAGGCTCCAAGCCTAGGAGTTTTATTAAAACTAGGTGGTTAGCCTAAAGAGGTCAAACCAGGTAAGGTTCAAACAAAAATGAAGTCAAAAGTGGCATCTTTTTCCACAAAAAAACCAAAGATTGGACCTATAACTGATAAAGAGGTAGGAATGACAGAGAATACTGTTATACAAACAAGTTCTACATTATTTACTTCTTCCCCTTCAATTAATATGGCTACTATAAAATAGACACTAGGAAAAACTCTTATGGTTTTAGATGAAGTTTTTGAGCTAGATGAAACTCAAATTAAGGAATAGATGGATAAATTGGGTGTCATGTGGGAATTAGTAAGAGAAAATAAATATTAAGATAAGCCCATGGTACAACTAGTGGTGAAAGAGATTTAAGATACAAGGTTAATTTCTATTAATGTTGAAGAAGAAGAATTCATATGAGGAAAACTCGCTTCAGAGGCGAGGAACCCTAAAGTTCTTGAAATGGAAAAAGGGGAGACTACATGATAGATTCTTATTGATGATATTGTTATTGAAGATACCTTTTATTCCCAGCCTTCGCTAGGGAATGATAAAAATGATATTGATCAACCATAGGTTTTTGAAAAGTCAAAGGACGACTAGGTTGAAATTGAAAATAAAGAACCTTCACAAAATTCAGGTGATAGGGTCAGAGATGAAGAGAATCCTTATGTGATAGGATATGAAGAAGGCGATGTCCTAGGAATTGATACTAAACACCTGGCTGGATAGGAAAATATAAGTCTTGGAACTAAAGAGACAGTGTTGAATCTTGGTAATCCAAAATCTATGCTAGAGAATGCTGAAGATGTTCTGATTTCAAAGGATGTAATGGATAAAGAAGAAAATGTAAGAGAAGAAGTTCCTAAGCATACTAAAAACTAGGAACAAAGAAATGTTATAGAGGTAGAGCACAATGAATATGCACCTGATTGGTTAATCAAAGAATTATCTTCCCCATTAGAAGTGGAATTGGTACCTTTGGATCTTAGAAGTTTAATGCAAGAAGTAGAGACTCCTAAACCTAGGCGAAGAGATAAAATGAAACATTTCATGGAAAAGAATGCAGATTGAGGTAGAACACTCCATATAGCTACTCCCATAGTAGATAAAAACAACAATGATATAATACCTAAGGAGTATAATATAACAAGCATCAATGTTGGAAAATCATCCTAGACAAAAGAATTAGAAGAAATGAAGTTGAATTTGGATACAATTGTTGCAAGGGTACAAATAAGTAAACAAAAGAAAAGAGAGTTGAAAGAATAGATTGCTAGCCTAGAGAATTTTGTAAAATCATTAACCCAATTTGGTCAAGCACGGACCGAATTTCCCCAATATCTAGTACTCATGTCATAGGAGTAGGTGAATGCTATCGTATCAATTTTCCACAAGATGAATGTATTTGAAGAATGGATTGAGTTTTTGGTAAGGCAACGAGAACACATTAAAAATGTAATTAGGAAGTATAAGGAAGCACACTGTTGGTTTGAAAAATCTAGAAGATTGGAAGGAGAATGCATATTTTCTTGGGAATAGGTTGATGCTAAGAGGAAAAATGTAGAAACTCTCATTCAAAAGAATATCCAAGAATTGATAAGAGAAAAGATAATTTTAGAACAAGAAGTTCCATTATGTGAGAATTGGAAGAAACATTTAAGTTAGGAAGGTGGCACTTTTGTAGAATGTATAGAAGGATTTGAAAAGGTCGCTGAGATGTCTAGTAAATTGATTGATAAAGATAAAGATTTCATTGAAGTGTTAGCACAACATGATTGTGATCCCAAGACACTAGTACAATAGGGTAAAGAAGCAAAATGTTTTAAGGAATGGATTGAAAGAATAAGTAAAGACCATGTTTAGTTGTTAAATCAAGAATTCATTGATGAGATCATACATTTTAGAAACACTCTTATTAGGTATGAAATAGAGAAAATGCAGAGGAATGCAAACATCCTCTAGATATCATAAGACTACACCAACATCAAGTATACTTGGAAGGCGATCCAAGGAATTTCAAAAGAGTGCACACCAAGATATTAACTACTTTACAAGAATATCAACTAAAGAAAAGTGAATAAGGGTTCCCAAAACCGAAACTCGAGATGATATAAGTATCAGATATTGGACACCAAAAGTGTCATAAACATATATTCCTAAAGTTAGTTTTGTAGGTTGTTCATGGTCCTAGTAGAAGTTACTTGTCTAGTATTCTAAGGGATGTTGATAGCCTAATTTTGTGTAGAGCATTGCATACCAGAGTTTGGAGTTCAAGGTTGTTGTTGTTGAAGGAGTCAAATCTTTGAATTTTTCTAGAAGATTCTAATGACAACTGGTAGATGCCATGTGCTACATTTTGATTTTTTGTTTCTAATACTCTTGATATAATTTAAGTTTAAACTCTTGAGGCCTTGTTCATATAAAAGGATGTATATTGATTTACCTTTATTTTAAGTTTAGAATTTGTGGATGTTAGAAGAGCCAAAACTTCTCTAAGTTTTGTTCATTTTTCCTATTTTCTGAATCATTTCAAATCAAAAATTCTATGAAAATAGAACTTAATCAATATTGATCTCATGTATCTTTTGTAGTTGGTTTGTTCATTTAGGTGAACAAGACTATATGTTGCACCATTTAAGGGTGCATAAAAAACCTAATCGATGTCCAAACTAAACTCCTCTCATTAAAAACTTGCATCATGCTATGCCTAGTTGTCAAGAAATCTAGTGAAGTATAGAGTAGTTTGCTTTGATTTGATTAAATATTGGGGCATGCATGGAGAGTACCTAAGAGAAATTTTATTTTTTTAGTATTTTGATGCTTTATTATAGATTAGATGTTAAATTTTAGAAAATGTCCCAAAAAAGAGATGAATGAATGGAAATATTATTGAAAATATTTCATTTCTATGAAATTGTTGAATGATTAAAGCTAAATCTACTTAAGTGATAGAAAATTTATTAAATGTTCATGTAATATTATTTTAAATCTATTGATTTCAAGAAATTATTTTATTATCAGATTGAAAATATTTCATTTGATACCTATGATTCCTTTAAGAACTACATATAACCATATACCCCTCAATATTAATAGTACTATCACATCATACCCTAAAGTGAACCTAGTACATGGTCAAGACCTAACTACCAGAGCCTTGGGATTAAGCTAAGTCAACCTTTCCCTTTTACTCAGACTTTTAGGTTGCCCTGGTTTAGTCTTTCAAGTAAAGATAGGTTCTTCGCAGTTTTCTTGTGAAGATTTTCTCTGCATCGTTGTTGTGACTAACATTGTCATCAATAGGAACTGGTGCTAAAAGGAGTTCCCCTTTGCTGTTATTTATGCTTCATTAGGTTTGAAACTAGATTTCTATAGATTCCCTAGATCATAGTCTAGTGGTCCTAGTGTGACTTTAGTCGAGCTTAGTGGTCGAACATAATCTAGACCTCAAAAATCTAGAAGTGTAAGTGGAAATTCACAAAATATGACTATTGTTATATCACCACTACCTCCCATAGTGATGGATTTATTTAACACAGATTCACTAATCCAATTTTCCGTATATAATGATTTATCAAAAAATCCTGAAAAATTGTGTCCTAAGTATTATCTTCACAAAGATGCAAAAGAACATATCATTATCTTTAAGGATACATGTTTTAGAGCAAGGATTCAACATGAAGACCTTGTATGTAGTATTTTTCCATATACTTTAAGTGTTTAAGTTTACTAGTGGTATATCAACCTGCCTCGTAACTCTGTTAGATCATGGCAAGATATGGAAAGTCTTTTTTTGGCTAGATTTAGAAGACTAGTTGATCCTTCCTTGTTATATCACCAGTTTTTTCAAATCAAAAGGTCCAAGGAAGAACCTATTGATGGTTTTTTTTGCACAACAACTCAGAAAGAATATAATATCCTATCTCTCTTGAAAGGTAAATCTCTATCAAATGGCCTGAAGAGATAACCCCAAGGTCTCTAATGTTAGGTGTTGACAATGCAATAAAATAGCTCAAAGATAATGTTAAAATTGTTGGTAATCACAAGGATCCTTACAAACAGATGTTGGAAGCTTCAATGTTCATCAAATATAGCAATGTATTGATGCTTTTCATTCCTAAACTAACCTAAATATTCAAATAAAGAGAAAACGATAAAAGGGTTTAAGAGAGATATCTATCCTAAACTAATTACTAAGATTAATCATGACAAAAAAATAGCATTTAAAATGGACCAACCCTTCAAACCAATTCCTACTAAACCTAGATTAAACCTGCAATATCATAGAAATAGTGCAATATCCTAAGGCATAAATATATTCAAAATATGAAGTATTCACATATCAAACTAAATTTGGTAATTGAAATGAATAAATACCCATAATTAAACTCAACACAACAAGATATAGGGCCAGACTAACTTTACACAATAAGCTACAATCAGGAAGCTACTAAAAGTATGGACCAAGGGTTGCTCAAACACTTAAAATACCATATCATGAACACAATTGAAAATGTAACTATTTCTAAGATCATTCAAAAATAACTTACTTAAATCAATATCTCAAAAATATGAAACAAAAGAACCATGCATATATGAATAACACAAAGACAGACACCAAATAACAATGTATTTAATTGTATTAGCTTCACCAAAGTTGAAATAATCCAAGTATATCAAGTATTGAAATTCCTCTTAGAGCTCTTAACTAAAATTCTAGGTCCTTTTCTAACTGTCTAACCTTAAAAAATGAAGGGAAAATACCAATTTATAGCACTACATTTTAGGGAAGCCCAAATTAGGGTTTACATCTTAGGTCTACTAAGGAGGTTGGCCACATTCCCTCCTAAAATTGATTAGTTCAAAATTAAAATAAAACATTAAAGGACAACCTCAAAAGGTCAACTCTTGCAATAAATATTCTTTCTAGCATAGAGCTCAAGGCCTAGTCAACATGTCTTCACATTTAAAATTGATATTGATGACACATTCTCCTAGTTAATCAAGCTAAGTTTCCCTTCTCCCCTTTGTCCACCTCATCTCTTCTAGAAATTTCTTGAACTTTCTTAAGGACTGGGTCCAGGTTGGCCTGGGTTGGGAGTGAGATTAAATTAATTCTTTCCTTAATTGAATTTAACTCTCTAGTATATTTAGTTAAGGCCTTTTCTCAATCTAAATAAATTCCTTGATACCTATCCAAGCTAGAAATATATATTGTTGCATCCTCAAGCTGGTCCTTGACTATTGGGCCACTATTTCTAGGTGAGTAGATCTCATGCCACCACTTTTGCAACTGGCCAAAATTTAAATTCTTCTTTCTAGGCTTCTTTCTTCCAGTTACAATATCCAAAAAGGTGATACAACTATCAAAAATTTCCTTTACTTTATTTTGG
This sequence comes from Sequoia sempervirens, assembly GCA_007258455.2. Classification (NCBI taxonomy): domain Eukaryota; kingdom Viridiplantae; phylum Streptophyta; class Pinopsida; order Cupressales; family Cupressaceae; genus Sequoia; species Sequoia sempervirens. The sequence goes on from VDFB02252616.1 coordinate 75,167,667, forward strand.
GCCATGGAGATCTTCTTTGGCACATTAGTCTTGAGGTTATTCTTGAAATTGAATGCCTCAATCCACTCCATGAGCCTATGAGTGCTCTCCATAGCGATGGGACACTCTTTAACTAACACATTTGTGGGAGCCTAGAGAATATTTTCCAACTCCTTAACAATAGCATCATCAAGATTCTTATAGTCAAGGAGGAATTAGGAGATTTATTCATAAAGGAAGGAGGCCTTCTCATATATTTGCAATAACTTCTCAATCATGGAATCACCTCCTTTACTTACATCATGCAACTAGTCTTGCATGTCCCTTACAGATGATTTCAATCTTTCAATTTATGAGACTATCTCCTTCGATAACATTCCTTTAGAAAATGAAGAACCCTCACTACTTTGTGGTCACAATGGCTTAACAAGATGTTGAACATATTTGTACACCTCATTAAGTTTCTTCTACAACCTTTCCTTCTCTTTAGTCTCTTTATCTTATCTCCTTAGAATTGCCTAGGAAGACTCATGAAATTCTTCCTTTTCTTGCTCCTTGGTAGTGGGACCCATGTTAATTGTTTGAAATTTATAATCTAAGGGTCTCACCTTATGTCTACAATTGTTCTCCATAGGAATAAAAACATAGAAAAACCTATTATTAAATGAATCTCTAGAAAAATTTGAAATAGTCCTTGGTTGCTTTCCTTCCTTGGGTTGCCCCCAACTTTCCAAGAACTTGTCCTAATCTAGAGTTTAATCTTCCACTATCACTTCCTTACACTTTAGCCTCTATTCAATCCATTCAGGAGTAGCTGGTTTCCATTTTTTGTATTTTCCTAGGTAGCATCATGTTCTAACTGATCATGAAGAGGACTTTCTTCAACAACCTCTATATTTTCTTCCCCCTTTCCTCGATTTTTCTCCCCTTCACTTTTATCAAGATCCTCTCCATCTCTACCCAATTTATCATCTTCAACCTCAACATGGTTTTGATCAAGATGCTCTTTTTGAGGAGGTTGAGAAGGAATCTCCATTGTCACCTCAGAGGTTTCTTCTTTATTTTGTACTTCCTAACTCCCCAACTATTTTCCAAAATCACTTACCTACCCATCTTTGGGTGTAGGGACTTCATCTGATACTTCTTCCCCTTCTAGTTGATCCAGAGTACTGGAAAAAATACCTTTTCACACATTATGTATTGGGGATGGAATGGGAGAATTGTCCCCTACATATGTCTTTTCCATCTTTTCCTTAAGATCATTAGTAGGTTCCTCTTCAATGGTCGCCTCTTTCTCTCTATTCACGTTTTCTACTGGAGGGGTTCTAGGCTTAGGAGAATTTCTCCTCACATATACATGTTTCTTTTCTCTAGAGATCTTGAAATCAAATAACTTAGTTTGAGTTGCCTCTTCCTCAATAACCTTGGAATTTTTAGCCTTTGCTAACCTTTTTCCTTCAGTCATTATTTTTCTTGTCTTGGATGGTTAGGCTTTCTCGACAACTTCTTCAGTTATTTCTTTCGAAGGATTCCATTCTTTAGCTACTAGCTACCTCTTTACTTTGATTTTGGCTTGGCTCCTTGTCCTCCTTCTAATGAAAAATTGGGATTTATCTCCCTCTTCCTCTAAAGGAACCTCTATTTTATCATCCTTTTTTCATTTTTGTCTCTTCCTTTGAATGGGATTCAAGGTCTCCCATTAGGTCATATGTGAATTTTGTGCCATCAGCTTCTAATTCTAAAATCTTGTGGTTTACCCATAATTTGGAGTATCTTAAAATAGGTGCATTAATTACATTGAGATCCACTATCTCCTCTTCAGACTAGTTAACTAGAGGTAGAGGCCTATCCTTATATTTCTCATAATCATGATGTTGCAACAAATCCCCATCATCCTCCACTTTATTTGGAACTTGAGAAATTCTATGCAATCTAATCATTTTTAAGGATAACCCATTGCACCTTCTTTTGATTACTTCAAATTCATCCCTACAATTGGCCTAGTAATCCTCTATGTGTATCTTATGTATGCATTCCCTGTTTTCCTGCTTTTAGGCAACACCATAAGGTTCAAATTTATCCCTGTTGGTATGTGAATATAAATTATAGTACACCATCTCCTTCTCAACATATTGGGCACTCTGAATTGATGGACAAGATTCCAAGAATTCAATTCTCAGTGGGAATCCAGACCCCAGTGTTGGCTTATGCATATCTTTTATCACTGCATCAAATGATACCATTTTCCTTGCCACCTCCAGCAAGATAAGGTTATTTGTTGGGTACATAGGAAATCTCAGTGGTACAGCTTGTGATCCCTAAATCCCAACATATGAAAACTTCTGAACTGGATGAACCATTGACCATATTTTCTTATCAGCTCCATAGCCTCCACTAAGATCCTCACATACAATGCATCCTGCAATAGCCTTGTAATGTATGTAAAGAATGCATCATTAACCCTCATGTAATTGGTTGTGTTAAATTGGAGCTACGAGAAAACATCACAAATATTGTCCAAACCAAGGACCCTTCTACAACTCAATCCCTTATACGTGTTTTACCTAGAAAGCATGTACACCAAATAAGATTTCATAGTAAATTTCTTGGTGTCTTGTATGCTTCTCAATTGTTCATATAAATTATCACTAATTATGCCTCCCTAATGATAGTGTGTTCCTTTCACAATTTGGGAGATGATATAAAACATCCAATTTTTGAATATAAAGGAGCTTTCAAGCCCCATCACTCTGCCCAAAAAATTTATCATATCATTATATTCTTTTTTGATGTTGGCTCTGTATAGTTTCTTGGGTAGCTTTGAGTAATGTGAATTGGGATTAGCAATGCAATTGTTTTTCATCATTAATAAAGCCTTGTTAGGGTATTTTGCATAGAAATATTCAACCTCCTTGATATTAATCTTGAACAAATTGTGATGGGATCCTATGTTGAAGGTCTTTGTTATAGATTCTTTTATTAGGTTGGTCATGATCTTATCTTGTGGCCCCATAATGACTCTTTTTTCCAAGTCATAATGCTTTGCACACTCCAATACTAGTTCTAGATACAACAAAGTTGGAGGAAATCCTACTACCTAAGTGAATCCTATGTTAGTGATGATCCTGGCTAGATTACATGGTGCATCCCCAAACATCCTCTTCCTGAAGTCATCATAATCTATGTATCTCGTATTCGTGTCTCCAATCTCGCTCCACGTATAAATTATCTTAGACTTGAGCCAAATGCCCTTGAAGTCCTAAGGCTCCTTAGGGCCAGCTTCTCATGTCTTTACCTTGGATCCCTTGGATGGAATGGCCTCAACCTGCATCTATTAGAAGGGAGCAATAATTACTACAACACTTAGTATGATCAGTCATTAAGTTCAATTTCATCATAAAAGACCTCATGTAAACCATAAAAATTCACTGCCACACCAAGAAGTAAATTATTCAAAAACCTTAGATATTTCACCCATTCGGGGATTTTAATCAAGGAATCCTCCCTTGGGTGGATTCTCTGAAGGCTCTAAAGCTTAGGGATTCCAAGGAGAAATGGATTCTCTAAAGTGATAAAATTTTAACACAACCCTGTGTTGGGATTCCTTCATGATTATCATTCAAACATTCTCTTTCCCATGCAAACTCTAAGTCAAAACATTCAATGCCATTCAATGGAGTTCAGAGTTTTAAGGGCTTGGAAGATTTTAGAAAATTTGGGAAGGGGTAGATTCTCTAAACACCAAGACGTTCAGGGAATCTAAGTGTATGAGGATTTTTCAAAGAAACTAGTTCAACTTTGAAGCTTAAGTCACTAGCCCTTTCTTACTTTATGCAATCACCATACCTTGAGGTACAATCTAGAATTGTGCATGTGTGCCTTTTGATGGATGGTCTGAGTTTTGAAGCCTATGTTGGAATTAGAAGAATTTGGAGAGGGATAGATTCTCTGAATGTCAAGACACTCGAGGAATCCATGCCTAACCAAAATTTTTGAAGGAGGTTCACTGACTAAGGCTCATCTTAGAACATTCATCACACACCGTGAGACCACCCCCAAGTCAATCAAATCTTATTAGATGCAACTATACAAACCAAGGACTTTGGGAATCTAAAGGTCAGAAGGGCTTAGAAAATATAGAGGGGTGTGGATTTCCTGAAGGGATCACCACTCGGAGAATCTACCTAGGGGTGGATTTTCTTAAGGGACTAGCCATCAGAGAATCTTCCATGAGGCCAATTTTTAAAAAAAATCATTTTCCTTAAAACATTTGATCCTTTCAAAAAACCCATGTTTAGCTCACTTACTCAAGCTCAAACCAAGTTCAAATGAAAACCTTAAGCCCAAGTTTGAGCACAAACATAACAAAATAAAATTGTCTAAAATTTTGAATACCAATCATCAACAAAGCCCATTTTTTAATCTATCAAAATTAGGGAACAAGTGCATATAACTAGGGGTCAATCATCTAAAGGTTCAAAACTGATTCAAATTTTTGATGTTAATAGTCAAATAATAGGTACAAACCCTAGTTTGGATAAAATTCACATGCCCTAATTTACCCTTTGTAGAAACACTAAAAGGAAAACCCAAAAAGAGGAACGATGCCCTAGTTTGAATAATGTGCCAACTAATGCCAAAGAAATCACCAACAAATAATATAAACACTTGTGAAATATATGCCTCAACCATTAAATTTTAGGCAATCCAAACAACCAACAAGTAATTCCAAGTAGGCAATGCCTCATATCATCAAACCAAACATGGGGAAATTGAAGGATTCAAACTTATAAAAGGAAGTTGGAATAATAACAAGCTCAATGAACATACCTTTTGAATGGGGAAAATATTAAAACTTGTAATGCACACCCTCAAGTTTGATCAAACTCTTGAACATGGTCACTTGAATCTCCAACACTAGTAGCAAGGAAAATAAGGTTTCCCAACAAAAGCCACAATGCACAAATAAGGAAATGAAAGCCCAAAAACAACTTAAAAGACCCTAAAAATGCTCACTAACTACCCTCAAGTACAACCCCTGAAAAATCATAAATTCCTTGACAAGAATTCCTTAGGCTTTGGGAATACAAAGAGGAGGCAGATTTTGGGGAATCCAGAAAAGGCCAGATTCTCCAAATGGATTAAACTTGAAAAAATCCAAACCATTTTGGATTCATTGAAAAGAAACCCCCTTCAAAAAATCTTCCTGATGGTAGAATCCCTGAAGGCCCTCCACACTTAGCCAATTTTTCTTCAAGGTGAAATTTTAGGTGAAATCATGGAGTTCCAATGATGACCTAAGATCATAGAGTTGTAATCAAAGAATCCCAAGTGCAGATAAGACATAAATTTCCCCAAGTGAAGTGAAAGGTCAAAAAATTAGAGGGACCCATCCCTTAAGGGGAGAAGGTCAAACCTAAAGAAAAGAAAAGGGAGGCAAGCAAAAAGGAGGGTCCCTACCTCAAGTGGGGCATGTGTGCAGAAGTGTAAAACAAATGGCAACTCTGCTAGGAAACGCTCTAGAGAATTTCAATGACAAACTAGAATCAAGAACCTAGAATATTTGGTTTTGATCCCGCATCCAGTCACCCATAAACTAAAGCCTCAAAATAAATGGACAAGTGAGTCCTTCCTATGCTAGAAATCCTAGTGTGTGTAGATATACTCATTTCCTTCCCTTAGCTATTGCAAAGAAACCAAGTTTAGTCATGTTAAGCTATGTAAAGATTCTAACTCCAAAAGCAACCTAGATAGAGCCTCACTTCCAGTTAGGCATACATAGCCCCAACAAGGTTATCATTGTGATTCTCCTAAACATAGCTCTACTACTAGCTAGGAATCCATAGCCCTGGTAGAGATATTCAAATACTCCTGATAAGTTGAATTTTCCTTTTGGTATGAAACACTTTCTTTTCTTTTCTGATATTTATTTTCACTTCTTTTCATTTCAACTCATGAACAATGAAGTTCACACTTAGGGTTGCGAATCACAGTGGCACTAGAGCAAAAATAATATTTTTCACTTAACTCGACCTTACAAGGCCCTAATAGCAACCTTAGGATTTTTAAGATATGTGTAGATATCAAATTTGAGCACATTCTAACATCAACTTAATCTAGTGACCTATCCACTTTATATGTTTAGACCATGTGATTGTAAATGAAGGAATTTCACCATCCCACCCAGAAAAAATGATTAAAGTTTGTAAGGGAAATACTTAAAACAGTCCTGGATAATAAAAGAGTTGTTGTGCAAGTCTGAAACCTCTCCAAACCAGACATAAAAGAAACATCAAATCCAAAGAAAAATAGCAAATAAAACCACCTAAACTAGCCAAAGCAAAAGCAAACGAAAACCAAACTAGACAAACCAAAAGAAAGCAAACACCTATTCTAACTATTTTTCAGAGATGAGCTGGAAATAGCTCAACTGAGGAAATAATGCTTTAAGTGCTACCCATTGACTAGCAATAGGACATCTTATCGGGTGAGAATCTTGAGATGAAAAGAATTTTCTCCTAGGATCTCAGAAATTCGATATCCTTCTTGACCTTATCCTTATGATCAAACCATCTAATGACAATACTGTAGTGTTTGGAAAAGTTCTCCAAGGTTGCATCCCTCTTCTCTTCTAGCTATAATAGTTTAGCCAGATGGGTTACTAAATTCTCTCCTTCCTCATAGTACTCATTAATGAACTAGAGGGTGGGAATCCTCAACTGGATAGGAAATACAAGATCAAATCCATACACAGAGTGATATGGGGATACTCCTAAGGATGCCTTTTTTTGGGTAGATTCTTCCCATAGGGAAAATATCAATTAAGCATGCCAATCTTTAGGATTCCTCTCAAGCAACTTACAGATCATGGTGAAAAGATTCTTGTTAGTGGACTTTGCAAGACCATTCCCATGAGGGTAATAGTTTGAGGAAAACTTAATAAAAATAGCATGATCAACTTCCCAACTCAAGAACTTCAAAGAAGAGAATGCAGGACCATTGTCACATACCAAAGCGAAAGGAAAACAAAAGTGGTTGATGATACTTGATTTGAGGAAATTGATTACTACCTCAGAAATACACTGTTTGCAAGTGAAAACTTCAGTCCACCTAGTGAAATAATTAGTAACAATAAGGATATACCTATATCTGATAGAGGATGGTGGGTTGATTAGGCTGATGAAGTCCATACCCCACTATGCAAAAGGTTTTACCTTGGTAACTGGCTATAGTGGAAGAGCAGAATGCTTCTCCTTCATTGCACATGTCTAGCATACATGGTAGGTCCACACATGGTTATGAGCATCCATAAATAAGGTGGTCCAGTAATACGCTACCCTCAGGATCTGATGTGTGGTAGTGGGTTTGGAACCATGGCCTGTGCCATATTTATCCTAAAAAAATTTCATCACATGAGCTACTTCTTTTCCCAAGCACTGCAAATAGATACCCTCATGATTCTTCTTTTAAAAAACACCTTGTAGCATGTAACTATCAATTTTCAAGCACAAGACCCTTCATTGTACTATATTTAAATGATTTGGACATTTCTGGTGTAGCAAATAATAAACAATATCATCATACCATTCATCTAGAGACACATCCTGAAGGTGATATAGTTGTGTAACAATTCCTAGCCTTCTTTTAGCCATTTTCTATGTCAAAGCCTATCCCCTTACTTGCTTAATGGGTTGAATTTCTATATCATACTCTTGTATCATGGTAACCCACTTAGATCTTCTTTCTCCTATCTCATTTTGCATCAGCAAGAGCTTCATGACTAGGTCTAGCACAATGGCAAATACCTTATTCCTTAGGATATAATGCCTAAACTTCTTAACTCCTCAAACTAAAGCATAAGCTTGCTTCTCCACATTAGGATATCTCAACTCTGCATCTCTAAGAGGGGCAGTCATCAAGGCTATGGGATTTTCACTTCCCTCATCTGATTTTTAGGTTAGCATGCTTGAACAAGAATGGTCTAAGGAAAAATAATATATGCATAAGGGATTCTAATAATTAGGACTAACCAATACTGGGGTAGCAACTATGGCCCTCTTAATTTCATTAAATTATTTCTTAGCTTCAACATTCCACTCCACTTTTGCATCCTACTTCAACATTGCATTTAGTGGCTTCACTATTTCTACAAATACCGTGATGAATTTTTGAGCAAAGATGATCTTCCTGAAGAAGGATTTCATCTGCTTTTTGTTGGTAGGTAGCTGAATCTTTAGGATAGCCTGAATTCTATCAGGATCAATCAAATATGCACTTCTTAGGATTAAGGGAGATGTCAAATTATCTACATCTTTGAAATAATTTGCACAAATCCAAAATGTAGTCACCTCCATTCTTGGAAAAAACCATCAGATCATCCATATAAATAATAATACATTTTCCTATGATGTCCTTAAAAGCAATATCCATCACCCTCTAGAATGTGGCCCTTGCATTGATCAATCCAAAAGGTATTCTCCTATAAGAAAATGTATTCCACTTGGTGGTGAAGGTAGTATTATTCATATCTTTGTGTTGGACCATGAATTGACTATAATTAGAATATACCTCTAGGAAGGACATCATTTGAGACCCATTCACAATTTTTAGAACTTGATCCAGTGAAGGAACCATATAGTTATCCTTTTTCAGAAGTTCGATTAAGATTTCTGAAATCCACACAATCTTATTTCCTCGTTCTTCTTATGGACATGAACCAAATTGGAAACCCATGTGGAGTGTCTAACAGGGAAGATGATTTGAGTAGATAATAATTTTTGCACCTCCTTCTGTATGATAGGTTCCAATAACACATTGATAGGCCTCTACCTCTACTGGAAAGGTTTTTCTCCAAGTTTTAAGAGAATGGTGTGTGTGATAATGGATGTGTCATAAGTCCTCAGATCTTTGTAACTCCATGCTATGACATCTTGGTATGTATGTAATGCATCTATTAGACATTTCCTTTTTTTTGGAGTACATACCTTTCTAATGAACACATTCTTGACATCATTGTGAGTTCCCATGTTGTAGACGTCACACTAACTATCCATTCGATATGCTTTTGTATGTTGATCTTGATCCTTTATCTTGTTGATGTCAAAAATCCTCTCCATCTATACCATTCCCCTTGGGGTTATGTTCATTTTCAAATTAAGAACTCCTTCCATATCTAGTTATGCTTCCTACAACTACATTTCATCAATTACTTGTGAAGTGAACATGTCATAACTGGTTATGAAATGCAAGATATGATTTTCATCCTCAAACACTTGGAAATTTGTAACATTATCAGGTACAGAAGGAACTGGTGTTAATTCAATAGTGAATTTCTTTAACCCAGAAAAGGATAGGGGCTCCAAGGTACTAGCTGCTTGAGCCAGAGTATCTTTAGTGTAATTATTAGCCCTTGGGATCAACTCAATATTAAATGCATGAAAACCTTCAATCAAGTCCCACACTCTATATCGATAGTTAGTCATTCTCCTACCATGACAAGAATATTGCCTTCTAACTTGTTTTACCACTAACTCCAAGTCTCTAAACACTTGCAATATTTTAACATTCTTCTTCAGAGCCATGAGAAATCCATGGATTAGAGCCTCATACTCAACAACATTATCAATGCACTAGATTTTTAATCTATGACCAGAAAAAAAGGTTTTCCCTGTTGGGCCAATCAATTCAAATCTAGCTTTGCACCCTGCTTGCACTTTAGGCCATCTAACCGTAGAGTCTAGATTTTTTTAGAAGTACCCCTAGAATCTTTGGTACTCCTCCCTCTCCTAGATGAAGGATCATCCTACACTATAATTCATTTTCATTTTCGATCCCTATGAACCTCCTGCCTTTCAAGTCTAACTATTGTAGGTGGATTAATGCATCTTTTAATCTGCTCAACAACAATCTTACAAAGACAACATTCTAGCTCAAGGTGAGAGGGATTATGAACTTTGCACCAATTTAGAAGCAACAAATCCTCAAAGTTCATTTGTTTTCCTAAACTTATCTGATCTTCAATGCACTTTTGAATAAAATCCTAAAAAATTATTAAACAGTCCAAGATTACCATCACCCAATTAAGAATCTTCATCAGTTTCTATGAGTATCTCAATGCTTCCAAAAGACTAGACCAAGTTCTTAGGTATATCCTGCATCATGAACACCTCCTCCACTTCTGATTCTTCAACAATAGCTGCTATGACATAGTTTCCTAGGCTTGTTTCAGAGATCAACACTTCATTATAGGTATTCTGATATTCGGTAATTAAGTACCTCAGTTTGGATTCTCTCTCAATCCTAATCTAGTTCAAAAATCCCTTCCAGGGCAACCACATATGAGAGTGATCCATTGAAGTGTACCCATTAAGGAATATCATGAAATCTCTTCCAAGGATCATTCCATAAGCATTAGGTATGTCCACCACCTGGATATTAATAACTTACTACACATGTGGGTCTGATCCTTCCTCCATTGGGATCATATTTAATTCTCCCACTATGATCACCTCTATTTTGTCAAATTGGGTTACTTTACATTGGGAGGGAGTAGGGGTGATACGAAGAGCTTTACAAACTGAGAATGGAGTTACATTTGTTGATGCACTAGAGTCTAACTAGCAGTTATGTAGATCCTTGCCAAATATCAAAATAGAAATAAAAAAAAAGTATCCTACTTGGTTTGGAATAAACTTACTAGAGAATCAACATTAACCACTTGAATCTTGTACTTTTCCTTACTCCTATACTTTTTTTGTGCTTGTGATTTCTCCTTGGAAGGTTGGATATTTGGACTTGGAGTTGACTGAGAATTTTGTGTCTTTTCAACTATATCTTTAACCAATGGTTCGGTAAAACCAACTTTCTTGAGAACATAATCTTGTGAAAAATTTGTGGATGTATGATCATTCATGGATCCCAACATAACACTTTGAATAGCTAGAACTTTTAGTAACTCAAAACTTGAAATACTCACCTTTACTTTCTTAAGCTCCTCTACTACACACTCTTCCATTTAAAACATAATCATATCATATTGGTGGCCTCTCAATGAAGTTCCTTGTTGATCCTTGGTAGCTTCCCCTTTTGAAGTACCAAAAGATCCTCCTCTAGAAAAAAAATTCTTTGGCACATGGGATATGAAGCATTATTTCTGGCATTGAGATCAGAGAGAGTGCTAAAACTGTTTAGAGGTGTGGATGTGGTAAATGGTGCACCAACCTTCCTATTCCTTAAATCATATGGCCTAGTCCTTTGGTGGAACATCTAAACATCATCTACTCTTTTATATTCTTCATCGAAAGGGCCATTTTAAATAGATCCATCATTTTCAAATAACTATGATACCGACTCTCCATTATAAACTTGTTTTGGTTTTGCACTTTTCACCATGGACTCTTCTTTAGGCCCATTTTCCTCTCCTCTTGCGAAAGGGTCATGGTTCAACACCAACACTAGAAAGTCATAAGGATCTAAAGGTACTATTTCTTGAACATATTAAGTACCCCTATAACATCTTATATCTCCATCTAGAATATGGCAGCAACTATTTGGAACTCGTGACACTTGAATTTTGAATGTTGGGTTTTCTAATGAAGTCAGTAGTATCCCATAAGAGCAGCTTCTACTAGGAGGACTATACTAGTAGAATTTTTTGAATTGCTAGGTTGATCTAGTGGTGTAGGAACTCCCCCATTGTTATATCTAGTATTCTAGGCCCTATTATACCTTGGTGGTGGCCTCCTATCAAATTTTTGTCCTGATGATTGGCACCTATCATAACCCTAGCTATACCCTTGCACAAACTCCCTATTATCTCTATTATAGTTAGATTGGATGATTCTTTGAGCAACCTATAATTGGATATTCTAGTTCATCAAGTAGGGTACCTTAGTGGACAACTTAACTTGTCCTATCAGCTCATCCAGCATTTCCTTGTCTGAATTACTTGGTGTTGACACATAATTCATAGAGTTTTGTAGATAAATTGTATGAGAACCTTGATTTAAACACTGGTTAAGCACCTTAGAGTTCTACAAATAGCTTGGGATGTTAGCTTACTATTGAGGAAATTAGGTCTAGCCTACATTGTGTGAATAATTTGGTACAAATGCCATTTGATTTAATGGGGGTCCTCGATTAGGAACTATAGGTAGTTGTGGGACTAGATTCATGATTGGAGTATGATTGGTTATGGCTTGGTTTATGTCCTAAACTTGTTCTAGATGAGCAGTAGGTCCTAACAATGGCAAAGGTCATGACAAATGTTGTCTCAAATTTGTACTTTTCTTAACTACATCTGTATATGCATTCAATAAACTATCAGGGGGATTGTGCTTCCACTTGATAAAAGTAGAAGTTAGGCTATCCAATGCATCATAGTAAACCTCTCTTATTGTGGCATCATCCATCACATAGGTGATTGGAGCCAAGTATAGGAATTATGGAACCTATTATTGAAAGACCCTATTGGATCATTGACCTCTCTCTTGACCTTAGTGAACTAAAGATACAACTCATTAGCATTGATGGGAATTTTTAACTTAAGCAGAAATGCATTCCCCAAATAACCCAACTAGTTATAGAGTTAGCTGGTTGGTGATTATACCAGTAAAAGGCCTATTCACCCAAGGAATATGGGAAAATCCTACATGCAACATCCTCATGATTAATTCCCCTATCCCTAAGGGTAATCTAGAAAATTATAATGAGCTCTTCATCTGTCTTGTTAGGGTCACCAACATAAAACTTGGTGCAAAAGTGCTTTGGACTCTTAGGCATGACATTGTAATTGTTGAAGAGAAAAGGTGAAGGATTATTTTCCAAAAAATCCATTGGTGGAGGTGGAGGTGGAAGTGGTTGATTAACAATTTCTTGGGGCTATTGAATGGGTGAAGTATGTAGTTTAGTGGGAGTGGGTTCAATGGAAATTGGCTCAAAATATGATGAGGAAGAGGAAGATGATGGCTAGATGGGTGGAGATAATGATGCTCCCCCCTTTTTGGTCCTTCTTGATCTAGTTGGGGCTCTTAACTCCTAAAAATATCCTTTTGTTATAGACCTTGTTTGCATCTTGAATCTCTGAGGATACATTGATAATAGAAAATGTTCTAGCTTGTTGGCTCAGCCCTCCTTCTAGCACCAATCTAGTGATGGTGTTTTTTGCACAACAAAAACTCAAATAGAATATAATATCCTATCTCTCTTGAAAGGTAAATCTCTATCAGCAAGCCTTAAGAGATAACCCCAAGGTCTCTAATGTTAGGCCTTAACAATAAAATAAAATAACTTAGAGATAATGTTAAAATTGTTGGTAATCACAAGGGGCCTTACAAAAAAATGTTGTAAGCTTCAATGTTCATCAAATATAGCAATGTATTTATGCTTTTTAGTTCTAAACTAACCCAGATATTAAAAGAAAGAGAAAAACATAAAAGGGTTTAAGTGAGATATCTATCCTAAACTAATTCTTAAGATCAATCATGAAAACAACACAACATTTAAAATGGACCAACCCTTCAAACCATTTTCTCCTAAACCCAAATTAAACCTACAATATCATAGAAATAGTGTAATCTCCTAAGGCATAAAGATTTTGACTATGAAGCATTCACATATCAACCCAAATAAGGTAATTGAAATGAATAAATACCCACAATTGAACTCAACACAGCAGATAAAGGCCCAAGCTAACTTTGCACAACTTACAATTAACAAGATACTAAAAGTATGGACCAAGGGTTTCCCAAACACTTAAAATACCATATCATGAACACAATTGAAAATGTAATTATTTCAAAGATCATTCACAAATAACTTACTTAGAGTAATATCTCAAACATATGAAACACAAGAACCATGAATAGATGAATAAAACAAAGAGAGACACCAAAGAACAATGTCTTTAATTGTATTAGCTTCACCAAAGTTGAAATAATCCAAGTATCTCAAGTATTGCAATTCCTCTTAGAGCTCTTAACTAAAATTCTAGCTCCTTTTCTAACTAACCTTGAAAAATGAAGGGAAAATCCCAATTTATAGCACTACATTTTAGGGCAGCCCAAATTAGGGTTTACATCTTAGGTCAGCTAGGGAGGTCAGCCACATTCCCTCCTAAAATTCCTTAATTAAAAATTATAATAAAACGTTAAATGATGGCCTCAAAAGGTCAACTCTTGCAGTAAATATTCTATCTAGCACGAAGTTCAAGGCCTAGTCAAATTGTCTTCACATGCAAAATTGATATTGATCACATTCTCCTACGCAATCAAGTTGAGTCACCCTTCTCCCCTTTGTCTACCTTATCTCTTCTAGAAATTTCTTTAACTTTCTTAAGGACTAGATCCAAGTCGGCTTGGGTTGGGAGTGAGATTAAATTAATTCTCGCCTTACTTAAATTTAACTCTCCAGTATATTTAGTTAAGGCCTTTTCCCAATCTAAATAAAATATTTGATACCTATCCAAGCTGGAAATATATATTGCTACATCCTCCATTTGGTCCTTAACTATTGGGCCACTATTTCCAGGTGAGTAGAGCTCATGCCACAACTTTTGCAACTGCCCAACATTCAAATTCTTCTTCTTAGGATTCTTTCTTCTAGTTACAATATCCAAAAAGGTGATACAACTATCAAAATTTCCCTTTACTTTACTTTGTGCCTTGGATATATTCTTTGGTACCTTATTCTTGGGCTCATTCTTGAAATTGAAGGCCTCTATCCACTCCATGACACTGTGAGTGTTCTCCATAGTGATGGCACCTTCTTTAACTAACAAATTTGTGGGAACTTGAAGAATCTTTTCTAACTCCTTAACAATAGCATCATCAGGATTCTTGCAGTCAAGGAGGAATTGGTTGATATCTTCAGAAAGGGAGGAATTCTCATACATGTACAATACCTTCTCAATGATGGAATCACCTCTTTTACTTACATCATGCAACCAGTCCTGCATGCCCCTTACAAATGATTTCAATCTTTCAATTTCTGCAACTGTCTCCTTGGATAACATCCATTCAGAAAATGAAAACCCCTCACCACTTTCTCATTGTAATGGCTTAACAAGATGTTGAACATATTTATACACCTCATTAAGTTGCTTTTGTAGCATTTCCTTCTCTTCAATCTCTTTATCTAATCTCCTCAAAAAAAATTGCGAAGACTACATAAATTTTTCCTTTTCTTGCTCCTTGGTAGTGGGACCCAAGTTAATTTTTTAAAATTTATAATATGAGGGCCTCACCTCATCTCTATACTTTTTCTCCACAAGAACATCATGGAAAATCCTTTTATTAAAAGCATCTCAATAAAACTTTGAAATAGACCTTGCATGCTTTCTTTCCTTGGGCTGCCCCAACTTTCTAGGAACTTGTCCCAATCTAGAGTTTCATCTTCCACTATCACTAACTTATGCTTCAACCTCTATTCTAGCAATTCAAGAGTAGTTGGTTGTCCAATTTATGTATTCTTCTGGATAGTATCATGTTCTAACTAATCATGAGCACTTTCTTCAACAACCTCCACATTTTCTTCGCCATTTTCTTGATTCTGTTGCCCTTCACTTTTATCAAGCTCCTCTCCATCTCTACCAAATTTATCATCATTTGATTTATCATCTCCAACCTCAACATGGTGTTGATCAAGATGCTCTTTTTGAGGAGGTTGAGAAGGTATCTCCACTATCATCTTAGAGGTTTCTTTTTTTTTTTGTACTTCCTATTAACCTCCCAACTATTTTCCAAAATCACTTAGCTGCCCATCTTTGGGTGTAGGGACTTCTTCATCTGATACTACTTCCCCTGAATTACGTAGAAGTTTATCTTCTTCTCCTTGTGGTTGATCAAGAGTACTAGAAAAATTACGTTTTGGTACTATGGAATGGGGATAGAATGGGATAATTGTCCCCTGGAGTTGTCCTTTCCATCTTTTCCTTAAGATCATTAGTAGGTGCCTCTTCAGTAGTCACTTCTTCCTCTCTATACATATTTTCTACTAGATGGGTTCTCAGCTTAGGAGAATTTCTCCTCACATATAATTGTTACTTTTCTCTAGATCTCTCGACATCAACCACCCTAGTTTGAGTGGACTCTTCCTTAGTAACCTTGGCCTTTTTAGCCTTTGCTAACCTCTTCCCTTCAGTAATTATTTTTCTTTTCTTGGATGGCTGGGATTTTTTAGCCACTTCTTCAATAATTCCTTTTGAAGCCTTTCATGCCTTAGCTACTAGTTGCCTCTGTTCTTTTCTTTTTGCTTGGCTCCTTGTCATCCTTCTAATGAAAAATTGGCATATATCTCCCTCTTCCTCTCAAGGAACCTCTATTGTATCATCCTTTGTCGTTTATGTCTCTTCCTCTAAATGGGATTCAAGGTCTCCCATTAGGTCATATGTGAATTTTGTGCCATCAGCTTCTAACTCTAGAATCTTTTGCTTCACCCATAATTTGGAGTGTCTTAAAAAAAGTGCATTAATTACATTGAGTTCCACTACCTCCTCTTTAGACTAGTTAATTATAGGTAGATGCCTATCCTTATATTGCTCATAATCATGATGTTGCAAGAGCTCCCCATCATCCTCTACTTGATTTGGAACTTGAGAAATTCTATGCAATCTAATCATTTTTAAGGACAACCTGGAGCACCTTCTTTTGATTACTTCAAATTCATCCTTGCAATTGGTCCAGTAATCCTTTATGTGTATCTTATGTATATATTCGTTGTTTTCCTACTTTTTGGAAACACCATAAGGGTCAAGTTATCCCTATTAGTATGTGAATATAAATAATAGTGCACCATCTCCTTCTTAGCATATTGGGCACTTTGAATTGATGGAAAAGCTTCCAAGACTTCAATTCTCAATGGGAATTCACATCCCAGTGTTGGCTTATGCATAGCTTTTATCACTACATAAAATTTCACCATTTTCCTTCCCACCTCCAGCAAGATAAGCTTATTTGTTGGGTACCTGGGAAATCTCAGTGGTATAGCTAGTGATCCCTAAAACCTGACATATGAAAACTTCTAAAACTCAATGAACCATCTACCATATTTTCTTATCAGCTCCATAGCCTCTGTTGAGTTCCTCACATGTAATCTATCTTGCAACAACCTTGTAATGTACATAAAGAATGCATCATTAACCCTCCTGTAATTGGTTGTGTTAAATTGGAGCTACAAAAAAACATCAAAAATCATGTCTTGACCAAGGACCCTCTATAGCTCAAGCCCTTGTACTTGTTCTTCCTAGCAATAATATACACTAAATAATACGTCATAGTAAATTTCTTTGTGTCTTGTACACTTCTCAATTGTTCATATTAATTATCACTAATTATGTTTGTACAGTGATAGTGTGTTCCTTTTACAATCTGGGAGATGATATAAAATATCCAATTTATGAATATAATGGAATCTTCAAGCCCTGTGACTCTACCCAATAGAGTTATCATTTCATTATATTCTTTCTTGAAGTCAACTCTATATAGTTGCTTGGGTAGCTTTGAGTAATGTGACTTGGGCTTAGCAATCCAATTGTTGTTCATCATTAATAAAACCTTGTTAGGATATTTTGCATAGAAATATTTTTCCTCCTTGCTATTAATATTGACCAACTTGTGATGGGATCTTATGTTGAATGTATTTGCTATAGATTCTTCTATTAGGTTGGCCATGATCCTTACTTATGGCCCCAAAATGACTCTTCTATCCAAGTCATAATTCTTTACACACTCGAATACTAGTTCTAGATACAACAAAGTTGGAGGAAATCCTACTGCCAGAGCTAATCCTATGTTAGTGATGATCTTGGCCATTTCGGATGGTGCATCCCCAAACATCCTCTACCTAAAGTCATCATAATCTATGTGTCCCATATTTTTTTCTCCAAACTTTCTCAATGTAGAAATTATCTTAGACTCAGGCCAAATGTCATTGAATGCATATTTCATCCTCACATATCTTTTCTAAGGCTCCTTAGCACCAACTTCTGATGTGTTTTCCTTGGATCCCTTGGATGGACTCGTATCAATATACATCTATTAGAAGGGAGAAATAATTACTAAAACACTTAGTATGATTAGTCATTAAGTTCAATTTCATCATATTATCAAAAGAGTCCATGAATCAAAACATAATAATCATAAAAGACCTGATGGAAGCCATAAAAACTCACTACGACACCAAGAAGTGAAGTATTGCAAAACCTCAGATATTTCACCCATTTGGGGATTTTAGGGAATCCACCCCCGGGTTTATTATCCAATGGCTCTAAAGCTTGGGGAATCTAGGGAGAAACAAATTCTTTGAATTGATACCATTTTAGCACAACCCTGTGTTGGGATTCTAGTGCAGGAGCACCTATGATACAGTAGGCTTTTAAGCAATCTAGATTGTATTTTTGTTTTGATTTTTTCCATGAAGGTCATGTTGACCATTTAGTTAGAATTTTAGGGTTATGAATAAGTCTTGATCTATTGTGATCAGTAGACTAGGAAATGGAAAGAATGGATGGGTTTAGAAGCTCATCTTGCTTAGGTTACTGATTTTTGTCAAAAGTTGGAAAACATAGTGGATTTGGGAACGTTGGCCATTAGGGCATGAATAAGTCTGACCAAAGAAGATAACTAACTGAGGAACCTTATTTAAGGTGGACCTCGACCTGAAAACAAGGTTGGAAGCTTTAGCATTGTGAAAACATTTTGTGGGTTGAAAGGAAAACATCGTTTTCTGTGTTATTTTTGAATTTTTGTTCAAAAGGATAGTTTAAATGGATTGAATCTACTACTATTTTTAATGCAAGACATAGGGTAGCAAGTTCCCAAGAATTGTGTGTCATTTTTGTGCTTTCTTCATTCATTTTCATTCATTCTTTGTAAATAGTTTGTTGGAACCCTGTTGTTGGTCTGAACTAGACAGGTTGAAGAGAATGGAGTACTAGACCACTTTCCCACCGTAAAAATTTTACGGCCCTTTGGGAATAGTTCCTATACTCCATGTATGTACATATGGTAGGTCTTAGGATTAGAAAACTAACAGGAGCTATTGAAAATTTCTTGCCCTAGGCGATCCAGAATGGTGCCCGATTAGGCAGGAAAGAAGTGCGAGCATAGAACGTTGCAAGGGTTCAAGTTATTTAAGAATTTCCTTTTGGAGGTGATAGGTAAGTGTCTTAACTAGTTGTGGCATGAAGGGGAAGGCTCCATCAGTTCAATTGATGTGAGAACAAATTGACAGTTTGCAGGCGGCCAGACAGTGGCTCAAAAACCCTAGAAAATACCCATTTTTAGGTTCAAGCTTTGTATGGTTTGTTAAGGCTTAGGACCTAAAAAATCCTTGAGAGTTGTGTATTTGGTCAAAGATTTCCAAAGAAAGAATGGGCATCTTTTGGGAATTTTTTAAACAAAGACCAATTTTCTAGGAAAAGGAGGCCTAATTGGGGCTCAAGGTCTAGTAGCCTTTTTAACCCTAGAAGAGGGTTTGGTGAAGAGCGATGGAGAATTGGAGTCTAGTGATTGATCAAGAACCCTAATATGTTTCTATAAAGCTTTTTACTAAATCTCTACACCCCTGCAATAACCTAACTGAATGTTGGAGTAATTGGCCTTTAGGGAAGAATAAGGGTCAAGGGTGAGATAGTGGCAAGGCACCAAGATTGGCTTGGTAGAATGAAAGAGTGAGGATAGTGGGGTTGGCTAGTAGGACTAGGGGTACCTATACCTAAGATAGGACCTAAAGGTTAAGGTGGAAGAGTCACCTAGGAGTTCTTGAGAACAGGGACCCAGAGCATGGGACTATGAGAGTTCCATCCAACCCTACCCTATTAGATTGGTATCAGAGGAAGTAAAAGATTTGGGAAGAATATTTTATGTCTGAGGTTGAGTCTAGTGATTCTTCCATCATGGTGACAAATGAAAAGTTGGCCGAGATGGTTGAAGAGCAGGAGGAAGACAATAAACTATTGAGGGAAAGAATAGCCCAACTTGAGCAAGCAGTGACAAGTGTGCAATTTGAAGGAAGGATACCAAAGGAAGGAGAGGTTGCAGAGGAAGACAAGACCCCTGAACCTGAACCTATTCTAAAAGAAGAGCCTTTCTTGAAGGCATTGTAGGCTTTGAGTGGAAAAGCACTTGAAGGCATACCACTATTTAGTGGAAAAATGGAAGCTGATTTAGTTGTTGATTGGATAGAGGGAATGGAAAACCATTTTGAATGTGATGGACTCACTAAAGCACAAAAGGTAAAGGTGGCCAAGTCAAGACTAAAAGGTTCTGCTTTGACATGGTGGAAGTTCATTTAGATAGAGAGGGAAAAATAAGTTAAGCAGCCTATAACTACTTGGAAGGGAATGGTTGCCAAAGTAAAAGAAGCATACATGCCAGATGACTATGAGATTCAGTTACACAAGAAAAGATAGAGCTTGAGGCAAAGAGACCAAGATGTAAACACTTACACTGAGGAGTTTGAAAAACTTTGCATGAGGTCTAATGTGACAGAGGATGAGAGTCTCAAGGTGGCTAGATACCTTAACGGTTTGAAATGGAACATCCAAGAAGAGATGACTCTTCTAAGCTCTAAGACAGTAAACCGATGCTATCAATTGGCCATAAAGAATGAGGAAAGAAGCAAGAGGAAGCAAGACTAGGCTTCTAAGGGCAGAGGCAAAGGCGGAGATCAAAGAGATCAAAGAGGGCAACGAGGTGGGTACCAAGGTAGAAGCAATGACCAAAGAAACCAAGGAGAGTCTAAACTCATAGAGCATGGAGGTGAAACATCTTCTAGAGGAGGATATAATAGAGGTAGAGGTCATCAAGGAGGTTCAAATAGAGGAAGAGGAGCAGGCAGGAGCAATTCATACTTTGCAAACATGAAATGCTACCATTGTGGTCAAGTTGGACATCCAACTTATAGGTTCCCAGAGAAAGCATCTTCATCAAGCAATGAGAAGAGAGTGGCTTATGCACAAGAGGACAACATGAGTCGTAAGTCATCTAAGGTCAGTCACATTGAATATGAGGTGGGAGAGAATCTAATGTTCAGTAGAGTTTTGATTAGACAACCGGTCAAGGAAGAACCAAAACAAATGAGAGCTCTATTTAGGGTAAGGTGCAAGATACTTGGTAAAGTATGCAAGGTCATAGTAGATTCAGGTTCAACAGACAATATAATCTTAGAGGAGGCATTAATGAAACTAAAATTGGATAAGGTACCCCACACTAACCCCTACAAGGTCACATGGCTAAACAAAGGGCAGAGTGTTTTAGTGAATGAGCAGGTAACCATGGAGTTTTCCATTGGAGGGTACAAGGACAAGTTAGTTTGTGATGTTTTACCCATGGATGCATGCCATCTACTATTGGGCAAACCATGGCAATATGACAGAGGTGTCATATATGATGGGAAAGAGAACACCATCTCATTCAAGAAGGATGGGAAGACTCTCAAGTTGCAGTCACTATCAGAAGAAGAAGAAGAAGGATAGTCAAAGACACCAAGTGTCATGTTGAGTAGTGGGAAGGAATTCCTTAACAACCTACATCAAGGGAGTGAAGGATATGTGGTTGTGTTACAACCTAAAGAAGAAGACAAGGCTAAAAAGGCATTCATACCCGGAGCAGTCCTAAAGTTGTTGGATCAGTTCAAGGACATTGTAAGTGATGGTGTACCTATAACTCTACCACCAAAGAGAGCCATAAGTCATCAAATTGACTTCAAACCTAGAGCCTCATTTCCTAACAAAGCAACTTATAAGCTTACATTGGATTAGAATCTAGAGGTAGCTAGGCAAGTGCAAGAGTTGTTGGATCAAGGATTGATTCAAAAGAGCATCAACCCATGTGTAGTACCAGTGGTCTTAGCAACCAAGAAGGGAGGTAAATGGAGGTTATGCACTGATTCTAGAGCAATAAATAGGATCATCATTAGGTATAGGTTCCCTATTCCTAGAATTGAAGACTTAATGGATTGTCTTAGAGGAGCTCAATACTACACAAAGTTGGATCTCAAGAGTGGATACCATCAAATCAAAATTAAGGATGGTGATGAGTGGAAGACAACATTTAAAACAAATGATGGGTTATACGAATGGAGAGTGATGCCATTTGGTCTCTCCAATTCCCCTAGCACATTCATGAGGCTCATGAATGAAGTACTTATAGAATTTATAGGGATATTTGTGGTGGTATACCTTGATGACATCCTCATATTCAGCAAGACAATAGACGAGCATTTAAAACATGTGGAGTTGGTTCTTAGAAGGTTGTAAGAGGAGAAGTTGGCAATCAATCTAGAGAAGTGTGAGTTCTTTAAACAAGAGCTAGTATATTTGGGTTTTGTAGTGTCCAAAGGATCATTGAAGATGGATCCAAGCAAGGTGGAAGCTATCCTCAATTGGCCTACACCAACCATAGGGATTGAGGTAAGAAGTTTCCATGGTTTGGCTCAATTTAATAGGAAATTCATAAGGAACTTTAGTGGTATATGTGCACCAGTCCTAGATACAATCAAGGGTGGTTTAAACACTAATTTTGTGTGGACTCAAGAAGGTGAGAAAGGGTTTGAGAAACTGAAACAAGAGGTGGAAACTCAACCTATTCTCTTATTACCTAGTTCTGACAAATTGTTCACTATTGAATGTGATGCAAGTGGAGTGACAGTAGGAGGAGTGCTAAGTCAAGAGGGAAGGCCTATAGCCTTCTTTAGTGAGAAGATCAATGAAGCTAAGAATAAGTATTCAACCTATGAATTAGAACTTTATGATTTGGTTTAGTCACTTAGGAAGTGGAGGCATTACCTTCTACCCAAGGAGTTTGTAGTTTTTACTGACAATCAAGCACTTTGCTTTATCAACACTCAAGAGAAGTTGAGTAATAGGCATTTGAAATGGATGGAATACATACAAGCTTTTACCTTCACCATCAAGCACAAGAAGGGATAGCTAAACAAAGTAGCAGATGCATTGAGCAGGATGTTGTTGACAGTGCAGGAGATACAAGTGAAGAGCATAGGGATTGACAGTTTCAAAGATCTCTATGGGGAAGATGAAGACTTTTCAGAGGCCTACAAGGTATGTTTAGATTTTGAGAATCATTTTCATAGCCAATATTCTAAGTATACTTTGCAAAGTGGGTTATTTTTTTAAAGGAAATCAGTTATGTGTTCCAAGAGGGTCAATGAGGGAAAATCTAATTCAGGAAAAACATAATGGCAGTCTTAGTGGACATTTTGGCATCAACAAGACTTTAGAACTAGTGCAAAGATTCTATTATTGGCCTAAGTTGGCAAGAGATGTTAGAAAGTATGTGGAACAATGTGTTGTGTGTATGAAAGCTAAGGGAGGAGCTAGTAATGTTGGTCTATATCAACCCCTACCCATTCCTAATAGACCATGGGAGTGTGTAAGCATGGATTTTGTGATAGGCCTTCCTAAGACCAAGACTAGTTTTGACAGTGTCTATGTAGTAGTGGACAGATTTAACAAAATGAGTCATTTTATTCCCTGCAAAACTACTCATGATGCTAGCTACATAACTCATCTTTTCTTCAAGGAAGTGGTAAGGATCCATGGACTACCTTTAAGTCTTGTTTCTCATAGAGATGTGAAGTTCATGAGTCACTTTTGGAAGACTCTATGGAGTAGATTGGGTACCAATTTGTCATTTGGATCACCTTACCATCCTTAGACTGATGGTCAAATAGAGGTGGTTAACAGGGTGCTAGGTAACCTTCTAAGGTTCCTAACTAATGAGTATGGATAGACATGCCAGGATATGGTTATCTCACAAGCTGAGTATGCTTACAATGATAGTGTGAACTGGACCACAGGGAAGAGTCCTTTTTAGATTGTGTATGGAATGCACCCAAGAGGCATATGTGAGCTCAGAGATCTTGGAGCTATGGAACAAAGAAGTGGACATGTAGATGACTTCAGTCAGACCATGAAGGATATTTAGGAGTAGGTAACGAGGATAGTCATTGAGGCTACACAAAAGTTGAAGGAGAAGGCAGATTTATCAAGGAAGGATGTGCAATTTGCAGTAGAAGACTATGTCATGGTCCACCTTAACAAGTCCAAGTTGTAGAAGGGAATTTCAACCAAGTTGTAGATGAAGAGAGTGGGTGCATGCAAGGTATTGGCTAAATATGGGAAGAATTCCTACAAGGTGGAGTTACCTACTGATCTAGGAATCTCATAAGTTTTCAATATAGCTGACTTGATCAAGTACAAGGGATCAGTCAATGATGTGGATTAGAACAGTAAGGAGATCTTCAAGGACATTAGCAATATATCTTTACCTCATCAGAACATGCCTTAGGCAGAGAAGATCTTCGAGTCAAGAGTGCAAAAGTCTACAAGGCATAAGGTCTACATGGAGCACCTTGTCAAGTGGAAGAACAAGCATGAATCAAAATCCACATGGGTACACGAAGATCAGTTCAAGAAGTTTGGTATTGACATGTCATTGATCTCCCCTTCCATTCCTTAGTGTTTGGGCAGAGAGGGGGAGAATGGTGTAGGAGCACCTATGATACAGTAGGCTTTTAAGCAATCTAGATTGTATTTTTGTTTTGATGTTTTCCATGAAGGCCATGTTGACCATTTAGTCAGAATTTGAGGGTTATGAATAAGTCTTGATCTATTGTGATCATTAGACTAGGAAATGGAAAGAATGGATGGGTTTAGAAGCTCATCTTGCTTAGGTTACTAATTTTTGTCAAAAGTTGGAAAACGTGGTGGATTTGGGAACGTTGGCCATTAGGGCATGAATAAGTCTGACCAAAGAAGATAACTAACTGAGGAACCTTATTTAAGGTGGACTTTGACCTGAAAACAAGGTTGGAAGCTTTAGCATTGTGAAAACATTTTGTGGGTTGCAAGGAAAACAACGTTTTCTGTGTTATTTCTGAATTTTTGTTCAAAATGATAGTTTAAATGGATTGAATCTACTACTATTTTTAATGCAAGACATAGGGTAGAAAGTTCCCAAGCATTGTGTGTCAGTTTTGTGCTTTCTTCATTCATTTTCAATCATTCTTTGTAAATAGTTTGTTGGAACCCTATTGCTGGTCTGAACCAGACAGGTTGAAGAGAATAGAGTACTAGACCACTTTCCCACTGTACAAATTGTATGGCCCTTTGGGAACAGTGCGTAGACTCCATGTATGTACATATGGTAGGTCTTAGGATTAGGAAACTAACAGGAGCTATTGAAAATTTCTTGCCCTAGGCGATCCAGAATGGTGCCCGGTTAGGTAAGAAAGAAGTGCGAGCATAGAACATTGCATGGGTTCAAATTCTTTAAGAATTTCCTTTTGGAGGTGATAGGTAAGTGTCTTACCTAGTTATGGCATGAAGGGGAAGGCTCCATCAGTTCAATTGATGTGAGAACAAATTGACAGTTTGCAAGCAGCCAGACAATGGCTCAAAAACCCTAGAAAATACCCATTTTTAGGTTTGAACAAGCTTTGTACGGTCTGTTAAGGCTGAGGACCTCAAAAATCCTTGAGAGGTGTGTATCTGGTCCAAGATTTCCAAAGAAAGAATGGGCATCTTTTGGGAAGTTTTTAAACAAAGACCAATTTTCTAGGAAAATGAGGCCTAATTGGGGCTCAAGGGCTAGTAGCCTTTTTAACCCTAGAAGAGGGTTTGGTGAAGAGCGATGGAGAATTGGAGTCTAGTGATTGATCAAGAACCCTAATAGGTTGCTATGAAGCTTTTTACTACATCTCTACACCCCTACAGTAACCTAACTGAATGTTGGAGTAATTGGCCATTAGGGAAGAATAAGGGTCAAGGGTGAGATAGTGGCAAGGCACCAAGATTGGCTTGGTAGAATGAAAGAGTGATGATAGTGGGGTTGGCCAATAGGACCAGGGGTACCTATACCTAAGATAGGACCT
This sequence comes from Sequoia sempervirens, assembly GCA_007258455.2. Lineage (NCBI taxonomy): Eukaryota > Viridiplantae > Streptophyta > Pinopsida > Cupressales > Cupressaceae > Sequoia > Sequoia sempervirens. Next base: position 75,193,536 of record VDFB02252616.1, read on the forward strand.
AAAGGTTAAGGTGGAAGAGTCACCTAGGAGTTCTTGAGAATAGGGACCCACAGCATGGGACTATGAGTGTTCCATCCAACCCTACCCTATTAGATTCCTTCATGATTATCTTTCAAACATTCTCCTTCCCATGCAAACTCTAAGTCAAAACATTCATTGACATTCAAAGAAGTTCAGAGTTTCAAGGGCTTGGAAGATTTTAGAAAATTTGGGGATGGGCAGATTCTTTGAATGCCAGGATGTTTGGGGAATCTGGGTCTAGGAGGATTTCCCGAAGATGCTAGTTCAACTTTGAAGCTTAAGTCACTAACCCTTTCTTACTTGATGCAATCACCATACTTGGAGGTTCAGGCCAGAATTGTGCATGTGTGCCCTTTTATGGATGGCCTGGATTCTGAAGCCTATTCTAGATTTTGGAGAATCCATAGAGGGATGGATTCTCTGAATGTCAAGACACTCTATGTAGTACCCCTCCACTTTTGGTCCTTCGTGTCATATGAGTAAGTTGTGCATTTGCGACTTGTGAGATCTTGTTGCCTATTGTTGTTCAGGTATTGTTTTGAATTTTGTTGCTTGTAATAGCAACATTGATTTAATTAAAGTATTAAATTTATCTGAAGCGGATAATGAATTAATAGATTATATTATTTCTTTATCAAAGATGAAATTGTAAATTACAATTATAAATAATGAGTATTTCAAATTTAATAAAATGGATTAGTCATCCATTTATGGATGAAGTTTAATTATAAATTTCAAAATATTTGGTTAAAGAAGTGAATAAAAAGAAAATAAAGAATAAATATATTATTATTTATTTGTCTACTTAGATAAATGATAAATACTAATAAAGTTATATACATACATAAAATTTATATAATAATAAACTTTTGCAAGAAGCTAAGGTCGACACCTGTCCTTGCCTTTATCTCCACCTAGCTTCATACTTTCTCTTCTGCTTCCTCATGCTTGGTCTTGGCTTCCACTTCTTGCATGCCCTCAACTTGGTCTGAGGGCATTATTTTTGGGGAGGGCATCAGTCAGACAGGGGAGGCCTTATTATTGCTTTTCTTCCTCGCAGATATGGGTCTAGGGGTGCATTTTGCAACAAGGATCAACAACATCATTTATAAGGGTTGTCGCTCCTCCAAACTCGGTCTTGGTACTTGGTCACTACTTTGATCTTCAAAGTTCCTAAAGGAGAAAATAGAGGTAGGTACATTCTGCAATATACTTACCTTTGCATCTCACGAGGACTTGACTCATCTGGTTATTCACTGTCAGTAACTAGCATGTTCTTAGTTGTAGAATAACTTAGAGATTAAATTGAACATAGCAGACTGTAGAGGTGTAAATAGCCTTCCTGATTTCATTGGGAACCTATCACATCTGCAACACTTGAAGTTAGAATGTTTAGAGGTTTAAATAATCTCTCTAACACCTATTTACTTTTATTAATTGCATACCTCTCAATTTTATTATCTCCACTAAATGATTCTATGATTCATTTAGCAACATCAATTTCTTTTCCCCTCAGAACATTGTTGTTGTTTTAAATGATTGAAATGGTGCACATATCTCAGAGTAATTTCTCTTGCAACATTATTGGGAAGTGTGGTTTAGTCGTTGGGTGAAGCTTAGGCTGGAGTTAGTAATTTACTTGATATACTCCCTTTACCATATTATAATTCACTTTTAATTCATGAATATTCGATGAAAATTGTGCATGTCATTGAATATATATGTAGTCTTGGTCCGTTTTTCTTCTACTTTATATAATTTGTTGTATAGAGATAATCTTCAGTGTACTCAATAATATGTCATTGGATGAAATATACTTAGGAGAGCGTATAGGTATTTGAATATGTATCTATAATTATATGTGTAAATTTGTATCCTTAAAAGTGTATGTTATTAATATTAAATAGTTATGTTTTTTTTTTATTAATTCTGCAATTTAGAAACCTATATATATATATATATATATATATATATATATATATATATATACTTATTTATATATCACCATCACATTATTATGTGCACTTCTGATTCTTTTGTGTTATTCAATTTTGCTACTTGGTAGTGTATGACTAAATGTGGGAAAATTAGATAGTGCTAATGTTAGTTGATATGAGTAATTTATTATGTAATAAATTCATAGATACTACATGTAGATTTGTAAGTGATCTGATCAATTAAAAATGTAGGACCCTTTTACTTTGTTTTTTTTTTTTATACTTACAAATTAGATATTGAAGCCATGCTTGTTCTTTAGTTGTTTTGAAGTATATAGAATTGTGTTTGATTTTAATCAGATTATTGTTAAAAGATTAGTCTCATCAAATTTGTATATTAATATTTTGAGCATTAAAAATGGATGAAAATTTTAGATGTAGATATATAGATATATTTTATTAGGGTTGCACTTATGGAAGATTTGATATATATATATATATATATATACACATTGAAGATAGTAAATAATAAGTTGGAAGTGGTACGATAGGTGAAAACAATAGGTGTTAGTAAGTATAATAGAATCATTTAGTGGAGATAATAAAATTGAGAGGTATGCAATTAATAAAAGTAAATAGGAAATAAAAGAACAAAATGTTATTTAATAATTAAGTTTTGATTAGATAGGTGAATTGTAGGTGATGTATTCAAGTAAGGGAATTAGTCACCTCTTAATCAGGTAATTTAGAGTTATGGTTAGTTCATGGTGTAGATAAATAATAGGGAGTACTAATTAGTAAGAATATAATAATCATTAGAGTATAATCGAGCAATAACAAATAGATGCAATGTATAATTAAAGATTGATTATTGAAATGATTAGTATCTTATAACTTGTTTAGTTATATGTGAATTATTTGGTTTACAATTAGAAAGAGTTATTTGGTTTGATTTGATACAATTGCTTGTTCTCTTGAAGATGCCCATTTAGACTTAAATTAGTATGAGGGTATACTTATACATATATATATTTATGTTATTTAGAGAGAGAGGATAGTACAATTAATGAATGGTTAGTATAGGTAGTAATTTGTATAATTTGTTATGTGGTTAGGATAAATTGACTTTTTAGTGAAATAAGGTTTTGGAGGGAAATGCCTTATTTATAATTAGTTGTATTGGTTAAATGAATGAAATTCTTGCAATGATTAACAAAAGTTTGTTATGTTTAATCATTAAAACAAGCATAAGGTCAGGCAAGGAACTTATAGAAGGAAATGTGTTTTCTTAAAAATTTTAATAGAATGTTTAGAACCTCATTGTCAAATAATATAATTCTCATTGGGTTATAGGTTTTGGATAAAATTTGTTTTATCTTGCTAACTAATAGTCTCCTTTGATCAATATAATATCCTTGATGATCCATCATGTGTATATTTAGAGGGGATAAGGATTTAGTCTTGAATTTGATTAAATTGAAGTTTTTCTTATGATTTATCATTGTGAGTTAAAATTTCCTTATAGTGAACAAATGAATAAAATGTAAATTGAGCATCTATTAGTCTTTATGATTATGAGTGTTTCAATATATTTAAAGGTGAATTTTCATGGTTATAATGATTGATTGGTTTAATTTTCAAATTGAGATTGTGTATCATTGATTGTTGTCATTGTCATAATTGTTGTATTTGTTAAGGGTGATTAGTTTCCATACTACAAGGGAATCTTGAGAGGAGAAATAGAGGTCTCCCTTGGATGCTAGTTGAATTTGTGTTGAAATTGATTATGTTTGCATTGGTTGAATCTAAAGATATCTTTATGATGACATCATTGCTATTCTTCTCCTTTCGATTTATGTTTATGAAACTTATATAGTCATTTTATGATCCCATGATGTGAATATTCCTTTTGTGTTAATTTTGATTGATGAGACTATATGCAATGAATTTCTTGCAGTCATATTTTGAGATGGTTGGGAACCCAAAGTGTTTGAATTACCTTCAGTGAAAGTTGGTTGTTTTTCGGTGTTTAAGGCTTCAAGAGGCAATGAAGAAACTTGGTTTATGTTGATTCTTCCATGATTGGACCTTTGTGATTCATTAATCCTATTTTTTATTTTGAATTCTTGTGGGTGGTACCTCCTTTGTTCTCATTTCAAGTGATATAGAATGGGTTTTTGAGATGGTTCTTGCTTCGCATGTTGTGTGATATGTACTCCTTGATTTTTATGTGAGATGAGGTACACCCCTTGCATGTTTTAGTTTGGTACCCATAGGGAGTGACTCTTCATGGGGGTGTGGTGCACAAAGGGGATATTAGGGTAACCCATGGAAGATTTTCCTAAACAAGTGATAATATAATTAATGAACTAGTAGGTTTGGGTAGAGAAACACTAAACAAGATTAATTATCAGCCTCACCCATACCGTTAGTGCTTTCATAGGCTAAGGCTGGGATGAGAAGACCTATTTGGTAAGATCACTTCCTTGTCCTCACGAAAGGTAAGTGGTCCCACATGAGTCACCCTATGGAGTGGTTTCCTTGAGATAGGCAGCCAGGATAACCATAGATGGAGGTGGTACCTTGTGATAGGTTGCCTAGCTAATCCATGTAAGGCCATGCAATGACACTCTCCTACAATACCTATTTATTTTCCCTTATTTGGTTGCCTTTGGGAGTGTAGATTAAATTGTTGATGTTGTTGAGGCAATTGGTTCTTGGTGTTTGTTGTTGAAGCCTCCAAGTTCTATCTTTTAGTGTTGCACACATAGCTCATGGCAACTTGATTGATGTTAATGAAAGGTGCACTTGATATTGTGTTTTCATTTGTAGGCTTTAGATCCTATTATTTTTTGCACCTCTTATGGTTATTTAGTGTTGTTCTATAATATTAGCAGTTGGTTTGTTGGATTTTTCATTATTTTGTTGAGGCTATGTGATGGTAATGTTATGGGTTGTTATATTATGTTATTGTCATCCTTGTTGTGGAGTTTGGTTTGCTGTTGGTTCATTTGTCTCTTTTGGTTGAGGAATGAGGATCTTTCTTGTACCTTATTCTTGAATTAAAGTATCATCCTTGTACTCAATGTACTTTTCCTATTGATATAAGGGAAGCATTGTGTAATGTACCACTATATCCTTGATATGTTGTATCTATGGAAATATGCTCCACTATTGTATTAGGGAACTGTGAATTGAATTGTTATAAAATGATGTATCATTTTCCTATATTTTGATTGTTAATGATTGTATGTTATCTTTATGTAATCTTGATTTTTTCATTATCATTATATGGTATTAGTTTTAGGATTGTGTGATGTCATCTCATGTACCCCAAAGGACGTAGTGGTCATTATGATTGTATAATTTCCTTCTATGTAATATATGTTCATGGTTAACTTATGTGATGTTCCACTTTCAAAAAAAAACTATTGTTATTTTATTTTGTGTTCTTGTTGTCCTTTGGGGTTCACATGGTGGGGTGTTACACTCGGGGAATCCATGCCTAAACATAATTTTTGAAGGAGGTTCACCGACTAAGGCTCGACCTAAAAGATTCAACACACAACCTGAGACTACCTTGAAGTTTATCAAGGCTTATTAGATGCAACAGTAAAAACCAAGGACTTTGAGAATCTGAAGGTTGGACGGGCTCAAAAAATCTAGAGGGGCGTGGATTTCCTAAAGGTATCACCACTTGGAGAATCCACCTAGGGGTGGATTTTTCGAAGGGACTAGCCATCGGAGAATCCGCCATGAGGTAGATTTCTAGAAAAATTTTATTTTCCTTACAACTCTTGATCCTTTCGAAAAAGCCACATTTAGCTCACTTACTCAAGCTCAAACCAAGTTCAAATGTAGACCTTAAGTGAATGTTTGAGCACAAACCAAATAAAATAAAATTGTCTAAAAATTCAAACTTCAATCATCAAGAAAGGCCATTTTTGAATCTGTCAAAATTAGGGCACAAGTGCATATAACTAGCGGTTAATCATCCGAAGGTTCAAAATTGACTCAAATTTCCAAAGTTAATAATGAAATCATAGGTACAAATCCTAGTTTCGATAAAATTCACATGCCCTAATTTACCCTTTGCAGAAACTCTAAAAGGAAAATCGGAAAAGAGGAACGATGCCCTAGTTTGAATAATGTACTGACTAATGCCCAATAAATCACCAACAAATACTATAAATGTCCATGAAATCCATGCCTCAACCATTAAATTTCAAGCAATCCAAACAACCAACAAGTAATTCCAAGTAGGAAATACCTCATATCATCAAATCAAACATGGGGAAATCGAAGCTTTGAAACTTATAAAATGAAGTTGGAATAAGGGTATGTGCAGGATCATGATGGGCCAAAAAGTGGCAATATGATGGGTATGTGGCTGACGACTTTTTTTTACCCAAAATTGATGAAACGAAAAGGGTTTTTAAAGGAGATTCTAAGCTTTCCACCAATATAAGTTATGATTTACTTTGAATTTAATAACTAATTATTATTCATTTTCTATTTGAATTATGACTAAAGTCCTCATTAAAAAACATCTATAGCTTTCAAACAATATCACATTTTTTGAATTTGAAACATGCATCACATTCTATGCTTCGCATACTATAGGATTAAAAAAAAATGATTTTCATGATGTTTTGACCAAGTTAAGGTGGTCAGACATATGAGTTTTTTATATTTTTTAAAATTTGTAATAAAAAATTCATAATTATTTATTTACTTGGAAAAAAATTACAAAAAAATATGCATCACATCCAAACATGAGTCCTCTACTTATATCTAAAATATTATAAAAAATATTATCATTTTATTGTGGTTAGGGTGGTCAGACAGACACCTACTTCTTATTTTTTCCTTGAAATTTAAGTACTACTGCATTGAAATTTTAAATTTTCACCAAATAGATTTTTCTTTTTTTAAAAATAAACCTAGTAGTTTAGAAATTGCATTCAATTTTCTATAGATTCTATTCTTACATATTTTTGAAATAATACAAATAACTTATTCAAATTTTTATGTCAAGTTGCCTAAGTTTGATTTTTCTAAAAAAATTTCCACTTAAGGGTCTATTTTTTCCATGATGATCTGACACATACCCATAATAATAGGCTCAATGCACATACCTTTTCAATGGGGAAAATATTACAACCTACAAAGCATGCCCTCAAATTTTATTAGACTCTTGAATGTGGTCACTCAAATCACCAACACCAACGGCAAGGAAAATGAGGTTGGCCAACACAAGCCACAATGTGCAAATGAGGAAATGAAAGCCCAAAAACAACTTAAAAGACCCTAAAATTTCTCACCAACTACCCTCAAGTACAACCCCTGACAAGTCATAAATGGCTCAACAATACTTCCCTAGGCTTCAGGAATATGAAGAGGAGACATATTTCAAGTAATCCAGAAAAGGCCAAATTCTCCGAATGGATTAGACTTCGGAACATATGGACCATTCTCGATTCTCTAAAAAGAAACCCCCTTCAGAAAATCCACCTGATGGCAGAATATCTAAAGGTCCTCCAAACTTAGCCAATTTTTCGCCAAGGTGAAATTTTAGGTGAAATCATGGAGTTCCAACATTGACCTGAGATCACAGAGTTGCAATCAAAGCACCCCAAGTGCAGATAAGACATAAATTTTCCCAAGTGAAGAAAAAGGTCAAAATATCAAAGGAACCCATCCCTTGATGGGAGAAGGTCAACCCTAAAGAAAAAAAAGAGGGAGGCAAGCAAAAAGGAGGGTCCCTACCTCAGGTGGGGTGTGTGTGTAGAAGTGCACAATAGAAACCATAACTGGTTTTATTGATAGGTTCTAGAAGGATTATTCTAGGTTACAATCACCTTATGTAGTGGATAATTTGTCTACCATTGTGGTTTATTATATGACAGTTGATCCTTTAATTTTTATATTTGTGAAGCAAAGGGAAAATTCCCCCACTACTATACCAGAAGTCTATGTTGAAGTCGTAAGTGTAAATTTAGAAATGAAACACCTATGAAGTGGGCTGTCAAAAAATGACACAAATGGATAGAAAAATTATCCTATCTCGAGTGTGAATGGAGTCCCTTTCAATCATCCAATGAATCCTAATGCTTTCTCTTAAGTACCTCCAAAATGGGATGTTTCATCTAAATACTTTCTTTCATCTAGGAAATAGTCAAGCTTTAGTCCCTCACCTTGGTCCAACTATCACAGAGCTACATCCTAATGGAAATTCTTTGTTCTCACAAACTCAAGAGATTAAAAATGTTAAAATTCCAGATGATAAGGAAGAAACTAGAGAAATCACAACTTAGCTCAAAAGGTTAACCACAAAGGTTACACATTTAAGGAATCAAAATGTGTATTCTCAAAATAACAATAAGAATTTGTAAAGTCAAGCATACAACACTCCTAGACCACCTAGACCTTAGAACACATGATTGAATAATGGAGGAATATACACACCTTCAGATAACACTAATCCTTTTGATGATAGATCCATGTCAAAGATAAATTTAGCTAACCTTGCAATGAAAAATTGGTGTAGAATTCATAATACAAATGCTCATTTTGAAGTGGATTGTCCATAGTTTAAAACTACCTCAGATATTTTTCTAGTTGCTACACACTACAACAAACAGTATGACTCTCATCCTCCTAAGGGAAATGAATTAGTTCCAGTAGGTTATGATTCTTCTTTGGTCCTTGAAAGTTACGAATGTGTCGAATCACTTGCTATTGTTAGGATTCATACTCATGAATATGAAGGAGACTATACAATGATGACTTTAGAAACATATACATTTCCATATCAAGATGTAAAGGAACCTCAAGACAAAGTTGATGAAATTCATGCTTTTCAACAATATCAGAAAGGACATAGTTATAACCTGATAAGTAACACAAATAGTGGAAATAAATTCAACATGTTATTGACCATGTCAATTCCACCCAACAACTTTAACACTCCACCAAATGATAAATCAAGCAATACTCCAGGGTTACCTAAGGTTACCTCTCAATATAATTCATCAAAAATTTCACAAAATGAAAAGGTAAATTCCGCTGATCAAAATAATTTGACTAATTATTTAGCAAAAGTAATCAAAAAGGTAAAAATCAGCCTTTTTTATTAGAATTTCTCAAAACACCTATGATTAGGAAATCTTTCTTTAATACTTTAGAAGATCTCTTCCAAAGGAAATAAAATTTAGAGAATCTCAAGAGAAAGATAATTCCATTAAGGAAAAAGACAAGGACATTGTTCCTATGGTGGATGCGCAAGTAGCCTTTTATAAAGGAAAATTAGAATCCCCACCATTTTTACTCATGCTAAGAATATTTGGTAAAACTCTTCATAATTGTCTAGTAGAGTCTAGAACCTCCACGAATGTAATTCCTTTTTCCATATGTCATTGAACACTAGGGTTAACTCCAAAAATTTCTCTAAAGAAAGTTACTTAACTTGGAAAAATTGAAGTAAATGTAGTTGAGGAGTTAACCAATATTCATATGCAACTAGCATCAAATCCCAAGATTCAGTATTATATAGACATTCAGGTCATTGAGACACCTGATAATTATGATATGTTATTGAGTAGGGATTGGTCGAGGAATTTGAATGGATACATGGCCATAAATTTCTCACATATCTAGTTAGCTTGGAAAGGATTTCCTAATCAAATCAGAATTGAGAGAGAACCATGTATGAAATACATAGATTCTAATTATGATCAAAAAAATGAAATTGTATATATTGATGTAGAACCAAGGGTCTATAAAATACAAAGCTTGGGTGTTAAAATAGACGAATTATTCACATGCAATGCTAAAAATCATAATTAGATAACTCCTAGAATTGATTTTTTAATTGAATTAGCTTATTATTCTCCTAAAGAAGAAAATAGTTATTATGATAAATTTTGGAAGAACATTGTTATAGAAGCTCGAAAGAGCGGTAAAATTAAAATCACTAAAAAAAAAAATTGTTAAAGGATTGGTGCAAGGTACACAATTCTATACATTCAAAAGATAGTTGCATGATATTTTTTGAAATAATTCCCAAAATTGAGAACTAGTGTTGTATAGAACATGCTAAGATCAAAAGGTCTAAACCAAAGATACGTTAAGATAAAGTCCAAGTTATGCAAATGAAAAATGTTAATTCAACAACTCTTAAGAATGGTATGTTTGAAGTTACTGATGATCAAGCCTAGATCCTTAAGTTCGATGGATCCAAGTCAAAACAAGGAATTGGAATTGGAGTTAAAATCATTAGTTCGCAAAGTAAATATTTTCTTGCTACTTATCAATTGCAATTTCAATGTACTAACAATGTGGTAGAATATGAAGCCCTTATTCATGGTTTGATGCTCACAATTAAGAAGAAAGTAAAAATTCTTAAGTTTTTTGGTGACTCTGAATTGGTAGTCAAAGAAGTTTGAAAGTAGTGCTTGAGGATAAATGAAACATATTGCAATTCATTACTAACTTCAGTATCTCTGAAGCACAAATAATTGAAGAAATAGATTGCCCTGATGGCGAGATTCAAGATGAAGAATTAGCTCAAGCTAAAGATAATAGTATTCTAAAAGGGATAATTGAGTTCAAACGACTATTTGACATAGATCAAATAGTTTGACAAAAATATTTTCCCCAAAGTGATGAAGGGCAATCTGAATTGTACAATTTCCATACTAAAGAAGATCCTAAGAATGTGCTTATAGGAAAGGTATGTACTAAAGAAGAAAGAAGAAATATCGCTCAAGCACCCAAAGATTATTGGAAGGTTATAACATGGACACATGAAGATTTGAAAACCTATGATACTTTTGTCATTACTTATACAATACCGCTAAAGCATGATGTAAAGCCTTTCCGACATAAACAACGGCCAGTAAATGCACTCTTAGAACCATTAATCCAAAATGAATTCCAAAATATTATCTTATCCCAAATGATATTTCCTATGGGATGCTCTCCCTAAGTGGAAAACTTGGTACCCATCAGGAAGAAGAATGGAGACATATGGTTGTACGTAGACTTCTGAAATCTCAACAAGGCATTTGAGAAAGATAATTATCCACTACCTTCACTAGAAGAAGTGTTATAGATCATCAATATTTCACATATGATGCCCTTTTTTGATGGATTCTCTAGATATAATCAATTAATGGTAGCAAAGGAAGATTGAATGAAGACAACATTCACCATGAAGTGGGGAACTTTCACTTACAAAAGGATGCCATTTGGATTGATCAATATCAAAGATAAATTTCAAAGAGCTATGGACTATTCTTTTCGAGATTTGATAGGAAAATGTATTATCATCTACATTGATGACATCATAGTATTTTCAAAGAACATAAGAGATCATATCCAAGATCTCAGAGCACTATTGCAAAAGTGTGAAACTTACGAAGTTTCACTGAATCCTAAGAAATATATTTTCAGGGTGACTGAAGGTAAACTTCTAGGACACATTTTTCTGAAAGAGGTATTTCAATAAACCCATACAAAGTGAATGCATTGCTCAGGTTACAACCCTTAAGAAGTAAAAAATAACTGAAATCATATTTCGATAAGATCAATTTTGTATGAAAAATTTATCACTGGATTTGTCAAGATAGTAAAACCACTCAATGATATGTTGAAGAAAGATGCAAAAATAGAATGGAAAAATGAAGCTAAGCTTGCCTTTGAGAATATTAAAGTTTTAATTATAGAAGCACTAGTGCTAGTAAGTCCAAATTATGTTAAACCTTTTTTATATTTACTCTTTTACTTCTGATCATACTTGTGCATCAATACTAACACAGAAAGGTGAGAATAAAGAAGAAAATGTGATTGCTTTTGTGAGTGCTCCATTTAAAGAAGTGGAGCTAAGGTACATAGATGTTGACAAACAAGCCTTTTCTTTGGTTAAAGTAGTATGAAAATTGAGGCATTACATTCTCAAGTATAGTCAAGGCTATTGTCCCAAATGTTGCAGTTAAAATATTGTTAAAACATAATGAGCTCAGTGAAAAAATAGCTAAATGGGTTATGATTTTTCAAGAGTTTGATTTAGAAATTATACCCATGAAGTTGGTTCAAGGACAAGCCTTGGTTGAATCTATTGTAGAGATAGATCCACAAATCTCTAGCAAATAGTATACTTTAGATGTAAAAGATTAAGAAGATTGGTATTGAGATATATGGCATTATTTAGTTAGCCATACTTACCCTGATCATATGCAAAGAAATCAAAGAAGATCCCTTAAGATAAAATCACAAAGTTATGTGATTAAAGGAGGAGCTCTATTCAAAAGATCAAATCATGAAGGAATCTATTAAAGATGTTTGAATAGGATGGAAGCAAATGAAGTGTTGTAGGAATTTCCTGATAAGTTTGGAATAGCTCATGGAGTACTTTTAGCTACTGCACACCTCATACTGAGAGCTGGTTATTACTGGCTTATGATTTTTAAGGACACATATGAACACGTGAAACACTGTTATACATGTCAAACTATAGCAGATAAAGGAATATTTAATGCTCAACCATTACACTTGGTGATGGAAATGCACCCTTTTCACAATGGGGACTAGATTTCATTGGTACTATCAATCCTCCATCATCAGTAGGTCACAAGTTTGTACTGACTACTACATATTATTGTACCAGATGGACCAAAGTATATCCTATAAAACAATGCACCACAGAGTTGGTAACCAAAATTTTGGAGGAAAATATTATTGCCAGGTTTGGAATATTGTATGCGTTGGTATGTGACAATGGCCCTACATTTTCTTCATTAAAATTTTCCAATTGGGCATTTGAATACGGTATAACATTGAAATTCTCATCTAACTATTATTCGTAGGGAAATGGATTAGCAGAATCATCAAACAAAAATCTGTTGGATATAACTAAAAAAAATGTTTAAAAAGAATCCTAGAGAATGACATTCTTTATTGAAATTTTCCCTTTGTGTAGATCGCACTAGGATGAAATTTATGTTGGGGAATTCTCCTTACCACCTAATTTATGGGGTAGATCCTATATTACCAATAAATTTGAAAATCCTTACTTGGCAATTTTCTCAAGAATATATTGGATTAGATGATCATATTGATGCTCAACTATTGCAATTAATGCACTTAGATGAAAAATGTAGCCAATCTATAGATAATTTTTCTAGTAATCAATCTATGGTAAAAAAATGGTCTGACAAAAGGGATAGATTAAAAACTTTTAAAATATCTGACTTAGTCCTATATTGGGGAAAATCCAATGAACATAAAGGTGAGAATGGTAAGTTTGAAAAGTTATGGACAAGTCCTTATCAAGTCCCTAAAGTTTTAGGTGATAGAACATATAGACTTAAAACTTTGACTGGAGAAGATGTCCCATTTCTTGTCAATGTGCAATTTATGAAGCATTATTTCTAGGCATAGTTTTTGTAAATAGTTTTTTTGTTGTTTTGTAAATAGTTTTTTGTTGCTTTGTTTCACTTTCTTTTTGGGTGTTTCCTCGTTAGGCTATACAATGGTTGGCAACCTTTGAAGGTGAATAGGATAATAGAACATCAATTTTGTAAATTTGATATATGTTTTGATTGGAAGCAGTCCTTTAATTATAGATGATTGGGGAATTGTCTGGTTCCTTTTACTCTAGTTAGAATAAATCATTTAGTTGATGTTGAGCTACAAATTCCCATATCTTAAACCATTCTACTAAAATTTGGGATAGTAGTTATTTGCATTGAGTGAAAAATCAAAAGGATACCTTTGCTACCACTATAATTCCCAACCTAATAGTAGGCTTCATTGCTTGCAAGTTGAAATGAGCTATCATTGAAAAAAAAAAAGTTGAAATGAGCTATAAAAGAAATATCAAAAGAAAGAAATAAACTCTTTAGGCTATCCAAATATCTCTACCAGGGCTATAGATGCTTGACTGGTAGTAGAGCTATGTTTGGGAGAATTACAGAGATAACCTTGTCAGGGCTATAGATGCTTGACTAGCAGCAAAGCTCTCTCCATGGTTGGCTTCAAAGGGAATTTCCAAATTATGTAGGTCAATGCAAATAATTTTTATACTCTAAGCTTTTTGTAGTGGAAATAACTAATTGCACACATGTGAGCTCAGTAACACTTAATCTTGTATGCTAACTAAAGTGAAGTTGGAATGTCAGAATGAAGATCAAACTATTTATAGTTAGAAGACTAAAAAAACTTGAAGTGTGGTTGTTAGATCAAGAATTGACTTTCTATTATTTTGTTTAGTTTTGTTGGTTTCTAGTTGTTGTGTGGTCTCACAACAAACCCCATTTTTTTCCTTGGAAAAATGTGGATCCATTTTTCTTTTTCTTTCCTCTCACTTTTTCTTGCTTTGGTGTTGTTTTGGGGGGTTGGTAAAATTGTAAGTCTCATTTCAATTTGTTTGGTATTTACTTAAGTCCTTATTCTTTCCTAGATTCGGTGTCTCGGCCTTTTCACAAAGTTTTATCAGTTTACCAAAAACCAGAATCCCTAAGTTGTTGTGATTGTGTCAAAGATGTTGTATCTTTGATTGGTCCTAGTCCCACCTAGTAAGTCATCACCTAGAGGTTATCAATCCCATTGGTCACGTTTTTCTTGCATTAGTTAGTTTGATGGTTTATTTTCCTTTTCTTTCTAGTTGGAGGTTGGAATCTGAAGATTCTATTATGAAATGTTTGAATCACTTTTGATCTTGCTTGGACTTGATTTTGGATTTCTCACTTTGCTCTCATTTTTCTTTAAGCTTAGAGGTAAGTGTCCCAGTTCTCAGTAATATTTCCAAGGTTTGATAACGAAGGTTGTCAATTCCAGTGATCATAAATAATCATGTATCTTAAATTATTTTTCCTCATAAAAAATCTAAGTGACACAAAACTGCCACATAAGCTTTTTGTGCCATCTTTTCCTCTAATAGTGAGCTCACACAAAAACCTAGGTGTTTGTAATTTGAACCCTAATCCACCATGATTGCACCTTTATTCAAGAAATTAATGCATTGTAATAGGTAATTAATGAAGGTGGAAAACTACACACATGTACTTGGCATCACCTCAAGTATGTAGCTGCTTTTATAACACTCTACTGTGGCACACAAGGAATTGGTGCCTTTGGATCTTAGAAGTTTAATGTAAGAAGTAGAGATTCCTAATCCTAGGTGAAGAGCTAAACTAAAACATTTCATATAGAAGAATATAGATAGAGGTAGAACACTCCATATAGCTACTTTTCTAGTAGATTAAAAAAACCATAAAATAATTCCCAAGGAGTAGAAAATAACAAGTATTAATGTTGGACACTCATCCTAGACACAAGAATTAGACATGAAGATGAATTTTGATACAACAGTTGCTAGCGTACAAATAAGTAAACAAAATGAAATGTAGTTGAAAGAATAGATTGATAGCCTTGGAAAATTTTATAAAATCATTAACCCAATCTAGTCAAGCAAAGACTGAATTGCCTCAAAATCTAGTACTCATGTCACAAGAGCAAGTGAATTCTATTGTAACAATTCACCACAAGATGAATGCATTTGAAGAATGGATTGAGTATTGGGTAAGGAAAGGAAAATAAATTGCTATAGATGTAATTGGGAAGTACAAGGAAGCACACCATTGGCTTGAAAAATCCAAAAGATTGGAAGGAGAATGCAGATTTTTCTAGGAACATGTTGATGCTAAGAAGCAAAATGTAGAAACTCTCATTCAGATAGATTTCCAACAATTGATAAGAGAAAAGATAATTTTAGAACAAGAAGTCCCATTATGTGAAAAATGGAAGAAGCAATTAAGTTGGGAAGGTGACACTTTGGTACAATGTATAAAAGGATTTGAAAACTGGGAAGTGTAGCAAATTGATTGATAAAGATCAAGATTTCAGTGAAGTGTTAGCATGACAGGATTGTGATCTCAAGACACTAGGACATGAGGATAAAGAAGAAAAATATTTTAAGGAATGGAATGAAAGAATACATAAAGATCCTATTCAGTTGTTAAACTGGGAAGTTATTGATGAGATCATACATTTTTAAAACACTATAGTCAGGTATGAATCAAAGAAAATGAAGAGGAATGCAAACATCCTCAAGATATCAGAAGACTACACCAAGCTCAAGTACAGTTGGAAGGAAATCCAAGGAAATTCAAAAGAGTGCATGCATCAGATACTAACTTCTTTCCAAGAGTATCAGATGAGAAAAGGTGAAGAAGGGTTCCTGGAACCAAAACTCAAGATGATATAAGGAAATACTAGATACCGGATACTAGAAGCGTCATAAAGATATATTGTTGAAGTTAGTTTTGCAGGTTGTTCCCAATCTCGTAAAAATTTTCCCATCCAGTATTCTAAGGAATGTTGATAGCCTTGTTTTGTGTTGAGCATTGCGTACTAGATTTTGGAGATGAAGGTTGTTGTTGCTAAAGGAGTCAAAGCTTTGACTTTGTCTAGAAGATTCTAATGATAACTGGTAGATTCCATGTACTACATATTGATTTTTTTGTTTCTAATTCACTTGATAGACTTAAATTTTAAACTCTTGAGGACTTGTTCCTATAAAAGGTCATTTACTATTTTACTTTTATTTTAAGTTCAAAATTTTTGCATGTCAGAAGATCCTAAACTTCTCTAAGGTTTTTTTTTTCCTATTTTATGAATCATTCCAAATTAAAAACTTGTATACACATAGAACTTAATCAATATCAACGCCAATTTGATAGCTACCTCTCTCATTTATCTTTTGTAGTTGGTTTGTTCATTCATCCAAAGAAGACTGTATGTTGCACTGTTTAAGGGTGCGTACAAAACCTACTTGGTGTCCAAACTAAACCCCTCTCTTTAAAACCTCACATTATTATATGCCTACCTTTGAATCAATCTGGTGAAGTATAGAGCAATTTTCTTTGATTTGATTAAATCTTGGGGCATGCATGGATAATACCCATGAGCAATTTTATTTTTTAGTATCTTGATGCTTTATTTTAGATTAGATTTTAAATTTCAGAAAATTTTCCAAAAAAGAGATGAATGAATGGAAATATTATTGAAAATATTTTGTTTCTATGAAATTGTTGAATGCTTAAAGGTAAATCTACTTAATTTATAGGAAATTTATTTGATGTTCATGAAATATTATTGTAAATATGTTAGTTTCATGAATTTTTTTTATGATCAGATTGAAAATCTTTCATTTGATGCTTATGATTCCTTTACAAACTACATATTGTGTCGCCAAAAAATGTATAGTTAACATTTTTATGCTCACTTGAGTCTTTATAGTGGACTTTGGCTTGATTTTGCCTAGGTTTAATGTTGTAATGTGGTCAACACATTCACATTAGGTCTTGGACCCTTTTGAATCATTAAGACTTCTACGTTGTCTTGTAAAGGTGTTGTGAAGTGTTGTAACCAACTTTCACACTTTTCTAGGACCCTTTCATCATAATTCACTTAAATAACCTCTTTTTATCACTTACCAAGTCTTATTTTAAAGTGTTGTGAAGTTTTGTAACTCACTTTCATGCTTTTCTAGACTTTCTTCACTAATTCAACCCTTTCTCATGTTTAAATGACCCCTTAATGCACTTTTTGACCGTGTTTAAGTGTGTTTTTGAGAATATTCTCATTGGAAAACATTTAATTCCTTGAAATTCTCGACAAACACTTAATTTTCTTAAGTTGGACTAACTTTCCAATAGGGGCGACAAAGACCTTTTTGGCACAAAACTCAAAATAATTTTAAATTTCTAGTGGGAATTTGTCCTCTAACTCCTGAGGTTAGCCTACATGATGTGTTAATTTTGGGAAATTCTAGTAAAATCAAGTATAAATAAGGGTTTTCCCTCTCATTTTACAGCTCCTACACTCTCCTAGTTCATAAGCATTCAAGCATTCATCAACTTAATCATTCACAAGCATTCAAGCAAATCAAGCATTATCAAGTCAATCCATTGGAGCAGTTCAATGCATATCTTTAGATTTTGAACATAAAAGATGTGGTAAGTTTATGAAAATTTCATGTTATCTATTTATTATCCTCTTTTCATTTCATTTCATTATTTAGGGTTTGATTACCAAAGTGGGGTTTTACCAAGGAAAACCCTATTCTCTAACCCTCAACCATTTTTCCCCTTTTGCATGTGTGCTTGTAGAGTTTTGTATGCAAATTTATAAAGAAATTAGGTGTTGAAAAGTGGTCAACAAGTCTACAAATTCAATCAATTCAGTAAAACCCTAGTTCAAGCTTGGAGAGGCTTTCTCCCTGTTTTATGTAGAATCAAGTGTAGACACCTGAAGAAAAAGAAGTGCAAACCTAAGACTACAAGATTTTGTTCTGAATTTCCCAAGATTTGTAGGAGTAAGTCACCAGTACTAGTAGATTAGTCTTGTTTCTAGGCCTGAAAAGTGATTTTGACATTTATGGATACCCATTTGGTAGATTCATGTTCTGATAAAGTTTCATGAAACTGAGAATAAGTCGCTCAACCTGGCATAAGTGTCCCAATCATCATTTTCAACCAATTTTTAAAGATCCCATAATCTCCCAACATCAAGCTTCAAATTCCAAGTGCACCTCTTTCACTTTGTTCTGTTATTTCATCATTTAGTTGCATTTTTAGGCATTTCTACATATCACACTATGTTTTCCAACATTTTACATTTTCCAAGTTTTGCATCACTAGATCATGCCATTTTTAGATCAGGCCATTAGAATATCTTAATTAGGCACAATACATCTCATTTACATTAAATTTGAGTGTAAACCCTTGCATTTTGGACCCCATCCAATCCCCTTTCTCCTTTTAGGTGAAAAACCCTAGGAGAAGTAAAGCATTGTGAGGGTAACCCAAAATCCTCATTTACAGATATAACCATAGACCTCTTGAGATTAACAAAAATATCACATCATACCCTAAAGAAAACCTATTATGGTAAAGACCTGACTATCAGAGCCTTGGGATTGAGCTAAGTCAACCTTTCCCTTTCACTCAAACTTTTAGGTTTCCTTGGTTCAATCTTTCAAGTAAAGATTGGTTCTTCACAGTTTGCATGTGAGGATTTTATATACATTGTTGTTGCAACTAACATCATCATCAACACTATGATCTCATGGAAAAACTAGCAAAGGTACAAAGAGGGGTGATCCCACAATACCGGTTTACAATTTTTGGCCAAACTAGAAACTGAACTGATTTATTCTAACTAAATCTTCACTTTTGGGCACATGTAGTGGCTAAACCGTGAGGAATTTGAAGATTATGCAAACTAGTGATTTGAGAAATTTTTTCTGTAGATTCTAAATTTTTTTTTTTCAAAAATTTTGGAATCATATTGCACTTCTTTTTCCATCTCCTTTGAAATCTTTTTTTTTTCAGTAAACACCATTTTTAAGGAGTGGCACTCACCGTACAACACATAATATTTTTTCCATGAAGGATAAAATTATATATTTTTTTAATTTAGATTTGTAACTACGATATCTAGTGCTTCCAATTGGTTTCATAGTGTTTTATTGAATAATTTTTCCTTAATCAAGTTTTGAAGTTAAACCAATTACAATTCAGACATAGGTAGACTGCATAACACAACTATTTTTATATTTATCAAAATTCAATTTTTTTTGGTTAGATCAAGGACTTCAATATCTAGTTTACTCATATTTTTCAAAAAAAAAAAATGATAATCTTCTATTTTTCCACATGTGTAGAATAGAGAGCTTGATTTTTGATCAAAAACCTACATTCACAAGAAATAAAAAAGTAAATATAATAAAAAAATTAAATTTATTTAAAATTATACTTTTGGGAAGCTTATAATAAGGACTACTTATTTAAAAAAATAAATTAAATGAATTCATTTGATCCCCCAAAAGGTAAATCAAATGTGGTTTTTCATCAGCATTTTGATAGGTGTAAAGGAGACTCCACTATAGGTATGGTTTAAAACTAGTGGGGTTCTATCCAAGGGGATTTTATCTAAGGTAGTTTGATCAAACACTCTTTAATTGGAATGCTTTAAATAGAAATTTTTAAGGCTTAAATCATTATATTTTCTAAAAATATGTGATTTCAGCAAAAATCAGAATCTCCCAGAAATTGTAAACCAGCTTTGTGGGATCACCCAAAGACACACATAAGATGTATGATATAAAGTAGAAAATAAAGATACACAAACATACAATATAAAAATTAAAGTGAAGAGAAAAGAAATATGGGCTATCAATTTGTATTATGCCACATCCATCCAACACAAAGGCTTCACAGGGAAGCAGATTGTTTTATGCTAGGTGGCCTTTGAAAAATTCCAAAGCTCCATAGGAAAGAAAAGTGTGTTATGGTAGGTGGCCTTTGGAAAAAATATGCTCACAAGGTTTAAAAAGGGGTGGCTAAGTGAAAAATTCATGCCTCTATCTAGGCTCTCACCGTACAATGAGAAAGTCATGCTAGGTCTATAGGCTCTCTTTGTACTAACCACAACATGATCAATATGCTCTGCTAAATAAGAAATGTCAAAATGCTAATGCCAAAATGAAATAATTCCAATGTAAATAAAATAATGCTTTAATGTAAAGGTCACGCTTCCTGGGAGACATATTCCATCATCACTAGGAAGAAAACATGCAAACAACGAATGAGGGACAATATGCTCCCCACATAAAATATCAACATACTTGCTATGTTGGTATTTTAAGTAGAAAGAGACAGAGGTAGGATCCTTGGAAAGAATGCACACCTCCCAAAGACTAGTTACCCTTTCCCCCCAATCATATAGACAAAGACAACCACCGAGAACTATCATGTTGCTGCCAAGATAGATATGGTTGTACCTAACATTGTACCGCCATGAATGGAAATGAGCAAGACATATAAAACTACTAATACCACATAGTGATGAGCAACATGATAGGATTAAAATCAATATAAATTAGAGGAATTAGGTGCATCAACACAAGGAAGAGCACGACAATGTTTAATATATTGAGTTTTATCATGCAAATCCTTACATTCATTAGTGGAATGACCATGAACTCTTACTATAAAATTTATTTCATGCTTTTGGAGGAAGAAAAATCAAGCATGCTTCAAGAAGCCTCAACAAGATACTCTCTTGATCAAAAATAGGGTATATTTCATTCTTAGCACAATATGGCATACACACAGTAGATGATAAGGCGTTAGAGGAAGATGGTGATAAAGGTGGTAAGCCTAGATCTTCTTGAAAAAGTGTGGTATAGACTTCACTTTTTCTCTATCATTTTGCTTAATGTTTTCATTATATCCATGTTTATAAAGGATTTTGTATCCAAGACCATAACATTCTTCCAACTTAGATGGGGTTTTACGCTTCTTAGAAGGACTGGCTTCTTGACTCTAGAGCACAAATCCTTTTTAACATTCTTAAAGTTACACATCTTCCTCTCATGAGGGATGGAAGTTGAAGGTCCCCCATCACCACCATGGGGTGATGTTGTTGACATAGAACCAAGTTGAGAAGATGAAACAAAAGAGTCTACAAGTGTAGATTGTGAGATTTTGTACTCTCACATAAAGGAGGGTGTAAAATCTAATAAACCCCAATTGTCACTAAAACATGTGTCTGAAAATGAACCATTTGTATGACTCTTTGGACTTTGAGGGTGATATTTTGGACCTTCATTGAAATGGGGTGTAAAATATAAAGACCCCCAATAATTAATAAATAGTTTTGTTGTAGGTGAAAGACAATCAGGATTAACATCAACTTGTATAGGTTCTACTTTGGAAGTTGGAATCAAAGTATTAGGGGAGTTGGCAGTGTTATGATCATGTTGAACTTGTGATTTATAACCTTTTTTCATCTACTTCAACTATGTATATCTTGTTATATTCAAACTTCATCACACGGTGAAGAGTAGATGGGACTCCTTTCATATCATGAATCTATGGTCTCCCTAGGAGAAGGTTGTACAAAAGAGGTCATGGAATTATATGGATAGGGGTAGGAAAAACTACAAGTCCGACCTCAACAGGTAGTGTGATCATTCCTAATGGTTTCCTATTAACATTATTAAATCCACAAATATTATCATCATTAAGTTGAATAATCCTCTTTTCCACACTAATTTTATCTAGGAGATCAATGCTACAAGAATTAAGACTTGCTCCATTGTCCATGAGAGTGTTCCTAACTAAAGTTTCATTAATGATCACCTTTATCATTAAGGAATAATTCTTATTTTTTATCTCAAGCAAGGGTAATTCATGTTTAGGGAATGTGATTTCTGACTTTGTCACTTGCATAAAATCAAAGGAGGATGTTACATCATTCAATTTAAAAAAAAATGGATATCATTCTTTTGCAAAAATTCTTGGACCATCTGATTGTATGTAGGTGATGTGTTAATCAGATACCATAATCATATGTTAGTTAGCATATTTTTAAGTTTTTCAACAAAGTCATACTCCTTTCCACAAGGAAAATGAGGAGCGCTAGGAAAAAAAGATTAAGGCAATGGTAATGAAGCATGAGTTTTTTGTCATTGTATATTGTTCCATGTATTATATGTGAGCAATGGTATTGTAACTTGCTTATTGCGAAACATTATTCCTACCAAGATGTAGTACAAAATTCTAGAAGTCTCCTTTTAGGTGGTTCTATGATGGGAGGTGATTTAGGAGGCTCACTAATTAAAGGAGATCCAATTTGTGCAGTCATAACCTCAACTAAGTTACTTAGATGACCTTCTAGTAAGGGGACATCTTATGTGAACTTAACATCTTCATATGTGCCATCCATCTTAGTGTTTTTTGATATAAATATAGCATTAGAAGATGTTTAGCAAGATTCTCATGATGCTCAATAATTGGGTCTTCTATCACCAAGGTACCTTTGTCACAAGTAGGAGAGGTATCGGGAGAAGAGAAACTATGATTGTCATGATTGTCTATGTTTGCATCCTCTTGTACCAAATATTTAGTGGATAATCTAGGTGAGATGAATTCCTCAAGGGCTTCAAATAACATGTAAAATTCATCACAACTAAAGGGTTTAAAGGATATGCTTTCTCCAAGATTCACCATTCAAGTTTTTCTTTTTTGGGGATTTTTGGTTTTTGTTTTTATTTTATAATGATTGAAAAATGTAGAATAATCTATCTAATAATGCAATGATGATTAAAATGAAAGAAAAGTATAGAAATCTAACACTAGCTTTAGCTTAAATATGCAAGAAATGTTTTTCACAATGTTGCAAAATCTAACTAAATAAGCAATACTTTGAATGCACAAATAGACTGTTTTAGAAATTCAATTCTCATAATAGAAAACAATAACAAAAATGTAGAACAAAGATTGAAAAGCACTAAGAAATTTATCAAAAATGTCTCTACAGGGACTCATTTTCCCATGGGTGAATGGGTCCTAGGTCAAGGTTTTTTAAATTTGAATTTCAGAATTTGAGTGTATCCTATGTGATTTATGTTTTTGATCTGTAACAAAAAAATTTGTAACAAATTTTTCTAGATTAATGCCTCTAAATGCAAGTTTAACTAAATTAAAATGATGAACTATGTGACTATTTTTGATATGCAATATGAATCTAAATTTGAATTTAAATGATTGAATGATGATCTTAATGTACATATTATGCAAAATAAATGTAGATCTAATGTAATTTTTTTTATTTTTGATGATTTTAAGTGATGCAAATATGCCAATTCAAATATAAATAATTGTTTTACTAATGTAAGATTAAAGATCCCTAAATGTAATGCAACTAATACAAATCTAATTCAAACTAGTGCAAAACTTAGATCTAGGGTTAAAAAGATTCCAATTTTTTTTTTTAAATGTACAAAGTCAAGTTCACTAAAATGAAAAAAAGAAAAATAGGTTTTGAGGAATCAATGTGTGGCATGATAGACCTATTCTTCCTCAATTCATTAGGAAATAAGGTCAAGTTCACCAAATTGAAACATAGATAAATAGGGTGCTCCTAGCATTTTGGGTATGTGCAGGATCATCATGGAGAAAACATGCCCTTAAGTGGCAAAAAATTTAGAAAAATTAGAGTTAGGCAACTTGATCTAAAAATTTGAATAAGTTATCTATATTATTTCAAAAATATGTAAGAATAGAATCTATAGAAAATTGAATGTAGTTTTTAAACTACTAGGTTTATTTTAAAAAAAAATCTATTTGGTGAAAATTTGAAATTTCAATGCAGTAGTACTTAAATTTCAGGGAAAAAATAAGAAGTACGTGTCTATCTGACCACTCAAACCACAGTAAAATGATAATTATTTTTTAGAATATTTTAAATATAAGTAGAGGACTCATGTATGGATGTGATACATATTTTTTTGTGATTTTTTTCCACGTAAATAATTAATTATGATTTTTTTATTACAACTTTTAACAAATTTAAAAACTCATATGTCTAACCACCTTAACTTGGTCAAAACTTTATGAAATTCAATTTTTCTTCTTTTAATCCTATACTATGCGAAGCATAGAATGTGATGCATGTTTTGGATTCAAAAAATGTGACACCATTTGAAAGCTATAGATGTTTTTCAATCAGCCTATCAATCAGGACTTTAGTCATAATTCAAATAGAAAATGAATAATAATTACTTATTATTTATTCAAAATAAGGCATAATTTATATTGGTGGAAATTTGAGAATCTCGTTTAAAAAAAAATTTCATTTTATTAATTTTGGGTAAAAAAGAAGTCATCAGCCACATACCCATCATATTGCCACTTTTTGGCCCATCATGATGCTGCACATACCCTTTTCCAAAATGGAAAGGTGGATCCAAAGAGGGAAAAGGTGTCTTATTTCTCTAATTTCATTAGGAAATGAGATACCCACAAAGAATTAACTAACTACCCTTAGGGGTCTAGGTCAAACAACACTTTGGGGAGAAAGATTAAAAATAGAAAATGAAATCCAAAATGCAATCTATCACTAGGAATAACAATATTAAGTTCAATATTGATAGAACCAAAAATAAAATGTAGACCAGAGAGCAGAAGAAGCATGTGTACCAGTCACCAAATTTCAATTTTTGAAGTTGATTTGGGACTGATTCTCCCAGGCTTGAATGGGTCTTGATTTTGGGTTTTTCTGCAAATTTTGGGAGCCTCTAGTGTAGATCTGAAGCTTCCAATTTGTCCAAGTTTCAAGTTCAAAAAGTTGGAAGTAAATTTTGTATGTGAGTTTTTGTGAGATGAAAAATTTTATGAAAACTTTTGCAACTTTGACAACTTCAATTTTTCTCTTCAAAAGGTCTTCAAGATTTCTTCCACCTAAATTTACAAACAAAAATCAAGAGGAAAAAATGTTTTATTTTCAGTGAATGGGGGTTTCCCTTGGTCAAACCCCTTTTGGTAATTAAACCTAGAAATGAAGCAATGAAACATAGAGGAATGGTGAATGAACAAATGCAATGTTGCAACTCACCAAACCCTTGATTAAACCTGTAAAGGACTTAAATCTTGATTTTAAACTTGCATGAAATGGATTCAATGGATGTGGATCTTTATGCTTGAATATTGACTTGCAATAATGCTTGGATTAGATCTTGAAACCTACATCACAATGTTAACTCCAAAAACATGCATGATTGAACACAACTTTGACATGATGAATGGATCTTGATTGCTGTAACAAATGATGAAGAAATCTACTCTTGAATGCTCTCGATCATCAACTTTACTATAATTTTTCTCACTTGAAAACCTTAGATGAAACTTAGTGAAATAGCCTTATATTTATAGATATGTATCCTTCATTTCCCAAAATTAAAATATCACAAGTCAATATTGAAATATATATTTGAAAACATTAAAATACCACCAAAAACATAATTTAAATTTAGGTCCTAGGTCTCTAAACCTAGTACACACATTTTTCAATAAAAAGTTTATGTTAAGGAATTAATGAATGTCAGGTTTCCTCTTTGGAAAATGTGATAAAATATGCTTGGTAAATGTATTAAATGGCCAATTAAGGCAATAGGGTATGTGCAGGATCATGATGGGCCAAAAAGTGGTGATATGATGGTTATGTGTAGGGTATGTGGCTGATGACTTTTTTTAACCCAAAATTGATGAAACGAAAAGGTTTTTAAAGGAGATTCTTAGTTTTCCACCAATATAAATTATGTTTTACTTTGAATTTAATAAATAATTATTATTCATTTTCTATTTGAATTACGACTAAAGTCCTGACGATAGGCTAATTGAAAAACATCTATAGCTTTCAAACGGTATCACATTTTTTGAATCTGAAACATGTGTCACATTCTATGCTTCACATACTATAGGATTAAAATAAATAAATTGAATTTCATGAAGTTTTGACCAAGTTAAGGTGGTTAGACATATGAAGCTTTTATATTTTTAAAAGTTGTAATAAAACATTCATAATTAATTATTTACTTTGAAAAAATTAAAAAAATATGCATCACATTGGAGCATGAGTCCTCTACTTATATCTAAAATATTATAAAAAAATATTATCATTTTATTGTGATTAGGGTGGTTAGACAGACACCATATTTTTTCCCTAAAATTTAAGTACTACTGCATTGAAATTTTAAATTTTCACCAAATAGATTTTTTTTTAAAAAAAAAAAAGACCTAGTAGTTTAGAAACTACATTCAATTTGCTACAGATTCTATTCTTACATATTTTTGAAATAATATAGATAACTTATTCAAATTTTTATGTCAAGTTGCCTAACTCTAATTTTTCTAAATTTTTCGCCAGTTAAGGGCCTATTTTTTCCATGATGATACTAGACATACCCAATATTAAGCTTAATTAAATAAGGAAGCCCTAAACAAGTGTGAAAGTGTAATGGAGTACACTTTACAACACTAAATTCAGGAATTATTAAGTCCAAATTAACTAGGAGGGCCCAAACAAGTGAGAAAATGTAAAGGGTTACATTTTCTGTCACTACACCAAGAAAACTAAACAAAATGAAGAAGTGCAAAAACTTTTGATCCCCAAGATCACTCTAAGTGTTAGGGGATAACATATGTCTATTGCACCCTTCCAAACATGACATACAAGTTCATTTACCCACTATTATACTTTTAGTACCTAATTTAGTGAAAAACCAAAATTTTCTACAAACATCCTACAAAACCACAAATTAGTAGTTTTATTTTCTTATTCTTGGCCAATTCAATCATCTGCATCACTTGTTAGTCCAACATGTTAGTCAAAAAGATAAAAATATGAATATTAAACATAGGAGCAACTTTATAGGAAAATAGAAACAAAAGCACAAAAAATAGAGAATTAACAATTGTACCTTACAGAGGCATGAATTTGTATAACAAAAGTGCAATAGGTTGGCTTGAAAGTGCAAAAAATTATTACATACTCATGAAACACATATAAAACTGATGTTGAATGAACAAGACAATTAAGAGAGGGTGAATCACTTGTAGCAAATTAAAACATCAAATCCCTCAATAGTAATTAGATCTGCAAGAATGAAATAAACCCTTATTCTATTAAAGTGATTAATAATGAAATGAAAATACCAAAAATTAAAATAAAAACACCACACACAAGAGAACACAAAATTTATGTGGTAAACCAAATGAGGGAAAAACCATGGTGTGGATTAGCTCACAATATAAGTAATTGCAAAAGTGGTACAAGGGCTGACTTCCAGAACAAGACACACTATCCAAAAAGGCTCATAGCTAGGGCTCACTTCCATAAAAATAAACAAAGAATATAGAAGAGAATGTTACACAAAGAACAAATTCTCAATGCAATAGTCAATCAACCACAAATGCTCCAACACTTTTGCAGACTTGATGGAAAGATTGTGGATACCTTCAGCTCATTACATTCAGGAATCCAACACTTTGAAGTTTGCACTGCTCTGCTCAAATTTGTATCTATACCTCTGTAATTCACATCATAATCATCACTCACATCTATCATTCATTTCTCTTGCATTATACAACACCACTCTTATTTATATCATCCTCAACCTTGAAAACCTTCTCCAAGGTCAAAAACTATCTGTTACATTTAAAATTTCAAATTAGGTCAGCATATAAACATTCCTATGGTGGATAGAAATGAAGGAAACCCATATAAATCCTTAGTTAGGACCCAAACTAATTCTAACACACCTCAACATGCTTTCATAAACTTCACATGTAGTGTTAACACCAAGTCGACCAATACTCATGCTAAACACCATAAAACACTAAGTACATGCTTCCTTAAATCAACCTGAAACTTCCAAACAACAAAATTCTCTTGAACACATCTAAAATAATCCACAAACCATCTAAACTCCAACAAGGACTTCATTGAAACTTGCATCATAGAAATACTTCAACCTAGAACATCTAGTTAGTCGTATTCGCACACTAATGCATGAAACAAACACTATATTGTACTAGAAATCAAGTCAAACCTTGCATTTTGAAGATAAAAGCATTATAAGAAACTTCCCATATCCACACAACCTAAAACCAGAATGTGGAGAAATGTGAAACAAATACATTTCTCCTAGACCACATAAAACACCACTAAAAAACTAGTTCACACACTAGTGAAAATATCTCAGTTTGCACAGCGATCCAGAAACCAAAATTATGGATATAGCAACTACTAACAACCTTAAAAAACATATCAGACCTAGATAGGAATATAATAAACATAGAAAAAACATGAATCACACCCTGAAGCATGCTCTGAACACTTTCACAACATTATTTTCTCTATTTAGAAAATTTTCTAAAAAGCACTTGGAAACCAAGTACATAGCACATTATATATCATTCCAGTACATCTCTAGACACTACAACATAAGGATAGCTCCATTTACTCACAACACTTCCTCAATGTCTCAACTATACATGCAAAACCTTCAACTACCTATTTTCCTCTTTTTCAAAATTTTCTCAATATCCTTGACATCTTCATCATGCAATAACCTTCTTCAACACATAGTTGGCATCAATGACAACACCTTCATACCTGAAAAAACCTTTGTAAGATGGGGTTAGATCATTTCTAGCCCAAAATAAGTGACAACCAACACTTCTTAGCTACAAAACCACAACAAACAAGAGAAAACAAACAATGAGCAATGAAAATGAAATGCATTCATAAAAAAACACTTCCCATTGTAGTTGCTTCACTTGTCTTGTCTCTCCTATTTCTCCTTATCCCAATATGTCCCTCAGATTTTGAAATAGACTTGTGCAAATACCTGCATATAGTAAGTAGAAATTTGGAGATGAAAGGTTTTTAAGGAAAAATGGGAGAGGAAGGGATGCTTTTATAGAAAGACATTCGAATGGATGGTCCAAATTAATCTTCTAGAAAGATTCCAAGATCAATGGTCCAGAATTGATGCACCAAGAATATGCCATTCTTGGAAAGATTATGACAGTTATGATGCCAATGGCTATGATGGTAATGAAGGATATGATAGAAATGAATGAAAGGGTATCTTTGCCCAAGGAGGCATAAATAACTTATCTTAAACTATTTGTTCAAAAATGGAGGGAATGGACAAGTGGCAAATAAATAATTCATCTGAATTATTTATTTGGAGAAAATGAAAAAGGAGCATTTAATTAAATTAATTTATGAAATCAATTTAATTAAATGGGGGAGATGGAAGTTAGACATGGATAATTGATTTGAATTTTTTTGTCTAAGGAGAAAAGAATGACACATAATTAAATAATTTTGACAATTATTTAATTTTTATTTTTTTTTGTCGGTAATGTATATTTAATTTATTGATATATAAAAAACAATACATATGGTAAGAGTAACAGAGCTCCAACATCAGCTCAAAGTCCTTCACTTTCCCTTGCAAACTGCCCCTAAAAGGACTACACCCAACAACAACAAACCCAGCCCCCATAAAAGCCAAATGACTCTTCACATCTCAATGAAGATGGTATATGCTTACATTCTAAAAATTGGCATTAACACCCCTAAAACTGCCATTACAAAGCAATACATAGCGATGAAAAGAAAACACTAATAACCCCAAAGTCTAAAAACCTCTCCATAAACAAAAGCTTATAGCTCTCTATATACTATTGAAGCCAACTTACAAACCAAAGGACGCCTCTTGCTTGCCACCAACACTAAATCACCGCTCCTCTTGTATCAGAAAGGCACTGACTTCAGTTCACAAAAGATAAAAAACAATGGCCTTCACATATGCGTTGGTTCCTTTCAAAGACACTATCACCAAGCACCAAACACTTGCTGGGATATGAAAATCACACCCTCAAATTCATCCTAGAAAATTAGATCATTTTGTAGTGATCCTCTCCAAACTACCCAGGCCGAACTCCACCTTTCTTCAAAGAATACACTTGAGGATTAATGCCAAATTTCATTGGTGCCAACTCTTAGTAGAGGGTTACTCGATCTACCTTCCACCTTCCCATATGACCCATTACTCTGGATTAAACCCCAACAAGACTACCATTGAAACCAATTAACAACATTGAACTCTCCCTGCCCTCAATTACAAAAACATAAGTTTCTAAAAATTAAGCACTATCCAAATTCACCAACCCCTAAAAATATTCCAGACGCAATTCCCCTACCTGTTCAAAACTGAGTGCCCACTTTGAAAGTTTGTCTACTACACTATTGCCCTCTCGTCTAATATGGCTGACCATAAATTCCTCAAAAGAATTCAACTCACCCACAATCAAGGAAATATAACCTTGTAGATGCCAAGCTTTGATCCCCCCATTTTTAATAGCTTGTATAATAACCAGTGAGTCACCCTCCAAATCTAACTGGGTGATACCACAATAGTGGTTTACAATTTTTGGCCAAACTGGAAACCAAAATATTTTTTTTTTAACTAAATCTTCACTTCCGGGCACCTATAGCAACTAAATCGTGAGGAATTTGAAGATGATGCAAACTAGAGTTTCATGACATTTTTTCTGTAGATTCTAAATATATTTTTCAAATTTTTGGAATTATATTGCACTTTTTCCATCTCCCTCGAAAACTAGTTTTTTTTAAAACAACATTTTCAAAAAGACACTCACGTATAATGCATAACTTTTTTTCATGAAAGATAAAATTATAATTCTTTCAAATTTAGATTTGTAACTTTGATATATAGTGCTTCCACTTGGTTAGATATTTTTTATTGAATATTTTTTCTTTAATCAAGTTTTGAAGTCAAACCAATTATAATTTAGACATAGCATGACCGACACAACTTTTTGTATGTATCAAAATTCAATTTATTTTTTGTTGGATCAAGGACTCCAATATCTGGTGCACTCATATTTTTCAAATTTTTTGATAATCTTCTATTTTTCCACATGTGTAGAACAAAGAGCTTGAATTTCTGAAAACCTACATTCACAAGAAATAAAAAATAAATTTAATAATTTAATTTAATTAAAATTATACTTTTTGGAAGCTTATAATAAGGAATACATACTTACGAAAAAAAAAATTTAAATGAATTCATTTGATCCCCCAAAAGGTAAATCAAAAGTGGTTTTTTATCAACATTTTGATAGGTATAAAGGAGACTCCATTATAGGTATGGTTTAAAACTAGAGGGGTTCTATCCAAGGGGGCTTGGTATAAGGTGGTTTGATCAAACCCTATTCAATTGGAATCCTTTAAATGAAAATTTTCAAGGCTTAAATCATTATATTTTCTAAAAATATGTGATTTCAGCAAAAATCAAGATCTCTCAGAAACTATAAACCACTATTATGGCAGCACCCAACTTTCTAAATCTTGAGCATCAAGCAAATCTAACCGCTAGAAGCCCTGCAAAGGCTTTAGCCTCATTATTGGAGCCAATATTTAATCTCTTTGCACCAAACTTTACCATATCACCTTTCTCATTCCTAATCACGAACCCCGCCCTAGAGGGACCCGGGTTAGATTGAGCAGCACCATCAAAATTCACCTTATTCCATCCTTCAACCGGGGGTTCCCAAGTTGAACAAGGCTGCTCCTTCTTTCTACCAAAATTATCTGCCCATGCCCCATGCTTGATCTTTATACCAGGCCACAACTTTTGAATCCTTCCATCCTCCATTGTGAAAGGTAGGGCAGCCAAGATTGATTGGGAAGTTGCTGCACCAACCACCTCCTTGATAGCCTGATTAAATCTGCCTAGAATTCTTATTTCATCTTCCCATTTGTCCATAAAGATCCTACGGTTTCTCTGTTTCCATAATTTCCAAACAAGCAATGATGGACTTGAAATCCATATACTTGATAGAGAAGATTTCCTTAGAGGCAGTGGCTAGCTTTCAAAAACCCCACTTAGCGAGTTTTGCATTGGCCCATGCCAATTCAAATTCCCTTTTAAATTTGACCAGCACTTTGAGGCTACCTCACAATGAAGGAGAAGATGATCAATAGTCTCCTCTATAGATCCACACATCACACACTTAGAAAGGACCAGCAAAACCAAGACATTTCCATCTATCTCTGGTTAGAATCCTACCTTTCACGGCTAGCCATGCAAAGGCACACGCCTTGGGGAGACAATTCTTACTCCAAAACAGATCACATATCCTTGAAGGCACATTCTCCCTACCTTTTAATAGTTGATAGCCCAATTTGACTGAATAAACCCCATCTCGAGCCCCACACCAAATCACTCGGTCCTCTTCTCTGGTGATAAGAATTTTTTGTTGATCAAGAACCTCTTTTAATAGCCCTTCTTGCTAGTCTAACATCCCTGCTCCAGACAAGTCTTTCCAACCCCAATCTTCCCCCAAGACACCTTTTCTTACCATCAAGTAGTCTCAGACAGATGATAATTATCTGACTATAGACAGATGATGAAAGATAAATAATTAAATAAATAATGATTTATTTAATTATTGAAGAAAGGGGGTATTGGTGATGTAGTTAATTTATTTTAATTGATCGAGATAGAATAGAGATTAGAAATTGAATTAATTAAATAATTAAAATTTATTTAATTAATAGAGGAGTACAATCAAGCATAATTGAATAATTAAAATTATTCAATTATTGGAGGACGATGACCAAGAAAAATGGCGCTCGTAGACTTAGGACATTTTTTAGTGTTTATATTTTTCCCCTCTTTGACATAATGTGATTTGAGTCTTGTGTCAAAGAGTGAGAACAAAAATTAGGTTCAGATCATGCCCTAGTGTGCATCAGCAATGACAAGGTAGAGGTATGCCCCCTTGGGAAAATTTGACAAATTTTCAAAAAAATTCAAAAATTTGGAAAATTGTCCCGATAAGACAAATGGATGACCAGGAAGTTGATGGTGAAGACATAATTGATTTTCAAGATCAATAATGAGGTCAAATTCAAGGTTAAGGATGTCAAAAAGTGTGACCAAAAGGAAAGACAAGTCAAAAGCCCCAAGTTTGAACCTATAAATGGCAATTTGAGTATGAAAAAGGGTCATTTTCACATTCCAAATTAGAAATTTTGAGAGCTTATAGTGATTGGTTAGTGAGAATGTCACCATTTCCAAAGGCCTCCCACCATATTAGATCTACAAATACTACCGACCTAAGGGTGTTCCTGCCCCGGTACGTACTACTAACCCATATTTTAATTTTTTCATTTAACATCCATTTAGCTTAGGAAATAATTTAGCAGACAATTGCATCACACGTAATGTGACACAATTGTCATCGCATTTGATGCAAATTATTAGCATTTTTTCGCAATCGTCATGGCATGATGCAACTACATTAGGGATGGGGCACAAGCGTTTGTAGTGCGACGCATAAAATTTTGTGATGCAATTCACTTTTTGAGCCGCATATGTAGTCAAGAAGGACACAAATGACTAGGTGTGATGCATGTGTTGCACAAAGTGATGCATGTGTTAGGTGAGTGATGCAATTGTAGTTGCAAGCTAGTTATAAATTTGTGTGACACATTTGGTAAAATTGCGACATAATTTCCTGATTAAAAGTTTTCCCCATACAACTAGAAAAGTTTGACTTGGTCAATTTAGGTTCGATAGGTCAAATGAAGGTTTCAAATTGATGTGATTGGTTGTACATGATAATTTCAGGTGCATCTTCTTCCTATTTACACATGAGATTCTAGACCAGATGTGTTCTAACTGGTGGACCAGTTAGATGACACTGAGAAGGATGTGTTTCTAGAGTTTGGTTTATTCTATGTCACATATATTCCCACTATCAAGGAAAACAAGGGGATGTTGATATCACTAGCACAGTGGTGGCACTTAGAGACAAGCAACTTTCATTTGTCAATAGGGGAGGCAACAATTACCCTAGAGGATGTATATAGGATACTGAGGCTACCCATTCATGGTGAGTAGGTACGATACAACCCCACTCGAGGGCTACACACATTGTATGAGTATTATGAGACTGATGATGATATTGATCTTGAGATCTAGGGGTATGAGATCTGATGGGAGACCTTGGAAGAGAAATATGACCGATTTCACTATGTTTTGTGTGCACAAATAGTAGGTGCTATGATTCTTGACCATAGGGGTCATGGTTTCCTAGTTGGTTGTGGAGAGATGTTGGGATCAATGGTTCATTCTAGGATAGTATATGCATGGGGCCATTTCTATTATGCATGCTCATTTTTTAGCTTCATGATATTGCCTATAGACGAGGAAATATTTTGAGGTGTGGTGTGATATTACTGATAGTTTGGGTATGGGAGCACATAATAGTGTTCCAACCTTTGGTGGTTCAATAGGCAGTGGGTAGTGCACCATATGCTTATCTGTATTAGGGGCATTGACCTAGATACATGTTGGAGATGTGGGTTGTTGGAGGCATGTTATGGAAACATTGGTTAGCTTCATTTGGAGACCTTATAGGACCTGTCAATTATGGATAGATGAGGATGACCACTTTCCTTGGAGTTGGCAACATAGGCATCTAATCAAGTGCATAGTGTAGTTGCAGTACATTATTGAGATGTACTTACTAGAGAGGGTATTGTTGTGCCCTTAGCACACACACCTCGTTTCGAACATGGACCCTCTTTTCTTTCACCTTGTCAGGTTGTTTTTATCGCCGCCTCATTTTGTGTGCCACCTTTTTTGGTGTCCCAGATGGTCAATGTTGCTTCAAAGTCTCACCATAAGTTGACTATACCTTCCCCTTTTAATTTTGTCATGTTCTGGTACCTCGCGGAGTCTCTTTGGCAGTTTGCCCCTGCCAACGGCCCCGGGCCCTGCCGGGCCTGGCCGTTTGGGTTTCCCTTGCCAGGTTCCCCCATTTGCGCCCACCATTCCCAATGGCACTTGGGTCGCGCCTTCCTAGCTCTTGGGGTTCGGACCTCCATTTTCCATCTGCTAGAAACTATGAGAATCTTGATGACTACCAAACCCTCTGGCCCCAGAGCTCTGGAGTTCTGCTCCCGGGGTTCTGGGAGTGTTTTGTTGTTCCTCATGGTGAATCTCTGGTAGAGTTCTGCCTTCTGGGCCCTGACCTCCCCTTTGCTGCCGGTGACTCCCAAATTGAACTTATCAGATAGTCATCATCCTATGCCCTCCTGGCCATCAGACCTTGGGTCTCCTGCCGTCGTTACTGAATTCAAAACCACCAACCTTTGTCCCATTGTACCTGCATTTAGTGAGGCCATTAATGGTAGTTGGGGTATAAAGAAGGTTCATTCCTATCATTTTCATTTGACAAAGCTGCAGAGAGTGACCAGACAACTTGCTAGGGGATCCCATCATCTTTGAGACCTTCAAGCTCATCACCCTCACCATCACCTCATTGATCGTGAGTGGATCCCACACCTCCCCACATCGATTGTTCAAGGTAGGTCCTCCATTCACCCTCCCGAGCATTTTTTT
This sequence comes from Sequoia sempervirens, assembly GCA_007258455.2. Classification (NCBI taxonomy): domain Eukaryota; kingdom Viridiplantae; phylum Streptophyta; class Pinopsida; order Cupressales; family Cupressaceae; genus Sequoia; species Sequoia sempervirens. The sequence continues at coordinate 75,229,362 of VDFB02252616.1, forward strand.
CATGATTTCTAAGGATTTAAATGAGTAACAATCATCAAGAAGACATGAGAATGATAAAATACAACACCATGAACAAAACCCATGTCATCGAAAGTTGAGTAAACCAACACAGCATCCTCTTGACCAATTCAAAGCTTTATCCCCGTGCAACCATTCTTCGCAAGGGAATTCATGACCCTTAGGCCTGAACGCTCCCCTTGTTGGAGATGACTTAGCAAAACAGATGACCAAGCAGCTTTTGGGTCTCTCAGGTTCGAGTATCCAGGATTCCACTCCCAGGATTCTTCCCCTCATCCTCCGTTGGGGAGGAATTCATCTCTCACCGATGGCTCCCTCTCTCGGCATAACTTCGTCCGATCAGCAAGACCTCTCCCTGACTTAGAAATCTTACACTGAGGGCTCCCTCTGCACTACCCTAGGACCCATCTTCTTCAGCAAGGCATGATTCCTTCGCCAGGACATCACGACGATATCAATTTCTTTTGGCGAGTGCCTCACATCCTTCCGCCATCCGGGTCCCGAGCTTCCTTTCGCCATTTGGAAAATTCTATTGAAACTTGAACAACCTTGACCGTATCGGGCTCCGCCCTGCAAAGCTTTGTCCCACTATCGCCGTTTCAAAAGGAAATCCCCCCAGCCTTCCATTTGTCAGGCCCTAGCTTCTCCATTTTTGTGAACATGAGATGAGAAAATCTGATAGCCGATGCCATCTCCGGGCCCGATCCGCACCTTGACAGTCGGCAGGACATTTGAATGTCGGCAAGACCTTTCTCCGAGATGGGTTTTCACAACGATTGAAGCTTTTGGTCACCAGGACAAAAGAAGACTCTCACTGAGATGCATAATCTGCTTTACCCACTTTGCTATAGCTTTCAAATATCGGGGAGACCCTATGTCGATCATACAATGTTTCACCGAAGGCATCTACTTATTCACATGTCGCTATAACAACCCCATTGTTAGGCCGAGAGCAAGACTTCATCATTCCATTTGGTGAGACCCCGAGCACCTCGCCAGGACTATACACCAAAATGAATAACCTACACCGAGCAATTATGTCTCACCAAGACATTTTGGCTTTCTTACCGATAGAGACCTCATCGTGATATTGGTGAAACATAGTGATGTTGGGGAAACCTCATGTAGAGTGATCTTGTTTTACTAAAAGCCACTAGAGCTAGCCTTTTGTTTGCCAAGAGAAATTGGATCTCACATCGAAAGCCATCATTACCTGTCGACAAGACCTAACCTTTTCATTATGACCTCCTGCCGCAAAATCATGCTTGGCTGAAACGAAATTTGAATGTCATTCGGCGGGACACCACAAACCTTATGCTGATAGACTCAACCATAGTCTCACCGAAAGTATATTCAAAGGGGAATCCTTGTGTAAGGTCGGCGAGACTGAGGGTCTCTCACCAAGACATTATAGCGATAGCAATGACTCCCCCCGATATGCATCCCTTACATGCCGATCGGCGTGACAGAACAAAATCGCCATGACAATTGCCGATAACCCAACTCTCACTGAGGACCCATATGCACAAGTTGGGTAGATGAATTGATTTCGATGGGACATAGCCCCAACAATGAAACCTCTATTGATAGGTGAATGCGTAAGACTTGTGATCATCGAGACATCAAGGGGGTTATGTCAATAAAGCTGTAACATGAAAATGTTAGAATAAAACAACATGGGTGTCAGGAGGATGGTCATGGACCTATGCCGATATGGACTCGGACATGAAAATGCATAACTCAATTGATTCAATGGGGGAAATATAGAAAATTATAGATAAAATATGCATATGGTAGAACCAAGTCATCCATGCTCAGCGTCCATCTGAATTCTGAGCTCCGCCATCCAAGAGTCCTTTCCTCATCCATTGTTTCGAGGGGAAGATCTCGCCCGCCCCTCTGAGCTCCAGGATCCGCCCTTCTGACCGCCGCAGGACTAAAAATGAAATCAAATGGTGGACCCTTGTGTCAGGTTCGGTCTTGCTCTTGGCTGTCAGCGATACATTCATCTCTCACCAAGACCTCACCCCGCAGCAGAGACCTTACACCAACTTGCCTTCCCTTATGACCGCTGACACTCACGTTGGGCCTCGACCACCGGCCCGCCGCCTCTGGAGTTCTGTTTACAATCTGCCATTCCCAAACAACCATCTCCTAATGGATGTCCAGCCTGGTACCTCCAGATTCTCTAGGATCGATCCAAATGAGCCCAATTCGAAATCTGATCTCGACCCACATGCTTAATCTTGGTCTTCTTCATTGTGAACCTTTCAAATTATCAAAATTCGATTGGAGAAAATCTCTCAAAGCCCTACGCCCTATTTTCCTTTCCAAAATGAAATTCTTGCTAGGGAAGTACGGCCTTCCAGGCCTAGACTATCCAAATTCCCTCAATCAAAAGATCAATGAAATCGAGAGATAAAGTATCATGTTATGCTTGATAGATTATTTAAAACAGATTTCATCTTTGGGATTTCAACTAACATGAATGCTTTTGTGATCAATTACATTGACTATGCCTTTGCTTGCAAAATATGTGGAATTGGGTGCAGGACCTTCAGGGGCACCCATTGAGAAGGACAAAGGGAAGAAATTAGACAAGACTCCTCAAGGGAAAGAGGACAAGGACCAAATGAAATACCAATTTCAAGGCGAGCCTCTGCACTCAAAAGTTACCATGGATTGGAAGGAAATCACTGACACCAACATAGGCCATGTTGATATTGACGAATTCACACAAAGGGTCAGGGTCAATCCAATGACAAAGAATGCAAGATTAATAAGGAAAAGTGGAATAGCAAAGGATAATGGGTTCCCTCCATCCCTCATGGCCCCCGAGTTGGTCATGACTTGTCGGGAGGCATATCAACCTGACACAAGGACAATCATTGATAGAGAGGGCAACATTCTTGCCGACATGTTAGCTGAAGGAATCACAAAAACCTTCCACATCCCTACCTTTCAAGAGATGGAAGTCTCCACCATAGAAGAATGCTAGGCGGCATGAGATGATAATCTAGCGGGCTGCAGAAAGTCAATAAATCAGTAGTGGCTTAAAGAAAGGCGGGGCAATGCGGCGAAGGTTCCTCACGAACTCTTCTGTAGTGATTTCCATGAAGATTACCATGACTTGGTCACAATGCTAAGTAGGGTTATGGGTCTTCCTATAGCTGCCTTCTTTCAGGAATGGATGGTGTACTTCATCAAGCAGATCCTTCGGGGGAATGATGATGTTACAAAAAAGACGTCATTCAATTGGGGAGGTATAATTAGCAACTGCTTTCATGAGCAGTTCCTCAGCGTGAAGAAAAGCTCCAAATTCTATATGACTTCATACCTCGTGTACTCCTTGGCGGACAGGAGAAAATACAATGGGTTATTTGTGGCACCCGATTAGGAGCAGGGTCAAAAACTCAAGCTCTATGACACATACCCCCAACTCTAGTACAAAAACTTCAAGAGGGAGTATTGCAGAGTGAATGATGCCTTCGTCAGCCATATTGTCAGAATGATTGTCGGGGATTTCAAAAGGAGGGTTTCCCATAGTGCTAGGGAATTTTTGAAGCAGTATGCTTTCCTCTTCATTCAGTAACCAAAGTTCACATACATCCGTGCCCAGGGCTTCACTGAAAGGCCAAACAGGTTGCCTCAATACCCCAATGACCGAATCATCTTGTTGGAACTTTCTCGGCAGCTCCAACACATATAGGCAATCTTCAGCAGCAAACACATAGTAGGGATTTCTTATCCCATGACTCTCGGGCAGGGCATGTATAAACTACAAACTTCCCAATGTGCTGGTAACTACGAGAAAGAACTAAAAGATTACCATTTCTACCTACACACTGCTCGCCCATGGATAGACCCATATGGCCATGTCAGAAAAGTGCTAGGGCTAGGATTCACTCATCTCCACCACATTGAAGACTTTTGGGGAGATTTCCGAGATGATAAAGAGGTATGTGCAAGGCACTATATGCGAATGACTGTGCAGTTTGTAAGGAAGGTACAGCCATTCCCCATATTGGACCAGGTCGAAGAAGATGAGGCCACCATAATGCACCCTAGGTACCCTACAGTCGCCAATCTGCCAATACCAACAATAGACTAGGACAAGCAGGAGGTCGATGACCTTGACACTATAACCCAGCCAATCTTGGCTCATACTAAGGAGTGGGTTCATGGACGGATAGCCCAATTGAAACAACAGGAGGTGATTTTAACTTATGAAGGGCTCAAAATTGAGCCAAGTGCCACAGAGGATGATGCTACCACCACTTCAACTAGTGGGACATCGAATCCTCCTTCGATCACTAGATCCAAGAAGAGAAAAGAGATAGAAATAGGGCAGTCTCCTGACCCCAAGGTCTATACAAGGAAGGATTCAAGGGGCTCTCCCTCCAAGAGACTAAAGCAAACAGAAGGCTCCATGGAGCAGCCATTAGTCTGGGAAGAGGAAGCAAAAGATACTGATCAAATCAAACCTATCCTAGCTCTCCCTGCTTTGGTTCCCCCACCTACCTCTCTAGCCATGATTGCCACATCCCCAACGATGGTGGACATCTCTGTCCATATTTCCTCTTCACCCTCGACCGAGCCTGTGATTGTAATTGACTCCTCCTCTACCATGACTACTCCCCCTTCCTCTGCTGCCATGTCACCAACCACATCGCTCCCTTTGGCGATAGTAATATCACCTATTCCCACTTCCACCATGCCTAAGGCTCTCTCGAGACATATGTAGAATCTTCCCCCTAAGCTCTCCCGGATCCTAATGGATCCCGCTCTTCAAGCAGCCCTTGCACAAGTCCTCGCTACTACTCAGCCTTAACAACTTTCAATAAGGCCATTGACTATGGAAGCCACCATGCTAATCTCTAAGGAGTGGGAAGAACAAGAGCAGGAAGCCTTGAAGCCCTTTGAGGAGGAGGTCGATGAATACCATGAACACCTAGAGTACGAACACCGAACTATTAACAGGGTGTCTTATGAGGAAGAGGGAAGGGGCTCTTTTGAGAGTGGGGATGAGAAGGATGGCACCAGTGGTAAGGAAATCATCCAAGCCTTTGAAAATGATCTTGGGGAAGAGCTGGCTCGGCAGCTAAAAGACACTAAGGCGGGAGCAGAAAGGTCACCCCGTGATGAAGAAGGACGGCCACCAAAAGATAGTCCAGGAGAAGATTTACTTGAGGGTGGAACCCAAGTTGTCAAGGGCCTCGAGATCGAGAAATTCAAAGAACATGCGCATGAGGTTGGACAAGTTAAAGGAAAGAAAGAGGAGAGAGCAGAAAATAAAGAAAGCCCCTTACAACAATTGTTGGCCAAGCCTCCTATTAAGTGCATTGTGTTTATCCAAGACTCCGATGAAGAAGAAGAAGATGTTTCTAAGGAGAAAGAAAAGTCCCTAGAAGATACAAGAGTGGAAACCTTAGCCTTGACCGAGAGAGGCGAAGGTGGTCATGGATAACCTAAGGGTAAGTTTGTCATTCCAGAATGGTTGGAAAAACAGCTTGAGAGAAGAACTCCCATATTAAAGGACCCAAGGGAAAAACTAGAAGCCATCTTAGCTCGAGCTAAGATTACAACAAAGAAATAAAAGAAGCTTAAGATCCAATCCTAGGTAACGATGGATGCTTCTGGGTCTCGAGCTATGCAGGTAGCAATGCCTGTGGTAGGTCAGGGAGGAATAACTTACAACGTCTCCACCATGGATCTAGGGACTGCCACTAGAGAACATAAGGTAGGGCATCTTGAGGAGTTAGTGGCCACGATGGTACATTTGATAAGGTAGGACAAGTTTTCAAAAGATGAGCTCAAAGCACATGTGGCTACTTTAACAGATTACATCCAGCAGTGGTTCTCGATGGATAACCTGCCTACCACATCCATGACCGCACCCTAGCTGCTATCCAAAGAACAAATCGATAAGATGGAAAGAAGGAAGAACTTGGAAAAGACTACAAAGGACTGGTTCCAACAAGTCTTATACGTCAGAAACATGGGAATTAGTCGGGCTGTTCAGACAGCCAACAAGTTCTTAGACCTGCAGCAATCTTTGGAGGGCACAAAGAAGCTATGCACCGACTTCCCTGTAGTATACGACTCCACCTTCCCAAGGATCGAGGCTATCCTTCAATTGCCAGAAGCCACATGGGAAAAGGAGCTTGCATTTAAGAAAGACGATCACTGGCTAATGGATTTATGGCGATGAGACTTTGACAACCGGAGGGAAAGGTTGGAACAAATAATGAACAAAGTGGATCCGGATATCGAATGGGTCAAAGAAATTAGAATGGAATGTGCTCGTTATCTCAAGATGATGACATAATATGATATGCCCGTAGTGCAAATGGATCCAGAAAAGGTGAAGCCTTACTTCCAAAAGAAGATGGAGGACAGGATGTCTGGTGAAATCATGGTGGAATTCATGAGTTTTGCTGCCCATGCCTTCGATCAGTCAGAGCTATTCAGGGACCAAGGTTCAAAATATGATGAGGATTGGAAAAAGCTAGAAGATAATGCAAAATAGTGGAGCTACTAAGTGCTGCGATATGAAATCATTGAAATAGACAAGCTCCAACTAGTCATCCTAAATTTCATGGACTACACAGCATCGAGAAGGAAAGAAGAAAACCCTGTCAAGAATGAAGAGCTCCCTAAAGAGTAGCTACAGTAAAACAACAATTAGCTAAAGGACAAAGTGCTACAGTGTCATCACTAGAAAGAAAAATAGGGAAAAGGACAAAATGTAATTTTAAATTGTGATATATTGGGGGTTGGTGAAACCCTATTTTGTAATGAATCTTGGCCACACAATGAGAATTAATCTTGGCCATTCATTTGAATTTTGAAGCACTGTAAATAGGAGCTCTTCTCTCATTTTCAAAGAGAGTTGAGTTGTTGTAAAGACATGCTACAAAAATTTATAAAGAAAAGACATTGACTTGGTGCATTTTCTGAGTTTCTCGCATGTTGCTTGATTCAACCTCCATTGTTAGATGTTTAACTTAGGTTTTATTACTATTCTAGTTAACTATTTTCTTGCTTTGGTAGATTTTAGGAATGTTGTCATGTGATCATGAAAATTCCTATTGTGTTGATGACTTCTTAGTCCATACTTTTTATTGTTTGCTGATGGTAGATAGCTGTGTAAAGTTAGTCTGGGCTTGAATTCAAAGCTGCTCCAAAAATTTTATCTTTTTTCATGCATGTACAAGGTGAATGAAAGACAAAAAATTTGTAGACCTTAGAAGATAGCACAAGTTTCACGATACTATGATATTTCTGGTTAAGTGGAATATTGTTTCAGGAAATTGTCCATTGCGGGAACTCCATCATCACTATTCACAATTAGTTGCAGATCTAGGAACTCTCTCTCTCCCCTACCCTTTTTCTTTTTTTAATGAGTGACCCATGCTAAGGTTCATTGCACATTGTAAAGCCAAATCTAATGACAAAATGGAGTTCAAGACTGTTGTTTGAACCTACAACAAAAGCACAACAACCTCTCCATCTTAGGAACTCCATTTCAAGATCCAACCTCCCATGCTTTGTAATCCCTACGTAAGACCACCTTGTGATTCCAGCAAATCACATCAAACAACTGAGATATTCCAAGCACTATCAAGACCTGACATTAGAGACCTTGGGATAGTGTTATGCAATCTGATTGTGGAAGATTTTCTTTCAAGAGAGGTAGTGCACCTACACACTACCTGTGTTGAGAAGTGCATAAAAAACACATGAATAGGTATGATGATAGTTTAGTGAGTGATAGAGGGTGTCGATGCATATAGTAGAGTATGGTTGGTCATGAGAGGTGCATCCATGGGGACCACAAATTGTAGTTACCCCTATAGAGTAGGAGATAGATACCATGTAGGCATTGGATTGGGAGTGGAGGAGAGGGGTGGTAGATGCAAGCATGAAGTTAGAGTATGATGCTTCGTGGTTGATTCATAGGTTGATTCCATTGACAAATCTACAGCAACCAGCACTAGTCGAGCACATAGTTAGGGGCTTGAGAGGTCAGTGAGGAGGCAGAGGTTAATGGGGTGAAGGAGACAGAGGATGAACGGATGGAGGAGGATGGGGGTGATGGATGAGGAGGACAAGGAGGAGGGACAAAGAATGACAAGAGGGTAGGAAACTACCACCCATCTAGGAGGAGGCAGAGATGGAGGAGGATCAGGTAAAGGTTAGGAAAGTAGTATAGGGGTTAGTAGAAGGTAGGCAAGAAACATGCAAAGGTTCCCATAGTGGAGGTTGCACAACCAGAGGCCATGGAGGTTGAGATAGGTGTTGATGGAGGATAGGGAGAGTAGGTTGGATGAGAGGAGGAGGCTAAGATGGAGGAGGCTGAGCGGGTCCTCTATGAGAGAATCATCATGGGAGATGAGGAGGTGGGGGAGGAGGTCCAAGTGGATGATGAGACTGCTGAGTAGAGGATAGCCACACTATAGGTATGTGTATAGGCACTAGAGGAAAATTTGAGGATAGTCACTACTGAGAGAGTTGACCTTAAGGCAGAGAGGGATGCCTTTTAGGTGGATAGAGATCTGGAAATCATTAGCGAGTAGCAAACTGCCTAGTGGATGATTGATTTCATAGTGACATGGAGTGGGTCAATGGTTGAGGTTGCATGAGAGTATGCCAGGGCGAGTAGGTGTAGTCAGTACTATAAGGACTTATATGAGAGAGTGGTACCTTTAGAGAGGAGGGATCCCACATTTTCTAAGATAGATAGTGCCTCATGGGGTAGAGGACATAGTAGGACTCATAGCTAGTGGACACAGAGCAGGTCCTAGGGTGAGATGTCAAATTCCAGGTGGGTCACTCCATATGATAGGAATACTTCTACTAGGGATGCACCATACAGGGGGGACATGGATTCCCTAGGGATAGGAGATCAGGGTAGTTCGAGCTAGGACCCCCTTTTATTTATGTATTAGACATTGATGTTTTTATTATAGAGCCTACGAGCTCCAATTTTATTAGACACATCTTGACATTGTTCTATGACACTTTATTTTTTGAGAAATATATATATGATTTTGGTGGTGGTTGATGATATGCATTATGATGTGTTTGTGCATTTATGATGACATGCTATAAAATGGATGCTCATGCTATGATTATGGTATTTTTGTGATGCATTGTATATAATGATGCGATGACCTACTATGCTTTATGATTATGTTTATGCTTTTTATGATCTATATATAGGATAAATGCAAAGTGGATGATGTAATGATCTATTTGATTATGCTATTAGTATAGTAAAAATGTAATGATGTAATGTATTTATGGCTATGGATGTTTTTATTATGATACACATGGATGATGAATGAAATGGAAATGTTCGTATGTTACGAACATGGTATGATATGCATATGTAATCTTAATGCTAATGAAATGTTTGTATAATAATGCAAAATGTGTAATGCAAATTTGATGCTTAATGTGATATGTCATGATATTATTAATGTGATATAGTATGGATAGGATGTGATGTAAAATGCAATGTTATATGGAATGTAATGAAAATAGAGTATAATGTAAAATGAAACATGATATGGAAGGAAATGCTATGTAATGTGTAATGCAATATAATACCAATATGATGATATATGAATGTTGCATGGATGCATATTGTGTTTTTGTATTTTTTTTATGCAAATATATGTGACCTAATATGAAAATGATATCTACGATGATGGTGTTTTCTATGATGCTATCTAACATGATTATGCAAGCAAGATGTTTTTGTGTGTCACAAGACTTATTCAAGATGTAGACGGAATAAATACTAGTATGGAAGGAGATGAATGCTAGCGTGAAAGAGGAAAAGAGGTTGGAGATAGAAGATTAGATGGGAAATGATAAGGGAAATAACTTTCATGCTTACATTTTTATATTTATCATCATCGAGCATCCAAAATGTCACAAATGGACCACAAACACATTGGTATGGCATAGACCAATGTGTGCAAGGTGATCATTTGGGAGAGACAAGAAATCAAAAAGACAAGGAATACCCTGGCTCATACTAAGGACCTAATTATCTTAGTGTTTTTTCCAAGACAAACCATAGACAAAAAATAAAGAAAAGAGGCCATGATCCATCATCATTCCTCTAAATCCCTTAATAGGAAATCCTTGAGGCAACTAGTAACATGACTGAAGATCAATCAAAAAGATAAAACAAATCCGAACAATTAAAGTGTTTTAGAGAGAGTGCTTGTCAATAGTTTTGATAAGATTGATATGATTGATTAGGTTGACCAAGATGATTGAGTTTGATTGAAAAGTTGACCAAAGTTGACAAATTGATTTGATTGATAGGTTGAAAAAGATTGATTGATAAGTTGACAAAAGTTGACAAATTGATTTAATTGATTGTACCTAGTTTTAGGAAGGACACATCCTAAGTAAGGAAGAATTGATTGACAAGATTGACAAGATTGATTGATTTGATAAAGATTGATTGATAGGTTGACAAAGGTTGACAAAATGATTTGATTGATTATACCTAGTTTCAAGAAGGACACATCCTAAGTAAGGAAAAATTGATTGGAAAGATTGACAAGATTGATTGATTTGATAAAGATTGATAATATAGGGTTGACAAGGTTTGATTGATAATGATTAAGCCTGATCTTAGGAAGGGCACATCCTAATTAAGGTAAGATTGATTGAAAAGATTGACAAGATCAATTGATTGTTTGAAAAAGATTGATTGATAAGACCAAGTCATGTGATGATACCTAATTTTAGGAAAGACATATCATGTTGAAGGCAAGGAGCACATTTGATAAAGTTGACCAAGTGACAAGTGTTGACAAGACAACTAACTGGAAGGGCACATCCTACTCAAGGTGAATGACAAGGTTGAAAAATTATAATCCCAAGAAGGACACATCTTGATAAAAGACAAGAAATGGGACTGAATGAGACAAATGAAATAATGCCCTACTTTGATACAAGATCAATGACCAGATTAGATGATTGAAGATAAGATGATTGACTGATTGAAGATGAAATATTTTATTTATTATGCTTGTTTGTTGATTCATGATTTGATTTAAATGATGATTGCTTGCAGACCAAGGACATGATCGAACTCGAAAAACCCTAAAGGACTAACCTAGATGACCTTGAGGGCTCATCGATTGATGGCCTTAACTATGTTATACACGTAGAGACCTTGTAGTTCGACACAACTTGACTTTTCCTTATTCAACAAAAGACTGAGTCATGCTTTTATTTGGACAACCTAAAAGGACTGACCTAATTTCTCGAGGGCTCATTTAAGATGGTCCTTGCCTATGTAGAAAATGCACAAAAACAACGTAGTTCAACCCTACTAACACAAACTGACCCAAACTCACAGTTAAACTCTATTTTTGGATTTTTTGAAGTTTTATGTTGTTTTTGAATTTTTGAAGGTTTTTCTGATTTTTTTTGGATTTTGATGTTTTCTGATTTTTTTTTATTTTTGATGTTTTTAAATTTTTTGGGATTTTGAAATGTTTTTATTTTTTTCAATTTTTGATGTTTTAAAAGGATTGAGACCATGTGTTATTTTCCCATGAAGACATAGATCGAGAAATTCCCCCAATCATGTATGGGACCAATTTATTATGCGAGAAGGATAGCAGCAAATGTGAGGGATGGTCAGTAAGCTAAGGATGCTAAATATCAATGGTTCTCAGGCCATGGAAAGGATGACAAAGCTTTATTATGAATAAGTGGGTATGTGCAGGTTCATGATGGGCCAAAAAGTGGCAATATGATGGGTATGTGGCTGACGACTATTTTTTAACCAAAATTGATGAAACGAAAAGGGTTTTTAAAGGAGATTCTCAACTTTCAATCAATATAAATTATGATTTACTTTGAATTTAATAAGTAATTATTAATCATTTTCTATTGAAATTACAACTAAATTCCTAATTGATAGGTTCATTGAAAAACATCTATAACTTTCAAATAGTATCACATTTTTTGAATCCAAAACATGCATCACATTATATGCTTTACATACTATAGGATTAAAAAAATTAATTAATTTCATGAAGTTTTGACCAAGTTAAGGTGGTCAGACATATGAATTTTTATATTTTTTAAAAATTTGTAATAAAAAAATCATAATTAATTATTTACTTGGTAAAAAATTACAAAAAAATATGCATCACATCGAGGCATGAGTCCTCTACTTATATCTAAAATCTTATAAAAAAATACTATCATTTTATTGTGGTTAGGGTGGTCAGACAAACACCTACTTCTTATTTTTTCCCTAAAATTTAAGCACCACTACATTGAAATTTCAATTTTTCATCAAATAGATTTTTTCTAAATAAAAACAAACCTGGTAGTTTAGAAACCACATTCAATTTTCTACAGATTCTATTCTTACATATTTTTGAAATAGTATAGATAACTTATTCAAATTTTTACATCAAGTTGCCTAACTCTGAATTTTCTAAAATTTTTGCCACTTAAGGGCCTATTTTTTCCTTTATGATCCTGCACATACCCAAGTGATATGTGTGAATGGATGAGAGGATTAGATAGAGTGACAGTAGATGGAGGAGCATAGACTGACTACGCATGATGCTTATTTTCCATGTTTTCACATGGTACTTATCCAAAGCACCATTGAAGTGGTTTTCACTTTTGGATGAATTATTTCTCTTTACCATTTTTTTATTGTCACCAAGACACCTATTTGCCAAGTTTTCATTAGGGTGACCTTTTTTTTTTGTATTTTTGACTTTTTAAAGGGATACTTTGAGAATCAAGTGTAGTACTTGCGAAGGTGCATGTTGTTGATAGGTTCAAAAAATGGTTCTCCTTTAGGATTAGAAAGCTAATAAGCACCTAATCCATATGATGTAATAATATAAGGGCCCAATTAATTATGATCAAACATTCTAGGACTTTCTTATTTTGCTTGATTCTTTGGATTTTGTTTTAGGACTAAGTCACCAATATCAAAGTGTCTAGGTCAGAATTTATTGTTATAGTTGCATCGAAGGTGATTTTGATATGCTTGCAAATGTGTCAAAGAATTCTATCTCTTTTCATATAAGAACTCTAGCTCATGTAGACAAGATACATGATATTCTTCTTGATCAATCAAGCCTTGCATAGAGACTTGTAAGGAGGGTAACTCAACCTCTATAGGAAGTATAGCTTTGGATCTATAGATAAGGGAATATGGAGTGGATCTAGTATGAGTACAAAAACTGGAATGGTAAGTCCATAAAGTAGGATTGAGTTGTAGGTGCCAGTCACAACCAACATCATTGATAGTTTTCTTTAAGATTTTTAGGATGGTCTTATTAGATGCCTTAGCTTGTCCATTTCCTTGGGGTTAATACAAAGTATAAAAATTATGTTGGATATGGAATTTTTTCCAAATCTCATGGAAATTCATATTTTTGAAAGAGCGACCATTATCGGTAATGGTGGACTGTGGGATTTCATAGCGACAAATGATGTAATTCAAGATGAACTTGTCTATCTGCTTTCTAGTGATGTAAGTCAAGGGGATGGCTTTGATCCATTTTGTGAAGTACTCAGTAGCGAAAATAATAAACTTATGTCCATTAGAAGATGTGGGATGGATATTTCCTACAAGGTCGAGTCCCCATTGAGAAAATAGCCAAGGCGAAGTAAGCGGCTATAGTTCCTGAGCTGGTGCATGTATAAGATCTCCATGAATTTGACACTGGTGTCATTTCTTCATAATGTGATAGGCATCGTGTTCCATCATAGGCCAATAATATCCCATTCTCATGATATTTTTTGCTAAGGTCGAACCAGTAGAGTGAGCTCCACATATACCATGGTGTACCTCTTGTAAGGCTATTTTTGATTCATTTGAGTTGAGATATCAGAGGAGAGTACTATCTAGACTAGGGTGATAAAGGGTGTCTTAAATGATCGCATATTTAGATGCTTGATGGATAAATGTTTTTTGTTGGTTAGGGGATAAGTCTAGAGGGATAATTTGGTTATGCAAATAGGCATAGATGTCTTTGTACCAAGGGGATTTGATACCAACAAGTTCACACACAAGTTCAATTTTGGGGACATTGAATACATGGATCAATAGTTGTTCCACAAGAACTCATATTGTGAGGCATTATTGGGTATGTCCAAGAGAGATCTAATTATGTCCATTGCATCAAGTGCTTTGTTCTAGATTCTTTATATCTATTCAAAAGAAATATTATCAAAGTATAGTCTAAAGTTTTCTACCATGTTCTTGTAAGGTTTCAATTGCTCATCCTTGGTGTGATAGTCATCATTTACTTGCTTAATTACTAGCTATGAATCACCATAAACTTGAAGATATTTTATTTTCCATTTTATTTCCATTTAAACTCTTGTCAATAATCTTGCATACTCAGCCATGTTGTTTGTGCATGGAAATTCTATTTGATATGATTTGGGAATAGAATCTCATTGAGGTGTTATAAACAAAATACCAGCTCTTGAACCATGACTTGTGTAGGATCCATCAAAGTATAATTTTGATGTTGTCAGTGTTTTTGATTCATCTAGAAAATTGGATATCAAAGGATGATCTACTTTCAATGGTGCATCTAGGAGTTGGTCAACTATTACTTGTCCCTTTATTGGTTTTTTGTCAACTTATTCAATGTCATATTCACTCAGAATCATAACCCATTTAGCTAGTCTCCCTGTTAGGGCTACTTTTTTGAGGAGATATTTCAAAGGATCAATTTTTGAAATCATTTTTGTTTTGTGATTCAACATGTAGTATCTTAGTTTTGTGTTACGAATACCACTGCTAGACATGCTTGCTCAATAGAACTATAGTTTAGCTCATACTTGACTAAAGTATGACTGATATAATTTATTACTCTTTCCCCATTGTCATTTTGTGCTAAAAGTGCCCCCAATGTTGATGCAGTAGCTATCACATATAGTGTCATATGTCTTTCATCAATTGGAGGCATGAGAACTAGTGGACTTAATAGATAGTTCTTGATCTGATTGAATTCCTCTCGACATTTTTTTGTCTAGTTGAAGGGAATTCCTTTTCTTAATAGATATTAGAATGGGTGGATCATATCTACTAATAGAGAAATGAACCTACAAATGGATTGTAATCATCCTTGTAATTTTCTTAACTGATTGATGTTGGTTGGTAGTGGAATTTCCAAGATGGATTTAACTTTGGTGGGATCAACCTCTGTTCCTCTATGTGAGACAATATATCCAAGAAGCTTGTTGGATTGGACCCTAAAAACACATTTCTTTGGATTTAGTTTGAGTTCATAGTTTTCAAGTTAGGTGAAAATATTTTCCAATACTACTAAGTGTCCACTTCATTCTAGATATTTAGAGAGAAGTTCATCAACATAATCTTCCATAAGGACATGCATATAGTCATAAAAAATGGTAGCCATGGCTCTTTGATAAGTATCTCCAAAAATTTTCAATCCAAATGGCATGACATTCCAACAAAAATTTCCCCATGTGCATGTGAAAGTTTTCTTTGGTTGATCTCCAATGGCAATTCTTATCTAATTGTACCCCAAGAATTCATCCATCAATGATAGCATTTTGTATCTAACAGTTAAGTCTACTATGATGTCAATATTTGGTAGAGGTAAAACATCTTTGGGACAAGCTTTGTTGAGGTCTCTGAAATTTCTACAAACTCTGATTTGGCCATTTGGTTTTGTGAGAGGAACTAGATTTTATATCCACTTAGCATAGTCAATTAGGTGAATGAATCTAATGTCCAAGATATTCTTTAGTTCTACCTTGACAAGAATTACAATCTAGGGGTGCATTTTTCTCTATTTATGTTTGAATGGATCTGCATTTGGTAGCAGTGGTAAGTGATGTAGAACTAGTTAAGGATCCAATCTAGGAATGTCACCATATGATCATGCGAAATTGACCTGTCTTTCTAAAAAGGACACTATAAACTATGACTTTTCCTTGATGATCAAAGATGCTACTAGTTGTATGATTCTAGAATTATGTTTTGTGATAATGTTTACTTCTTTTTTTTCCTCTATAATTAATTGTGATCTATCTCAATCTATAGGGAGATAGTCCAATCCTCCATCCTCAAGTTCCTCAAAGAGGTTTTCACCTTCAAATACATCCTTTATTTTTACTTTTTTGTGGTAAGCAGGTACGTTTCAGTTTTCACCTGAAGACCTATTATTTTTCTTTTTTCTTTTTTCATTTTCACTTTTGTTACTAGAACACAAGACAACATCACCAAACTATGTTGCATAGTTGAGTTCTATGGAAAATCCAACTTTATCATCCCCACTCAATATTCCCTCACAAATTCCCATGAACTCAACAATGGCTTCATCATTCTTGAAAGTTTCCAAACTTGGTGGTCCTTGTTGATCCCAATCTATAAGTTGAGGGTAGACAACAGGCAAGCCATCATCTATATTGTCAAGGGTCATTGTGTAGGTAGATAGGATAGAGACGGAAGTAGAGTCATCAGGCTCCCAAGAGGTTGGATCAATGGATTGCCAAAAGTAGTGTTGAAGCCATTTTTCTTTTGTTAAAGTAATTTTTGGATGGGTAGTTGGTGGATTTCTTGAGGAATCAAGGGTAAGCATTTGGTAAAATTCCCCAAATAGTTTATCAAGGTCCATGAAAGCAGCAAAGGATAGGGAATCCCATTCATATTCATTGGAATCAACATCATAATCCCAAGGGCTCTCATATGTCTCGATCTCATCTGAAGCATCAAAAAACCCACTTGAGGATAACCTGATACCCCAGATGGTCACTTTTACTAGTACAAACCTTTTCCCTTGATTAATTATTAGCTTAGGTGGTGGTAAAGGTTCCAACATTCCTTATTTATTTAAACCAAGGCCGATGTGTCCATCATATCCATGTCATTTCATTATTTAGAATCCTTTTGGATACTTTTCAATCAACGTTTTCTTAAGTTCAGTTTCCTCCTCTTCTTTGTACAACCATGTAAGAATATGGTCATCTAGAGATTCTTCAACCAGCTCCCCCGTCTAGTGAAGGTGGTAGGAGGATTGTGGATAACAACTTTAGGCTACATGGGATGTGATTTTCCATATGACTTTGGTGACTTGGGTAATTTGCTGATGAAAAAGAGAATCTTCATCTCGTATTCTTTGTATCCTTTGTCTTAAATATGGATCTTGGGCATGGAATGTGTGATGAATGAGTTAGATGATTTGACAAGATTGGATGGATCAATGTAGTGAGATGGAGTGGTGGATGAAGTGGAAGGTCAAGCCTCTCAATTGATGGGAACTTGACACTCAATGGTTCCTTTGAGGTTGGAACAATATTGGAAAGGATCGAGGTGACCTGGCATAGTGATTTTAGTGCCATTATGTGGGAACTTGAGGCATTGATAGTAGGTGGATGGAATAGACCTCATGGCATGAATCTATGGGTGACCAAGGAGAATATTATAATGTAAATCTAGATCCAAGACGTGAAATACTATGTCCTATATTGTGGGGCCAACTCTTACAGGAAGTGAAATTATGCCTTCAGAAGAGTGCTTAGCATCATCATAAGCCTTGATTACTATTTTCTTTATCTGATCAATACAATTCTTAGAGTATCCCAATGGTTTCATCAATTTTAGTGAGCAAATATTCAAACTTGCTCCACCACCTACTAGGACTCATCTGATCTTTGTATTAATGCATAGTTCTAGGTGTAGGGGGTTGTTATGATCAGATTTTGGTGCAAAAAAGTCTTGTTTGGAGAAGGTGACATGGTGTGACATAGCTAGGCATCCAACCATGGCCTAAAATTCATTGACATCCAGGTTTTCAGGTATAGAGGCTTCTTGTAATGCTTTACCAAGAATGGCTTTGTACTGTGGTGAGGTGCAAAGGAGCTCGAACATAGAAATTTTTGCTTGATTTTTTTCTAATTTCTCTAGGAGGTTATATTGACCCTTTGGTTGGGGATTTGTGGAAGGAATTGGAATAATTTTCTTAGTTTTATAGGTGGCAACAACATAATCTAATTTTGTCTCATTTATGGTGACAGTGGCAATGCAATCATCAAAGAGTGTCACATTAAGGATGATAGTATTGTAATCATGTTTAACAACTACATAATTGGCATTATAGTTGTTGTTCCCTAAACTTGAGGCTTTTCCTTTGTCATGGTCTTGCAAGGGAGTCTTGAATATGGTATTATCAACATTGGTTTTCCTTGTGAATTAATAACTAAAATGATTCCATCTTCAATAAGATCTTGAATGATATTCTTGAGAATCCAACATCTAGGTGTCTTGTGCCCTTTTGAATGGTGATATTCATAGTGTTTGTCTTCTTTCACCAACTAAATTTGATCAATGAAGGTTCTTTATTTTTGGTGTCTATTAGTGTGATGTCATTATATTGCAAAATCTATTTGAGGATTGATTTGATAGGTTCACCGAAGGGGGTGTATGTTTTCTTAGCATGGGAGGACCTCTTCTTTGTTGATTGTTTTGGACAGCATTTAGCATTTGGTTTTGTTCTTGCAATTGATTGTTTGGTGTACTGGATGTGTTTAATGAAGAAGGAAATTTAAGTTGAATGATTGGTCATTAAGTTATTAGTTTGGCATCGACAACTTCAACGTTTGTGACATTTTTGTTTCAAGACCAATATCTTCTTTTGTCATTGTTGGGTTTTGAATTTTCTTTGTTTATCTTGACCATTCCTTTGGTAATAAGACCTTTCTCAATAAGGACACCTTTATCAAGAATCTCTTCAAAGGTTGTGGAATGTTAAATTTGAATTCGACTCATCAATTCTCCTTTAAGGTTTTGCAAAAACATGGTGACAAGTTTTTCAGGAATGTGACAAGGGAAATTGCTAACCAATCCTCACCATCTCTAGTAGAACGAGGTAAGTCATTCCCATTCCTCTTGTTTGGTTGTGCTCAATGTTGCAAGTGTTACATCATTTTTAATGACGAAGGAAAAATGATTGATGAATTTGTCAACTAGTTTACCCCATGTTTTAATTCCTAGAGGAAGGTGTGCAAACAAATCTAAAGTTTCCCTTGTGAGGTTTCACAAGAATGGTCTCATATAATAGGTAGGGTCATATGAGACTTCCATACATGATGTGTTTAATTCTTATATGTGTTCTATTGGGTCCCCTATCCCCTTATACTTAGGAAAAGTTGGGGTTGTGAAATAAGGGGGAAAGGGAGGCATGCATAGATTTTGATCAAATGGAAAGGGGCACAACTCTTCTAGAAAATATGTCTTCTTGTTGGTTCCAAATTGCATATTTGTCATTCATTGTTCAAGGGTCTATATATGTTGTATCAAATAGTCTTCAAGGGATGGTGTTGCATTGTTTTGGTGAGATGTCATAGTGTTGGCATTAAGGTCATATGTTGGATTTGAATTAGGATTGATTCTTTGTGATAGGGGACCTTGGTTTCCATATGGGTGTCAATTGTTCTAATTTTGAGTGAAATTGGTTTTTAGATTTGATCCAAAGTTCATGTTTACATTTGGTATGGGGTTTTGGAATTGACGTATAGACCCTCGATTCATGTTTTGGTTTTGAAAAATTAATCCTTGGTTGGAAAATGGAGGTGTGACACCTTGATTGATGTTTTTACATGAAGATGTAGGCCCTTGATTGATATTTTGATGTGAAGGAATGCTTTCTTGGTTGAAATTTTGAAATGAAGGAATGGTCCCTTGATTGGCGTTTTGAAGTGAAGGTGTATGTTCTTGGTTGATATTTTGACATGTGGGTGTAGATCCTTGAGTAGAGTTTTGGAATTATGGAAGGGACCCTTGATTTGTATTTTGAAGTGATGGAATAGACCCTTGATTATGGTTTTCATATAGGACCTTCTGGGAGATTATGTGCACACTTCTAGTCTTATTTGGTGGAATTTAATTTGATGAAGGGGTACTTTGGAATTGGAATATGGACCCTTGATTTGTGTTTTGGGATGTAGGTATAGAACCTTGGTTTGGATTTTTGGTCAAGGGTGTGTGACCTTGGTTTAGAATTTGGATCAAAGGTATAGGACCTTGTGATGTGGAACCTTGATTTGTGTTTTCAAAAAAGGGGTTCATGAAGGTTTTACCCATGGTGTTTGAGGAACTTCCAAGTGTGAAAGTTTGTCCTTGTGTATTGGTATGGGTTACCTTGTTTCCAATTGTTGGAATGTTTGGGATGTGTGTGGTGGTGGTAGTCATGTGTTTAGTTGTCCCAAGGGGAATGTTTGAAATTTGTTGTGATGAGGGCATTCTAGGTGCAAATGGATTTTTTAGTTTCTTCTTCTTCTTCTATAATGGTTGACACGTCAAAACCTTGAGGTAACTTGGCACCCTTTTTAGCTAGTGCATAGAAATATTTTTTTGGATTAGCGCTAACAAGTTGATCAACTATGCGTAAAACTCTTGGGTCTTTATAAGTCTTTTCAATTGCTTGAGGGTTCAATTGCTTGTTGATTTTTTCTAGGTTTACGTCTTCCCAAGGGTCAATTTATTCTCTTTGTGGTGTGTTCCTTCAAGGTGTAGAATGATTTGAATATGTTCCAAGGGTATTGTAAAGAAAAGGGTCACTTAGGAAATCCATGTCCTTTCTTTTGGTTTTTGACCTTGTTTCAACCATGCGATACCTTTGCAAGTTGAAGGGTAACACAAGATGGTGATGAAATAAACTATGTTTTTGGATTTTTGTATTTTTCAGCTATGAAAATGCAAGGATAATAATGTAAGGGTGATAATTCAAGGATGATAATGGCCAAAGGATGGGGGGATGATGAATGCTAAAGGGTACAAAATATTGATTGATGATTAAAGTGAATGATGATGAAGATCAAGGTAAAAATGCAACTAAGGTCAAAATGAAATTAAGTTATGTTTTTTGTATTTTTGGAGCATAAGGATGAAAAAATAATGAAACTAATGGGTGCAAAAGGATATTGATAATAATATGATGTTAAAGCTAAGGTAAGGTGAGCTTTATTTTTTTATTTTTTTTGGAATAAGGGTGCAAGGTGCAATGTAAGCAATATGAGAGCAAGGCAATGCAAAGGAATCCTAAAATTTTAAGCAAAGGGTGGAAATCAAGCTTATGTGAAACAAAGGAAACAAATTCCAAATGCCACTGAACATAAGAGGATGAATTTGAAAAAGTAGAGACAAGACTAGGACACAAGACTAAGACTCAAACTTGATAAAGTGACAATGACAAGATAATGACAAGGACAATGGTTAATTAATGTGCCATAAAAAAATGGCCCCTTGTCATTTTCATGGCCTTTTAGGTCTAGTTTCATAGTATTTGATATATTTTGCTTTGATTTTATGACTTGAACATGCATATTTAGGTACTAAAATTCAAAGAACGATGTCTTGTGAAGATGTTGTGAAGTGTTGTAAAACATTTCTACATTCTTCTAGACTTTATTCATTACAATTCACTAGAAAATCACCTTTTTACACATTATCAAGTCCTATTTTGAAGTTTTGTAAAGTCTTGTAACAATATTTCACACTTTCCTAGGCACAACCTCACCATTTATCCCTTTATTATGACTTATTTGACTCCTTTATTCCCTATGTTGGTGTAATTAAATGTGTTGTACCTTGTCCTGGGTCATTATTACACCTTAGTTAAGTTTACTTAGGGACCACATAGGAGGTTGTTGGAGAATTTCCACTTTTGGTGGACTTATCATGTCATTACTTTATCACTTCCACATTTTTTGGACACATCATGTGATTATCTCTCCACCTTTTGTGGGTGATCCACCTTTTGTGGTGATTATCACATTATCACTTTTCCACTTTATGTGGAGTGAAAGTTTTTCATAGTTATCTCATGTCATAAGATTATGACACTTGTCATAATCTTATGCCCTTCTAATGTCTCACCTTGGCTATATAACCAAGGGGTATCCTATGTACTTTTGCATAGCTTAGATCATCATATTTGTATTCATTGATAAGAATACAGCCTATTCTTGTCATCTTGTTTATATCTTTCTTATGCTTGTGCTTTCTATTAGTCCTCTAGATCACACCTTCGTAGGGTCCACTTGCAGTTGAGGCACCTCATCCTTCATCTCCTACTAGAACTTGTTGGGCTCGACAGATTCTTGAGTCAGTAGGATCTCTTGTTGGGGATCCTTCAGATACTCAAAGGACTCGATCACAACATCAAGATTTTCCACATGCTTATATTGCTAGTGCTTCAGATCCACAATCCTTTGAGGATTCAGGCATTCCTAAATGGGATTCAACAATGGAGGAAGAGTATAGTTCCTTGATGAGGAACAACACATGGGATTTGGTTCCTCTTCCTAAGGGGAGAAAGATGGTTCAATGTAAGTGGATCTATTAGACTAGAAGTATGAAATAGATGGAAGTGTGAATAAATACAAAGCTCAGCTTGTGGCAAAAGGTTTCTCACAGGTTCCAAGTGTTGACTATATAAAGACCTTTGCACCCATTGTGAAGATGAACTCCATTCGCTTGACACTTGCTATTGTTGTAGCTCATGGTTGGGCTATACATTAGATGGATGTGAAGAGTGCATTTCTTCACAGGGATCTTCATGAGAAGATTTACATGGAGCAGCCATAGGGATTCATTCAAGATTCTTCTTTGGTTTTTCGATTGAGGAAGTCTATCTATGGCCTCAAATAGGCCCCTAGGGCTTGGTATGCCTAGATGGATTCCTTTCTTCTCTCATCAGATTTCACTAGGTGTCATTCAGA
This sequence comes from Sequoia sempervirens, assembly GCA_007258455.2. Lineage (NCBI taxonomy): Eukaryota > Viridiplantae > Streptophyta > Pinopsida > Cupressales > Cupressaceae > Sequoia > Sequoia sempervirens. The sequence continues at coordinate 75,252,156 of VDFB02252616.1, forward strand.
TCTGAATGTCTACATTTTGTGACAGGATGATTCTCATTTGCTACTTGTTCTCTATTTTGATGACTTGATCATTATAGGGAGTACCTCATCCATCATTGGCAGTGTAAAATCTTCTTTGCAGGACAAATTTGCTATGATCGACTTGGGCCTTTTGCACCATTTTCTCAGGATTGAGATCACATAGTCAGCTTCTGGGATCTCCCTTTCTCAACCCAAGTATTCTCTTGATCTTCTAGATCAATTTCACATGGCTGATTGTAAGCCTACTCTAACTCCCTTTCTTTTAGGAGTCAAGCTTTAGGCTAACTGTTCTACTCCACTTGTTGATGCCACTTTGTATCATCAGCTTGTTGGAAGTCACATCTACTTGACTCACACATGCCCTGATATTTCCTTTGTAGTTGGCATAGTTTCATGCTTTATGCAAGAACCACATGAGCTTCATTGGAAAGAAGCCAAATGCATCTTGCATTACATACAGGGTACACATCATCATGGGATTCACTATGCAGTAGGTATAGGACTTACCTTGGTGGGATATATAGATTTTGATTGGGATGGTGATCATGATGATCATAAGTCCACTTCTAACTACAACTTTCATCTTGGTTCAGGCCCCATTTGTTGGAAAAGTAAGAAGCAACATGCTATTACTCTTTCTTCGACTGAGGCTGAGTATCAAGGGGCTATTAATGCAGCTACTGAGGCTATTTGGCTTTAGAAAATTCTCACTAAGTTTGGCTTCACTATTCCATGTCCTACAATCATTCATTGTGGTAATCAGAGTGCCATCCAGATCTCAAAGAATCTTGTTCACCATTAGAGGACCAAACACATCAAGATTCATATACACTACATTCGGGAGCTGATACAAGAGCAGGTCATTGATTTGCAGTATTGCCCTACAACACAGTAGGTTGTAGATATCTTCACCAAACCCTTCACTAAGATTATATATCATCATTTTCAAGCTCTCTTGGGGGTGTGGGATGTTTCATCTGAGGAGGTCACTTGACTTCTTCATTCTCTCTTTTGGGGGGGGGGGCTTTTTCCTCACTCGAGGTTTTTCCTTCTCATCTTTTTGAGTTCAGTTCTTGTTTTGTTTCATCTCTCTTTTGGGGGGGAGTTTTTTCCCACATGGTTCTCTCCTTTTCTCTACTTTATGAGGGATTGCATTGCATTTGTACATGGGTACCTAACATGGCCTTGTTGTTGGGACCCATCTTGCATTGTTTTCATTTGTGTACATTCTCCCTAAGTTGCACTTAAGGGGGGGTGTTGGTGTAATTAAATGTGTTGTAGCTTGTCCTAGGTCATTATTACACCTTAGTTAAGTTTACTTAGGGACCACATAGGAGGTTGTTGGAGAATTTTCACTTTTGGTGGACTTATAATATCATTACTTTATCACTTCCACCTTTTCTGGACACATCATGTGATTATCTCTCCACCTTTTGTGGTGATTATCACATTATCACTTTTCCACTTTAGGTGGAGTGCTAGTTTTTCATAGTTATCTCATTTCATAAGATTACGACACTTGTCATAATCTTATACCCTTTTATGTTCTCACCTTGGCTATATAACCAAGGGGTCTCCTATGTACTTTTTCGTAGCATATCTCATCATATTTGTATTCATTGATAAGAATGCAGTCTATTCTTGTCATCTTGTTTCTATCTCTCTTATACTTGTGCTTTCTATTAGGCCTCTAGATCTTGGGTGGCTACCTTCATAGCCAATTCTTACACCCTCTCATGCTTTAATTAAGTGCATTTTTTAATATTATCATGAAAAACAACATTAAATACAACTTAATTCCTGACACTTGTTTTTAGGTCTTAGGTGGGACCCATTCACCATGGGTGGTGAATGAGTCTGCCTTGGCCCCAAATTCAAAATATTTTAAATTTTCTTTTAGGTTTTTATTCAAAAACACTTGATGTCAGCCTATGATGAGGTATGAATCGGTTACTATGATACAATATTGTATAAATAAATGTTTTTCATCTCATTTTAACCCCCATTCATTAGGTTTACTCATTCACCCATTCACTTAAACATTCAAGCATCTTACAACATCTTATCAAGTAATATTCAAGTACTTTGAAGTAGCCATTAACATTACTTCAGATTTGCATCATCAAAGGTTTGGTAAGTTGATAGTAATTGCATGTTATTAGTTTTTCATTCTCTTTCATTTCAATAATTTATTAAGGGTTTGATTACCAAAGTGGGGTTTGACCAAGGAAAACCCCTATTTGCTAACCATCAACCTTTTTTGCCTCTTGAATGTGTGTTTGTAGACTTAGGTAAGAAGATTTGACAAGCTTTTTGGTGTTGAAAAGTGGAGAAAAAATTCAACTAGGTGCTTCAAGTTAACTTATTCTTATTTCAAACTTAGTGAAGGTTTTATGTCTGTTTCCTATAGAATTGACTTTGGCAACCCGACAAGTAGATATTTCTAGATATGGTGTTGTAGAGTTGTCTCTCGATTTTCTAGAAATTTGGGAGAGGACTAATTTTCCACTAGTGGTGAATGAGTCCCACCTTAGGACTGAAACTTTGAGTTTTGTCATATTCTAGATCTCGACTGTCAGAAACAAGTTTCCAACACTGTTTTACCATGAGAAGGACTAATTCGCCACCCTGGGTAAATGAGTCCCACTATGAAAATTTAGTTATTTTAACCAAAATCCACAACATTCCAAATTCTTCATCAAGCCTCGATATGCACTTAGATTCATCCCTTTTCTTCTTGTTCTGCATATTTTCTTCATTTACTTCATTTTTTGCATTACACAATGTGTTTTCAAAGATAGCTTAAATTTCACTTTTGCATTCATATTGATCCATTTAAATAATTTACCTACATTTAGTTTACTTCAATTAGCTTATAAAACATTGCACATAACATTATTTGAGTGAAAAATTGTGCATTTTGGCCCATCTTTCCCCTTTTAGGTGAAAAATCCTAAAAGAGCAATGAAGGATTTAGGTGCCAAAATATTTTGTTTCATTTTAGTTAACCTGCATTTTGAACACCTTACATTTCTAATTTCATTTGCATATTGCATCTTAGTTTACATTTGCATCAACATTCAATTAGGATATTGTTTAGTTTTTGTATTTTGGGCCTTCTCATATTGCATTAGTGAAAACCTCATTTAGATTTCATTTTTGCATTACATCTCACTGAAAAAATAGAAAATCTGCATTTTGCATCCTTAGTTGCATTCTAAAGAGCATTAAAATCATCTTAAAATTTCTGAAAAACACAAAAAATTGCATATTGGGACTCATTCACCACCCTGGACGAATTAGTCCCTCTGCACTTTTTAGACAATATTTCTAGCATCTTTCTATCATCTTTATGCATTACATTTTATTTTTCCTATATTATTTTTTAATTTTCAGAATCTCTATTTTTACTCATTTATTGCATCTTAGTTTCTTTGCATCATGGAATTTTCATTTAATACATTTTGGAATTCATCAAAATCATTGGTGGACATGTCAAATTGTTCCTTTGGATGTGACCCTAATGACATTGAGTTGCCTCATGCTCCTTCAACTCCTCATGATTTTCCTCCTCATGATGTAGACATCATTGGATAAGATGATGTTACCATGAACAAGTTCTACAATGACTTCCTTGATAACTTAGAAGCCAATGCAACATTTTATCCCTCCATGAAGTCACAATATCTTCCTACTGTTGCACCTCCTAATCACTTTGCATATTTACATCCTGAAATCAATGATGGACCTAAGGTTTCTCCCTCAAGTGGATCTAGCTCCTTTAACCAAACACATTCAAACCCCTTTTATGATCACAAAGTCATAAACACTTCCATAAACCTTAAAGAAACATATGGTAATGGTTTCACTATCTTAAGTAAACAATGTTGTGATCAACTTCTTGGAAAAAAACCAACTGAAGCAAACACAACATGACTAGGATATCAAGATCCTTCTCATCCTAATAGACATCCTCTTCAACCTAGGAGACTTTGGGATGCAATTAAATGATCTTGAATGCTCCTCCTATCTTGAACATTCTCCTTCCACATGAAAAACCATTCTCTTTCTAATGACTAGGATGTTAGGAACCTGATGGGTCCTCCTCCTTCTGTTCATGAACAAGGAGAATCTAGCAAACGTAAATGACTATACAAATTGAAGAAGCTAAATTTTCCTACACATCCTCCACCTGAATGTGAAAGGATACTTCAACTACTTTTAAACAAAGGTCTTATACTATTACCACCTTCAAATAGGTTGGTCATTCACCCTAACGATTCCCAAATACCATATTACAAATATCATCACATTCTTGGACATCGAACGGAAGCATTTCAAACATTGAATGAGATACTAGACAAGTATCAATTCACTGATACTAACTGCTTTCCTATTATCCCTTAAAAACCATTTCATTATCATGCCATAGTTGAAGGATTATTCATTTTCACTATTGCATGATCCTCTCTATCCTCACCCATGGCTCATGCTTGTTTCCCTCTTGTAGACACATGTAGTTGTTAGAATTTGTCCTTGTAATGCATTTTTCTATCTCTTGACTATGTTATTCATTTTCCACTTACAATCAAGATTAAGAGACCAATAACTTAGTTAATGGTTGACTAACATTTGCATTACTTGTTCCTTTCATGTGTGTATCGTGTTCCCCCATATTGTATGTTTGATGTTATTTGTTCACTTCTTCTATTCATACCTCTATTCTTCTAATCATTGTGCCTTGTATTTTTCTCTTTTTTGTTTTGTGTTTTCTATTTGGGGATGACACAAAGCATAGAAATGCCCTATGTCTCTTCCATGTTGACCCAAAATATCCTTGTCTTTTTTTTCTTTCTCTTTTTTGTTTTGTTTTTTCTATTTGGGGATGATGCAAAGTGTAGAGATGCCCTATGTCTCTTCCATGTTTACCCAAAAGGTCCCTATCTTTTTCTCTTTTTGGTTTTGTTTTTTTCCATTTAGGGATGACACAAAGCATAGAGACACCCTATGTCTCTTCAATTTTGACCCAAAAGGTCCTTGTATTTTTCTCTTTTTTTTGTGTTTTCTATTTGGGGATGATGCAAGGCATTGAGACCATAATGTCTCCTTCATGTTGACCCAAAATATTTTTCATTTTATTTTTCCTTTTCATTTTCATTTTATCTTTCACTTGTGTTTTCCTTTTGGGGATGATGCAAAGCATTGATACCACAATGCCTCTTCCATGTTGACTCAAAATGAACTTTATTTTTCCTTTGTTTTCACTCTCTTTGTGTCATTCTTCTAGTTCTATGTGCTTTGGGGAATGATGAAAGTTTCGAGCTCTTTCATAAACACATTACAACAACAAACATATTGACCCCAAATCCATAGATCCATTATTTGTTTGGTGAGATTTCTTTTCTGGGGGGAAACTCCCTTTCTTTGTTTTTCATTTTCCTTCATATGACATAGCCTAACTTTGAAACATGTGACTTGGCATAGGGCTTTCAGAGTTGGTTCTCAAGTCTTTTTTTCTTTTTTCTTTCTTTTCCTTCTATACTTTAAAGTAATTTCTCATAGAATGATGTGTAGCAATTCCATTAAAGTTGGGGGCATGCATTACCATAATTCATTTGCATTCTTGGTTCTTAGTGTAGCCTTGTCGTTTATATGATGTGTTTGTCACTTTTTGGAAGACATTGGGTGTGATGTAATTCATAAGTGTGATTTATCTTAGCATATTACATACCTCTTGGTGGCCTAATGCGATGCACTACATCCCCTAAGTTGTGAATATTCTATCCTTTTATTGGTCCTCTCTTAGAGACATTAGACACAATGTTCCCTTGTGATTGACCTTGCATAAACTTAACAAGACTCCTTCAAACATCTTGAACATTTTACATTTTTTCATTTTACATTCTGCACTTTCTTTTGCCACCTTGCATAATGCAATTTGCATGCCTATGGTACCCTTTCTTTTTGTTCATTTTTTTTCTTTGTGGTGCCTTTTTAAATTTATTAGGCGATATAGCTTTAACATGGTTGAGCGAGAATCCCACCTAGTAGCATGACTTTTCCACATAGCCACTTTTGTGTTTGTGAGTTCATACCAACTAGCGTATGTATCTTACCTTTTTGGGTTTTCTCACCCTGCAGACAACTAGTTTTGTGGCCCAAAGTGAGTACATTTGGGCCTTCTCACCCAACAAACCATCATGTGCTCTATCACCCTAGACTGAGTACACACTCTCTTTTAGCCTAGATCTAATTCACAACTAGTTGGATTGATGATCAAAGCTTCATCTGATTCTCAACACTTGTGTGTTCATTTGTTCTTATGTTTAGTTTTCAATGGGATCTTCATTTTGGGGGCTTGATCATCCCTCTTGATCGTTGTCATTCCATCTTTCTAATGTAAGTGCATTTAAACTCTCCTCTCGATGTCCATGGCTACTTTAGTGTGAGTTTGAAGCAGGTCCATCCTCAAACTAAAGTGTGGACTAAATGTGCCATAGAAAAATGGCCCCTTGTCATTTTCATTGCCTTTTAGGTCTTGTTTCATAGTATTTGATATATTTTGTTTTGATTTTATGGCTTGAACATACATATTTAGGTACTAAAATTAAAAGAATGATGTCTTGTGAAGGTGTTTTAAAACATTTCTACATTCTTCTAGACTCTATTCATTACAAATCATCAAGTCCTATTTTGAAGTGTTGTAAAGTCTTGTAACAAGATTTTGCACTTTCCTAGGCACAACCTCACTAGTTATCCCTTTCTTATGACTTATTTGACCCCTTTATGCCCTCACATGCTTTAATTAAGTGCATTTTTTAATATTATCCTAACAAACAACATTAAATACAACTTAATTCCTGACACTTGTTTTCAGGTCCTAGGTGGAACCCATTTTCCATGGGTGGCGAATGAGTCCCCTTTGGCCCCAAATTCAAAATATTTTAAATTTCCTTTAGGGTTTTTATACAAAAACACTTGATGTTGGCCTGTGATAAGGTATGGAGAGCTTGCTATGACACAAGACTATATAAATAAGTGTTTTTCATCTCATTTTAACCCCCATTCATCAATTTTACTCATTCACCCATTCACTCAAACATTCAAGCATCTTACAACATCTTATCAAGCAATATTCAAGCACTTTGAAGCAGCCATTAACCTTACTTCAGATTTGCATCATCAAAGGTTTGGTAAGTTGATAGCATTTGCATGTTATTAGTTTTTCATTATCTTTCATTTCATTATTTTATTGTATTTGAAAACTTAGGTATGCATATTTGACAAGATTTTTGTTGTTGAAAATGCAGAATAAGTAAACTAGGTGCTTCAAGTCAACTTATTCTTATTTCAAGCTTGGAGAAGGTTTTCTATCTATTTCCCACATAATTGATTTCAGCAACCCAACAAGCAGATATTTCTAGATCTAGCATTGCAGAGTTGTCTCCTAATTTTCTAGAAATTTGGGAGAGGACCGATTCACCACCAGTGGCGAATGAGTCCCACCTTTGGACTGAAAATATGAGTTTTGTCAGATTCCAGATCCTGACTATCAAAAATCAGTTTCTAACATTGTTTTACTAGGAAGATGACTAATTCACCACCCTAGACAAATGAGTCCCACTATGAAAAACAAGTGATTTTAACTAGCATCCACAACATTCCAAATTCTTCATCAAGCCTCTAAGTGCACTCAGATTCATCCCTTTCTTCTTGTTCTGCATATTTTCTTCATTAACTTTGTTGTTTGCATTATACAATGTGTTTTCAAACATAGCTTATATTTCACTTTTGCATTCATCTTCATCCATTTAAATCATTTAGCTTCATTTAGTTTACTTCAATTAGCTTAGAAAACATTACACATAGGATTATTTGAGTGAAACATTATGCATTTTGGCCCATCTTTCATGGGATTTTAGGTGAAAAATCCTAAAAGAGCAAGGAAGGATTTAGGTGCCAAAATCTTTTTTTGCAATATAAAATAGAATATGTAACACAAAATTTCCCAAAATCTCAAAGGTCTCCCTATGTTCAAAATATGAAAGCCAAAATGCAACCTAAGAATTGAAGTATAATTTGTGCAATGCAAAGGATTGAGGAATGCAACCTATAATGCAATGTATTTATAATGGGAGAGCTAATGAATCTTACAAGTCTTTGGTTTATCTATCAAAGGTCACTATGAAACTATTTTGATCAGCTTTAGGATACATATTTCAAAAGCTTTTCTTTAGCAGACAGTTACGGCTCAGTTTTCATCAAATACATTGCACAATTATGGTTCAGGTTATCGGATGTGGCTCTATTTTCAGCAATTTTGTTTCAAAAAGTTAGTTGTAGTTTTCCAAATCTCAATTGTAGTTCACAATAACATTTGAGGCTCTGTGTTTGTTAGTTGTGGTTTTCCATAATGCAGTTTTGAAAGTTTCGATGTTTTCGAACTATTTTAGATCCAATTTTTGATTATTTCTGATGAAATTTGATTTGAAAACACAACAGACAGTATCAAGCACTTTTTTTTAGTCTGGTTTAGATGTGAAAATATTTTAATTTCAAGATAACAATCACAATCCTATGGCTGTCAAGGACAATATTCATTAGGTTCCCACTTGGATTTCTCTAGCTACACTTATTCAAAGTGGATAGCTTAGGAACTTGGTAGAATTGGCTCCCCTCCATGACATTCACTTCTACGGGCATCTCTATAGTGAACCACAAAAATTTGGGATGACTTCAAAGGTCTGACCTCCTATGCCAACAAATAGAAGGATTTTGGCTTCTAAAACAAAAGGTGTCTAGTAAGGGCATCTAGTTCAGGGGGTACTATGATAAACTCCCTCAAAAGGCCTCCCAACCCTTAGAACAAGGGCTTTATGCATCATAAATATATTGGGGGAGGGCTATCGCATATCGCTTCCCATTGATTGCAAACTTTCCTTGCAATCACAAATTTATATAGTGGTTCGGAAAGACTTGGCTTTAGCCCATTACCACTTGGGTCGTTCCCTTGGGGTGAGTACTTTTTCCCACCAAGGCAGGCCCTCTAATGGGTGAACACAAAGAAAAATGGATCTAGTTTTCTGATCACCGAGTTTGCACAAGGTGAGAGCATAATACCTACCATCCTTCAAACACTAAAACAGTGGTTCATTACCCCTCTAATTAAAACTACACGAGAGAATACAATCATTCCCTTTAAAGCACCAATCAAAATGTTATCTAATCTAAAGAAAAAATATTGTGGTTTCAAAATAAAGCCTTGGACACATAAAAATTTACAAAACCACACATTAGCAGTTTCTCAAAGTTATCATGGGACAACATAAAAGCTGCAAAAACCTAGTTAGTACAAAAGATTAGAGTAAGAAATCCAAAAGTTAGAAACTAAACTAAACCATAAAATAAAGAAATGAAACTAAACTAAATTTTTTAAAGAGAAATATTCTAAGAGCTCAATTTTTTTGTTGCTTCAAGAGAAGTAGTTTTTAGGAGCTCCACTCCAAAGCCACACATGACCAAAAAAATATTAGTAACCCAAAAACTCTACTCTACTTTCACAAGCAAAAAGGTAAATCAAAAAGATCATCAAACTGAAACTTTATACCGGGAAAAAAAATGCTTCATTTCTTTCAGTATTTGCGCCACACTAGATCTATTGTGTCACACTTTCACATTCAAATTTTCTCACCCACCAATGTCTTCAGTAGATGCATCATTTCTCATCAAATGTGTCATTGCATTTATCAAATACGTCACTTCCTAGAAAATGTGTCACTGCATCTCTCAGTTGTGTTGTTTCATACCTAAAATATGCAAAAACAAGCCAAATATCCTATGAAAAATTTACAAAACTGGTGTTAACATCAGGTTCACCAATGTAAGATGGGGTTAGATCATTCCTAGCCTAGAATAAGTGAAATCCAACACTTCTAAGCTACAAAACCACATCAAACAAGAGGAAAAAACAATGATCAATGGAAGTGAAATGCATTCATAAAGAAACACTTCCCATTATAGTTTCTTCACTTCGCTTGTCTCTCCTATTTCTCATTATGCCAATATTTCCCTTAGATTTCAAAGTAGACTTGTGCAAATACCTACAAATAGTAATTAGAAAGTATAATATGAACGAATGTTAAGGAAAAATAGTAGAGGAAGGGATTATTTTATAGATATCCATTTGAATGGATAGTCTAGATTAATCTTCTAGAAACATTCCAAGATCAATGGTCTAGAATTCATGCACCAAGACTATTCCATTCCTAGAAGTATTATGATAGGTATGACACCGATAGCTATGACACCCAATGGTTATGACAACAATGAAGTCTATGATAGAAATGAATGATAGGGTATCTTTGACCAAGGAGGCATAAATAACTTATTTTAAATTATTTATTCAAAAATGGAGGGAATGGACAAGTGGCAAATAAATAATTCATCTGAATTATTTATTTGGAGAAAATGAAAAAGGAGCATTTAATTCAATTAATTTATGAAATCAATTTAATTAAATGGGGGAGATGGAAGTTATACGTGGATAATTGATTTGAATTATTTATTCAAAGGAGAGAAGAATGACACATAATTAATTAATTTTGACAATTATTTAATTATAGAAGAATAAAAATGTCAAATAATAATTATTATTATTTGATTATAGGGTATGTGCAAGATCATCATCGAAAAAATTGGCCCTTAAGTGGCAAATTTTTTTAGAAAAATCAAAGTTAGACAACTTGACGTAAAAAATTGAATAAGTTTTCTATATTATTTCAAAAATATGTAAGAATAGAATTTGTAGAAAATTGAATCTAGTTTCTAAACTACTAGGTTTATTTAAATAAAATAAAAAATCTATTTGGTGAAAATTTGAAATTTCTATGTTGTAGTACTTAAATTTCAAGGAAAAAATAAGAAGTCGTGTCTGCATGACCACCCTAACCACAATAAAATGATAATATTTTTTATAAGATTTTATATATAAGTAGAGGACTCATGTCCTGTGACATATTTTTTGTAATTTTTTTCCAAGTAAATAATTAACTATGAATTTTTTATTACAACTTTTAAAAAATACAAAAAACTGTACATCTGACCACTTTAACTTGGGGGTGAAGCCACAATAGTGGTTTACAATTGAAGTGAGGAAGGAAAACTCACAAAAAATGAATGCATGGCAAAAAACTTGATTTTAGGGGTTCGTACGAACCTATTGGTTCGACCAAACCAATTAAGGGTTCAGTAGAACCTATGTTCGGCTGAACCCTCTTAATACTTTCCTGCCAAAAAAGCCATCAAAAACCCTTATAGAAGGGGGGTTCGAATGAACTAGGGTTCGAATGGACCCTGGTTCAAGCGAACCCCTAGGGGTTCGCTTGAACCCCCTTTATTCCTCATCCCCCTGAGATAGAAAAAAACTTGAATTTGGGCACTTCGGAGCTCGGTTTGAGGATGAAAATGGAGGAATATTCACAAACCCAATTGGAATTAGGTAGTCCTTAGAACGAGCTATCCAACGAATATGATTTTAATATGTTTTGGTTTTATTATATATTTGATATTTTAGTTTTATTAAACATAGGTTTTTCATCAAAAATGAAGGTCTTTGTTCTGTACATGTGGAAAAATAGCAGATTATCAAAATATATATATATATATATGAGTGCACCAGATATTGAAGTCCTTGATCCAATAGAAATTTTTTTTTGAATTTTGATATATACAAAAAAAGTTATGCGTTATACGGTCATGCTATGTCTGAATTGTAATTCGTTTGACTTTGAAACTTGATTAAAGAAAAAATATTCAATAAAAATATCTAACCAATTGGAAGCACTAGATATCGGAGTTATGAATCTAAATTTGAAAGAATTAGAATTTTATCCTTCATGGAAAAAAATTTATGCGTTACATGGTGTGCGTCACTTTTTAAAAATGTTGTTTTTTGAAAAAAACTAGTTTTCGTGGGAGATGGAAAAAGAAGTGGAATCTGATTCCAGAAATTGTGAAAAAAAATAAAATAGAATCTACAGACAAAATGTGACGAGACTCTAGTTTGCATCATCTTCAAATTCTTCATGCTTTAGCCGCTATAGGTGCCCGAATGTAAAGATTTAGTTTAAAAATAATAATTTTAGTGTCCAGTTTGGCCAAAAATTGTAAACCACTATTGTGGGATCACCCTTGGTCAAAAGTTCATGAAATTCATTTTTTTTCAATCCTATAGTATATGAAGCATAGAATGTGACACATGTTTTATATTCAAAAAATATGATACCATACGAAAGATATAGATTTTTTTCAATCAACCTATCAATTAGGACTTTAGTCATAATTCAAATAGAAAATGAATAATAATTATTTATTAAATTAAAAGTAAAGAATAATTTATATTGGTGGAAAGCTGAGAATCTCCTTTATAAACCCTTTTCATTTCATCAATTTTGGATATAAAAAAAGTCGCCAGCCACATACCCCACAAATACCCATCATATCACCACTTTTTGTCCCATCATGATCCTGCACATACCCTATAGACAAATGATGAAAGTAAAATAATTAAATAAATAATAATTTATTTAATTATTGAAGAAGGGGGTATTAGTGACACAATTAATTTATGTTAATTGATCAAGATAGAATAGAGATTTGAAAGTGAATTAATTAAATAATTAAAAATTATTTAATTAATAGAGGAGTATGATCAAGCATAATTGAATAATTAAAATTATTCAATTATCAAAGGATGACGGCCAAGATAAATGTTGCTCATAGAATTACAACATTTTTCAGTGTCTACAACCTCCCCCTTTGTTATTGATGGCAACACATGATGGAAAAAACTATCAAAGACAACACAACAACTTTGAATACACTTTCTCATGATTTTCTTTCTTTTCTCTCCCCCTGAGTAGATTAAGCTTTTTCACATAATTCTTTCTCCCCCTTTGACATCAATGTAAAGGATAAAGTGTTTTTCATTGTTCTCCCCCTTTGACACTAAACCAAGATAATTTCTTTGAATACTCCCCCTTAGGAGTACACCCAATCAAATAATAACCCTGCACAATGAAAACATTCCTTAATACAACAATGATGCTACCTACTCCCCCTAAGACACAACCACCAACATTAGTCTAGAGAATAGATGAATCAATAGATCCACTGGATGATGCATCTCCATATGCATCTAGTTCAAAGGAGGGGAAATAACCCCCAACTTCTCTCTAAGATACTCAAAAGTATCCTTAGTAAATATGTGAGCAAGCTGATCCTTTGTAGGTACATATTCAAGCTTTACCTCATTCTCTATAACCATTTCTCTCAAAAAGTTATCCCGAATTGATATATGATTTTTCCTTGAATGGATCACTAGATTCTTTGAAATTTTAATTGCACTTGTATTATCACAAAATATAAAAATAGGCTCATCTATTACTACTCTAATATCCTTCAATGTATGTCTCATCCATAAAACTTGTGTACATCATGATGTTCCTACAATATACTCACCTTCTACAGTGGATAAGGAAACTAAATTTTTCTTCTTACTTAACCATGAAACCAATCTACATCTAAGAGAGAATGCACCACCACTTGTAATTTTCTTGTCATCAACACAACCAGCCAAATCTACATCTGTGTAGGCACATAATGTGAAATAACTATCCTTAGGATACCATTAGCCATAATCTATAGTGCCTTTTAAATATCTGAATATCCTCTTCATTGTTGCAACATGTGTCTCTTTAGGATCTTCTTGAAATCTATCCACAAGACAAACTACATTCATGATATCCGGTCTAGTAGCAGTTAAATATAATATTCCACCAATCATAGATCTATATTTGCTCTGACCAACCTTAGGTGAATCATCATCTTTGTTCAATTTGCAACTAGTCACCATTGGAGTGCATACCAATTTCGAGTCTTCCATTCTAAACTTATTCAACATCTCTTTAAAATACTTTGACTATGAAATGAAAATTCTTTTATCTGTTTGATTTATTTGTAGCCCAAGGAAGAAATTCATCTCCCCAAACATTGACATCTCAAACTCTTTCTACATCTCTTCAGAAAATTTCTTACATGTATATTCATTGCCTCTAAATATAATATCATCCACATACACAACAATTATTAATATTTCATCTTCCTCAATTTTAAAGTGGAAATTACTATTTGTGATGCCTTTACTGAATCCTTGTATCAAATATTTTTCCAATCTTGCAAACAAAGCTCTGGGAGCTTGCTTCAATCCATATAATGCATTTTTTCAATTTGTAAACCATGTCTTGTTGATTTGATAACTGTAATCCTTCTGACTATCCATGTAAACCTCTTCTTCCAATTCACCATTTAGAAAAGAAGACTTCATGCCCATTGATAAACTTTAAAGTCTTTGTATACTGAAAATTCCAAAAACATCCTTATTACTTCCATCCTAGCCACTAGAGAAAATTTTTCCTCAAAGTATACTCCTTCCACTTGTGAATAACCCTTACACACAATCCTCATTTTATTTCTTACCACTTCTCCATTCTTATTTAGTTTTATTCTAAATACCCACTTAGATCCAATTATGTTCTTTTTAGTTGGTCTAGTCCAACCAATTCCCAAGTCTTATTTTTCTTAATCTACATAAGTTCTTCTTCCATTTCTTTCATCCATTGTTCATCTTTGCATGCCTCACTCACAATTTTATGTTCAAATTTAGAAAGTAAACAAAAATTTACCTTAGCTTCAATATCTCTACTTCTTGTCAATACTCCTTTCCTTTTATCTCCAATGATCGATTCTTTAGAATTATTCTTTTGCAAATACTTATGGGCCTTATGGGTCTTCTTTGAAGCTTCTTCCTTTTCACTATCCACTTATTTTCCTTTAGATTTTTCTTCTTCTTCTCTATAAGAAGGTTCATTTGATACATATCCATCTATAGCAATTGAATTCTACACATCTTCATCAACCTTAACATTTTCACTTTCAATAGTTTTTTTGAGCCTTTTGTTGTAACATTTATAAGCTTTTATTTTAGTAGAATATCCAAGGAAGATATCTTTATTAGACCTTTCATCAAAGTTTCTTAAGTTTTATTCATCTCTTTTGATATAGCATTTGCTTCCAAATACTCTAAATTAATTGATAGTAGGAACCCTTCCATGATACCATAACTCATAATGAGTCTTTGTGTTGTTAGCTTTATCTTGAACTCTATTAAGTATGTAAACAATAGTATGAATTTCTTCCCTCTAGTAAACTTTCAATAGGTTTTCTTCTTTCATCATAGTCCTAACAACTTCTTGAATAGTCTATTTTTCCTTTCAATCACTCTATTTTGCTAAGGAGTCATAAGGGAAGAAAAGTTCATCTTTATTCCATGAACTTCACAAAACATGTTAAACTCATTGGAGGTGAATTCTCCACCTCTGTCATACCTCAAACATTTAATTTTCAGATCCATTTCATTCTCAACCATAAATTGAAATGCTTTGAATCTATCTAGTGCATCATATTTCTCTCTAAGAAAAGTAACCCAGGTCATTTTAGAGTAATCATCAATCAAAAGCATAAAATACTTGTCACCTTGAAGACTTCTCGCCCTTGTAGGACCACAAAGATCTTTATGTATTAACTCGATTAGTCTAATAGAATATTTTTCCTTTCCCTAACTCCTTTTTTTCTTTCCAAACTAACAATTCTTCCAAACACCACTAATAGGATTTGTGATTCTTGGTAGATCTCTTACTGCATAAACTAAATTGATTATAACCAAATTATCAAAGTTCATGTGACATATCCTTTGGTGCCATAACCAATTGTCATTAATCTAAGACATAAAGCAATGACCATCAAAACCCTTAAGCTGATAGATATTTCCATCTATCCTTTTACTAGTAGAAATCACATTTCTATACCCTTTTCTAATCTCACATATTTCATCCTTAAACACAAGATTTTGCTTTAAACTAATATTATGCCTTAAACTATTAACATAGTAAACATCTTCAGTATTATGCTTTCCATCAAAACTAATTGAACCTATTCCACAATTCTTAGCTCCTAAATTGTCTCCAAATTTAACTAATCCTCCATCATACTTTTAAAGTTTAACAAACTTACTTTTATCTCTAGTCATGTGATTAGAGCAACCATTGTTAACAACCTAGTATTTTTTCTCCTATTTAACATGAAAAGAAGGAACCAAAGTACTTTCAACCTTATCCTTCTTCTCTGGAACACTTTCTTTCACACAAATTTTAGGGTTAGCAAAAGCAGATTCATCTTTTAAATCCAAGATCAAGAATTCATTTTCACTAGAATCTCCATAATCAGGTTCATCATTAGAAATATCACCATCTTCTCTTCATCATTAGAAATACCACCATCTTCTCTAACATAGTAACTCCTTTTAATCATCTTTCCTTTTTTCTCCTTACTTTTATCGTTCACTACTGTATTTGGACATCTTGAAGCATAATGACCTATATTTCCATAGCTAAAACATTTGAAAGGTAGTTTACCTTTGTACTTATCAGTGCCCATTTCCATCCTTCTCAAAAATTTAGCTTCCACATCATCAAGATATTCTCCATTTGAATCTTCAATATTTTCTAATTATCTAGCCTTGAAAGAAGTTTCCACTTTTGTACCATTTCTCAAATCAGGTTTTCACATTTCAAATGAAGTTAGTGTACCAATCAACTGATCTCTAGAATAGGTATTAAGAATTGCAACTTCCTTAATAGCAAATACCTTTTCACTGTAAGAATTGGGAAGAGATGTAAGAACTTTATTTACTACCTTAGGTTCTTTAACCTGTGCACCAAGACCTCTCATAGCACTTACCAACTCATCAACTCTCTGCATGTAAACTATAATTGTTTCATCTTTAGACATTCATAGGGTTTCAAATTGTGCCTTCAGATTCTGCAACTTTTCTTGTTTAACCTTTTCATCTCCATAATAAATGCTCTCAATCTTATCCCAAACTTCTTTAGAAATATTAAGATTGATAACTTTAACCAATTTAGAATTTGAAATACTATTCATAAGAATAAATACTTCCTTACCATTTACCTCATGTGCCTTGATCTCATCACTTATTCTTGGACCATTTTGAGGTGTAGTATATTGAAATATTCTTTATTTCTTTTCAATCTCAAATCCATGAGATGCCAGATATCCTTCCATATTTGTCTTCTAGAATGCATAGTATATTCCATCAAATCTAGAGCAATCCAAAATTTTCACCATCCTGTATCTACCTCAAGTGGTTAAGATCTTCTCCAAGGAACCTTGCTATGATACCAATTGTTGAATGAACAAGAAAAATGAGAGTGGGGGTGAATCGGTTGTAGCAAATTAAAACATAAGAAACCTCAATAGTAATTAGATCCACAAGCATTCATTAAACCCTTATTATATTAAACTGATTAATCATGAAATGAAGGTAAAAAAAAAAAAATGAAAACACATACAAAAAATAATGGTAAGGATTAGCTCACAATATAAGTAAGTTTAAAATTGATACAAGGGACCACTACCAGAATAGGACACTATCCAAAAAGGCTCACAATGAGGGCTCACTACCATAGAAAGAAACAAAGAAGATAGAAGAGAAATGTTACATAGAGAACAGTATTAAGGAATCCACCACAAGTCCACCAACACTTTTGCAACCTTGATGAAAATATTGTGGACACCCTTAGCTCACTGCATTTAGGAATCCAACACTTTAAAGTTTGCATTGCTCTGCTCAAATTCACATCTATACCTCTATAATTCACATCACTTTCATTACTCACATCTATCTTGAATCTATCTTTCCTCTATCTTGAATCTTAGAACAACACCACTCTTATTTATATCATCCTCAACCTTGAAAACCTTCTTTGAGGTCAGCAACTATCTATTACATTTAAAATTTAAAATTAGGTATGAATTGCTATTTTTTTTAGAACCAAACTTAATCTCAATCCTAACCTATGAGCTTGCCACAACTCAATTATCAGCTAAGTTGAGGATTGGAAATCACCTAAGTTAATTTTTAGTTTACTTCTTCTCTTTAGGTTTTGTGAGACTCAAGGAGGGTAATCATGTGTATACTCATAATATCTTACCTTAGGTCAAGAGAATTTCTCCACACAGATGCACTATTCCATGAAAATCACCTTATCAAAGGCTCGACAAACCTCAGATAGAAGTGTTACTTATTTCAAGGAGTGCACTTATATACTTTGAGCTAGGAAAATATAGTTTAAAGTATTTTTTGAATTATTCTTTATCTTGAATCCTAGGCCCAATTCAATACTAGCTCAACCGATCATAAGACATACTAATAAAACAATAAGTGCCTTATATAAGGGAGAAAAAGAGTTATAACTTGTAGCCAATCGGTAATACAATTCTGACTGAACTTCAGAAATTAATTGACTATTAGAATGTCACTTTGTAACATCCAACTCACTATGTTTGTAAAATGTCACTTCCTTACTAAATCCTATATTCTTTTCTCATAAACTAATGAGCTCATTTTAATGTTTAATCAATTCATCGAACTTGAGCATAAAACAAATTCATAAATTCTATACAAATTACAAAGGACAAAATAAATTGTCATTAACAATCTTCATTCATAACTTGGAAGAAAATACATAGGAGAGCAACATTTTGAAACTAAATTTCTTCTTCATTTATGATATTTCTTTGTAAAACCATCTTTAAGATTCGCATAAAGTATAAATTTCACCTTAAATTTTCCTCTGATATAGATATACTAGAGCTTCTATTTACATTTTAATCTTCTTATGTAGCATACTATTTCTTGTGACCTGTTATAGACTCAAAAAATTTAACTCTCTTCTTTCAGCCATTAAATCCCCTTTAAATAGAATAGGGGAGCAACAAGCAGCCGACCAAATTACAATTTCACTTTCATTTGAGTTCATTTCAAAAACCTAATTCTAATTGACTCCTCGAAGATCTCTCATCTGGTTTCATATGCAATCATTTGAGAATAGGGTAGGCCAAAAGGAAAAACATAAGTGCAGGATACCAATGGTCATTCACAACATTTTTTGTTTGAAACAAAAAGGATTCCATCCATATCTTCTCGAAGACCTCCACATCAGCATGGAAAATCAAAAGGAAAACCATGGATAGATGAAAAAAATAACCTGCTATGCAAAGACCATGGTGTCATAAAAAAATAAAAAATGACAATGACCCTAGTTAGAGTCATCGACATCTAAAAATGCCTAACAACTCCTTGTCCTCGATGAAATTGGAGGGATTACCAGTACATCATCATCAGAGCTCCCATATGGTACCAGAGAATGATTGTACTAGCCATAGTCCAAGTCAGTATCAGCTTCAACATCCAAAGGAGTATCATAAAGCACAATAGGAGAATTGTGTTTTCCTAGGTGGGTCATGTGGATTTTCTCCTTCTTTCTGGCCTTTTTCACTGGCTACGCTAGTTCCTTTCCCTTAAACTCAACCACTTCTCCTAGAAGGGTCCTAATCCTCAAGCGTTAATTACTTTGCACAATTGATTTCTTCTTATGGCCTCTAGCCCTCCTTTTACCCTTTGAAATCTCAGGGGAAACAATGGCTTCCTGCTCAGTCATGTCTTCATGCCACTCAAACATACTTAGCTAGCTAGACCTCCTAATAGGTGGAATTGTTGCACCAGGTTTTACCATTTCGTTAGAACTAGTAGAGTGATAATTAAAAGGATTTTTGACTCAAGACCCACATGAGAAACACCCGAACCCTAGTAATTACAACTAGTTCAAGTAAAAGAAATCCTAAATAGACCAGATCTAGAACCCACTTTCATACCAACCCACACAGGATGAGAAAACTATATTGAAGACAAACTAGCAACCTTTTTTCCTCACCTCACACTTTACTTCACACACAATGCAGATTGAAAAGATAGTATAAATAAATAGTGATCAACCTGCATTAAATAGAAAATTCAAGCATGTAGAATTAATGATTCAAAACTTCTTACATGGGTGAATTGGTAACTTATCAGTTCAGCTTTGAATTTGGGCCATTCATCTTAGAGAAATTAAAATTTTATCTTTAGCATCATTTTTCGACCATTATCAACTTTCTCCTTGAAAACAATGATGTTATCTCAAATGTTTCCACGTTCCTCTCTAACCTTGATTAATCATATGTGATTTGGAAATTAGCATGTATCACCAACGTAATTCATTGTCTTCATTAATATTGGTCAAGTACATAAGGCCAGTTTTTCTTAGAGGGAAACTTTCTTTATACGCTTCATCGCTTTATCGTTGATCCTCCCCAAATTTTAGGGTGAAATTAGTGATGGAATTTATCCATGTGATTACCTTAGTCCATTGGATCATCCTACTTTAAAACTTCATCAACAGTTCTCCATTCCTTTCACTGCTTTCCCTTTTTCTTTACACTGAATCCCCCAGATCTTGCTAGGTTTCCCATTTCATTAATGGTCATTGCTTGTCATTGATTGAATTCATCCTCGCTCAGCTCCATCAGTGATGAAGCTATCCCTGTGATTATCTTTACTCCTAGTTCTATGGTTTGTCCCTTGGTCACATTCATCCTTCCATCACACATCACTAATTCGAACATTGTGCCTAGGATCCTATCGGCGATGAGAGATGTTGTGAAAGCAACAGTTTTAGACACATACACCTGCGTAAAATAAAAAGAACAAAAGACATCACTCATAGGATCACATGAAATTAGCAAAAGAAAAACCTTTAGAGGAAATCTATCGCTTATCACTAATTCAAAACTCAAGTCCAGAAATGAATTCGCGATGAGCGATATAACATAAGGCCTTCGTCCATTCCTAATCCTCCTCATATATCTTGTTGGAAATTAGCAATGAAATAGTTTACAATGTTTATAAGGTCCATCGTGCATCACTAATGTGGGACCTTTCATTTAAAACATATTAGCGATCACATGATATAAAGGAAGTCACCTCATATCACTTATTTCTATTACAAATTTGAAGGCTCAAAATCCACTAGCGATGAACGATGTCAAAGAAAACACCATTTCATCTCTCGTCACCAATCCAAGGTGTGAACCTATGAATAAATCAGAAATGAGCAGTGAGCTATGAGGGCCATCGGGACTTAAGTGGAAACTTTTTGAGCATGTGTACTTAAGTTGTTCTTAAAAAGGGAACTTCTCTAGGAAGACATGAGAATAGTAGCCTCAAGACTTTTGAATCACACAACACAAAGGATGTAAAGGCCAAAATATCCCTTACCTAGCTTTACAAGAAATGGGCGACTCAAACTTAGACACAAGAAGGGCCAGTCACATGATGACAATAATAAACGTGAGAAATTTTTGTGATAAAAAAAAGGAACTACATGACTAGCAACAAAATAGAATGTTATGGAAAAAGGAACAAAACCCTCAACCTCATTTAAGAACCCTACATCAGATGTAACAAAGATTTTAGGTATAAAGTCTTGGGGTTTTAATATGAGCACTTTAGATTTTGCAAAATTTGAAAGTGCCATCAGTGGCTCTTTATGGGGACATCTATTCCTTAGTGAACAAAGCAATAATTTAGATCTTCTAGAGGGGTATGTGCAGGATCATGATGGGCCAAAAAGTGGCAATATGATGGGTATGTGGCTGACGACTATTTTTTTACCCAAAATTGATGAAACGAAAAGGGTTTTTAAAGGATATTCTCAGCTTTCCACTGATATAAATTATGCTTTACTTTGAATTTAATAAGTAATTATTATTCATTTTATATTAAAATTATGAATAAAATCCTAATTGATAGGCTGATTGAAAAGCATCTATAGCTTTCAAATAGTATCACATTTTTTGAATCCAAAACATGTGTCACATTCTATGCTTCACATACTATAGGATTAAAAAAAAGAAAAAATGAATTTCATGAAGTTTTGACCAAGTTAAGGTGGTCAGACAAATGATTGTTTATATTTTTTAAGAAGTTATAATAAAAAATTCATAATTAATTATTTACTTGGAAAAAAATTACAAAAAAATATGAATCACATCGGGGCATTATTCCTCTACTTATATCTAAAATCTTATTAAAAAATATTATCATTTTATTATGGTTAGGGTGGTCAAACAGACACCTACTTCTTATTTTTTCCCTGAAATTTAAGTACCACTTCATTGAAATTTAAAATTTTCACCAAATAGATTTTTTTGGTTTTAAACATACCAAGTAGTTTAGAAACTACATTCAATTTGCTACATATTCTATTCTTACACATTTTTTAAATAATATATATAACTTATTCAAAAATTTATGTCAAGTTTCCTAACTCTGATGTTTTTGATTTTTTTGCCACTTAAGGGCCTATTTTTTCCATGATGATCCTGCACATACCCAGAGAAGCAGACTAGGTGCCTACTCCATTTGGAAATAAATTCAAAAGGTTGTCTTTTTCCCCCACTTCTTTGGTTTGACAAGTCAAACCATATCTAATGGCCCAAGGCCATCAAAATTGTAGGCCTTTTCTTAACTCTGTCATAGACAATTTTTTCTTCATATCTCACTAGATCCAATCTAGAAACATCATTGCAACATGCTAGCATCTCTCAATATCCCAACATGTACAACAAATCAACAATTTTGTAACTATCATGCACCTGAGAATCAAGCATACCCTAAAAATAATGATTATAATTTTTATCATTCAAAACACTATCAAGTTGAAAACAACCCTCCTCAATGCTTTACCCATTACCACAATGCAAGGAAATTTCATCCAGTTGGAAAACTTGGCACTCATATTCTGCCATATAGTTGATACTATCAAGTTCAATGTGACTAGTAGTTTGCATGTCAAAGGTGAAACAATCATAGGAACAAATAAAAATATTATGCATGTCATGTAAACTATTTCCAAGTGTATGTAAAGAGACACACTCATACTTTGGCACACACTGTAACTGTGCCTCAACATACTGGTGTAGAGAATCATCAAGAATATCTACCTTACTTTCATTCTTACTCACTTTGAAACCTTCTGAACATAACATGTTAACATCTTCAGTATTTATAGCTTGTCCAAAAGTGAGCAACTTTGGTTCAAAAAAATAATCTATTTTTTCTTTGGAATTATGCCCCATATCCATATGAAAGGCTCATAACTAGGATCATTCATAACATAAAAAAAAAATACTTATCCAAATTTGCATTGGAATTTTCATATCTTGGCTCATCAAACACACAAGCTTCAGGGTTATTTGTTGTTCTTAACACATCAACACAAGTTTCAGAACTTGCATCATTCTTCACACTTTTAAGCTCATCGTATAATGCATTATTGCAATCAAATAGTTGTTTACCTTTATCCATATTACCTTCATGTTGACCAACTAGTTTACAACTGGAAGGAATATCAAATACCCATCTTTCATATCTTGTATAATAAAGATTGTCTTCACTATCAAAATCAATATGAGTATTACACAATAACTAAGGGATACTCATATGTGCATATTTATGATATTTAGTGGTTAATAGATTTGAAATTTTTTCGCTATTTAATAGACCACAGTTCTAATCCATTCTTTCAACCACTTCTTTCTCTTGACCTCCACTAGAAATACATGCTTTACCTAGTTGTAAGTCAGGACATACCAAGATGTTACCATCATCAAAATCTAGAAACTTCATGGACTAGGTTTCAGAATAGAAAACCTCATCTTTTTTCATTTCAATATTGGGTTGGGTGTCATCATTGAGTTGCTCAACCTCTTGAGGATAGACACAAACATTTTCACTATCATGATCATAAATGGTAGACATTGTATCATCTTAACTTCTTCCTTCTCAAATACGCACTTGTGTGTATCTAAAAATGGGGATGTTTGATCATTTGTATCCATCCAATTGTTGTTTTCATCAACATGTTTATCCACAATCGAAGACAACAAACCTTGCACATATTCATTCCTCATTTTACTCATTATCTAAACATGTGTAAGCCATTTTCATATTCAATATTTTAAAATATTTCAAAAGTGCACTAGATCCCTCCTCAAAAGCCTTAAAATGCATATAAATGAAATCTAGTGTCCTAGGTCTGAAACTATCAAGGATTAGTGAAAGAGAAACATCAAATTTGTGATTGAAAGCAATGCTTGACTCATCATCTTGTTTCTTAAGTCGTTTTAACCCTGTGATAAGGTCATAAGGTTCTTTTGAAAATTCTTGTCTATAAGCATCCATTAGTTTATCCCAGTAGGAAAAGGATTTCTTAGGAAAACCTAAGTACCAATCACTAGCTTTAGCTTCAAGAGATCTGACAAAAAATTTCATCCACATATCCTGATCTCCAAATGAATTTTTCACCATGAAGCTATAAAAACTTTGGACATGTGCATCTCCATCACACACATTGCATCAATTAAACCTAGGCATCTACTTATAAACTCGAGATGGCATACTTTTAACCTTATAATCAATCCATGATAAGTCTAATTGGCCATAGAATTAGTCAAAATAATTGGTAGTAGGTGCAACAATTTGGCTGATAGACCTAGTATGATTATCTCTTAACTGCACTTGCATAGCCATCAGGTGCCTTTTGTTTAACTCTTTAACTCCCCTTTTGAAAACAACTTTCGATTCTCGCCTTATCCTAGGCGCTTATTCACACTTAGGTTCATGCACTTTTTGGTATCAACTGTCTGAGGATTTTCAAACTTATGAAGCTTCTTGACAATATGCATCCATGTTTCTAGTGGCATAGTTATTTTTGTTTGATAATCCATGAATTTATGAAAATATGGTTTTAACTAATGGTGCAAAATCACAACCATGACAATATAAAGGATCACTAAGATAGTTGCTAATATGGTGGTAACTTGGGCCTTTAACATGTGATAATGCAAATGTATAATAATTCTTAACATATACAACTTCATATTAGACAGTTTGTGAATTCATAGACAAACACTTTGAATGGAACTATAATAACATTCAATATCATAGGTTCAACAAATGAAAGTAGGTAGAGAACCATGTACCTTCACACCTCTAGTCGCTGCAACTTTGAATAGAGCACTTTTAGGTTACAAATAAAAAAATAGCAGCCCTTCATATGCACAAACTATAGAGTAGAGTCACCACCTCTTCAACAAGAGGAAAAGCTTTGAAGCAAGGATATCTTTATATAAGTTCTTCCAATAGAGTCACTTCACAATACTTTGAATTTGGGGCTACTACAAATCAATTTGTAGATCTAGAACCTCTTCAACTTCTAAATTAGATGTTCATTTTGTTTTGACTCCTTTCAAATGGTCTTCGACATATTTACATCAAAGATGCAAAGGTGTCCCCAATAGATTTTCCATTTATGTTGGTTATTTTTTTAGAACCAAACTTAATCTAAATCCTAACCTATGAGCTTGCCACAACTCAATTATCAGCTAAGTTGAGGATTGGCCAACACCTCAGTAAAGTAATTTGTACTTTACTTCTTCTCTTCAGGTTTTGTGAGACCTAGGGAGGGTAATCCCATGTATACTCATAATATCTTACTTTATGTCAAGAGTATTTCTCCACACAGATGCACTATTCCATGAAAATCACCTTATTAAAGGCTTGACAAACCTCAGATAGAAGTGTTACTTATTTCAAGGAGTGCACTTATATACTTTGAGTTGGGACAATGTAGTTAAAGTATTTTGTGAATCATTCTTCATCTTGAATCCTAGGCCTAATTAAATTCTGGCTCAACTAATCAAAATACATACTAATAAAACAATCAGTGCCTTATCTAAGGGAGAAAAAGAGTTATAACTTGTAGCCAATCGGTAATACAATTCTAACTAAACTTCAGAAATTAAATGACTATTAGAATGTCACTTTGTAACATCCAACTCACTATGTTTGTAAAATGTCACTTCCTTACTAAATCCTATATTCTTTTCTCACAAACTAATGAGCTCATTTTAGCGTTTAATCAATTCATTAAACTCAAGCATAAAAAAAAATCATACATTTTGTGCAAATGAAAAAAGACAAATGAAATTGTCATTAGCAATATTCATTCATAACTTGGAAGAACATACATAGGAGAGCAACATTTTGAAACTAAATTTCTTCATTTTTTATATTTCTTTGTAAAACCATCTTTAATATTCACATACAGTATAACTTTCACCTTAAATTTTCCTTTGATATATGTATACTAGAGCTTCTATTTACATTCTATTCTTCTTATAGAGCATAGTATTTGTTGTGACCTTTGCTAGACTCAAAATTATGAACTCTCTTCTTTCAGCCATGAAATCCCCTTTATATAGAATAAGGGAGCAACAAGCACCCAACCGAATTACAATTTCACTTTCATTTGAGTTCATTTCAAAAACCTAATTATAACTAACTCCTCGAAGAACTCTCGGGTGGTTTCATACTCAATCATTCAAGAACAGGGGAGGACAAAAGGAAAAAAAATATGTGTAGGATACCAGTGGTCACTGCCATAGAATTTATTGTTTGAAACAAAAAATATTCATCCATATCTTCTTGAAGACCTCCACATCAGCATGGGAAAGAAAAAGACAAACCATGGACACAAGAAAACAAATACCTCCTATGCAAAGACCATGGTTTCATCAAAAACTAAAACATGTAAATGACCCTAGTTAGAGTTGTCAGCATCCAAAAATTCCTGACCACTCCTTGTCCTTAATGAAATTGGAGGGATTACCAACACGTCGTCATCAAAGCTACCATATGGCACCAGAAAATGGATGTACTTGCCATAGTCCTAGTCAGTATTAGCTTTAGCATCTGAATGAGTATCAGAAAGCACAATAAGAGAATTGTGCTTTCCCAGGAAAATATTGTGGATTTTCTCCTTCTTCCTGGCCTTTTTCACTAGTTGTGCCAGTTCCCTACCCTTAAACTCGACCACTTCTCTGGAAGGGTCCTACTCCTCAAGTAGTAAGTACTCTGCACAATTGATTTCTTCTTATAACCTCTAGCCCTCCTTTTACCTATTGAAATCTTAGGAGAAACCATGGCTTCCTGCTCAGTCATGTCTTCATGGAACTCAAACATACTTAGCTAGCTAGACCTCCTAAGAGGTGGAATTGTTGTAGAAACTTTTCTCATTTCATTAGAACTATTAGAGTGATAATTAAAAGGATTTTTGACTCAACACCCATAGGAGAAACACCCAAACCCCAGTAATTACAACTAGTTCAAGCAACATAATTCTTAAATAGACAAAAGAACCCAATTTCATACCAACCCACATAGGACGATAAAATTATACTCAAGATAGACTAGCAACCTTTTTCCCTCACCTCACACTTTTCTTTTCACACAATGCAAACTAAAAATATAGTGTAAATAAATAGAAATCAACTTGCATTAAATAGAAAATTTGAGCATGCAAAATTAATGATTCAGAAACCCTTACATGAGTGAATTGGTAACTTATCAATTCGGTTTGAATCTGGGCTGTTCATCGTAGAGCAATTAAAATTTCATCTAAGGTGGCCATGAGAATTTTTTTCGACCTTTATCAACTTTCTCCTTGAAAAAAATGATGCTATCTCAAATGCTGCCACATTCCTCTCTAACCTTGAATAATCATATGTGACCTGACAATTAGCATGTATCACCTGCCTAATTCATGTTCTTCATTAATATTGGTGAACTACATAAGGCCAATTTTTCTTAGAGTGAAACTTTCTTTATACACTTCATCACTTCATCACTAATCCTCCCTAAATTTTAGGGTGCGATTAGTAATGGAAGTTATCCATGTGATGATCTTAGTCCATTGGATCATCTTTCTTTAAAACTTCATCAATGGTTCTCCATTCCTCTCACTGTTTTCCCTTTTTTCTTTATGTTGAATCCCCTAGATCCTACCACATTTCCCATTTCATTAATTGTCATTGCTTGTCACTGATTAACTTCATCCTCACTCAGCTCCATCAGTGATGAAGCTATCCCTATGATGATCTTTAGCCCCCAGTTCTACAACATATCTCTTGGTCACATTCATCCTTCAATCATGCATCACTAATTTAAACTTTGAGCCTAGGATCCTATCGGCGATGAGAGATGTTGTGGAAGTAGTATACTTAGACACATACACCTACATAAAATAAAAGGCACAAAAGACATCTCTCATAGGATCACATTAAATTACTGAAAGAAAAACCTTTAGAGGACATCCAATGCTTATCGCTAATTCATAACTCAAGTCTTGAAATGAATTCACGATGAACGATATAACATAAGGCCTTCATCCATCACTAAATCTCCATACAAATCCTTAGTTAGGATCCACATTAATCCTAACACACCTCAACATACTTTCATAAACTTTGCATGTAGTGTTAACACCAGGTCAGCCAATAATCATACTAAACACCATAAAACATTAATTACGCACTTGCTTAAAACAATCTGAAACTTATTTACAAAAAAATATCTTAAATACAATCTATAATAATTGGTGAACCACCTGAGATCCAACAAGGACTTCATCCAAACATGTATCATAGAAATGCTTCAACCCAAAACATCTAGTTAGCCTTATTCACACATTGATGCATCAAACACACACTGTACTATACCAAATCAAGTGAAACCTTGAATTCTAAAAGATACAAGAACTATAAGCAACTTCCCAAATCCGCACAACCTAAAACCAAAATGTGGAGAAATGTAGATCAAATAATTTTCTCCCAGACCATAGAAAACACCATTGAAAAACTAGTTCACACACTAGTGAAAATATCTCACTCTGCACAATGATCTAGAAACCCAAATTCTCAATATAGAAACTAATGAAAAACTTAAACAACATATCAAATCTGCATAGGAATAGAATCAACATAGAAGAAATGTGGAGCACATCTCAGAGCATGCCCTGAACACTACCACAACATTATTTTCTATATTTATCAAATTCTTTCAAAAGAACTTGGAAACCAAGTACCAAAGCCATCGTCTTAGCACATTATATAATTCAAACACGTCTTTAGACACTACATAAGGATAGCTCCATGTATTCACACTAGTTCCTCAATATCTCAACTATACATGCACAACTTGCAACCACCTTATTTTCCTCTTTTTCACAATTTTCTCAATATCCTCAACATCTTCATCATGCAATAACCTTCCTCAAAACATAGTTGACATCAATGAAAATACCTTCATTGGTGCAGTCATGGTAGGAGGGTTCAAAGAAGGAATAGTCTAGATAGTGCAACAATGAGTCAACACAACAAAATCAACATAGAGAACTGATGAAAAAAAGAATCTTAATTTACATAGAATGCTTACATGCAACATTTTCCACACAGGTGAGCATCCAGGCTCACAAACTTTGACTTAGAGGATTACAAACACACAATTGGTTATCAAGCCTTCTTACATGCCCCCGAAGAGTTGTTATAAAAATAAGAACCTATGACTAAGAATTGAACTATGTGATAATGGTTGATGATTAACTACCTCCCCCCTAAATGATTAAAATGCTCATACATATTCTTCTCAAGCTCCCAAATAGGTCTGCATCAGCCATAAGAGTTAATAACCTGATAAAAGATCAAGCATGAAGGTCAGCCCCAAAACATGAGTAATAGCTCCACACAAGAATATGTAACTTGTGGATCTCCAAGATAGGTTCCAATGAATGTAACATGCTATAATGATTTTCCATTTAGGTCCACATGCTTTAGAAAATATGTTCGTAGTAAGAAATTGAGCCAGGTCGGACTGAATGCTCTGTTTGGAAAAATATAATGAAATTCTAAGAGTGATAACTTTTAATAGACAAGTGAAAATGATCTAAAATATAGATATGCAATAGATGTCCATGTATAGATGCTATATCCTGCACTACATGTTGAGAAATGGTAATGTGGTTAAATGTAGAGTGAATGAATGAAGCCTTTGTTGAATGCAATGCAAGAAAAGAACTATTTTTAGTTGATGCAATATTACTTTACAACCAGGGATGCTCCTGCATCAAACACCCAATGTTCGAAGAAAAGTGAGCCCCTCACTTTCCAGGGCTAAGAGGAAAACATAAACCATCCACCTCAACCTGTGATATCCATGATGAATCCTCTACTGGTTTTCCCTTCCACTTCACAAGTTATTCTTTGTATTGCTTGCTCCTAGGGGATGTGTAGGATAATGATGGGCCAAAAAGTGGTGATATGATGGGTATGTGTAGGGTATGTGGCTGATGACTTTTTTTTAACCCAAAACTGATGAAACGAAAAAGTTTTTTAAAGGAGATTCTCATCTTTCCACTAATATAAATTATGCTTTACTTTGAATTTAATAAATAATTCTTATTCATCTTCTATTTGAATTATGATTAAAGTCCTTATTGATAGGCTGATTGAAAAACATCTATAGCTTTCAAACGGTATCATATTTTTTGAACTCGAATCATGCGTCACATTCTATGCTTCGTATACTATAGGATTAAAAAAAGAAAAAATGAATTTCATGAATTTTTGACCAAGTTAAGGTGGTCAGACATATGATTTTTTCAAAAAAATTTGCCACTCAAGGGCCTATTTTTTCCATGATTATCCTACACATACCCCTAGTGCTCCTTCCAATTCTAGTATCTCCACAAGATATGCTCAATCTCCTCTGGTTCTTGATGTAGTAACTACTCCTCTAGATCAACTTCATTCCTATTACCACTTGACTCTCCTTCATGAAACTTGTATATGTCTACAAAATTAAATCTAGGTGATACACCCATTGTCTCTAATAATTGCACTTCATATGCATTTCCATAATCAAATTTCCTCAAAATCTTACATGGTCCAAACTTCCACATATTCAACATGTTGTAGGTGCTAACTAGAAATCTCTCCTTCCTCAAATATACCATTAATTTATCTCCAACATAAAATTCCTTAGGTCTTTGATGATCATCTACATTCCCCTTATACTTATTCTTCATGTCCTCCAAATGTTTCTAGACCTGTTTATGTAATGTGTCCATGAAATCAGCAAACTCTTCTACTTCTTCACTCCTTTTTTTCTATACTAATGTCTCTTAACTCTACAACACCTCTAGGACTTGCTCCTATCATAATATCATATGGTGTCTTCCCTGTAGTCTAATTAACTGAATTATTGTAGGAAAACTCTAATTGCGGTATAATTATATCTCAATTTCCTATCTTATCTCCGACCAAACATATCAACAAGTTACCTAAGCTTCTATTTACCACTTTTGTTTGTCCATCAGTCTATGGGTGACATGCTGAGCTAAACTTTAGATCTATCTTCATCTTCTTCCATAATGTTCTCCAAAAGTATCCAATGAATTTGGTATCTCTATTTGAAACTATACTCTTAGGTACTCCATGCAATCTCACAATCCCCTTAAAAAATAAATTGGCCACATGCATATAATTAGTCTTCTTACAATAAATAAAATATGTCATTTTAGAAAATATTTCCACAACTACCATTATTGAATCATGTCCTCTTTATATTCTAGGAAATTTTAATATGAAATCCATGGTCAAATCTTCCCAACGTCTCTTTGGTACTGTCAAAGATTTATACAATCTAGTATTTTGACAACTCCCTTTTGCAACTTGAAAAATCTTGCAATTTTGAACATAATTCCTTAAATACTTATAGATCTGCTGCCAAAAATAATGTTCAGACACCAAATCTATTGTCTTATCCGCTTCAAAATATCCCGCTAAACATCCACTATGCTTTTCCTTATTCAAATTTTGTCTCATTGAACTCCTTGGAATGCACAAATAATCTCCTTTGAACAACATACCTTCCTGAATGAATTAGTCTAACCATTGGATTTTATCTGTTACAATGGTTCCTTAGATGATTTCCATGCTTCACCAAAATCTACATCTTCTTCATACATATTCCTTAATTCATCAAATCCTAATACTTCCACTCTCATCTCTATCAACAAATTCCTTCTCCTACTTAGTGCATTCATAACTTTTTTTTACTTGCCACTCCTATGCTTCATCACAAATGCATAAATATATAATAACTCAACCCATCTCATTTGTCTTTGACTTAGCTTCCCTTGACTATTCAAATACTACAAAGCTTGATGATCTATATGCAATAAAAACTTTGTAGGAAGTAAGTAATGTCTCTACTTCAAAGCTTGAATTATGGCATAAAATTCCTAATCATAAATTGAGAATCTTCTTGTTGCATCATTCAAGTTCTCACTGAAATAGGCTATAGGTCTTCCTTCTTGGCTCAATACTGCTCCTATTGCATTTCCACTTGCATCATAATCAACTTGAAATACTTTGTCAAAGTTAGGTAGTCCTAGCACTAGCTACTCTATCACCTTTTTCTTCAACAGTTCAAAACTCTTTTGCACTTTGGTTGTCCACTTTAAATCCTTTTCATCTCCTCTCATTTCTCCATCATGGGGTTACAAACACTATTGAAAATTCTGATAAACTTTTGGTAGAAACTAGTTATTCCATGGAATGACGTTACTTCTCCAATATTTACTAGTGTTGGCCAATCTAATATTTCTTTCGCTTTCTTTAGATCCATTTTCAATCCTTCATTAAAAAGAAAAAATCCAAGGTACACCAGTTATATTTTCATGAAACTGCACTTCTTGATATTCATCAACAACTTCTCTTCTCTCAAATTTTGTAATACTTGCCTAAGGTGCAACAAATGTTCTTCTCTAGTTTTACTAAAAAATCAGAATATAATCCAAGTAAACAATCACAAACTTACCCAAGAAATTATTTAATACCTCATTCATCAATCTCATGAAAGTTCTCACTACATTGGTGAATCTAAAAGGCATCACTAACCACTCATATAATCCTTCATTTGTCTTAAATGCAATATTCCATTCGTTTGAGCCTTCCTTGATCCTAATATGATGGTATCCACTCTTGAGATCAATCTTTGTGAAATACCTTGCTCCACTCAAACAATCCATAATGTCATCCATCCTTGGCAATGGGAATCAATACTTGATAGTAATCCTATTAATTGCTCTCAAATTTGTACAAATTATCCACTCTCCATATTTCTTTGGTGCAAGCATAACATGTATCACACATGGGCTCAAACTTTCTCTAGTGAATCCTTTCTTCAACAACTCCCTTATGTTTTGGTTCAACTTTGCATTCTCTATTAGTGTCATTCTATGTGTTGCTTTTTTTGGAAAACTGGCTCCTAGTATCAGATCTATCTAATGGTTGATGCTCCATACCTCTAGTAAACCATCCAGTACATTGTCTAAGATGATTTTTTATAATTTTTTAGGAACTTTGTAACTTTTTCACTCTCTCTGGTGGGATTCTCTATCTCTGAGCCATTTCTTTTGTTTGGAATCAATGCAAAACACATATTTTCATCCCTCAAACCATCAATAAACTTTCTTCCTTTTACCAAACATAGTTTGGAAGTGCTACAAACCTTACTCTTGTCTTCCCCTTCCAAAGGTATCAACTTGATTCTTCTACCATTTGATGTCACCATGTAGGTATTTCTTCTTCTATTAGGAAAAATTTTCCTATTATATTATCATGGTCTTCGTAATAGTAAATGACAAGCATCCATATTCAAAATATCACACAACACTTCATCCCTATACAATCCAATATGAAACTTCACCAAGCATTGCTCATTTACCAATACCTTATGTTCATCTTGAATCCATGTAATCCTATAAGGGTTTGGGTGTTTCAATCTCTTTAAATCCAACTTCATTACCATCTCCTTTGAAACTAAATTATCAGTACTACCACTATCAATGTTAAATTTACATACCTTTTGTGTGAGGGGGAAGATGATAGACGTTAAAAGAGATCAAACTACAATTGAAATTAGGATCTAAGCAAAGATCAAACACAAAAAATCTAAAATCCTATCCTACACATACGAAATGAAACTAAGCTAATTGGACATACATTAAGAAACCTATGATTACCAAAATGAATGCAAGAAATAAGCACAACTTTACCATCCTGTAGTGGAGTGTATTCACTTGATTTTGGATTTTTCTTGTCAAAATGAAGCCTCCAAAGTTCATGTACAAAATTTTAATGAATGATGCTTGGTTGATCGAAAAAGGTTGAAGCTCTATCAAAGGTAATTCTGATAGCACTTTGTTGCAAAAGTATGTTGATTCTTTGATCCTTATTTGTGAGGAGAGAGGTTTTCTATATGGGAAATGAGATTTTGAATTGATGATCAAGATCACGTTGGAGAATATCCAGATCAACGGTCAACATGTGTTGAGAGGATTTAGAAATGAGAAGATTGTACAAAGTTGATTGCACAATTTGGATGATTGAAGAATAGATTGGCTAGTTAGAGTTTAGATTGATCAGTCAAGATTTGATTAATCAATCAGGGTTTAGTTAGGAAATTGATGGTTGAGTTAGAAAAATTAGATTGCTTAGTTAGCAACCCATGATTTTCTCAATCAGAAAGTGGGTGAGGAATATGAAATAATTTATTTAATTAATTAATTACTTTTTGGAGTTGAACGTGCAAATCAAGTTTGAATTTTGTAAATAAAGTTGCATTAGTTTGATTTGATTTTTGATAAATAGTTTGATTTGATTATTCAAATTTTGGAGGGAAAGTGTCATAATTAAATTATTATGATTTAATAATTTAATCAATTTAGGGGAATAAGGTGATTTAGTGATGTAATCAAATAATTGGAATTTTTTGACTAATCGGGATGAAATAAGATTAGATTGGGACTTTATTAAATAAATGTAATTTATTTAATTGGTTGAAATGATGAAACGTGAATTAATCAAATAAAGTTGTTTTATTCAATTAATAGTAGAATTAGGGGCTTAGATGTTGTTTGATGTTGCAGTATGATTGTGGGATAATTTCAAGATGATTTTGAGATGTTCCAAGCTGATTTTGAGATGTTCTGAGTTGATTCTGAGATGTTTCAAGGTGTTCTAAGTTGACTCTGGGATGTTTCAAGTTGATTCTAAGATGTTTTGAGACATTCTGAGTTGATTTTGAGATTTTTTGAGATGTTTCAGGTTGATTCCAAGTTGTTTCAAGATATTCTAAGTTGATTCTGAGTTGTTTTGAGACATTTTGGGTTGATTCTGAGTTGTTTTGAGACATTCTAAGTTGATTTTGAGATGTTTCAAGACATTTCGGGTTGATTCCAAGTTGTTCTAAGATATTTCAAGTTGTGATAGGTGTTAAGTCAGTTTTATGTGTCTACATATTTCCTCTGGACTTGCATTTGGTTTTGAGTAAACTTTTCCTTTGTGGAGGTTCTTCAGTCACCTCTTCATGCATCAAAGCTCTCCTGATCACCAATGATTCACCTTTCTCTAGCTTCTCAACTGAATTAAGGGGTTCAACATGTTCATCATCCATATATATTGTTCTTTTGGTATTGTCTTTCTTCTTTTTAGTATTCCCCTAATGAAACTCAAAAGCTCTATGTCCTTCCCCTCCACACTTGAAATAGGTTCCTCTGAATGGTCTTCACTCAAATATTCCATCATTTGGGTACAAATTGTGATTCCCTCTATTTCCATGGTATGAATTTCTATCCTTCCCCTCACATTGGTGGGGTTTAACATCTTTGTTCTATTCTGTATAGGGTTTTCCTTCTCTAGATTGGAATCCAATATTCTGAAATCTTCCTTTTGCACTTCTCTGTCATTGTTCAAATTTCTTTCTTAGCTTCTCCTACACTTTCAATGCCATTTGGTATGCGTCTTCAACTAATTTCATTTTCACTAGGCTCAATTCTTTTAGAATTCTTGTTCTTAGTTCATTGATATATCTCGCAACCTTTTCTTTGCTTGATTCACTATGACCAATTTTGATTATTATCTTGTAGAATTCTTTAGTGTATTCCTTCATAGTCAAATCCTTTTGTCTCATATTCTAGAATCCTTTCAACAATTCTAGTTCATAGTTGGATGGTATGAATTGATTCTTTAATTTTGTTACCATTTTATCCCATTTGATGATTCTTTCTTTGCCTCTTCTATTTCTATCCAATTGGAATTCTTTCCACCATAATGTAGCATGACCTTTCAACTTTGTGTTTGCAAACATAACTCTTTCTGGGTCTTCAATTTCTTCATATTTGAATTATTCCTCCTTTTCATTGATCCAATCAATCAATTCTTCAGGATTCAAATTTCCCATGTAATTTTGAATTTTAACTCTAGGTCTTTCCAATCTTTGAGATCACTTAAAAAAATTTCACTTGATATGATTCTTCTTCTTCTTCACCTAGGGCTTCTATAATTGGATTCGCATGATCTACTTCATCATCACTCACATCATTTTTCCTAGGGTTTAGGCCTCACCTTCTGTCCTCTTCAATCACATCTAATCAGACTCGCATTTCATGCATCATTTCCAATATTTCATCTATTCTTCTAGAAAAATTCACCATAGCAAGTACTCTCCTTGAAGTGGCACAACTACCTCAATTCAATGATCTAGCTGCATGGGTTTCAACTGCTTCACAATCAATGATCAATTGAAAATAATTGTAATATGCCTCAATTCGATGATCTATTCACCACTAGGACTGCCTCCAAGACTCAAAAACTTGCTCTGATACCACTTAGTATAGTCATAGTAGGAGGGTTCTAGAAGGAATAGTCCAAACCATGCAAAATGAGTCAACACAATGAAATTAACACAAAGAACTAATGAAAACAAGAATCTTAATTAACATAGAATGCTTACATACAACATTGGTCACACGGGTGAGCATCTAGGCTCACAAATTTTTCCTTAGAGGCTTACAAACATATAATTGTCCAACATGCCTTCTTACATGCCCCTAAAGGGTTGTTTAAAAAATAAGAACCTATGACTAAGAACTGAACTTAGTGTTAATGGTTGATGATTAACTACATCCCCCCTAAATTATTCCAATGCTCATATGTATTCTTATGAAGCTCCCAAATAGGTCTGTGTTGGCCACAAGGCTTAATAACCTGATAAAAGATCAAACATGAAGGTAGGCCCCAAAACATGAGTAGATAGATCCACATGAGAAGATGTAACTTGTGGATCTCCAAGATAGGTCCCAATGAACCCAAGATGCTATAATGATATTCCATTTAGGTCTGCACACTTCAGGAAATAGGTTCAAACTAAGAAATTGAGCTAGGTCAGTCCCAATGCTTTGTCTAGAAAAATACAATGAAATTATGAGAGCGAAAAATTTTAATAGACAAGTGAAAACTATTTGAAATTTTGATATGTGATAGATGTCCATGTATAAATGCTATATCCTTCACTACAAGCTAAAAAATGGTAATGCGGTGAAATGGGGAGTGAACGAGTGATACTACTACTAAACGAAATGCAAGAAAAGAACTATTTTTGGTTGATGCAAGATTGCTTTCAACTAGGGATGTTACTGCATCATTCATACTTGCAACACTACGCTTATTCACAAAGAAAAAAATTACACAATTTGAGTAATTTAAACAAAAAAATACTACCAAAATGCAACAAAACCAAGTTATTTATTGATGTCTATGTGGAGGCATTCACTACAAAATAGAGGCATTTTAAGTCTATGTGGAGGCATTCACTACATAGGCACAATATATTTTTATGTAGGCACCAAAATGTCGAACAAAAGCACAAGAAGTCAAAATGTGAGTGCCACTATTTTCTATATATGCGTAGTAGAATAGGGACCCAAAGAAAAATAAAATGTGTAGCTAATAACTAATATATTAAATGCAAATGTGAGTTCATTTTAACCTGAGATATAAATTTTAAGCCCCAAGAAATGAAATATGTGATGTGATACTAGGGAAGTTGTTTAACCTAAGTAAATTTTTTTGTTCTTCTTTAGATATTTTGTAATGCTTTTAATCTTTTTCTTAATGTGAGAGTTTTTGTTGCTATAACAAAAAGGAAATACTATAACTAAAGATGTAACTAAACTAAAACCTAAAGACTACACAAAATATGTTAGCAAACCCACAAACAACACTGCAAAACAAAAGATATTAATGAAGTTATGAAACTATATCTATCAAATGGAAGCATAGGAATTGAGCATGTAGGCACCATTAGTCACAATGTAGGTTTTGTGATATTAAATGAAAGCAAAAAAAGATGTAGTGGAGGAACCAAAAGTCACAACACAAGCATGAAGATTCGAAACAAAGGCACGATTTAACAAAGTCGATACCTGCACACTTCAAAACTTCACCCAAACTCAAACAAGGGTTAGAAATGGATGTGGGTCCCACAAGGCATGCCAAAATGTGAGATGGGAAACACACTAATTATGAAATGTAAATGACATTCAAATGAAACATACACAAAAGCATAAACTAAGTTATACCTTCCTCTCCATGGATTGAGCTCAAGAATGTACCCAAGTCTTGAATATTTGCTCAGTTGATTGCTTATGAATGTGGATTTCTCACTCAAATTTAGAACATAATAGGGCTATTATTTAGCAATATTTTCAATGAGGAAATGAGGCTCCAATTTATTGAAATTGAATGGGGAGAATGGAGGGCTAAGATTTTTTGGCTAATCAAGGGTGGAGACTAAATGAGGTGTTGATAAATGGGGAGAGGTAGAAGAGATGAGGTGTTCTCACACATGTGTGAGCACACCTTGGATAGAGAGGCCATTTAATTTTGGAATTATTTTGGAAGTGGTGATTTGGCCACATGATGAACAAAATGAAAATTATCCTACCTTGCAACTTTACACTGCATGCATTTCATAGTTTTTCTATCAACTGAAAACTTGTCACCATAGGAAAATGGATTGAAGATATGAAAAAATGAAAGATTTTGTTGTAGAGGGACCCTACACTATCTTTTACCTTCAAACAAAATGGTTGTAAGTGCCACAAATTCCGAGAAAGAGGTCATCAATTTTTTTTACCTTTTCACACTTTGGTCTCTTAATAGAAATCATCGATGCAATGTACCCTAGAATTTTTTGGCATGTTGGGGTATGAAACAAGACCATGCATAGCATAAACCTACCTATCTATACACATTGGAATTTTTACTATGGTCAGATGATGAACAAAACAAAAATTATGCCACCTTGCAACTTTCTCTTCAATGTAGGGAGGCTTAAGCAAATTTTAGATTATTTGATATCTTCTAAGCAGGGAGGCTTTGCGAAGGGATGAAAAATTCTTGATGGAATATTTATAGCTTTAAAATATATCCACTCTATAGTTTTTTCTAATAAAACGGCTATGTTGATCAAACTAGGTATGTCTAAGGCCTATTATAGGGTTCAATGGATTTTTCTTTCATATATTTTATCAAGATTTGGTTTTGTTCATAATGGATTGATTGGGTTATGAGTTGTGTGACTTCTTCATCCTTCTTGGTTTTGATTAA
Source organism: Sequoia sempervirens (assembly GCA_007258455.2). Taxonomy (NCBI): domain Eukaryota; kingdom Viridiplantae; phylum Streptophyta; class Pinopsida; order Cupressales; family Cupressaceae; genus Sequoia; species Sequoia sempervirens. The sequence continues at coordinate 75,291,606 of VDFB02252616.1, forward strand.
TAGTATCCCATATACTATTTTTCATGCTTCATGAGGATTGAGACAAGGGAATCCTATATCTCCCTATCTCTTCATTCTTATGGCATAAGGTATTGGCAGATTCTTGAGTCAGTTGAAATTTAATGGGTGTATTTAGGGTTGGAAACTTGATTCAAATTTTTCTTCTTAGTCCCATCTTCATTTTTTGATGATATCATTTTAATGGGAGTTTCTACCATATTATAAGTCACCAACATTAGAGTAACTTTTGATATATATTTACTTTCTTTGGGTCAGAAAATCAATAAGGGTAAGTCAAATTTTTACTTTTTCAATACTCCTAAACTCCAACTAAAAATTACTTCTATACATAGGTTTCATATAGGTCAAATTCCTTTGACCTATCGTAGGATTATATTATTAGTTGGTCCTCATAATCATCTTCATTAGAAGCCAGAAATTGATAAGCTTGAAATGAAGGTTAATCATTAGACTTTCAAATGGTTATCCTTTGTGGGGAAAACTACTCTTCTTCAATTGGTGTTACAATCTCTTCCTATCTATAAGTTTGTGGTGCTCTTGCATCCTAAATATTTCTTAGAGAAATTTGATTTTTTATGTCACAAATTTATTTGGGCCAAAAATTTAGATTCTCCTAAGTGGAGTCTAATTAGTGGCAACCATCTTTGTTGTTCCAAAGAAAATGGTGGTTGTAATGTCAAAAATTGCATCTTATGCAATTTCTTATTCCATAAACCTCCTATTTAGATTAATTAAATTTAATAAATACCCCTTTTTGCAACTTAATTTTCTCCTTACTTATTTTATTCTTTGTCATTAAGGTGAAATTTTGTCACAAAAAACTGCTTGATAAACAAATGTCTATGCATCATGTGAATGTCCTAAAAAGATCTTGACCACATAGTTTTTTGGACATTACAATTCCTAGTTTCTCACAAAGTGCAACACCTCTATAGCTTGTAGACACATCAAGAACATCCATTTGAATGCCTATACCCCTATCAAAACCTCCCACTTTTTCATGGAATTCATTCCTTAAATCGATCTCAACCTACCTTTCCCATTCTCACATTCTTATTCATTTTATTCACTCATTCTCTCATTCTCTCAAGTTCTTGCACTTTGGCTCTCTACAATTGAACTTTGGCATTATTGACACATTTTGGATGTTGCAATCTTTTCCTTTTAGCATCACTATCTAGATAAAGGTAGGGTAAGTGCATTATTTTTACATTGCATTATCTATTTACATTGATAGCATATTTTTGGGTAAAAGCACAAACCTATGTCACACTTTAAAAAGGAATCGACCAATAGCAAAAAAAATTCTGAACTTCGACCACATAAACGTGGTCTTTATGTTTTGAATTTCAAAATGGTGTAAACTAATGAAATGTAGAAATTTTTATGTAGTTTATTCTTGTAATTTTTAAATTTAAAAAAAAAATGTTTTCATTATGTTTTTATCAATTTAAGGAAAATTTTTGGAATGCTGAAAATTTCAGAAAAGAGTGACTTCACAGACCGTCAAGAAACAAATTGAAAAAAACTTCATTTCTCCCTATTTATTTTTCTCTAGATAGGTAACTTCAATATCTTGTGCATGGAAAAAAAAAATTCAAATTTGGATCTATATTTTTCTCGTAATAACATTTTAAAGTCAAACAAGTCATAATTTGACAGTTTTCACGAACTGTCAACTATTTTCAATTTTTTTAATCATTTTCAAAAAAAAAAAATACCCTTTTGAAGAAGACTCTCTCCTCTTGTGCCCCATATAAGATTTAAATTTTTTTAATAATTTTTACTATCTTTTTTTAATTTGTAATCAGCTTTTTTTTTTAATTTTTAAAACCTACTTGCATTATTTTAAAAATAAAATATATTAAAACTAATCAAAATATTAAAAAACATATATATTTTGATTCTTCACTCCAAGCTCTACAAAAGGGTATTTTTATTTTTTTGCAGAGAGGTCATTCTGACTAGAGAAATACTCTGCCAAAGTTGAATGTTTTAGAAAATTTTGAAAAATGATGAGTTGGCTACCATGTAGGATGCCAACTAGACATTCTCGGTCGAGAGGGTTTCGACCGAGCAAGTTTCGGCCAAAACTCTCTCAGCCGAAAATGTCTTGATATTTCCAACCATAAATACTTGATACACTCACTTTTTCCATGTTTTTGGCCAGCCATATTCGGTCGAGAGGGTTTCAGCCAAAACCCTCTCGGCTAAAAATGTACCTACCACATCGGCGCCATAAGGTTTCAACAAAAAGTGACTCGGCCTAATGTCTTTTGGCCAAATTGTTTTTGCTCGAAACCATTTATTTGGCCAAAAGTGTGACACACTATTGTGCTTTTACCCTTTTATTCTAACATGTCTAATATCTTTATCCCATCTATTGTCATTTTCATTCATCTCTATCTATTTGGTTTTCTGTGCAAGTGAGAACACCTACACACAAGTTTGAATAAGGTAATCCCCTAAAAAAACCCCAACCATTTTCTTGTTTCTATGTGTGTAGGTTTTGAAGTTGTTGCTTCACACGAGGCTTCATTCATGGACCTCTTGTGAGTGTCTCATTTCTTCTTTTCCATTCAATAATTTCATTTTTATTGCACTTCATTTATGTTTGTTATTATTATTCTATTTATTTTTTGCTATACTATTGTTTTAAGTACATCTTAGAGGTTTTATTCACTGAATAGTTAGTAGGTTCTTTGTTGTTTCTATAATTAAACTTAAGTTTTTCATATGAGACTACAACATATAGTAGTGACTTATGTGCTTCACACTATTGTCCTTGATCAAGAGCCTTTCAGTTATATTATGAGACCTTTGCACAACCTACTCTTTTGGTCTCCAAAACTCTAGTCCTCTAATTTCACTTAAAACATAAAATATAAACAAAATCCCTTTATCTTATCATATCTTTACCAAAGATTTGACCCCTAAGGTAGTTGAGGAACATTCACCCTTTGAGATCACATCACTTAGGGATGTCAAAATTCCTCCTTTAAATTTTGGTGAACCCAACATGAAATTGTCCTAATGCTAATATTTTGTTGAAAATTTCTTCTCTTGTTTAGACATATTTTGGATCAAGTGTTATGACACTTTTATGATTTTTGCAACCCAATCTAAAACTTTCAAGCACATAGTTAGAATAAGTGTTCAAAATCTAGAGATGGGTTCAAGAAGACAGTTCAGTCTTACTTGCCAGTGTCCTGATTTTGAGTAATTCACTACACAACTATCACTTGGTTATACCCCTACTTTTTTTTTGTCGAACCATCAATAGAAGCTAAAGAAAATTCTTAATCAAGCAAGTTCCATCTAGGTCTTCTTCTCCCATAAATCATGAGTCTTGTCTCAAGTTTCCTTTTGAGCAAGTTAATTCTTTAGAAGAGAGACTTAAAGAGTTTGAATATTTTCTAAACAAAGATAATGCATACACTCAAGTTGCTCCTCTCATTAGTGGTATGTGTAATCTGCTTATCTTAGGCCACAAAGGTCTTGATTTTCTCTAAGGGATAACTAATATAGTAGAAACTAATGTACCGGCCTCTTAAACCTTAGTCTTGGGCCATCCTTAGGACACCTAATTGAAGATCACTAGTACATAGTTATATCTTTTGATGTTATAGGTTTTTATGCACATAGATAGTGGTCCTTTTATACCATCTTTCACTTCTAGTGATAACACTAACACTATGGCCTTGAATGTTCTTGGAGTGAGAGTGAAGCACATCCCTTTAGGGTATGAGATCCTTATATTCACATGTTGAACCTCCACTATCATGACCATTCAAGCTCTATCATAAGACCATGTCTTGAATGATCTATTACAAAACATGGGGTGTGTTAGAACCAGAAATATATCACATTTTTATTGGCCTTAACTGAAATATATCCCATTTACTACAAAAATTTGTCACACCTTAATTTTATAAACAATACAAATTATTGAGATTTGTGTAACAAGATCCATTTCAAAACCCATGTTAACCAATAATCCCATCAATTTGGCCTTTGACATATAGGAATTCCTTTAGTCATTGTTATGAAATAGCTTTAAAAGCAACTAGTCCATATCGGGGAGATCATTTGTTAATCCTTGTGATTAACAAGTCATAGCCTTTCAATTTGAACATTTTTTGCATATCGGGAAGAGATGAATAAAGTCACAGTGATCAAGGACCCCGAAGATTATATGTGTGCATAATTGGGAAGACAATGCATTTCATCTCACTAATGAAAGCTTATCAGAAAGAACAAGGTAATCAGAGTGAACTTTTCAAAATGTTGAGCTCGTGAGTCATGCCAATGGATTCCTCATTGGAAAGAAACATATATTTTTTTTTGATGAAGCAAGAGAACAACTGTATCAGAGAGGCATGTACAATTGGAGTGAGTCCCTCAGTTACCGACCGTATGGGTTACACCAATGAAGGCAATTTTAGGGAGAGTCTCACCGAATTATCCAAATGAATGAAGCAATGGAAGAAACATATTAGGGAGACCAAAGACATTGGAACAACATTCTATTCTCTTAGTGATGGTTCATGGAAGCCTAATGGTAATAAGAAATGATCATTATTCATCAGAATGACACCGAGCGATGATTGAAAATACCTTTAATGATCTAGACTACCATGAAATTAGGAGAACTTCATAATTTTCTCCCCAAAATAATTAAAGTTGAAAAGTAAGAAAAGAGGAGTTGCATAACATCAGTAAGAGTACTAGGCAATCTTCTTGACTAAGAATGAGAATCAAAGGGACACTTCACATCGAAGAGACATTTAGTTATGTCTTGGCAATCTGTTGTGAATGTATAAATGAAGGTGGAACCAAATAAAGCACACAAATCGGCCTGAGACTAGAAGGGTTTCAATTTTGTATCATTATGACATTGCGAATTCAAAAAGCCTATTGCATTCATTATAAAAGGTGGAAATTAATGTTCACATGAATGAACACTGTGTAAATATTCCCTAATTGAAAGGAGAATGAGATGAAAGAACTTCCATAAGTTGCAGTGGGAAGGATGGGAGATTGAACAAAGAATTCAGTGCACTCAAAAAAACACAAGTTAGCATACCGAGCTTCCCTATAATTGATATATTTCAATTTTTCCACCTTATATAATTAAAATTGAAGGTTCAAGTTTTGTAAAGACAAAAGGTAGGAAGCAACAAGGTGAAAGTAGTCAATCCAAAATAAAAAAATAGAAAACTAAAATAGGGGTGGAATCGAAAATGAAAGAATGAAAATTGAACCAATTGTCTGGTTTCATTAATCAATTGCTTGGTTCAGGGCCGAAGGCCAAAATGTCTACACAATTTAGGGTCGATGTAGAAAGGTTGGAAGACAAATGCAAACATATAGGTGATGTATGGACTCTTGTTAGGGGATATGAATTGTTAATGTTTCAATACTATCAGAGAAATAGATTTGAACCAGTCTGCAACCCTTGGAATTTCAATTTGGGAAAACTAGTTTTTCCAAATGTCTTTGTGAATGTAGAGATCATGAGACTTCTGGCTAAAAATTACAACCCAGACCATAAATCTATTTGTAACTTGCAAGGTGAACCTTTCATCCATGTGTCCAAGACCGCACTTTGTGAAGTTTTTAACCTAGATGACACATGTGATGAGCCTATTCTACATGAGGATTTAGAGGAGTATTCAAAAATGGATACAACTTATAAAGGATGGAGATTTCCATTACAGAGGCCAAGAAAAGATGGAAACCTTGTTCCACTTGAAGACAATGATGGGCCTCCTTTTCATGTTGATTTGTTCGAGCCCTACCTAAAACATACTTACTTCTCGGTATGCTAAGTAATGGGAATAGAGGCCTCTGAATTCATTTCTATAGGGCCAATGGTAATTGTTTCAGATATACAATGCCATAATGCAATTCTTGTTTATTATGCCTCACACATTTCCAAAGGAATTGACTTAGGGTTAATGGCCATAAAAAATTGATCACCCACAATGCATTTTAAACACTATTCCCCTCTCATGCACATGATATTGTACTATGGACAAGAGTTAGGAATGTGGCTAGAGGAATTGAGGGTTATAGAGTTTGATAAGGAGGACCAACCATTACTAGAACAATTGTGGATTTCCATGTGGGACAACAAGTTTATCAATTCTAGTTATGTTCATTTTGAAGAATATTTTGTCAAGATATTGGATAGGTTTTTTAATCACCCCTATGATTATTCATTGACTGATGAGATTAAAATATTTTGAAGGCCCGAGGATTTCAATGGACCATCAACTGTAGGTGATAATTGGGGTGACTAGTATTGTTATTTTGATTCAACCATGATCAGAGTGTATGGTTTTGAGGATAAACCTTTTCTTTTACCAAAAATTATGCCAAATAAGATTGCATATCTAAAGATTGTTAGGAAAATGGATTACTCCAAAGTTATGAATTTAAGTGCCTATGAGAAATAGTCATTTATTCCTAGTACATTGTGCTTTGGAGATTTCACTGTGTTGTCAAAGGAAGGATATGATCTTATTCTAGATAAGTTATCACATTTCAATATGAAGAAGGTTGCACTAAGGAAGGGATTTGATCCTGAGGGTTATATTGGTTTTGCAAGGAAAAAAATAGAATCTAGGTGTATATGATCACATACCATATCCTCATGATGACATTATTAGAAACATGGAGGAAAGGGAAGCTGAGTTGGCCACTGATAACTATAATAAAGAAATGGAACAAGATGAAGGAGATGTTAGAAACCAAGATCTGAAATGTAAACTAGAAAATAACCTTCCATAAAGAGAAAAAAAAAAATAGAGAGATTGCATAAATATGTGCAAATTGATATATTCGAAGTAAAAAAATTACAAGATATGATTTGCTTTATAAAAGAAAAGATGCATAAACCTAATCTGATCTTGAGCAAAAAGATAGCTCAACAAGATAAGGATGAGAACCTATAACCTAGGAATTAAATAATGCCTAAGTAAACTTATGTAAAGTGTAATTAAATATTAATTACACTAACACCCCCCATAAGTGCAACTTAGGGAGAAGTAGATTATTATGCAAATGATGTGAGATGGGTCCCTACAACAAAGGCCTGATCAGGTACCCATGTACAAATGAAAAGAGAGAGAAAACCCAGTGGGAAAAACCCCCCCTCAATGAGATGAATTGTTGCAAAGAATCACTAGAAGAACTCTGATGAAGCAACACTGGAACCCCAAATCCGGCAAGCAAGGAAAGATACTTTTTTTTGCAAAATACCATAATGGAATCACAAATGCAACAATAGACCTGATGCCAAGGAACACTGGAAACTAACATATTGGATCAACCTTGTAATATGTAAGCAACAATAGATAAAAGGATGAAGCCACCCATAATGATGACAAAATCTAGAAGTTGTGTCCTCGAAGCCAATGCCAAACTGAAACTAAAACTACCCTATAAGATGAGTACCATCAAGATTTTGGAACATTAACCATAAAAACATGGCCCTCAAACTGAGAAGGATCTGAACGAATGCGGATCAAGAACCATAAAATCCCAATGTGAAGTGTGAACCGATGCAAACCAATGATGTGTCCAGCTAAGCAAGAAATAAGCTAAAAGAAACAATAGGAAACTAGAAAAACTCATGCGAGTTGTCACCAATATGAAAGTGTGATGCAAGAATCCCCCCTTAATGGAACTTTATATCAATTCGTTATTACAATACCCAATGATTGCAAAAGGAGAGAATGCAAAACTACAAAAACAAAAGCGAAAATGCAAACCTAGTGCACGAAACAAAAAATGAATGCATGCATAAAATAAGGTACACATCTTCTAAAATGGACCTCAGATCTACATAGAGGTCAAAACTAGCTTTTCGATGCCACTTGAATCATGAAAAATGGATAAGCAAGACAAAAGATAGGTCTTCCGGAGTGAAAACAGCAACATTAGACTTCCAAGGCCGAAAAAAGCATCAAAAAGGAAAAACCAAAAAATCACACCTACATCATTATGTAGAGCATCGAAACAGCTTTTTGACAATATCTCGTTTACAAAAAAAGGATGCCATATGCCTGAGTTACGCCCGTTTCCGTGAAAGTGCTCCAAAAAAGTCCAATTTGGTCCTCTACAACCCTTAGGGACTTAAAAAATTAAGCCCCTAGTCACCTGGGTGGACCAGGGGGCTGGCAGTAGGGGCCAGCGGTAGAGCCCCCAGTCATCCATATGACCGGGGCAAGGGTTGGAAGTCCGACCAGGGCCTAGCGCATGGGCTCTGGTCACCCAAATGACCATGAGTAGGAGTCTAAAGGCCTGCAGGGGCTAAGAACTCAGTGCACAGACTTTGATAGGACCACTAGCTTGGCGTTGAGGGCTGAAGGGCCATGTCAGCGGTGGAGATGGCGGCGCTGCCTAGTGGACTCTGAGCGGTGGATCAGTGGTGGGGAGTTTGTATACAGTGAGCACAAAAAACCCCATAGTTTTTTTTTATTTTTTTAATATATTTTTGAATTTTTCTCAAAAACAGTGCCTCGAAAACTATGCGTGGGGGCCGTACAGCCCTCAGGTAAAAAAAAATTCCTTTTTAGATGACTATGTCAAAACTAGACAAAATTTATATGAAAATAGGGGTTTCTGGACGTTGTGAATCCAACGGCAAGTTCCATTTTGGCCCAAAGTGCCCAAAAAATTAGGAGACCCCTAGATCTCTCAGAAAAATCACCGAGCTTAAAACCCTTGTAGATCTGGCAAATGGTGACCAAAATGAATGAAATAAAATCCATTTCTTACTTTTTCAGGTGTTTTGAATCCAATGGAAAATGCTAAACTGATCCAAGATGCTCCATAAATATGCTCAAGGAATGAAACCCTCGAGGGACTCTGAACGAGCTCTGCAATGTATTCCTCCAAAAAAGTTGAGAAGGGGCTACAAGTCGAGGCTCTGATACCATGTTAGAAACCAAGATCTGAAATGCAAACTAGAAAATAACCTTCCACAAAGAGAAAAAAAAAAGCATAGAGATTGCATAAAGATGTGCAAATTGATATATTCGAAGTACAAAAATTACAAGATATGATTTGCTTTATAAAAGAAAACATGCATAATCCTAATCTTATCTTAAGCAAAAAGATAGCTCAGCAAGATAAGGATGAGAACCTATAACCTAGGAATTAAATAATGCCTAAGTAAACATATGTAAAGTGTAATTAAATATTAATCACACCAACACTAGATACGGGAAGCAAAAATGTTGTCCTCTAGAAGTGACGAATCTTCTAGTGAAAGAGAACCCCAAGGTCAAACTAACAAAATTCCCAAATTGAGAATTGATGAGTATCAATCTCCAAGTAGAGAATAAGAAGTTGAGGAAGCATTTGATACAGATACTAGGAAATTTTCCTATAATTCCTTTGTTTCTGATGATTAGTTTATAAAGTCTCTTGAATTTAGATCTTTCTTAAATACAAACAAAAAGGGAAATCAATAAGGGAATTAGTCAAAGACATCACAGTTAGAAATGAAAACCACTTGCTTAACACTTTGAAGGCAGATGTAGAAAACAAAATAAAGAATATGACTCTAGAGAGAGGAAGAAAATTGTTGGAATCCAGTGTGATGATCTTCCCTAGTCTAGATTTATATTTTTCTCTTGTTTTTTATAGTTTTCTACATAATAATGGTGCTAAGTATAAGCTTAGTCTAGAAGGGGTGAAAGAAGTATACATTGGATCAAGATATAACTCTAATGAGAACTCTCTCATGATTTGGGCCATGTATCCCCCACATAAGAAATCTGTGATTATTGATACTAAGAAGGCATTTGGCCATGTGATGACAGTGAAAGTAGGGGAAACTAATCTTGTGGTCATAGCTGATATTGGCATTAATGTATCCAAATTAAATAAAGCATAGATTCAGATATTAATCAAGAAATAGGATATGTACAAGATGAAAAATGAAAAGATGCTCAAAGAAAATGATTTTCTAAAGGACATGGTCAAAGATACATTCAAGGGATTTACTAAATTATTGACTCAAGGAGAAGGTTCCCAATCAAAAGACAAAAGTGAGGAATCACAAGTACACATTCAAGTGAGTAAAGCCAGATTTGACACACTTTCTATAATATTCCATAGGAGGCATGCCAATCTGATGGTCTGGATGGATAAGTTTTGGATAACCCACTCTAAGAGTCATACTGCTATTCAAGAGAACAAGAGAATAAATGATAGAATTGAGGAAATGGTACAGGAGATACAAAAGAGAAGCACTTCTGAAACTGGAACCATTAAATCTATTGAGGATATGATGAGAAAGAATAAATATTATTATAAGGAACTTCAAGCAGATGCAAAGGAGTTCATTAATGCTTCAAAGGAAGGGGTTCCTACACTATTCAAAGATAATGGAGAACTGAAAGATCAAAATGAATGGATGAAATAGTGTAGATTGATACTATAGGGAGCCTTGGAGGCAGCCAAGAATGATGACTCAACATAGGACGAGGCTTGTGAGTGTTTGGAGAAAATGATCATCATGGAGATAGTTGCAAGGAATGCTATAGAGGATGCTGACACCCACTTGAGCCAAGAATATTTAGATCATATAACACAAGTTCATTTGTGGCTCAGTAGAGCATAATTGTTAATGTTTAAATGTTAATTCTAAAAGACATTTATGAAGAGGTGTACCCTCTTCAAGATATTGATATATAAGTTGGACATGTATTGATTAGATAGTAAGAGCAAATAGGGAGAGAATATGAGATATATAGAAGATACTTTCAAAATGTTTATCATATAGATTATACTATAAGGACCATGATGCATGTATGAATTTTGGCATAAATCAATGGAAAATCTTTAATTATATGTGACTCAATATTGGTGTCTATTATTTTTTGATTCAAGAAATTATCTAGTTTTCTCCACATTGTTATTTATCTGTTATTTGAATCTGTGTATCAAAGTTGATAGTCAATTTCATCAAGACACACTTGTTATTATGTAATCAAGTTGAGTGGTTTCCATCAAAGAATTAGAATCCTTTTAATTGATTACAGTAACTTGAAAGAAACATTTGGATTAGTAAGAAGAGTTAGATAATTGATAAGATTATCATACTATCTCTGCATTGATGTTATCTTGTTTAAATTGGGGACATAATTCATTTGTCAATACACATTTGTTGTCATTGTGTGATTATTTTAATTGGTTCCTTCAAGGAAGGATTAAAATCCTTTTAATAAGTCACAGTAACCTAATAGGATCAATTGGATCAATAAGAAGATTCTACCAGTCACATTCTTGCATGTTTATACAAGGTATAAACAAACCTAAGTTCCAAACAATTAGAACTGTAGCCAATAACATTCACTTGTCATAAAAATTCATTAACTCCACTTACCCAATAAAGCATTAGTCCAATTCACTTTTCAATATATTTTACTTATCAACATTCACATTTCAAATTTCCAACTATCACATTAGGAGTATAAGTAATTCACAAGCCATCATCTATCCCACATTTTATCCGACTATGGATAGGTCCTTAAGTATAATTAAGTTACACAATCTAGTTTAGCTATCAATGCCAACCCACCTAGGTTTGGAAAAGCCTGAAGTACAGGGAATCATCAACTATATAGGTTAGCTCCATTCGTTGGTTCAAAAACATTACAAGTTTGATCATAGAACCCGACATCCTCTTATGATTTGTAACCTGCATTTTTGAGATCCAATAGGGTGAATGCAATCACAATTGGCCAACCTAACTAGTACTACTTCCCAATCCACATCACAACATTACTATCATCACAGTCCATTAGCATTAAGTATCTTAATTGTCCCCATCCCTCAAGGGGTGGAAATCCAAAAGTTTGATAAGTATAATGGCAGAGATGACCCCCAAACTCATTTTTCATCCTTCAGTGTTATGTGTACATAGTGACTTCATCTATCAGGATGCAATGTTAGCCAAACTATTCCCACTATCTCTTAAGGACATTGTGTTGTACTGGTTTTTCTCTTTAGCTCCCAATTCCATCTTTAGTTTTGAACAATTGGTCAATCAGTTCTTGCAGTATTTCCAAGCTAACATTAGATTGAAGGTCACCTTCAATAATCTCATCCACTATAAGTAGGGGGCTCACGAGGTGACTGACTTCAATGCTCAATATCAATATCTATTTTCTCAAATCTCCTATTCCTTTCCAAATTCGAATGTCTAGCATGTGTTTGTAGGGAATCTATAGTCTGCATTGAGAGAAAAAATTCTCTTGATGAAATACCCCTCTTTCACCCATTTGTGTATTACTTTGAGAGATTACCAATAGATGGTAGCATAATACATCTTTTCCTCCTCATCCTCCCATCTTGATCATTGATTAATCATGTCTATTTCTAGGTATCCTAAAAGGAATAAGGTAGCAATAGACATAGTTTTCATTCCTACTAAAAATAATTTTGCATGACTCAATAGAGTTTTCACAAAACTATCTAAGTTATATGCTAATATTCTTCAAAAGTTATTAAAATATGGCTTAATCAAACTCAAAAATTAGACCGCTACCTAATGATAAACCCTATCCTAGTTGGTATGGTGCACAAAGGTTTTATCAATACCACTAAGTCCCTAGTCATGATACTAAACGTTGTGTGCATCTCATACATGTAGCCCAAGACCACATAGATAGTGGTACCATTTGGCTTGATGGTAGAAAAGAAAGCTCAAAAAAATATGTACCTAAGCGTAACATCCAACTGTAGATCTATGCAGCTCCCTTTCCTTCTCATTTTTCCAAACTAATAACATCCATTTCATCATCTTATGATTCTAGTCCTTTGGACTATGTGAAGATGGTCGCATTCACTATTATTTCTCCTCTAAGTCATGTGGAAGATATTCTTGAAATAAACTTTACGCCACATGACTTTCCCCTTAATTGAGAACCTTCCCCGCTTTAAATCCTAACTCAATTCAATGGTAACATCATAACCAGTGTCATAGTTAACCCTCCCACTTGGGTAAATGTTATTACAAAGGAGACCCATTTTATCAAAAAATTACATAAGGAGAATTATGAGGAGTTGAAGGCCACAATCTATACTCATGATGGAATAATTATTCCTTCCATCAGTTTGATCTCTTTTTTGGTCCATGTTGGACCCAAATTCATTGACATTCCATTTGTCATGATACCTAAATCCAACCATTACTTAGAGTAAGACTACAAATTCTATGGCTAGTCTCCATGAATGTAGTCACTTTAGTAGTCCACAAATTCCTAAAATTCCCTCATGATGGTACAATCCATACAATCCATGGCACAAGATATAAACCTCTTCTATTGTGTGGGTTCTTCTCCTTAGATCTTTTTTGGGTTGCTCCTATTGGACCTTTACCACCCCATGGAGACTTTTTTTAAGGGCCTACTACATTTAAAAGAAAGGAGTTACAACCCCCAATGCTACATTTTTTTCCTTCTTCTCATTTCATTTACATGAAGGCCTTTATGCATGCACAATAACGTGTTTTATCTTCTACGAATTCTTCTTTGAAGGCTATGGACAAGCATGATCCCATGAGTAGACCTTCTTTTTCTGGAATTTTGTAACTTCCAACAATGTCCTTCATTCCTTCTACTATTCCTAGCACAAGAAAGGGAAAGGCACCCATGTTGAATAAATCTAAACCTCAAGTCTTCCAAAAACTAGTCTTGCCCATCATTCCTAACCCACCCTAGATATGGTAAAGGGAAGCACACAAGTCGTGTTATCCATTCTTCTATTGGTCCTACATCTCAACCTCTACGGCCTCCTCCCATTCCTCCACTTTCTTACACTTTTGATGTAACGATCCCACATCCTCCTCTTAAGCATAAATCAGAGCATGTTTGAACTCTAAGGGAAGTCACGAGAAAGCTTCTTCTTCATCATCTCATTCTAGTTTGGTATGTTTCATCATTATGAAAAAAAAATCTCTTGCTTCCTGAGATTTTATCATTTCCCCTCTTTTGGAGGCCAACAATGGCTCCTCGATTCATTCAACTCCTTCTGCTCAGTCATAACACTTCACCCCAAAGAGGTGGGTGATCCCACAATACTATGTCTCACTTTTTTCCCAACATGGACATTTGCATCAATATTTTTAACTAAATATTCATCTTTTGAGACCTACAGTAGCTAAACTGTTAAGAGTTTGAAGATGATGTGAACTAGTGATTTATGTCAATTTGTGTGTAGATTCTAAATAAATAATTTTTAAATTTTTCTGAAATAAATTATGAATCTTTCAACAACTCCTTTAATAACTAGTTTTAAATAGAAAGAAACATTTTCAAAAGGTATCATTTGTGTCATCAAACATAACCTTTTTTCTATAAAGGATAAAATTCTAATTTTTGAAATATAGATTCTCAACATCAATACAGAGGGAAAGGATATCTTTTCATATTTTTTTATTATATATTTTTTAATTAATTTTTGAATTTGTTGTAACTATATAATTTGGACATACATGTGTGTCGTCCAACATAACTTGTGTATATATCAAAATCCTTTTTTTTTTGTAAAACAAGAATATCAATATGGAGGGAAAGGATATTTTTTGAAAATTTTTACAATGTTTCACAATTTTTCAACCTCTATAGAATGAAGAGCTTGATGTTTGAAGAAAAACCTATGTTCAGTAAAAATTTAAATACATGCTAAAATTAAAACATATCAAGACTATACTTTTTTGAAAGCTCGTTTTGAGGGCTACAATCTTGCAAAATTTCTTGTCAAGCTAAGCTCATCTAAAGGTCCAACCTAGGGTTTGAAACCAAAATTTCTAAGGAATTTTGATACAGATGCAAAAGGTTACATTTTTGGCACCTTTGATCAAAGGACCTTAGATTGAAGGTCTCCTAGAACCTTTGATAGAAGTTCATTGAGTAAATGAATGTTGCTTTAGTCCTTGACCTTCTATCAAAGGTAGGTATGTGCAGGATCATCATGGAAAAAATAGGCCCTTAAGTGGCGATGAAAATTTAAAAAAATCAGAGTTAGGCAACTTGATGTAAAAATTTGAATAAGTTATTTATATTATTTCAAAAATATGTAAGAATATAATCTGTAGCAAATTGAATTTACTTTCTAAACTACTAGGTTTATTTAAAAAAAAATCTAGTTGGTGAAAATTTGAAATTTCAATGCAATAGTACTTAAATTTCAAGGAAAAAATAAGTAGGTGTAGGTCTGACCACCCTAGAACCACAATAAAATGATAATATTTTTTAAAAATATTTTAGATATAAGTAGAGGACTCATGTCTGGATGTGATGAATATTTTTTGTAATTTTTTCCAAGTAAATAATTAATTATGATTTTTCATTATAAATTTAAAAAAATTTAAAAACTTGTATGTCTGACCACCTTACCTTGGTCAAAACTTCATGAAATTCATTTTTTTTTAATCCTATAATATGCAAAGCATAGAATGTGATGCATGTTTCGGATTCAAAAAATGTGATACCGTTTGAAAGCTATAGATGTTTTTCAATCAACCTATCAATCAGGACTTTAGTCATAATTCAAATAGAAAATGAATATAATTATTTATTAAATTCAAAGTAAAGCATAATTTATATTGGTGGGCAGCTGAGAATCTCCTTTAAAAACCATCTTCATTTCATCAATTTTGGGTAAAAAAAAGTCATCAACCACATACCCTACACCTACCCATCATATCACCACTTTTTGGCCCATCATGATCCTACACATACCTAGGTAAGAAATGATATTCCTTCGATCAAAGGTTTTTCTTTGACCGAAGGTGCATTTTTAAAACTTGGATTCAAGCCCAAAAATTTCCTCTTACAAAAAGTGAGACATAGTTTCATGATTTCACCCAAGTGTATGTTTGGCTTGATGGAGGACATCTTGACTTGTTCATCTATCTTTTCTAGATCAATGCCATTCACCTTACAAGAACTCATTAATGAGGACGTTGAGGCAACCTCCTCCTTGGCTCTTGGTGTAGGTAAGTTGACACACACTTGTCTTGCTATCCTCCTACTATAGGCTCATATTAAATTCCTTTATAATGATCTAGATTGGGATTAGGATGACTTTTTTGAGGTGTTTGACTAGAGCAGTACCACTTCTTATCTTTAGATTAGGTTTACATTTCTATTTTTGTTCCCCCATACTTGTATGTTTATGTGTATTCTCTCAACTAGAGGGCCCTTGACACCCTTGTAGGTAATTGGATAGAGGAGAGAAAAGTTATTTTAAAAATTCTTCTATATATTTCATCATTCTTCTATTTGTCATAAAATTTAACATTTTCATGTCGAGAATGATGCAAAGTGTTGGGCATTTAGGCCTCTTGCATGCTGACTTTACTTTTTATTTTTCTTCATGTACTCTTCTTCTCATTCCAATCTAATTGGGGTGATTAAAATTCATATTATCCAACCTATCTATATATACATATATTTATGATTAGTTCTAAGCTTGAATAGTTGGCCCCCCAGTGCTTTTGATCTCTTTATTTATACTTTTTCTTGATATTATAGATTCTATGTGTTATACCTCACACAATAACATTCCATGGATACATGTAGCTATGTATATCATGACACATCATCTCTCTATCTTTCTTCTTCTTAGAATGACCTATGATCATCTACTTATCACACATCATTCTAAGGGGGGCTATCATATTTGATTATTTTTGTGTTCATATTTTTGAAAAATAAAATAAAATAATGTCTTATGATCTTGTTGTCTAGCTTGGGTGCACAACCTGACTAGACTTGTCTTTTATGTGACCATCCTACAATAGATTTTGTAGTAGCTATATGCCTATCTACTTTCCATATGGTCTCTAGCATAATACGACTTACCAGCCATACTTATCAATGTTGTCTTTTTATCTAATCAAATTTTATCATGTCTATTTTTTGGGTAAGTGCACAAAGTTGAGTCCATGAAATGTGGAATTTTTTTCCTTAACCAAAAAATTGAAATCGGCTTTGACAAAATGGGATCCCGATTTTAATAAATGAGATCCTGATTTTTAAAAATCGGGATCCGGTTCAGCTTTGGGATCCCGAGCTTGACACGGAATGGGATCCCACTTTTTAAAAATTGGGATCCCGTTTCCCATAGGATCCCGAACCAATGGAAAAGGAAATGGATCCCGATTACCACGAAATGAGATCCCGATTTCTACAAATCAGGATCCCATTTTGTAGAAATCGGGATCCTGTTTTATATTGCTATTTTAAAAAAAATAAATAGAGTTCACTACATAGCAGACAAGACCCCGAGTACTGGCGATAGTGACACCCACAATCAGCTATAGGTACCCGCTTATGTCCCATTTTTTTGCATTTTTCTATTTTTAACTGAAATTGTAAAGAAAATAAGTGAATTTAGCATTTTTTTAATTGATTTCACGTTTTGAGCATTTTTTTAATTGTTATAGTAGAAATGAATAATTGTAAAAATAGACGAAAAAATGCAACGAAACCTGAAGGTTTTTTAATAAAAATGAAAAAATGCACCTTGAATTGTGTTTTACAAACAAAATTTAACTTTTGAAACAAAAATTGTTTGATTAAACAAAAAATTGAATTTGAAAACCCTAATTGAAACAAAACAAAAAAATTGCATTTCAAAACCCTAGAAATGAAATGAAATAAAAAAATTGCATTTAGAAACCCTAATCAAACTTTTTTAAACCCTGAATTCAAATCAAACGAAAAAAAATAAAAAATTGAAAACTCTAGTTTGAATTGAAACGAAAAAATTGCACTAAAAACCCTAATTGCTTAGAAATTGAAACCCTAAATTGAATTGGAACAAAAAAAATTGTTAAAACCCTAAATTGAAATCGAACAAATCATTTTGATTTTGAAAATTAGGTAATTTTGAGCTCAAAAAAATTCATTTGCATTGCTTAAATGTTTTAAATTTTATTTTCTTTGTATGGAAAAATGATATATATTAAACTTTAGTTTCAATGTTAAATTATAATTAGATTAGAAAACAATATGTTAAAGAATAGTTAAAATTCATAAAGTTTATCTTGATGTTTGTTTGCAAATTTAGTTAGCAAAATTGTAAATCTAAGCATGTACAATCGATTCCAATTGGCACTAACTTGCAAGTCTAAATTATTCCAAGGGCCACCCAAACTTCACCCTAAGTTTGCTAAACCCTAGACCCTAAACTGTAAAATCTAAACCCTCAACACTAAAGCATTTTAATTTTGTCTTAGGACCTTAAAATGAAATTTGGTTGCCTTAAAAAACCCTCTGTTGTCACCATTTAGTAGAGCTTTTTGTAATGTTCACATATTTGAACACATAATATAAAACCTTTTGGTTTCTACAAGTTTACGAAGAGTGGATGATCACTCTCTATCACAATTAGATATGATCATTAGGGTTCTAAATCATTGGAAGAAAACTTTATTCTATTATATCCACAAGATAGCAAAGCGTGAGTGAGAGTGCTATGGGTAAAGTTTCTTTCATTGGACATACCTAAAATTATGTAGGTTCAATGTAAAGAATGGGTCTATTTGGTAGATTTATGAAAACTATTTTGAATATCTAGAATGCCATAAAAGTATAATTATAGAAATTTCAATTGGAAACACTTGGGTGCATATATATCATATGAAATTTAAATCTAGTAAGGTGTCTATTATATAGGAGAGTTGATAATACATCGAAAGAGGTTTGTATGGGAATATAAGTATTAAGAAACACATACCACATGAACTCTATAGGATTTTTAAGATGTGATCCTAGATAATAATCCACCCATCCTCAATCATAATGGATTCTTTAGCAATTAAGAGAGATTCAATAACCATAAAATTACCTATATTTTGATACTATATAGATTTATGTGGAAGGATAGAAATGCATCAATAAGGAGACCAAGATGGAACCATTTAACACCTACAAGGTACACCTATTACATGGGAAAGGGAGGAGGTACATGATGATAGGTTGGAGGAACTACATGCTATTATTACAATTTAGAGATAGGAGGATGATTCATATAAAATAAATATAATTAAATATTTATATTATTTAATATATTATATTTAATAAATATTAATATAATATAATATATTAAATAATATAAATATTTAATATCATAAAATATAATATAAGATTACAATTAAGGATAGGTAATGTTACAATTTACTTGGGGTTTTAATGAGGATTAGGCTTAAGATTCAATTAGGTTTGTAGTAAATAGTTAGGTTACAATTAGGAATATATAATAAATATTAATATAATTTTAATACAAATATAAATTATTTTAAATATAATATAATTTAATATAATATAATATAGGAATACATTTAAGATTAGGTAAAGGTTTTAATTTAATTAAGTCTCAATTAGGTTTACAATTCAATTAGGATATGGTTAGGGGTGAGGATCATTTAAAATTCTATTATGGTTAGAGTATGGGTTACATTTAAGATTATTGTTTTTTTTGTGATATGTATAGATTGATTCATTTTTAACATGATACCTTTTTTTATTATAGGGGTAAATACTTTTGACCCAGAGCTAGATGGAACCAATGAGGCTATAGTATGACTAAATTTGGACCTCACTAGACATCTAGATCCCCTTAAGCCATCCTATCACCCTAAATCATAAATCAATTTCTTAAGAGGTTCCAATATGACAAATTTCTTAAGGGGATCAAAGAAGTTCTTAAAATTTGGTGAAGTTGCCCAAGGCAACCAAATTTAACAATAATAAGATCATGCAAGATTATAATATGAATGAGATTTCATGATCTAGATTGGTCAGTTGAAACAAGAGTAGATATCAATCAACTATTCCACAAGAAAATGTTCTTCACTAACTTGCAAGTTCATTAAATATTCCAAGGGGCACCAAAAATTTACCCTAAGTTTTGTAAACCCTAAACCCTGAACTCTAAAATCTAAACCCTAAACACTAAACCATTCATTTTGTCCTACCCAGCACCTTAAAGTGAAATTTGGTTGTCTTAGGAAAATCCACCATATTTCATTCCCTTATGCCATGTAATTTTTTCCTAGGATCTTACTACATGTCCATCCCCTTAAGTTATCCTATTACCCTAAACCCTGAACTCTAAAGTCTAAACCCTAAACCCTAAAGCCATCTTTTTTTATTTAAAGGCTCTTAATGAAATTTGGTTGCCTTGGGCAACTTCACCAAATTTTATTCACTTGAGCCATGTCATTTTCTCCCAGGACCTCACTAGACGTAAATCCCCTTAAGCCATCCTGTCACCCTAAATCGTAATTCAATTTCTTAAGGGGATCAAAGAAGTTCTTAAAATTTGGTGATCAAAATTGCCCAAGGCAACCAAATTTAATAATAATAAGATCCTGCAAGATTATAATATGAATGAGATATCATGATCTAGGTTGGTCAGTTGAAACAAGAGTAGATCTCAATACACTATTCCACAAGAAAATGTTCTTAACTAACTTGCAAGCTCATTAAATATTCCAAATTCTAAACCCTAAACCTTGAACTCTAAATTCTAAACCCTAAACACTAAACCATTCATTTTGTCCTACCAAGGATCTTAAAGTGAATTTTGGTTGTCTTAGGAAAATCCACCAAATTTCATTCCCTTATGCCATGTAATTTTGTCCTAGGATCTTACTACATATATCCCCTTAAGTTATCCTATTACACTAAACCCTAAAGCCATCATTTTTTCTTAGGCTCTTAATGAGATTTGGTTGCCTTAGGAAACTCCACCAAATTTCATTCCCTTATGCCATGTAATTTTTTCTTAGGATCTTACTACGTGTAGATCCCCTTAAGCTATCCTATTACCCTAAACCCTGAACTCTAAAGTCTAAACCCTAAACCCTAAAGCCATCATTTTTTCTTTAAAGTCTCTTAATGAAATTTGGTTGCCTTGGGAAACTTCACCAAATTCTATCCACTTTAGCCATGTCATTTTCTCCTAGGACCTCACTAGACGTAGATCCCCTTAAGCCATCTTGTCACCCTAAATCGTATTTCAATTTCTTAAGGGGTTCCAATATGACATTTCTTAAGGGGATCAAAGAAGTTCTTAAAATTTGGTGATCAAAGTTGCCCAAGGCCCAACCAAATTTAACAATAATAAGATCCTACAAGATTATACAATATCAATAGTTAAATGTATTTTCATTCAAGTAACATGTGCCTTAGACATATGAGGCTTACATATAATTTTATCATTTGTATTCAATTATTTAAGGCCATTTATATTGAATAGTTTAAAGGTATTTCCTAAACATGTATCTTACATCTTGAAATTACAAATCTAATGTAGGTTCACTCATATCTTAAAGATCACATGGATCCATTCAATAATATTCACAATCCACATCCACGCCATCCATCTCCAACACCTTCACCTCCACCTCCACCACCTGAAATTAATGAACATGCTTGTTTGCAAGCACCAAGCAATGCTTCTGCTAGAACCATCCAAGATCAAATCAACATTATTCAAAATGAATAATTTGCCGCACCTCCTATGAGGATGTTTGCATCTAGGATGAAAACCCTTGTTGATGTTGTTAGGGCTATGGATGGGATAGTAGATGAGCATCGACAATGGCTAGAGGAGAGGAGAACTCCTGATTTTGAAAAGGAAAACACAAAGAAATGAAGATCTATGTAGTAGAGAGCCACAATAGTTTATAAATTAAAACAATGATCTTAAATAGTTATGAATTTATAAATTTGGTGAACGATGGATATTTTGTGTGATGAATTTATAAAAAAAATTTCCAAATGGATATTTTTATTGACATGAATTTATGATTTTGGTTCTAGATGGATATTTTTAGTGACATGGATTTATGAATTTGGTGGAATTTATGAACTTATAATGAATAATTTATATAATAGTATATATTTTATGACTATCTACTAGATCATGATTTCTCCGCTGAAAAATTGTAATATATATGTGTGTGTGTGTGTTAGACATAAAATGAGCTTTTGTGAATGTTTCAAGTTTATTGTTTAGTATGTATGTGCATGTATTAAAAAATTGCATATATAGTTCTTAAATTTTGAAATTTGTATGTATGTACATAGTTTAGTTTAATGATTTTGTACGCATGAAAATTATGCATCATATTTTTTATTTTAAATGTACATGTACATACATTTAATTTTGAATTTTGTATGGACATGCTCTTGAGTTGAACAATCAATGTATATATATGTGCATTTCAATTAAATATATGATCTTAATATATATGTTGCTCATCCTATTTCAATTAAGTATATGATCTTAATATATGTATGCACATGGACTATTTTGTATGATTTAATGCAGGTGCACATTTATATCAAGCATATCATGGATGATTTTAACATTGATGATATCATCAATCCACCACCTCAGCCACAACCACATCCACCTTCCCCCCCTCCACTTCCACCTCCCCCTCTGCCTCCCCCTCCCCCTGCCCCTTCCCCTCCACCTCCCCTTCCAACTAATATGCCACATCCAACACCTATCACATCTAATGAGGCTCGCTTGAGAGCACAAATAAATGATCAAGTTGCATCCTTACAAAATCAAATCAATTCTATGCAGAGTCAAGCATTGATTCCTCCACATGTGAGACATTTTGCATCTGCGATGCAAAACGTTGTTGATGCCATCAGGATGATTGATTCTGATCTTGATAGGCATCGAAGAGATAGAGAACAAATGAGACAATTTTATTTTGATGGTCTCTCTTACAAACAAATATTAGACCTTAAAATAATGAAAGCCCATTTAGCCCCCTACTTTCTTGACCTCGTTACTTGACAACCCATTCCACCCAACAAATCTAGAATATCCATGAGGTGGTGCATACATCCATAGATGAGTGCACATGTTTGGGATCAATGTTATATGGTTTTTGATAGTCCCCCACATGCTAATTGGGAGTGCCCATTGTAATTTTTGAGAAAATTGTATGTAGAGTTTTTTTGGGGCAAAAGCCCAATTATTTTGATTTTAGATCATTTTCAGGGTGTTGGTGGCAACATGCCACAATAGAGATTAGGGGCAAGGGTTGACCCCTGATGCCCCATGCATGCGCAACCCCTTATTGTTGCTCTTGGTCCTCCCATTCCTGTACCTATACATCATCAAGCTCTAGTCTCAACATTAGGTTCCCTTAGTACACTCGCAGGAGACCTTGATCAGCATGCTTCTGTGATAGCAAGTGGGGAGCATAGAGACAATGATGATGATGGATTTTTTTATGGAGCTGGTCCGAGTACCACTCCAGGAGTGTTGAGGCTCGTCCCCCATATATGTACTACTTGTCATCAAGTATGTTATGGACCTTATCAGGCCACACCTAGTTCAACTGGACAGGGAGTTTCTGGTGGTTCAACTGGTTGCATCAATTCATTTGTAGAGTTCCTCATAGCAGACCATCACCCTAAGGACAATACGACACAGGTATAAATATGCATCTAGATGTACGATCATTTTATAAGAATTTTGATGGTTGTATATATCAAAGAAAAGTTTGCAATACATTTTAACAATCAAATTGTTTGGTGCACAGATGACACTAACGATGCAAGGGCAATCATCTGTTCCACGAATACATACATCGATACCGATCATACTCGGAAACCCTTACGGGGTATTTTGATTTCAATTTTTAAAATTATATATGAAATCATAAATTATTTAACTTGATTTTTAAATTTATAATTGAATCACATATATGTTTGAAATATTTATGTTGGTTTAGGTGAGTCAATCGGCATCCACGTCGATTCCTCTTGAGGGATTTTCAAGCACTCCTCCACTATCGGGCATCATAGATCAGGGGCATGTACATTCATATTGTAAATTTGTTTAAAGTTTACATTAGTATAGTTACAATTTTATGAGTTTTGAATTCACTAGATATATGAAACGCATGCATGTACATTTGTAAATATTATAAGTGTTAAATTTCTATGTACATGTATGTCTAGGTTGATACTACAATAAGAATGGGCATTGGAAAAGCATTTGATGTTGCAGTTACTCTTGAGGCCACTGATTTCTAGGTTGTTTACAAAAATTTCTACACAAAATGTGCAAACTGGAATATATATATATATATTAACCTAATTAAATTGTACATGCTTTAATTTTGATCTTGTAGAACTTTGTTAGTGCAACTTTCAGCCCTGACCCAGATATAGTTACACCACCAAGAGGACATGTAAAGCAAGTTCCAGATCAAATGGTAATTTAATTTTTTTATTATATTTAAAGTCAATTATAAATTATAAATTGAATATATACATAATATGAGATTTTTACATATTCTTTTTCTTTTATAACATGAGACACATCTTGTAGTTGAGCATGTACAAACAGGTCTCGGAGAAGAGCCTAGTGCACAACCTCATAATATGGTACAATTAAAATATGATAAATAATAAATTAAATTGAATTAAAAAAAAATTAATTGTAGAGTTGTACATCTAATTTCAAATATCTTTGTCTTGTTATGTAGATTGATTTAGAGAATTTAGAGGTTGCTTGGTGCACCAGCATCCCGACGTAGATATGATGGTAATTTAATTTTATGATGGATTATAAATTAAATTGTCATTAAATCATTTTTATTGTCTTACATCTGATTTCATCTCTCTTATACAGAGTGTTTTAGGTCATCCACATAGTCCGCATGGTGTGAAGAGGTCTCTTGATTATAGAGACAGTACATGACCTAGAAACATGTGATTTTATGTGTTATATTTGTTTATTTCATGGACTATATTTCTTGTTTCTCATGTACTGTTGGACTTTATTTCATGCGCTTAATATATTGGTTTCATGCACTTAATATTTTACATAAATTATAGACTTTATTATTGTTTGAAATTTTAATTTACACATGTACATTTATGCATTTTATGTTCATAGTCAAGACATTAATATAGGACATTAATGTGAAATTTAGTGATCTCATACATGGATTAATATAGGACATTTTAATATTTATACTTTGCAAATTTAGTGATTTCATACATGATATACATGATATGTAGTTTCAATAAATAATGATAATTACTCAATGAACTTATTCAATTCACGTCAATCAATAATCAGTCAATAAATCATAATTTACAAACAAAAGCAATCTATTTATATACCAGAAAGGATAAAATTTTAAGAAATAAAAAATACCATAGAAGATTAGAGAATAAAAGCATTAATAAATACTATAAATAATATCTAACACTAATTTATAAGTTGTCAAAACAAATAATGACATCTTAAGGGGGTGTCTAAAGGGGTCATAATAAAACGTCTTAAGGGGATGTCTTAAGGGGTTATAATACATCTTAAGGGGATGTCTAAAGGGGTCATAATAGAACATGTTAATTAAGGGGATGTCTTAAGGGGTCTTAAGGGGATGTCTAAAGGGGTTATAATAGAAGGTGTTAATTAAGGGGATGTCGTAAGGGGTCTTAAAGGGATGTCTCAAGGGGTCATAATAGAACGTGTTAATTAAGGGGATGTCTTAAGGGATCTTAAGGGGATGTCTAAAGGGGTCATAATAGAATGTGTTAATTAAGGGGATTTCTTAAGGGGTCTTAAGGGGATGTCTAAAGGGATCATAATAGAATGTCTTAAGGGGATTTCTTAAGGGATCATAATACACCTAAATGGGATGTCTTAAGGGGTCTTAAGGGGGTGTCTTAAGGGGATGTATTAAGGGGTCATAATACGTCTTAAGGATATAATTGATTTAACAATAATGTATGCATGATATTTAATGATTATACACGTAGACATAAAGTTTCAAAGTAGGAAAACATGCACATTTAAGAAACAAAATATATAGAATATTGATTTGATACATAGAATTACATAGAGTATGTTTAATTTTGTAAGTATGTATGTACATATATGTCATCTCAAAAAAATGTTTACAAAATTTGGATATGCCATCTCAAGAACATCTCAAACTCATGGCTAGAATGTAGTAGGTCTTCACACCACTTGATATCAAAAAGGTACAAGCAATATCAATGAAATCATCAAAACATACATATTTTAATTTATATAAAACTATCTGTATGTACAGAACTCAAGTACCTAAATTTAAAAGTATTCCACACATGTTTGTAGGTTGAATCCAGGCATCCTCTCAATGACAATAAATCAATTTTAACTATCAATGTCCAAGCAATATCAATATGTAATCAAAACATGTATTTAAATATAATTTAACTAATAATTACCTATTTTTACCAAGTATTCCATGTTGTCTAGGTTGAATCTGTATGGGCTAGATCCTTTTTGTGATTATGCCTTAAGGATGTATAAAAGGACAATTTAAATCAATTTCATCTAATAACACACTTGACCAATGTCGAAACATGTATTTAATGTATTTAAAAGGACAAAATAAAACTAAAACTATATTTACCTATATTTACTTATTCCATTGTACCATCTGCATCCTCTCCTTTTTGCAATGTATCTATGATTGCCTCATGCTCTTCCATAGAAATTGACCATAGCAATTTTTTGAAGGTCTTCCACAATACCGCTCTAGTTTTATATTTTTTGCCACCACCAAATGTGAATAATGCATAATCTCTTTATGTGTTTCATAGTCTTCGAATGCAGCTAGACCATTCTTTCTTCTCAAGTATTTTCGTAGCCAAGTGCCAACAACCACCACCGATCCTATTGGAAAACATGTTCAAAAACCATCATCAAATAATTTCTCAAAATTTCATTAAAGGGGTCAAAGACTTGTTCTAAAAAATTGCTTAAGGGGATCTAAAACTTGTTATCAAAATTTGCTTAAGGAGGTGTCTTAAGGGGATCACCATACCTGTTGGATAATGAAAGCCATCATCATCTTCTTGAGGTGTTATCAACTTATGTTTAGTTTCCACACAATGATCCAACCAATATTATGTCTGCTCTCCATTCCCCTCAGGTGCAATAACAACATACACATGTCCTACCAACAAAATTTGATTTAATAACTTGTGCATATCCATATAAATAATTTAGTATTACATAATAACTTAATAAAGTGAAATAAATTGAATTAAAATTACCTTCTTGTACAAGGTCTGAAACATGGTCATAATCTTCAGATGCAAACAATTGATCATTTTCTTCAATAGTTCTTTCATATTGATTATGTGCTTCTGCAGGTGTCCATGATCTTTGCTCCCACTGTTCAACCCATTATGTATTTTTGCAAGCTTCCCAATCTTCTAAGATACAAAACTGGAAAAAACATGCAAGCTCCCTTGTCCAAATAGTCCATGTGCTTGTTGTCGCACTCCTAAATGAATGTCATTTAGTAGATCCACTAATTGTCTCACAATCAACTCTAGATACAATGTTCTCTTCTTCCACCAACCAAAAGAATCGATGAACTGTAGAGTAATCACTTGAACCAGGTGAAGATAATCTTCTATTACACCAATCCACAATCTCATGTGCATCTTTAAATTTTACTAAATCCTCGAATTTTAATTGTTCTCTAGCAAGAATTCTTTTGACACACGCACCAGCTCCATCATGTTCTCCTTTACCATGCCCAGCTTCAAAATATATGTTGGACATTAAGTTCCTTATGAACCCTACTTAACCAATAGAACATTCTAGCATTTTTGAACTGCCCCGTACAATTATCTAACCATATGAGGTGTTCTTTCATATGGATTCCTCTTTCTATTAAATTTCTATAAAATATACAAAAACAATATTGAACAAACTTTGATGAGTGTAACCGATTGTCACTCAAATAAAAATGATACTCCCTCAAAAATTTTCTATCATCCTTAGTGCTATCATCTGCATGTCTATAAACAATATGGACAAACATAGCTACTTGCATTGAATTATAATATTGAGATTGAATTTCCTCTTATGGAGCGAGAGTATAATTCTCCTCAAAATCAACCACTGAAAGTATAGTACCAATTGGAAATGTGTTTCTACATGCGCAAAATTGGCCATCAAGCCATCGAGCATGTTCAAAGTGCATGACATATTTTGGTACAATTTTATTCTTAAATTCACTCATAAATGCATGCACACTAACTTTTTTTGTAACTAAATCACAACGCTTTCCTATTTTTTCCATCTTTTAAAGAATAGTGAACATTACTAAATCTTTTGACATCTACTAATTGTTGTCTAAAATCATGATCAACACTTTCCTGCAAACAAATTCTTAAAAATGAAAGATTTCCACAGTTAATGCATTGTCCAGAAATACAAGAACTTAAATAAAATAATTTATCATTAGATTTTTCACAAAACAAACCTAAAATAAACTCTGTTATTGCTTCAGGTGGCATATCAATACCACAATCCTATATAATTATGTTAGTATGCAAGGTACAACGTATATATCGAAAAATATCATAAAAATAACGAAATTGAACACATGTATTTTACAACAACAAGATATTTGTTGCTTATTAATTTTTACATACCAGGGTTTACATTTTTCAAAAGACCTTTGACTTATTTTAATATTACCAGGTAGCACTGAATCACTACAAAATTTTCTATAAAATTCAGTTTGTGTTGTATCTAATAGGTGTTTTGGGTGAGGATCGCGAAATTTGGACCCCACCCTTAATTTTAAAACATCTCTAGCATTAGATGAAACTCTAGGGTAGTATTATCATGCCAATATTTTTCAATCAAATATTTAATTTCAACATTCAATTTTATATCAAACCTCAGTAGTCATCCACTGAAACTCCAACATTGATTGATAGGATCATTTTCTATACTTTCTCTTCTTTTTTCCGCTTTTAGTAATGTTTTACGATATATTTTTAAAACTTCACTAATATTGCTTACCATTCTTTTATTCAAAGTTGCTTTATTAACTATACTCATAGTTATAGCTCTTCTTGCTATGTTTTTATCTTTTAGATCGACTATTTATCCCAATAGATTGAATGTCACTAGCAACAGTAGACATAACATGTTTTAATGATTGATCTTTTCCTTTTGGTTTAACATAAAAGCCTAACCTTTTCATTACTTTCCTCATTTTTTGCATTCTCATCAATTGTATCATTAGTTGACATTGAAATGCAATTTTTTTATGATAAAAGAATTTGGTGTATATTCTATTCGCATGTGTTCTTATTTGCCTCCAAGAAATTTGACCAGAAAGATTATCGAAAACACCACTTCCGATTTTTAAAAAAGTATTTTCATTAAATTCAACATCACATTCTAGATTTTCATCTTCATTCTCATCTTCATCTTCATCTTCATTTTCATCAACAAAACGGTTTTCATTTTCATTTTCATCAACAAAACGGTTTTCATTTTCATTTTCATCAAAAATACAATTTTTGTTTTCATTTTCAAGAAAATGATCATTTTGATTTTCATTTGCAACAAAAGACTTTTCTTTTTTGTTTTGAACAAATTCTATAAAAGTTTCATCTCTCTGAATATAGTCAATGACAACATCATTAAGTCCAGCATCTTGTAAAACTTCTACATACAAATTTACCATTTCACTAACATGTGGATTTGAAGACGTACCTGGATTTGTGCATATTGAAACATTCTCCATAGCATTCAAAGAGAGATTTGAAGACATAGTAGGACTTGTTTGTATAATCATATTCTTCTCCAAATTGACTCCTTGCAAATTAGCTTCATCTACAACCATGGTATCCTCAATGTTTTCATCTTCAATAGTTGTTGAATTGGTTGCTCCACATCATTCATTGAATTCATTCTTATTCTTCTTTCTCTTTGTCTTTGTCTCTCTTTTTCTCTATTTGCTTCAACTTCTTGAGGAGTTAATGTCTTCCTTCTCTTATTACGAGCTTTATCTCCCATAATTATAAAATTCTCAAGCACAAATGAATGTTAATAGTGAAATACTTCAAAATATTCAATCCAAATTGGAAGTTGAATACCTATAGGTAAAAAATTCTTCCTCTTGTGTTCCTCAAAACAAGTAGAAAACTACCACAATTCCACTTTAAAAATTGTTTTCTTCATGCCTCCTTTGAAAAAGTCAATCCATATTACAAATTGAAAACCTTTTGTTCCTCCAAACAAGCACAAAAATATCACAATTCCACTTCAAAAATGGTGTAGATGATGCCTCATTTGATAAAATCAACTTAAAATCAAGTTCACCACCTGTAAATACAATAGCGTATGAAAAATAATTTACTTTTACTGCTCTCGGCTGTACATGTGAAGTTGCAAACTTCACAGTAATTTTTTGCATTGTATTTAAATAATATAAACGAGATCCCATTTATAAAACAGGATTCCGCTTACTATAAATGGGATCGCGCTTATAAAAATTGGGATCTTGTTTATAAGAAGCGGGATCCCATTCTATAATCGGGATCTCGTTCTTCGGCATTGAATGTCAGGGCCGTTGGCTGGGAAACGAGATCTCGTTTATGAAATGGGATCTCGTTTCTTTTACAATAGTCTGAATATTGTAGAATAGGGAACGAGATCTTGATTATAAGACGGGATCCCATTTATCAATAAACGAAATCCCGTTTTATAGTCGAGATCCCGTTTTTTAAAATTTGATTTTTTTTTGCTTTGTGGTCAGGTTTTTGCCTAGGTTTTTGGTTCGGGAAAAGCATTGGAAGTCCAAACCTAGGCCTTCAACCTGGTTTGACCTGCAAGTTGAAGGTCCTAACAATGTCAAAGAAAAATACCGACTTTGGACATATGGTTGACGACCTTTTTTGTAGAATTTTCTGACAAAATTAAAACCCATTTTAGATGAAACAATGCAGATTCTAAATATGTAATTTGTTTTGCAATTGGATTATTTTTTCTATTTTTCAATTAATTTCTAATAAAATTGGTCCATAAACTTTAAATATCAGGGTTTTTTACTATTTTAATAACTTTTGATCAACATAACATTTTGACAAACGGATTGCATGAGAACAAAATTCAGAAAATTATTTTCAATTTAAAAAATCAAAAAATGATAAGTTTAGGCCATCTTATGCATGTCGTACACGACAATTTTTCAAAACAACAAATCTGCCTAATAAAAATTTAACAAAAAAAAATTCAATAAAAAATTACAAAAAAATATCAAGAACAAGCTTCAGTGAGTCATAAAACTTTTCCCAAAAGGATTTAGAAAAATACGATAATTTAAGTCAAAATATGGATGTCGTACACGTGCATGGTATGGTAAAAAAAAATGACTTTTAAACAGTGTTTTTTAGAAATTACTATTAAAAATCAATTTCTACAATCTGGGTATTGAAATAAATTACATATTTGGAAACTAGACTTCGAGCACTACATTTTATGATTATTGACTTTTTTAAAGATTTCATCTCTAAGTGCTTCAAATTTTAAGGTCAAATGTGTCAAATTCTAAAAATCAGGAAAAACACTTCCACTTTTTGGCCAAAAAGTGGACTCAACTTCTTGCACACACCCTTTTACCTTTTCACTTGATGCGTTTGTCTATAGCTAACATGTTTGTGGTGAGATTTCAGTCACATTTGTAGGATAGAAGACCCATGTCCTCTTCAAATCCTTTCTCAGCTTCTCAATTGCATATATCAGATTCAAGACCTACATTGTCTTCATCCTGGGCATATTCTATTCAACCTTTTTCTCTCTACTTTATCTCACATCTATTAGATTACATATGCTCACTAAAGTGGGGGTGAAATGTAATTCCAAAAATTATATCCTATATAATTTCACGTTCCATAACCCTTCCCTTTTTAAATTAATTAAATTCGATAATGCAATACCCCTTTTTCCCAACCTTAATTTTTTCCTTACTCCATTCATTCTCGACCATTAAGGTAATTTTTTTTGTAGATGACCGCATGATGTGCAGATGTTTTTGCATCGTACAAATGTCACAAAAAGATTCATGATTACATAACCATTTAGACATTACACTTCCCGCTTCCCCGTGAAGTCTAATGCCTTTGTAGCTTATAGACAAATTGAGAACATTCATTTGCATGCCTATACCCCTTTCATACCTCCCACTTTGTCATGAAGTTAATTCCTTCAATCAATCTCAACCTATATTGCATGTTCTCACATTCTTATTCATTCTATTCACTCTCATTCTCCCATTCTCCCAAGCTCTTGCACTTTGGGTCTCTACACCAACACTTTGGCATTCTTGGAACATCTTGGATGTTTGATTCTTTTCCTTTCAGCATCACTATCTTGCTAAAGGGAGGGTAACTACATTCTTTTTATAGTGCATTATCTATTTACATTGATAGCATATTGTTATTCTAACATATCTATTATCTTTATCTCATTGATTTTCATTTTCTTTCATCTCTATCCATTTGGTTGTCCATGGAGGTTCCCAAACACTTATGTGGGGGTTTGACTAAGGAACGCCCCTAAAACAAAGCCAACCATTTTCTCGTTTCTGTGTGTGCAGGTTTTGAATTTGTTGCTTCATGGGAGGCTTCTTTCATGGATCTCTTGTGAGTGTCTCCTTTCATCTTTTCCATTCTTTCATTTTCTTTCTATTCCACTTAGCTTATGTCCATTATTATTATTTGGTTTATTTTTGTTATACAATTTTTTATGTACATCCTTGAGATTTTAGTTACCAAATAGTCAATAAGTTCTTTGATGTAAAATCAGTTTTTGTTTGTATGAGACTACAACATGCCATGGGGACATCTATGCAATACGTTGTCATCTTGGTCAAGATCCTACCATTTTTGTCAAGAAACCCCTACAACCTACTCTTTCAGTCTATGAAACTCTCCTCCTCTTATTCTACATAAAACATAAAATATAAACAAAATCCCTTTGCCTTCTCATTTTGTCACTTGAGCTTTGATCCCTTAGGTAGTCAAGGAACATTCCCCCTTTGAGATCACATTATTTTAGGGTGTTGAATTTCCTTATCTACAATGGTCTTGGTTTTAGAATTTAAAAGTGTGATAGTCAAGCTTTGGCTACAATTTTTTTTTAGTGATGGTGTCAACATCCAGATAAACCTTGGGCTCAAATTCTTTGCTAAAAATATTTGGGTGTTGTTATAGTTGAAGAGGTTCCTCATGTGACTTTAGGTGGAAAAGGTTATTTTATATGGAATACTATTAAAATAGGAGAATTTTTGGTTAAGTGTGGCCTCTTTTGGATTGTTAGTTCTAGTAGTAATGCTCTTTTCTAGATGGACTCCTAGTATCTTTATCCACCTATTCTCCAATATTTTCCTCACCTCCTTGATTTAAGTAATATTTTCTTAGTAGTTGGTTGGTCTAGAGTTGATGATTTAAGGTCTTCTTGTCTAGTGTGTAAAACTTGTATTTTCTCTTAGAAAGATATGAGTTTTTGGCCCGTGGGGGTTAATCAGGATGATTGGGCTTCTCACTATTCTAGTTTGATAGGCTGACCTTGTTCTTTATAAGAGGATGATTTTCATGCCTAGGGATATGATACAAAGGGAGATTATTCAATGTCAAATAGTCATAAAATTTTATTGCAAGAGAGAAATGGTTATGAGGCTTTTCCTTGGTGGAAAAAATATGGAATTCTTATTGGTGACTAAAGCGTAATTTTTTTCTTTGTCTTCTTTCTCATAATAAATGTCTCACTTGGGATAACATACAAAAAGGGGTTTTCAAGGTCCTTCTAGATGTTTCTTGTGTGGAGCTAGTGAGGAGAGTGGGTCTCATGTTTTCTTTCAATTCTCCTTTTCAACCAGACTATGGAGACAATGGTGGTCTATTTGGAATCACCAATTTGTTCATTATTCTTCTTTATTTGAGTTTTGGGCTACTCAGGGTTGACCTCTTACTTTAGCTTCTATATTATTTATTGCATGGGATATATGACCTATTTTCATCCTTTGGTAAATTTGGTTGGAGAGAAATCATTATATTTTTCAAGGATATCAAAGTCTTATTGGGTATATTTGGCACAATCTTTTAAGTTCATTGAAAGAAACCTTATAGGTTAAGTGTCCATTAGATGGTGTTATTTATTTCTCTAATAATCTAGTTTTTCAAAAGTTAGATTTGGAGAAAGTGACTTTCTCCACTAGCCCTAACTCTAAGGTTAGCTCTTTGAATAAGGTTGACAAAGTTGGTAAATGTTCTCTTCCTCCTTTGGGAATTTTTAAATTTAATAGTGATGGTGCTTCATGAGGTAATCCAGGGGCTGCAAGTATTGGTGGAACTAGAAGAGATGGTACTTGGTTAGTTCACTTTTTTTTTCATCTATTATGGGGATTGTTACAAATAATCATATGGAGGCTCAAGTTGTCTTAGTAGATCTAGAGAGAACTTGTGAGCTGGGTTGGAAGAATGTTACTTGTGAGATGGATTAAATGGTGTTGGTTTCCCTCTTGAATAATTGGAGAGCTTCTCAATCTTCATAGAGGTTGTCTCGTGATGTGATTCAAATTTTTTGCATGGCTCCTAATTTTGATTCCAACTCTTTAATTCATATTCCCCGTGAGTGGAATTTTGTTGTTGATTGTTTGGCTAAATGGGCTTCTGATATTGATCATCGATGAAATGTTATGGATTGGGTGTCCATCATGATTTGGGGTGATAATATTTTTTCTTGTTCTTATTGGCCTTTTGTTTTCACGTTCTCTTGTGAGGATAGTTGGGGGTGGATCTATAATAAATCTCCTTGTATTTTTTTTCTCTAGTCTTTAATGATACCTATTATTGTTTAGAAATATTTATGTAATTCTTTCAGTTTAATTAATTAATATTTATTCTCTTTTTTTCCAAAATAAATAGTTATTGTAGTTTTTAGTTGGTGGTCAAAATAAAATTTTAGAATTGAAAGACTCACGGGTCTAGAAAGTTTACAAAATTGAAAATAATTAATTTTCTAACCTTCCCTAATTATATTTTTAATAAAATAAAAAAAATTGGCCACTTTCTCTGCTTGAAGACTACTTGATTTTTGATGGTTGTTTGTGTGGCTTGAATTATGCATCGAAGTAAATCTCAAACATGAAGAATATTATAGTTTGGATCAATCTTAAGAAAAATCATTCTCACTTGCTTTATTTAAATATTAACTGGTCTTTGATCACTAGTTATGTACTTTTGATTACGAATCCAAAAAAAAATCAAAACCTTTGCCAGGTACTTATGTTCTTTAGTTTATGTATAAAAAAAATAGCATTTAAAAACTATTTTTGTACTTTAGATTATGGATGCAAAAATATTTCAAATCAAAACAAGGGTGAATATGATAAGGACATTAGGACATCATATCCCATCCCGGCTCATCATTTTATAAAGTACTTAACTATATTTATATAGAGCATACATTTATTTTCCACAATGAATATGCAATTTATAAATTGTCAATCTTTAAGATTGTAGTTAACTAGTTCTGATAACTAACTATATGCTCTAAATTATGCATTAAGAAAATCAAACCTAAATCTCCATAACTATTTATGTATTTTAGATTATACATCTAAAAAAATTCAAACCTA
The DNA here is from genome assembly GCA_007258455.2 of Sequoia sempervirens. Classification (NCBI taxonomy): domain Eukaryota; kingdom Viridiplantae; phylum Streptophyta; class Pinopsida; order Cupressales; family Cupressaceae; genus Sequoia; species Sequoia sempervirens. The sequence goes on from VDFB02252616.1 coordinate 75,327,157, forward strand.
AATCTTTGATAACTAATTATGTACTTTGGATTATACATGCACAAATATTTCAAACCTTGGGTGGATAGAATGAGAAAATAAGGACATCACATCCCATTCCATTCCACCTCATCATTTTATAAAGTATTTATCTTTATTTATAGAGATCATATATTGATTTTTCACAATGAATATGGAATTTTTAAATTTTTCATAATCAAGATTTTAAGTGATTGATTTTGATAACTAAATATGTAATTTAGATTATCCATACAAAATAATTTCAAACCTAAAACAAGGGTAGTAAGATAACATCACACTTCCTTATATATCAAAATTTAATAAGATAATTACTTTTTATTTATATAAAATATGTTTTAATTATCTATCTTTATTTATGTAGTTTTTTTGTTTTTTTTGGGCAATTAATATGAAACTCATAAATTGTCATATGTATAGAAATATGATTTTTGGACAATGAATATGAAGTATAAAATTGTTTATATTTTAATTTTCTAGAAGATATCTTTGTTTTGAACAATTTATAAATTGTTATTTTGGACAATGCATATGGAGTATAAAATTGTTCCAAGTCTAAAGTTTCAAATGACCTTTTTCATTAGGGCATGTGGCTACAGATAAACTTATACTCTTTACAATTTTTAGCCTCCTACATGATATGTATTTTATATATGTTGTGATCTCTCTTTTTACGCGTGTGGGACATACATTGTTATAGTCGGATAAGAAATCTCGATAAGCGCTTGAATCATTGGGTCACAAATTAGGGCGTGTCAAGCTGAGCAACACAATTTTATTTTAACGTGATTTCAATTTAAAGTATTCAGAAATGTGTAATTTTATAGATATTTTTAAATAACGTTAAAGCGGCGTGAGTCGTCCAAGGGACCAGCCTCCATCAGGGCGCGGGGACCTTGTTATAGGCTGCAGCTTTCCCACCATATATTTTGTTATATTCGCGAAACGTTGTGGGCCAGGCCATGCTTCACTTCCACGAAACTAAATGACCAGGCACATGGACAAGCATATCGTGCTCGTACAGCAAAGCGGAAAAAACATATTCCACCTAACAAAGAAGAAAATAAAATCCATTCCACCTAACAAAATAGAAAATAAAATCCTTACACTGTAGTCAATTAGGAAGAGTGTTCAATCCCTTCAAATTACTTCTGCAAATTTTCCACGCTCCAAAAGACTTTGAACATTATAGCTTAACTTTTCCACATTGACAAAGACTTTGAAAAGTATTATTATTTTAACAGTTTCTTTTATATTTTCTAATTGAAGACTTTCGTTGCAGCTGAAAATTAGGGAATGCAACTCTTCAGGGTTTGTGGCTGTTATCAATTTGCAACTAATTTGATAAAAATAAAGTCTCATATCCGGGAATCAATTTGGTAAAGGGAAAGTCTCATGTTAGAGAATCAATTTGATGCCATTATTCAAGAAAACAATGACAGCATTTATTTATTTGTCACTTGTAAATAATTGTATTGGTGGTGTCTTTTCACATTCTGTTTGTGAAGGGTTTCATTTGGAAGTTACAAAGAACACTTATGTAAGTTTTGATAATTGTTCATAAATATTAAATGTATTGAAATTAGAAAATAATTATTTGAAAGGTGAAATTAGAAATTTGATTTATTTTCAAATATTAAAATTAGAAGGTAATAGATGACAAGAGTTGATTTTATCATTAATTTTGTGATTAAATTAAATTTAATATAAATAATTATCTTATCATGAATTGTTATTATTTCATTTAACTCTAGATTTTCTAGATTTACAAAATTGTACAAATTAATTTTGAACGAATTATTACATTGTTACCATTTAACAACCACTTACCGAAAGGTTAAATCTAGCCTTTAAAATATACAGGGTGTCCCTTCATATGCACAGATGTAGAGGCGGGTATGTTTTGTGGTCGGACGGAAGAGGATAATTATGTTGAAAAAGCCAATTTGGGCTTTGATAAGCCTACTTCCAGTTTTTCTTTGCGTTGCACAGCACTCCAATGGCAGCACTACTAATTTTTCTTTTGACAGCTTTAGCCAAAACAACACCCAGCAGCTGATATACATAGGGGACGCTAACTTTTCGGCTGAGTATGGTTATATCGATATCACACCAGAACCAAACCCCACTATAAACATTTCTTCTCTAAACGAAACGGATTCAAATTTTCTCCAGCGCATCGGAAGGGTTCTCTACCATCAGCAGATCACGATGTGGCCAGCGAGTTTCACCACCGTCTTCACTATCTTCGTAAGAAACATCACAGCTATCAGGAATTTCAATGGCGACGGTATTGCCTTCATCATCGTGCCAGATAATAAAGGCCTTTTAGCAAACAGCGCCGGGGCCTTCCTCGGCCTCTTCAACCAGTCCACGGACGGAAACACGACTGGCCAGCTTGCCATCGAATTCGACACGTTCCATAACGAATTCGATCCCCTGGACGGCAATCATGTGGGCATCGACATCCTGGGCATCAAATCCGACGCAACCGCTAACATGGGAGATTATGGCATGGATATCAAGGCTGGGAGACCTATAGAAGTTCGGGTCGACTACGACGGGTGGGCTAAATCCCTGCAAATCTATGCGCGCTATGCGGACAATACTTCAGCCTACGCGAATCTTCTCAACCACACAGTGGAGCTCGAAAAAACTGTTCCAAGATCGGCGTATGTGGGGTTTTCTGCAGCAACAGGGAATTCATTCGAGATACAAAGAATTCTCAACTGGAATTTCAGCTCCATGATGTTGCCGGAGTCTTCTCTGCATTTGTCCAAGAGAACGGGACGGCCGAGGGGATTGGGAGCCGGGGTCAAAGTCGGCGTCTTGGTGGGCTCAATTGCGGTCGGATTGGTTCTGGTGGGGTTACTGGCCTCTTGGATTGTGGTTAAGAGATTGAAAAGGAAAAACCAGGCTACTATAACTCTTGGCCAAGGAAGCTTCGACAGAGAGCTTGCAATAATGCAAAACGCACCTCGCCAGTTCTCTTACAAGCAGCTAGCCGCCGCTACCAACAATTTTGGCGAAGCGGAGCTTCTAGGAACCGGCGGGTTCGGAAGCGTGTACAGAGGAAACCTCAACGCCGGAGGAAACGAAGAAGTGGCGTTGGTGGCTGTGAAGAGGATTTCCGCCAGGTCAAATCAGGGGGAAAGGGAGTTCATCTCAGAAATTATCACCATAGGTCGCCTCCGCCACCGGAACCTGGTGCAGCTTAAGGGCTGGTGCCACGAGCGTGATGAGCTTCTTCTAGTCTACGATTACATGCCCAACGGAAGTCTGGACAAATTTATTTACGACAGATCTTCGGACCCGCCCTTGAATTGGTCGCGGCGCCACAAGATTTTGTGCGGCCTGGCCTCGGCTCTACTGTATCTGCACGAAGAATGGGAGCAGCGGGTCGTTCACCGGGACGTGAAGCCCAGCAATGTGATGCTCGACGGGAAATTTAACGCCCGCCTGGGGGACTTCGGTCTGGCCCGGCTCATCGAGCACGACGATGATAGTTCGGCTGTGACGACCCTCCTGGCAGGTACGCCCGGATATTTTGCGCCCGAGTGCAGCTACACGGGTAAGGCCACGACAGAATCAGATATCTTCAGTTTTGGGGTCGTGCTGTTGGAGGTGGCAACGGGTAGGCGGGTGCTGGAGCGCAAGTATCCATTGGCTGAACGAAATTTGGTGGACTGGGTTTGGGGGCTTTATGGCCAGGACAGAGTTTTGCAGTGTGTGGATCCCAAATTGGAAGGGTCTGATTATGATGAAGAGCAGATACGAAGGGTATTGATCTTGGGTTTAGCGTGCTCGCATCCTGATCCAGTGTTACGCCCGTCTGTCAGGCAAGCCATTCAAGTGCTCATAAACCCTAATGAAGAGCTGCCACAGCTGCCTTCCACCAGGCCACTGGCGATCTATGTTGATGTGCCACCGGTTGGATCTGTCCATTCTCAGTCCACTTTGTTTTCGAGTACGAGTGGAGATGCCGCATCGTCTTGTGTCATGGGTGAGAGTAGCGTGGGATCCATTACTTCTTCGAGGCTACAGCATGGCAGATAGAGATGCACTCATGGCTTTCCATACTTTTTTATCTGTCTTTTCATTTGCAATGTTGGATTATGTTAAATATCAGTTTTGCTTTTTTTGTTGTTTTTTTGGTGACGTGTTGCATTGCAGTTGTCTCTATTATGTGTTTTATATTGTATTTGTATCGTTGCGAGGATGACATACATCAATGCATTGAAATGAACAATTTGAATGTATAATTATGAAAGCATAGTTGTAAATAGGAAAAAAAGGGCAATTTTATTGAAGGATGAGTATTTTTATAGATTGAGCAAGGTTTCTTGAAATTACAAACTATTGAAATTACAAACTATTGTCAATTATATTTACATATAGTTAACATTAATTGATTTTTCTATTTTGTGTAGAACAAAATCAAAATAATTTGCATATTTAGTGTATTGTTATATTTACAATATAGAACGAAAATTAGATGAATTTGGGGATTGCATAAAATTAGATGAAGTGGTGATTGTGGTGAATGCTTGATTGGAATTCTATTTTATTCTCAATTATTTGAGGGTGGGTAATAGTTAATGTATCTGTGGCTTTAAAAAGTAAATGAAGTGGTTAATCTCATTGATAATTGTTTGATTTATTTATTTCATTTTTAGTGCAATAAGGGTGAGTTAAGAATAAATATAAAGATGGCGTATGTCTTGGTTGGATGACTACTAGAGTTCTCATATTAGAAATGACCATGTTTGTGAATTGATTCTTTTGTAAATTCATATTTTAAATATTCTTGCAATGAGCATCTCAAGTTAAAAAGTAATCTAACAATATATTTTGTAAAGTGGGATTTTCAAAGAAAATAAAATTATATGTAGTGAAATGAGGGCTTATATAATTGCCACATAAAATATGGAAATATAACTAGATGTGCTTTTTTTAAATATTTTTTAATGATAATGAAGTTGTTGTATCCTTAGTATATATGTGACCCTTTTAATTTAGGAGAATAGAAGAATCACATAAATAAACTTAACTAAAAATTAAGAAATTTACAAAGATGATGAACTTGCAATAGTTGAAGGGCACATGGAGTAGTGAGAACCTCCAAGTAAATAAGTTTGGTCTATGTTATAAGTTAAAAATCTAAAACAATAGCCTACATTAAATCAAAGTCATGCAAAATGTCCTTTTTGTATATTTTGAAGGTACAAGTATTGAGAGACAAAGTTGAAATAGTTGAAGAGGAAATATTATTTAGTGTAATAAGACATTTTAGGTAGCCATATTAGCTATCTCTAAATTGTTTTCCTACAAAATCCCTTGAAGAGTGCTTAAGTTGTTGATAGAAGAACTAAAGCATTGATGGTCAACATAAAATTCATTAGTGATCTAAGCTTGTTTTTGATATCATATTTCTCGAATTGTACATTGTATTGCTAAATCAAGTACATACATTAATTTTTTTTCTATCAGCATTAATATCTTAATACTATAAAAATTAGATGTAACATTATTATTATTATTCCATGTGCAAATGGTAATGTTAGCCATATATGAAAGGATAATATCACACTCAATTTTGTAGATATTTTTTTACTATTGTATGAACCCCCAAAAAATATATTTTTACTATTGCTAGGGTTGGATGGAGGAAGAATCTTCTTGATTATTTAATCTAATAAACCTTTTTTTAATAGGAACTCCTTGTAGTAGAATATTTAATGTTGAAGCTTAAGAGCTTTGTTGATATTGGGTTATAAATATCAAATGAGAGCGTAGTAGTAGGCTCTTCCAAGAAATAGATGGGATAGTGATTTTTAACTTGGTTTGGAAAAGTGGGTGTAATATAAACTTACTAATAGGGATTATATTGGTAGTGTTGGTGGTGGAAAACAAAGTTGAACAATAGGGCTAAGGGAGGTATAGCAAGATGGAAATGAAAATTGAAGAATCAAGACATCAATACTATTATTTTTTTATAATAAAAAAATTAGAATTGTTTAATTTAAGTGGAGATGAAGGAGAAATTTTAGGATTAGGACTTGTGGCAACAAAAAAAAAGTATCCCTTTTCCTCACTTAATTCAGGAATGATTAACATTAAAATGGACATAATGTCACCTTGATCTAGTGTTGTAATGTGTTTTCCACATTCACATTAGATTTAGGGCCCTTTTAAGCTAAATAGACCTAGTTTTTCCTTAATTTAATGTTGTAAAGTGTATTTTTTACACCTTCACATTAATTTTTGGGACCTCTTGTATTTTTGACCTTCATATCATCATCAATATGCTACTAAGGCCCTATATTATGCATCTTGAGGCTTATTTCGGCCGAAATCCTAACATAGACATCAAATACAGTTAATTTCTTAACTCCCTGACATTTCCTCCACTTGAAAAGGCCTGGTAGGACACATACACCACCTTGGGCATATGAGTACCATCTACATGGACCTATATGCCACAAGTGGCATATGAGTCCCATTTGGCCCCTTTTTAGGGTTTTGAGCAAGAAATCAAGGTTTTGAATTCAAATTTCATGAATGTTAGCTTTTGGGATCTGATTTATGGTGCATTGGATGGATTGTGTATATAAACAAGGCATCAAATCATTATTTCACAAAGCCTTCATGACATCAACCTAAGCTATCAAGATTTAAGCATTCCAAGACTTCACAAGAGTGTCAAGAGAGTTTACAAGAGCATTTCTAAGGAATTCAAGGGAAGATTTCTTCATCATTTATTACAGTAATTCAAGATCCATCATCATGTAAAATTCACTAAGCATCAAGCATGTTGTTGAGCTAGTGATGTGATGTAGCATTGAAGATCCAAGATTAAGTATTGTTCAACATCTGATTCAAGATCAAGATCTACATTCTTCATGGCCACTTCATGTTAGATTGTTGATTTACATTTCAAGACATCATTCAAGGTATCATTTTTCATGCTTCATATTTCATTGTTTCATCACAAGGTTTAATTACCTAAAAGGGGTTTAATCGAGGAAAACCCCTATTTCTTAGCAATCAACATGTTTTTCTCTCTCTACATGTGTGATTGTAGATCTAGGTGGCTTTGACGCTTGAGGATCCTTTGAAGAAAAAGTTTCAAGGTTGAGAGAAGTTATCAAGTTTCCACAAGGTTTCTATCTTCACAAAAAGTTACCTACATGTTGCAAATTAGGGTTTTAGATCCAAAAATCAAGATTGGAAGGAAGAGTAGAGATAGGAGAGAAAATTTAGGTCTTGACCCTTCAAAAAAGTAGAGTGGGATTGATATGCCACTTGTGGCATATGATTCCTCATATAGCACATTTTCTATATTTTAGTGAATTTAGATCAACCATGATGAGATTTCTAGTTTTTACACAGAAACCCTAGTTTAGGACTAAATCACCCATACTAGCATATGAGTCCTAGTGGGCACCAAACAATAATATTTCAAGGTTTTAGAGCTTATTTTGACCTCATCGCTCTCTGAGATGCACCTCTATACTTTCTTAGTCTTTTATTTTGTATTTCAATTTAATTTCCTAGGTCATTTAGCTAGGTTTTGCATGATACTTTGCATGTTACATTCATTTCTTGGGGTAAGTGCAAGAAGTTGAGTCCACGAAATGTGGAAGTTTTTGCCTTAGCCAAAAAAAAAATTCGGCATTGCAAAAATGGGATCCCGCTTCTAAGAAACGGGATCCTATTTTTAAAAAATGGGATCCTGTCCAGCTTTAGGATCCCGAGCCTAAATTAAAAACAGGATCTCATTTTTGGAAAATTTTCAAAATGGGATCCCGTTTTGAAAATTTTCCAAAAACAGAAATTTCCAAAAATGGAAAGTTTCAAACGAAATCCCGATTTGAAAAATTTCCATTTTTAGATATTTTCGTTTTTGGAAAATTTTCAAACGGGATCCCATTTTTTAAAATTCCAAAAATGGAAATTTCCCTTTTTGGTGGATTTTGAAAATGGGATCCCATTTTTAATAACGGGATCCCATTTTGTAGAACCAAAACGAGATCCTGCTTTACAAAACAAGATCCTGCTTTGTAAACGGGATCCCGTTTCCAAAAATTTGAAATTGGGTTTTCTTTGTGGGTGGGTTTTTTCCTTGTATTTTGGTTTGGGAAAATCCTTGGGAATCCGAACCTAGGCCTTCAACCTGGTTTGACCTGCCAGTTGAAGGTGCTAACTATGTCAGAGAAAAATATCGAGTTTGGACATATGGCTGACAACTTGTTTTGTAGAATTTTTTGACGAAATTAAAACCCATTTTATATGAGACAATGTAGATTCCAAATATGTAATTTTTTTTTACAATTGGATTATTTTTTCTATTTTTCAATTAATTTCTAATGAAACTAGTCCATAAACTTTAAATATCAGGGTTTTTTAATATTTTAATAACTTTTGATCAACATAACATTTTGATGAATGAATTGCATGAGAACAAACTTCAGACAATTCTTTTCAATTAAAAAAAAACAAAAAATGATAAGTTAAGGTCATCTTATGCATGTTGTACATGATGATTTTTCAAAATGACAAATATGCCTAATAAAAAATTAACAAAAAAAAATATTCAATAAAAAATTACAAAAAAATGTCAAGAACAAGCTTCAGTGAGCCACAAATCTTTTCCCAAAAGGATTTAGAAAAATACGATAATTTAGGTCAAAATATGAATGTTGTACACGTGCATGGTATGGTAAAAAAAAGTGACTTTTAAACAGTGGTTTTTAGAAATGTCTATTGAAATTTAATTTGTGCAATCTGGGTATTGAAATAAATTATATATTTGGAAACTGGACTCTGAGTACTACATTTTAGGATCAGTGACTTTTTTGAAGATTTCATCTCTAAGTGCTTCAAATTTTAAGGTCAAATGTGTCAAATGTTAAAAATCAAGGAAAACACTTCCACTTTTTGGCCAAAAAGTGGACTCAACTTCTTGCACACACCCCTTGTCTTTCCAATCCCAAGCTTGGTGGAGAACCCCTTTCTGGTCTCTAATCATACTCTAGGACATCCTTATTGTAGATCTTTTTCCCTCATTCTATCCTTGGATTGAGATCTCTAAGGTCTCCTTGAGTGTAACAAGTGTGAAGGAGGAACCCTATCCCCTCAAAGGTAGGGCACCCTATTTTTGTTGTTTCATTTTGGTGAACCTCCATTTAGAACACCCATTTCTAATTTGGAGTGTATTATAATCCTAGATCTAGCTTGCATTAACTTTGCATTAGGGTTTGCATTAGTCAATTTGCATCTAGGGTTTCAAAATATTGCATTAGTGAAAGTGCATATAGGTTGCATTTTTTCATCTTAGATCATTCAATTTCATGGAAATTATGCAATTAAAAATAGTCCAAACATCATACAAGTTAGAAACGTTAGAAACAACTCAAAATTTGTTGAAATAGGTGCAAAAACCCTAATCTAGGACTCCTACAATTAAAAATAGTCCAAACATCATACAAGTTAGAAACAATAGAAACAACTCAAAATTTGTTGAAATAGGTGCAAAAACCCTAATCTAGGACTCATACACCCCTTTGGGAGATTTTGTCCCAGTACAAGTTGTTTTTCCTACTTTCTTGGCTTTTTGTGTTGTGCATTTTCTAGCATTTAACCCCTCCAAAAACCCTAATTGGGACTTGTATGACCCTCTAGGTGAATTAATCCCAGATCAAACCTAAAAATTCCTTTTACAACATTGAAAGCCTTGTTTCTACACTTTTGTTTACTGTCATTAGCTATATGTTTTAGTTGGCTAAGTTTTTGTTACATGCATTTCATTAGATCTAGCTTAATTTGGTTCATTCATGGATTACTTAATTTCAAATTATCATTTACAACATTTCATTTTCAAATTATTGCATGGCATAATCAGTCAATTATCATGTTTAAAATCTAAAAATTCCATTATCCTTTTACATGTTTGCCTTATCATTTTTGCATTTCAATTTTGTAGGACAATCATTACATCATACTTTCATTGGAAAAATCTATGGTTATTATACTTCATGTTCCATTTTTAGATCTTTTTGAGCGTTGTAAGAAATTTTTGTTAAGTGGATACGTTCATATGAAGTCCCCTTCCCTCTCTTTTTGTTCATCATTGATCCCTCTCCTAGTATCCACACCATAGGTAATCATGATGATAACATGACACAACAAGAGACCATTGAAACCTACCTACATAACACTTCAAATGGTCTACATTTATCTCCCATAATATTCCCCTCTTGTGATAATGTTATAAATGATGAGGATATGTTGGTGTTAGATAATCAAATCTTTAAGATATATTTGCAACCCTCTTCACGTTTCATCCCCTACCTATCATATTTTGGAAGATATTATGGGAAAAAGGAGTAAAATTATAAACAATCATGATAATAACATTGTTTCTTCTCGTAATATCCTTCGTAGTCATGAAGAAGATAGTTTAGTGTTAGAAGATACACTTGAAAGTCATGAAAATATCATTTCTCCCTTTCCTAATGCTCCTACCATTTGGAAAAATCTATTTGAATAGAAAGATTCAATAATTGACGAGCATGATTCTCCTTCTCTTGATGCCTCCCCTATTTTTGATGAATAGAATTTGATTTCTTCTGAGAGGGTGATATTTCTTTGACTCGTCCTCTCTTGGAGACATTAGGAAAAATTTTCCCTAAGAAGAGACCTTACATGAACTAAGAAAAATCCCTTTGAACATAACTTACACTATTTTGCATTTACAATATCAGTTGTATGGCCACCTTGCATAACACACTTTTCTTGTTTGTGGAGTGATCTTGTTTGTTCAAGAGTTTCATGCATACATCAAAGCTTTGCTTGCCTCATGAAGCTCAAAGTTCATATTATGTGGTGCCCTGCCAAATTTATTTGGAGGTATAGCTTTGATATGGTTAGCATATGATGAGAATCCTAACTGTGGCTATAAATTTTTCATTATATAGTGGGAAGTCGATACAGAGGCATGACTTTTTCACTAAGCCACCCTTTCTGGATACTCACCCAATGAATAGCCTAAAGCTTTTTTTCCTTAGAGTTATTGTGCATCTTTGGAAAAACAACTTAGATCTGACCCACATCATGTTGGACAAACAATCAGGGCTTGATCCACCTCTTTTTTATTTTATTTTTATTTTTGTTTTTCTTTCTTTTAGTTTTTGACATTATATGTTAATGTATCTTAATGTTGCATATCATACACCTTGTGTGTGTCCTTTTGTGCTTATGCCAATTTGAGATAGGGCATTGGATCCTTGGGGCTTGACCACTCCCTTGATCTTTTTCATCCTTGACCATTCACATTGGTACACTTAGATCCCCTCTTGAATGTCTACTTTAGTGTGAGTTTGAAGCAACTTCCTCCTCTCACTAAAGTGGGGGCTAAATGTGGCATCAAAAAAAGTATCCCTTTTCCTCACTTAATTTAGGAATGATTAACATTAAAATGTATATAATGTTCCCTTGATCTAGTGTTGTAATGTTTTTTCCACATTCACATTAGATTTAAAGCCTTTTTAAGCTATGTATACCTACTTTTTCCTTTATTTAATGTTGTAAAGTGTATTTATTTATGCCTTAATATCAAGTTTTGAGCCCTCTTACGTTTATGACCTTCATATAATCATTAATAAGCCCCTAAGACCCTATATTATGCATCTTGAGGTTGGTTTCAATTGAAATCTTGGAATAGACATCAAATACACCTAATTTCATAACTCCTTGATATTTCCTAATCTTGAAAAGGCCTAGTGGGGCTTGTTGTGTGGTCTCACAACATGCCCCAAGATTGTAAGACTTGGAGACCCCAAGTGAAAACTAACGCTTATGGAAAGTGTTAGGTAGTTGGAAAGATCACTGGAAGTGAAAAGCAAAGAGAAATCTTTTAAAAAGAGTAATATTTAATTCAATTATTTCGAGTATCAAGTAATAGGTGTAGAAGTTGAAAAACCAACTTCACAATCCCTAAGAATCACCTGGAAGAAATTACCTATCACATGCAAAGATATTCAGAACAAAACAACAGAGATATTCTGTAAACTCTCAGAGCAAATTTTTGCAAGCAAAAATCAGCATTGTTGATTATTGAATGAAATTGTTTACAAATATTACAAAAGTCTTCAAAAAGGAAATGATGCAATAAAGAAGGAAAAGACAACCCTAATCTTATCTTGAGCAAAAAGATAGCTCAATAAGATAAGATAAGAATAAACTAATAATTATCTTAGAAAATAAATAATTTCCTAAGTAAACTTATCCTAAAGTGTAATTAAATAATTAATTACACCAACGCCCCCCATAAGTGCAACTTAGGGAGAAGAAAATTATTATGCAAAGATGAGTCCTAGCAACAAGGCCTGATCAGGTACTCATTTGCAAAAAAAATGCAAACTAAATCAAATGAGGTAAAGGAGAAAACCACATGGGAACAAAACTCCTCCCCAAAATAGAATGCAATAAACTAAGTGATGAAAGATGAAGCACTCCATAAGACCCCCCAAGGACACCATCCATCACAAAGATACATAAATGAATCCCCCCATAAGAGAGGAAGAAAGAGACCACAAATCCCCCCCAAAATGAAGTAACTCCAAAAGAAGTGAAGAAATTGCATCTCCTAAAAGAAGTGAGAGGGAAGAGGCCAAATGAAAGCAATCTCTGAAGGTGAAAAAGGTGCAGACCAAGATGTCTCCAAAGAAGCAGGTGTGACCTCAACCAATAAAGAATCCAAAGTATGTGAAGACTCAATAGAAACCTCCAAATATGTATGATCAATTGGATCCTGTTGCATTGAAATAGAAGAAGCAATAGGAGGTGGAGGAGATGGAATGGAAGGCTCGAGAATAGGATCCAAAGTGAAAAAACCAATGTTCAAGAAGCCAAATATCTCCTCTGAATGATGATGCACACTCAAAGTGTGAGGAACAACTGTAGGAACAGAAGCACCACCAGTAGAAAAATCAGTGAAATAATACAACCGAGATGAGTGATCCACTATCCTAGTAGCAATAGCTACTCTACTCTCCAAGTCTCTGATGATAACCAAATCAAATGTAACTCCACAGATCTCCCAGTGCCTCCATGCGTGATCTGATAAATGGAAAGAAGGTTGTTTGTCAAGTGAAGGACACACAAGACATCTTGAAAGGAGTGGTCCCCAAAACTAATAGACCCCTTCCCTGTAACACTCATGTAAGTGTTGTTTCCCATCAAAATGGGAGACATAGTGCAAGGCTAAAAGGAAGTGAACATAGACTATGAAGATGCCATATGATGACATGCTCCTAAATCTAGAAGCCATCTCCCTGATGCAATACCTGAAGAAGCACAAAGAGCATGTCCCTTCATATCTGATGAAGTATGTAAACCAGTTGTGCCTATGTTATGTTGCTTTGAAGAAGAAGAATGAGGAGAAGAAGATGATGCAGATATCCTAGAAGGAAAATCAATCTAATGTTTTAGAAGAAGATGTTTCAGCTCATCAATGTCCTTGTAACAATTATGTTCTGCATGTCCTCCCCTCTTGCAATATGCACATGTAGAATTCTCCTTCCTAGATGATTTCCCCTTAGAAGAAGAGGATGAATCTAAGGACTCATTTTGCTGCTCATGAGGTTTGGAATCCTTTTTTTTTTTTTTCTTTCCTTTGCCTATAGAAGCCTTCTGGTCTTTGGGCTCCTGTGATGCAATAAGTGCCTATGAAGAGGAAGAAGGTTTCACCATGCCCATGCTAGCTAACTTAGCTTGCTCTCGAGTGAGAGATGAAGCAAAGTCATCAAGAGATGGCATAGTGAATCTCGTACCAAGTGCATCCCTAATGGCATAAAAGGTAGATACAAAAATTGAATAATCTGGTCCAAGCTTAGAAAGAATGGACAATATCAACTAAGCGTCTTCTTTCTGAACACCACACTGTGACAACTGTGATCTAAGAGACTTGAATTTGGTGAAAAAATCCTAGATGCTATCAAAATCCCTAGGATTAAAGCCAATAAGCTCATTCTCTAACTGAAACCCTCTCATAGTATCCTGCTTCCCAAACAAAGACTCCAAAGTAGCCCATATCTCATTTGGTGTAGTGCAAGACTCAATGTGAAAAAGAAGGTCAGATGAAAGAGAAAGACATAATGTACCATAAGCTTCATCACACATGTTAAACCATTTTCTCTTTTCAGTAGCACCTGTAGGTTCAATTTCTGTACCCATGGTTACCCTATACAACCCTTTATGTTTCAAGTGAATCTCCATTTTTTTTTTCCAACCAAAATAGTTGAAGGGAGTAATGGGTGCAATGTTGTGTAAATCCATGATAGAAAGCAACAATATATTCTCAAATAAAAAAACAATGCTCGCTAATCTCAAAAAATTAGCTCTATTGCATGCTTCCCAAGAAAATAACTAAAAAGGTAAAGGTTGAGATCAAACAGAAATATCAGATACCTAGTAAAAAAATCTAAAAAAATAGGTCTAAGATTTGTGTAGATCACTGAACCAGCTTTCCAATGCCTACTTGTTTTTGTAAAACGGAGCTCGGACGCAAAAGTTATGCCCCTCGGATTGCAAAAACCATGATCTGACTTTGACTATAGAAAAAGGCATCAAAATAGAAAAATATAGAAACCACACCCAACCATCAGATTGGCACCAAAACTAGCTTTCTGACGATATCTTGTTTTTGAAAAATGGAGACCATATGCTCAAGATATGATCGTTTTACTAAATATGCTCATTTAGGCTTTAAACCAAACATTCTATTAATTTAAAGAGTAAAAAATTAATAAAATATTTTGTTGTACCTTCATGACACGAAAATTGAGGTAGCACAGAAAAATGGCATGAAAATCGAGGCAACTCAAAATTGATATATACATAAAAAAATGTGGCACACAAATCAATGTGTTTGTACAAATCCATACAATCGTATGGATTTTTGGGCAACTATTTTGAAATTCCCATAAACACTAAAAAATCAATTTTCAGTAAACCCTATCATATTTTATGTGAAAATAGGGGTTTTTGGGCCTTCTGAGCGCATTTGTGAGGTCCGCTTTGCGCTAGCCTGCATTGTTTGTGAGATCAAGGTCAAATTTTCTTAAAAAATGATGGAAAACCCCTCTAATCTGGAAAAAAAGACTAGAAAAAAACCCTTGCACATAAAAAGATGTTGTGAGAGAATATCTTCAAAACACAAATAGGCAACAACAGATCTGGGGCTCTGATACCATGTAGAAGTTGAAAAACCAACTTCACAGTCCCCAAGAATCATCTGCAAGCAATTACCTATCACATGCGAAGATATTTAGAACAAAACAATAGAGATATTCTATAAACTCTCAGAGCAAATTTTTGCAAGCAAAAATCAACATTGTTGATTATTGAATGAAATTGTTTTGCAAATATTACAAAAGGCTTCAAAAAGGAAATGATGCAATAAAGCAAGAAAAGACAACCCTAATCTTATCTTGAGCAAAAAGATAGCTCAATAAGATAAGATAAGAATTAAATAATAATTATCCTAGAAAATAAACAATTACCTAAGTAAACTTATCCTAAAGTGTAATTAAATAATTAATTACACCAAGACTAGGAACTAGGAAATATATAAATTTAAAAGGTAAAGCAAGTGTTGAGCAAAGCATTCTGGTTCAAGAGTAAAGATCTAATAAATGTGGAAGTTTTGGTAAAAGGCAATGTTTGGGAAAATTATGGGCAAAATTTGAACATCAGGTACTAGGTAACAATGCCAAAATTTTAAGGTTATCCAAAAGGTTCGATGGTCCAGTAATTTGGATAAAAAGATAATTAGATGAGAATATATGATTTTCTTGAAAGTGTGTTATTTATGATGGATTTATAATGATAATGAATTAATGATGATTTTATTTACATGATATTTTTATAAATGTTTTAAAAGGGATTTAATAGGTGGAATTGGTGATTGTAGAAGCAGATTGTGATGCAAAGTTTAGGTATGGATGATCGAGAAAATTTGGATCACAGATAGAATCATATCTAGGTCAAGCTATACATTCTGAGAAATTATGCAAAGGCAGAGTTTGAGTCATCAAAATATTGGGGATCACAGTATTACACATACGATGAAGGAAAGTGCTAACCTCTAGGGAAGCCCATTCCTGAGAGAAGAAATCCTAAGGAAGAACCAAAGTGTAGGAACATGATGAGAAAGCAATCATTCTGAATGTATGGGAAAGTTCCTACATGCTATCCTGATTCAAGTTATTATCTTGGTGATAATAAGGATATGAAACACCCAAAGGACAACAAAATGTAGATGAAGGTTGACCTTCGTTGACTTCATTTATACTTCTCTTACTAGTCATCATATTCCACGTGCCTTGATGTGATTCATCCTTTGGATTTCCTCTCATGTATTTGTCTTATCCTACATGTGTCTTGCTTCTATAAAAGGCCATGGGATACTTCTTTCTAAGTTAAGTTCAAAATTTGTGGATGTCAGAAGAGCCAAAAAATTTTTAAGTTTTGTTTTTTATTACTTTTTTTGAATCATTCTAGATTAAAAACTTGTATGTACATAGAACTTAATCAATATCAAAGCCAATTTGATAGTTTCCTATCTCATCTATCTTTTATAGCTAGTTTGTTCATTCAGTTAGACAAGACTATATGTTGTGCTATTAAAGGGTGCATGTAGAACCTACTTGGTGTTGAAACTAAACCTCCTTTAAAATCTTGCACTGTTCTATGCCTAGGTGTGAAGCAATATGCTAAAGTATAGAGCAGTTTGTTTTGATTTGATTAAATCTTTGGGCATATGTGGAGAATACCTAGCAGCAATTTTATTTTTCAATAATTTTATGCTTTATTTTAGATTAGATGTTAAATTTTAGAAAATGTTTTAAAAAGAGATGAATGAATGGAAGTATTATTAAAAATATTTCATTTCTATGAAATTATTGAATGTTTAAAGCTAAATATACTTAAGTGAAAACAAAAAATTGTTTGATATATTCATGAAATATTATTACAAATCTATTGATTTCATGAAATTGTTTTATGATTGAACTAAAAGATTTTATTTGATGCTTATGATTCCTAAAGAAACTAGAGATAACCATAGACCCCTTGAGATTAACAGCAATATCACATCATACCTTGAAGTGAACCTAGTATGCTCAAGACCTAACTACCAGAGCCTTGGGATTAAGCTAAGTCAACCTTTCCCCTTTACTCAGACTCTTAGGTTGCTCTAGTTCAATCTTTCAAGTAAAGATAGGTTCTTCATGGTTTTCCTATGAGGATTTTATCTGCACTATTGTTGTGACTAACATCGTCATCAACATGAACTAGTGCTAGAAGGAAGGTGACACTTTTTTTATATATCTTTCCCACAAGGTTTTGTTTAGGAATCTGTATTGGTTTTGAGTTTAAAAGTAGCTTGTAAGACTAAAGTCTATGCAATTTGGTATTTTGAAAGTGGAAGTTGAGAAAATCCAAAAAATTCTTAACTAGAGATTATATCCTTTGAGTTTATTCACCTTTGGTAGGGTCACCGAGTGTAGAATTCATGATATAACTGATCACGGTGAACTCAATTATGAAATATTTTTAACTAGGGTAAGTTTGGCTACACATAGGGTGATTTTGTTAATGGAAGAATTTTTAACTACTAGAAGAAAAGAACCATTAACAAGAAATATTTTGAATTCTGGAAAAGAGTATAACCCTAGTAGAACTAAAAATGTTAAAATATTAATTGATATATCAAAAAAAATTGTTAAGTGCAACTGTTATGAAGAAAATCTTAAGGTTTTGTAGGAAGATAGGCTAGAATGTTGAGACTCATAAATATTTTACCAAAAAAAAGGAAATAACATTTATGAATCATCATTATTTTCACATGTGGAAAATGTTAGTGAAGTGAAAGAGTGAGAAAATTGAGTAGGAGACACATGTTTCTCGTTCCAAACTAAAAATTCACAAGCTAAAAAAGGGAAATTTTCTTGATTTCATGCAAGATACAAAGTATCAAGTTTTCACTTTTTCTCTTTCTAATAAAAATATAAATTGTGATATTGCTTGGTCTAACAAAGTTCAAAGTGAAGACAGGGCCAAAGATGCAAAAATTTGCAAAGCAAAAGAAAATCAAGAAATGGACATATCATTCATGGAACTGAGGAGAGTAAAGAAGAAAACCATGAATCAGGATTGAAAGAAGGTAGAGTATTGACGAATCAATGAAAGTGCATGTAATTGACCTTTAATGAGGTTGTTTTCATACATGTAAGACAATTTATTGGTAAGTATGCCTTTGAATTTATGCTTGTTAAATGCTAAAAATTTAAGGTAATTCATTGTTACAATAGGACATTTAAAATTTATTCTAGTGAATTCAAGGATAAACCTACAATATTTCATACCAAAACAACAATGAAAATAATTATTGAGCTTAAAATAAATTTCTTTGTTATGGTTAATCATTTGTTAGTGTAAAGTTCTAGTTAGTTTGCTTTTGTAGGGTTTTTTTTCATTTTCTTTACTTGTCTTTCTTTATTCTGTTTGGCCCTTCGCATTAGCAAAATTTTCTTAACTTATCATACATAGGAGAGTTAATTCAAAAAAATTATAGACAATAAATACACACTTTAAAATGTATGATAAAGATAAATATATTTATGTGTATATCACATATATACATGGAAGTACTAGAATTCTTATTGTAAAAAGAGCAAAAAGAGAAAAAATAGGGAGTTGAGCTGTAGAATAGGGTGGCTATTCAATCAATCTAGGATGCCTCATCCATTAGGGCCAAATATCCTATGTAGGCGATTTCCTAGTGAACTTCAAAGTCAGGGGTATGGAGGTTAGTTAGGAACAACCAGAGTTGAACTACTTCCTTGTGTTCCAAGAACCGGGGAACATCATCCATAGAAGGGATTCCAATTGTCAAATGTGCAACAGATAGAACAATATCCATATTCCCTAAATATTCAATCCATGCTATCATATTTAGAGCCCAAAAAAAATTTTCAATAAAGAGTCAGATGTCCAAGAGTGATGCTACAAAGTGAGAAGCCAAGTTAGAATAAAACTAGTAGTAAGCTCTAGATTCCACATATTTTTCCTCAAGACTAAGAATACATTTGGCATAGTGAAATTGGTAGTTCGAATGAAGAAAAAATTTCAAAGCCTTTGAGTCATGATACAACCCATAAAAACATTCTAGTGATGAGAGCAGGTCAACCAAATTGGAGTATCCATGACCTAAAAGTAGGCAAGCTTTAGTAGAGCTAAAATGAAAAATGATAATTGAAACAAAGAAAAGGTGTGAAGAATTTGAGAGAAATGTGAAATTTATAGAAAACCATAAGGAATTTTTGGTACATATTTGCCTAGATCAAAGTCTCAAAAATTGTAAGTGAGGTGGAAACTAGATGAGATTCTCTAGAGCAGAAAGTTAAATCAAATGAATTCTTACACAATTGGTGACAATTTGCTTAAAGGTTGTCTAGTACAAAGATTATGAATCAAGTGAGTTAAATATTTTGAAATTAATTGTTGTCATTTCATTGTGTTTATTAAGTTGTATTAATCATGAAGGTTCCCATGTGTACAAAGCATAAAGGAAAATGAAGTTGATAAGATAGCACACGTCATCACCTAGAAAATTTGAAAGAAATGATACATGCGCATTGAGGTGTGTGAATTTAATGTAGAATAATGTGATCATATTTAAGTGTCATCATGACATTTTTGATCTATTAATGTGGTGCAACACCATCAAATTAGAATCACTAGTCGAGTATTTAGTAGTTGCAATAAAATTCAAATGGAAGGGTGGTAGCTAATGGTTCTAAATTTAGATTTAAATTTGGTTATTAAATTTTTTACCACTAAATTTTAATTTATGCATATCTTCTAACATATAGTGAGTTGTAGTTAGCTAGGATTTGGCATAAGAGTGCTAAAGTTTATTCAAGAATACACACCAATAGGGAATAATTAATGAGTTTCTGGGAAGTAGTGAAATGATGAAGAGATTTTCATTGAATGAAAAATCAAAGGTAACCTTTACTACCACTATAATTCCCAAACTAATAGCATGCTTCATTGCTTGCAAGAAAAAAGAGCTATCAATGAAATATCAATGGAAAAAGGAGTTATCAATGAAATATAAAAAGAGATACAAAAAAAAGAAAAAAAACAACTCTTTAGGCTATCCAAATATCTCTACTGGAGTTATAGATGTGTGACTGGAAGTAGAGCTATGTTTGGAGAAAGTACATAGATAACTTTATCAGGGCTATAGACGCTTGACTATCAACAAGGCTTTATCCATGGTTGGCTTTGGAGGATTACCAAATTATGTAGTTCAATGCCAATGAACTAATTTTTTCACTGAGTTCTGAAAACTGGAATTAATCAAAAAGCACATCAATATTTCTAGAGAAATTTTATTATTTTTATGTTAGAATTTAAGGTAAAGAGATATTTTTTAAAATATGCATAAATTATAATTTACAGTTGATGATTTAATCCCAAGTTTTGGTTTAAATTTATTTTTATTGGTTGCAACTTGTTGTGTGGTCTCACAACACACCCCAAGACTATACGACTTGGGGAATCCAAGTGTTTCGGGTACCAGGTACCGAGAATTGGGAAAGCGAGAAATGTACAAGGTAAAGTAAGGTGTTAAACAAAGCATTTTGGTCCTATGGAAGTTCCAGTAAAATCCAAGGTCCAAGAAAATTATAGGTAAAAGATGAACATCAAGTACTAAGTACCGGGTAACAATGCAAAGTAAAGTTTCAAAATTCTAAGGTTATCCAAAATGTCCAGTGGTTTGGTAATCTGACTAAAAAGATAATTATGGGAGAACATATGATTTTCTTGAAAGTGTGTTATTTATGATAGATTTATAATGGTAATGAATTAATGATCATTTAATTTACATGAGATTTTTATAATGTTTTAAAAGGTATTTAATAGGTGGAATTGGTGATTATAGGAGAAGCAGATTACGATGCAAAGTTTGAGTATTAATGGTTAGGAAAATTTGGATAACAGATAGAATCATATGTAGGTCAGGCTATACATTACAAGAAATTATGTGAAGGAGGAGTCTGAGTCATCAAAATACTAGGGATCCTAGTATTACACATATAGCAAAGGAAAGTGCTAACCTCCAGGGAAGCCTGTTCCTAAGAGTAGAAAGCCTAAGGAAAAACTGAAGTGTACGAATAGGATGATAAAGAAATATTTTTGAATGTATGGGAAAGTTCCTACATGATATCTTGATTCAATTTATTATGGGTATGTGTAGGATCATGAAGAAAAGGCCCTTAAGTGGCAAAAATTTCAGAAAAAATAGAGTTAGGCAACTTACATAAAAATTTGAATAAGTTATCTATATTATTTCAAAAATATGTAAGAATAGAATCTATAGCAAATTGAATGTAGTTTCTAAATTACTAGGTTTGTTTAAAAAATAATAAAATATATTTGGTGAAAATTTGAAATTTCAATGCAGTAGTAGGGTATGTGTGGATCATCATAGAAAAATAGGCCCTTAAGTGGCAAAAATTAAGAAAAATTAGAGTTAGGAAACTTGACATAAAAATTTGAATAAGTTATCTATATTATTTCAAAAATATGTAAGAATAGAATCTGTAGAAAATTGAATGTAGTTTCTAAACTACTAGGTTTTAAAAAAAAAAAATCTATTTGGTGAAAATTTGAAATTTCAATGCAGTGGTACTTAAATTTCAGGCAAAAATAAGAAGTGGGTGTCTGTCTGACCACCCTAACCACAATAAAGTGATAATATTTTTTTATAAGATTTTAGATATAAGTAGAGGATTCATGCCTTGATGTGATGCATATTTTTTTGTAATTTTTTTCCAAATAAATAATTAATTATGAATTTTTTATTACAACTTTTAAAAAAATATAAAAACTCGCATGTCTTACCACTTTAACTTGGTCAAAACTTCACAAAATCCAATTTTTATTTTTTTTATCCTATAGTATGTGAAGCGTAGAATGTGATGCATGTTTTTTATTCAAAAATTGTGATACCCTTTGAAAGTTATAGATGTTTTTCAATCAGCCTATCGAGCAGGACTTGAATCATAATTTGAATAGAAAATGAATAATAATTACTTATTAAATTCAAAGTAAAGCATAATTTATATTAGTGGAAAGCTAAGAATATCCTTTAAAAACCCTTTTCATTTCATCAATTTTGGGTAAAAAAATAGTCATCAGCCACATACCCATCATATCACCACTTTTTGGCCCATCATGATCATGCACATACCCAGACTTAAATTTTCAGGAAAAAGGAAGAAGTAGGTGTCTATTGGACCACCCTAACAACAATAAAATGATAATATTATTTTATATGATTTTAGATATAAGTAGAGGACTCATGTACCAGTGTGATGCATATTTTTTTGTAATTTTTTTTCAAGTAAATAATTAATTATGAATTTTTTATTAAAATTTTTAAAAAATATAAAAACTTGTATGTTTGACCATAACTTGGCCAAAACTTCATGAATTTTTTTTTAAAAAAAAAATCCTATAGTATGTGAAGCATAGAATGTGACACATGTTTTGGATTCAAAAAATGTGATACTATTTGAAAACTATAGATATTTTTCAATCAACCTATCAATCGAGACTTTACTTGGAATTCAAATAGAAAATGAATAATAATTATTTATTAAATTCAAAGTAAAGCATAATTTATATTGGTAGAAAGTTGAGAATCTCCTTTAAAAACTATTTTTGTTTCATCAATTTTGGGTAAAAAAAAGTCATCAACGACATAACCCTACACATACCTAGCATATTGCCACTTTTTGTTCCATCATGATCCTACACATACCCTTATCTTGCTGATAATAAGAAGATGAAACACCTGAAGTACATCAACGTGTAGACAAAGGTTGGCCTTCGTTGACTTCATTTGCAATTCTCTTACCAATCATCGTATCCCACATGCTCTAATGTGATTCATCCCCTGGATTTCCTCTTATGTATTTGTCTTATACTACCCATGTCTTGCTTCTATAAAAGGCTAGGAGATACTTCTTTCTAAGTTAAGTTTAGAATTTTTGGATGTCAGAAGAGCTAAAACTTTTTTAAGTTTTGTTCTATTTTCCTATTTTTTGAATTATTTTGCATTAAAACATTGTATGCACATAAAACTTAATCAATATCAAAGCCAATTTTATAGATACCTATCTCATTTATCTTTTGTAGCTAGTTTGTTCATTCAACTAGAAAATATTGTATGTTGCATCATCTAAGGGTGCATATAGAACCTGTAGACATGCAAAATTGACATCATACATCTAATCCATACTCATATTCATCTCTTTAATTAAATAAATCAAGTTTATTTAATTAATCTCCTAACTTATCTTTTTAATTAAATAAACCAAGTTTATTTGATTAGTCTTCTAAAGTTCTTCATTTAATTAAATAAATCAAACTTATTTAATTAAACCACTAACATCATTCCCTTTAGCTAAATAAATCAAAACATTTATTTAACTAAGTTTAAATCAATTTCCTCCCTTTTGATTTAAATAAATCCAAGTATCTAAGTCAAAATTCAAAATCACCTAATTCCTCATTAAATTAATTAAACCTCGATTAATTTAATTCTAATCACCAAAATTCTCTAGATTTTTCCACTTGCACATGAAAATGCATTTAAATGATTTATTAAAATATTTATTTATTTTCAACTTGGCATCTTTGGGGAATATTCCTCCAAGTTTGAAAATCCCTCCAAAAGGGATTTGTCCTTCCAACAAGGCATTTAAGAGCTCTTACATGTCTCTTGCACAAGTCAAACTTAGCATTTAACTCATCTTGTCATCAAATTCAAATTTCAAATCTCCCACTCTTTGTCACATTGACCAAAATGTGCTCATTCCTCAACCTCTCACATGTTGACAAGTGGCATCTTTCCATTGGTGGATCTTTAGTCCCACATCCTCCATGTTTGGCATTCTTTGTTCCTTCTTGGTTATAAATAGAGGCCTCCTCTATTCTATTACTCTTCACAACTCATCCAAGTTAGCATTTTCATCTAAATCATCATCTTGTATCATCAACATATTTGGAGCTTATCAAGGATTGGGAAAGGGCTTCTTTCCACAGAAGCACCAATTCACTATGAGATAAATATACTTCATGTTTTTTATATGTTTTAGTTATCTTGTTATTTGATTGTATTTTGAAGCATGATGTATTATTTCATAGGGATGTTTGAATGTTTTCTTTGTTTTAACAAAGTTAACTATGCTAATGTGTGTGTTAGATTATAAGCCATTAGCAAATTTTGACGTCCACAAAATGGCACTAGAAGCACACTAATGCAGTTCATTTCTATTTTTTGTTACTTCATTTTGTTTTCTATCTCATGAAATAGGAATGCATTAGCAATACTACTTTACGTTCATCTAATTCTTGTTTAACTGGTGCTTTTGTTTATTGACCTAACATAGGTCACTATGTTCAGTTTGGGAGGTCATTATTTTCCATAATTCATGTTTAGTTAAAGGCTACTTATCAGGATTGACCTCTCTATCATATTAAATCCATCATTTTCAGCAAATCTGTCACCAATATCACTGTGTGTTATTTTCTATTTAAAGCAATGTTGCTTGCATTACTATTTCATATACATTGCTTTCTATATCATAAGGTGAAAGGCGTCTTTTAGGCTTCTCTTCCAATAATGGAGAGGAGAGAGGTTTCTCAGATCCATTCTTAAATAAACCCTTTTGCAAGGTTGTCATCAAAGGAGGAAGAACTCGTGGTTGTTTAAAATGGTGTGACCGTCCAATAGTAAACTTGTCTACTTTAGAGCTGTGTGGGTAAGAAATAATAGATGAAATTTGACTACATTCTTGACCTCGGCATGAATCCAATTTCTCTTGCTCCCACGTGATGTCAGCATACCCATTAGTTGTATTCTCAAAGACTTCATTATTTGCATTAGATCTTCTCTGATCATTTCAATAAGGCATGAAGTGATCATTTACCAACATTATTTCTGACCTATCCATTTTGGGAAGACCCTTAGCTGAACTAGTCCTAGAACCTTCAAATAAATTTCTACAAGGAAGTCCTCTTCCTCCATCCAATGATTCCCAATTTGAGCTCTGGTAACTATTATTCTAATCCAAAACAATAATTTTTGAAACAAAATGTGAACCATTTCCATTTTCAGTGGGCTCTCTTCTCTAAGAATTCAAAGGCTTTATTCTATTAGAAGCTAATGAGTTTGTATCCTGTAAAAGATGAGCCCGCACTGTGTCAAAAGATCTACTCATATTTGAACTCTCTGAATATGCAGAGCTTGTGATGCGATCAATTTTTCTTTCTTCATCTTCCCACTCTCCTATATCTACTCTCTAGATATCTCTATTAAACTTAATTTTCTTAGCCTGACCTGTTTCCACCCGCGCCTAACCTATTTCTAGATTTATTTTGTTTGTGGCTATGAACTAAAGTTTAGTTAACTCTATTAAACTTAATTTTCTTAGCCATGGGAGGATACTGGTCAAGAATAGGTGGTCACCAAATTTACACCTAGAAAATTGCATTGGTTTTATAATCTTTCAAAACAATTTATGGCATGGCTCTTTTTTTCAAAGTTTCACTGTTTGTAATAAATTACATTTATACTCACTGTCTTGAATGTTAAATTGTGATGAAGGCCAAAAGGAAATCGATGCTTTTATTGTTGTTGTCTTTATGAGTCAAGAAGAAATTATGATTTCTTAGTGATGAGTTGTCATTTGCTCAAAGCCGTACACATTAATTGATTGATAGACAAAATGATCATTATAGGTCAATAAAGGTAGATTACACAACATCAAAAGTTGTTCTTTTTAGTATTGACAATCCTTGTTGATAATTTATTTTCTTTACTAACCTTTTAGAAGTGTTTTTATTGTGAAAGGGTTGTGATTTCTGTACTTGATTAGTTTGGCCTCTTTACTTTGGGGAAAGTAACAAGTTTTTTCTAACCTTCTTTATGAATGCATTGGATTATCAATAAAGTCTACTTGAAGTCAAAGTAATAGGAAATACATGAGATGGTGATTATAAACAATTAGGGCATATGAACTATTGAATAGAATTTCTTAAAGGAAAGATAAAATGTTATTGGTTTTCAAGGTTGAAGTGAGTTTTAAAGTAATCTGAAATCTATGAATTCAAATGATTACAATATAGGGTATGTGTAGGATCACAATGGGCCAAAAAGTGGTAAAATGATGGGTATGTGGTTGACGGCTTTTTTTTAACCCAAAATTGATGAAATGAGAAGGGTTTTTAAAGGAGATTCTCAACTTTCCACCAATATAAATTATGCTTTAATTTGAATTTAATAAGTAATTATTATTCATTTTCTATTCAAATTACGAGTAAAGTCCTGATTGATAGACTAATTGAAAAACATCTATAGCTTTCAAACAATATCACATTTTTTGAATCCAAAACATGCATCACATTATATGCTTCACATAATATAGGATTAAAAAAAAAATTGAAGTTCATGAAGTTTTGACCAAGTTAAGGTGGCCAGACATACGAGTTTTTATATTTTTTAAAAGTTGTAATAAAAAATCATAATTAATTATTTATTTGGAAAAAATTATAAAAGAATATGCATCACATCGGGACATGATTCCTCTACTTATATCTAAAATATTATTAAAAAATATTATCATTTTATTGTGGTTAGAGTGGTAAGACAAACACCTACTCCTTATTTTTTCCCTAAAATTTAAGTACTACTGCATTGAAATTTTAAATTTTCACCAAATAGATTTTTTTTTTTAAACAAAACTAGTAGTTTAGAAACTATATTCAATTTGCTACAAATTCTATTCTTACATATTTTTGAAATAATATAGATAACATATTCAAATTTTTACGTCAAGTTGCCTAACTCTGATTTTTCTGATTTTTTTGCCACTTAAGTGCCTATTTTTTCCATGATGATCCTGCAAATACCCTATATGATAAGGATGTCATTTGGGTTTTATACAAGGTTCTAAAATCAATTGTTCTTTTATGAAAGTGCGGGTAAATTAACAATTTATTGACATTTATTATTGAGTTAAATTCATTGTAAAGAGCTCATATGCTTTGTCAATGCAATTTCATTTTATTCCTCTCTTTAAAAGGTTTCCTCAAATGGTTGACATTTCTTGTGTATATTTTTATCATTTTACCATGCATGCCTAACTCTTGTTTGTGATGTTTATAGGAAAAAGTTGAAGGTCGACATTGGAATCAAGCATTGAAATCAGTGAAAGTAAAGAAAAATTGGAGTTAAAGAGAAAATTGGGCATTTGAAACTTGAAACTCATAAAGCAATTTTAAATGCTTAGGGATTCCTTTCTATGCTTTAGTTTTATTTTTTGAATCAACTAACATCTTTTTAGTGCTCTAAAAATAACATTTCAAATTTTTCAACAAAAGGGTTTAAAATGAACTTTAGGACATAAACTTACTAGAGTTGGTTTTCGGATTTAACAATTGAACAAGGAAAATTTTCAAATTTCCTTTGGTGCTATAAAAAAAAGTCATTATTTCTTTGTGGGATTAAAATGAACATGTGCTACTTTTTTCCCATGATTTCTTACTCAAACTAGCACCATTGAAAAGATGTATGCACTTCTCTCATGCCTCACAATATTGAGAATCAAAAGGCTTTTTGGTGGTCTTAGTTTGGGATAAAGTGATTACCTTCACACCTTCATTTTGGGAACTAAAACTGAGCAAAACATCTTATGAGTGTGAGTAAACCTATTTTGTGTGTTCTCCCTTTATTTCTAAATTAAGTTTGATCAAACTATGAATATGTTTGCTCTCTTTTGTTTATCTTAGAGGGCCTACCTTGGGGAAAAAGTACTCACCCAAGGGAACGACTAAACCGGTAACACTCTAAAGCCAAGAGTATTTCCAACTAGGATATAAAAGTGGGTACTAGAACAAAGGCTAGTATCACACAGTTGACTTTGATGAGAAGGGAATCAATGATCTCTCACCTTAATGGGTCAACTCCTATGAATGGAAAGTCTAAATTAAAACCATTGTTGTAGAAAGGCCAAAATATCTATCTATTTGTTGGTGCAAGAATAGTTGTTCTGAAACTGCCCCACACTTTTATAGTTTTTAGTAGAAATGGAAAGTATGCCATGGGATTTTCATGGGTATTGATGCTTGGCTTCCCCAATAAGTGATTTTCGTGGAGGGGAGCCAGTGGGGTCAAGCATCTAACCATTCGCTAAAAATAAGCATAGCTGGAGTTGTCCAAGTAAGGAATCAACAAATATTGTCTCAAATATCCATAGGGTTGTTCATTTTCATGGAATCAAAACACTTTTCTTGATAAAAAAACATTAGAAAATAAACATTCAACATGAGTATCAAATCTCAAATCCTTTAGGAGAAGAAAATATCCTTGAATGAATTCACATGCTATTGCTTGCTCTTGGGATTCTCATCCTTAGAGGCTTCTAAGAATTTGGATTTAATCTCAATTTTATCCTACTAAGGTCAACATTAGGAAACTTTTTCCTTGATTTTCTAGATTTTCACATAATGGAATTTGTGGGATGAAAGAGAATTAGGACATTGGACATCTAGTTTCAAAAGCTAATCAAGAATTGTTTGTGGTAAAAAGAACTTGTTAAGAAAAGTTGAGAAACAATTGGACCCCACACATGTGCTTGGCATCTTTTGGTCATATGGTTTTCATGCAAAAATTGGTCTTTTGGTTTTGAACTACTCTTAGAGAAAAGCGTGTTCTTCACTATCTTGGTCTAGTAAACAAGTCCTTCTTAAGTTAATTTAGGATCAAATCAAACACTTCATCCATCCCAAACATCTATCATCTCATCCCATAAACAACTTTAGAGCTTTGGAAACATCATTATCTAGACTTGGGTACATCTTTAAACCAAATCAAAATCATCTATTTAGTTAGGTATATGTTGATGAATCCTTCCTCACATACTTAGCTAAATTAACACCTTTGAACAAGTTTATCCTAAAGATAACATCCAACATCTTAGGGTTTACAAGTTCATTATCCAATCAAAACCATCAAAATCAAATCCTAAAGTCTAGCATTGATCTAAAGTTCCTAAAAGTTCAAACACCCATATCATTCACCCCTTTTCATCCTTCATCTCATCATTGGTCCTAAAACACCTTAGAAGTAACTTTTTCAACAAGGTCAAAACAAAAGAATAACATGGAATATAAACTTGATTCATACATCATGAATAATCTAAATCAACCAAAATTTCAAAGTCTTACGAAACCAATGGGTTATCAAAACTCACATTTATACAATCTATACATGGGATCGTCATCCCCTACAAACCTCAATGGTATAACAAAGGTGGGAATTCCTAATAAAAAGTTTGGAACACCTTTCTTGATAGATTTAAATCTGAGTACAAACCTACAAATCTATCAACCATACAATCAATGCATGAGTCTTCCACAAATGAACAACATCATCCCACCAAATCCATACATGTCAAATGTGAATATACCAAGTACAAGTTTATCAAGCATGAATGTTTCAAACCCACACTTGGTAAACTTTGGGATAGATATATTTACTAATCATACAAATGTTCAAATTCCAAACAAGATGATAATGACTCCATGCATTGATCCAAGTCAAGGTAACACCATGCAAAATCAAAGTTACCTAAATCAAGGCAATGCGATTTCCAAACACAACAATGTTCTATTTCAACCCATAATGCCAAATCTGAACATCATCCCAAATCAAAACATTTCCCAAAATCAATTTGTCCATGATTCCATGCAAACACCAAAATTGTACATTCCAAATCTATTTGAACAAAAGCCAAATCAACTATATCAAGGATGTCAAGATCAAAATTCGCTAGATAAACTTGCTTCACTTGCCAAACTAATTGACTTATTGAACCAAGAGACATCTTCCCTCCAAAATCAATATACTCTTACTTTGGTTGAACCATGCCATCAAAGCATTGAATTGTGTCCACAACCACATAAAAAACAATATTCCCAATGTCAATAATTTAGATATCAAGATCGATCAAATCAACAAACCCAATCACCACCTCTTGAAGATCAATCACCACATCTCAAAAATCAATCACAACAAGGTCAATTTAAGGCACAAATCTCACAAGGCAACAAGTGAAAATACACACCACTTGGGAAACCAATCAAATCAATCCTGCAACAATTGGTACAAGGAAATCTCATCAAGCTTCTCATCTATGGGAACTATCAAGAACCCCTAGTTAAACCACCAAGGTATAATGAGGATCGCCATTGTGATTTCCACAAAATAAAGGGACACACAACATCAAGTTGTATTTGACTCAAAAATATCATCCAAGACCTCATTGATCAAAAGATAATCACTATTGGGGATAATGATGAAAATTCAAGTACTAGTGATAGCATTGTTGATCTCTCTACCACAATTGTTGAAAACAAGGTTCAAAATCTCTCAATTGATGAGCACATTGAAAATGTTTCTACCCCATACGATGATCGGCTCACCATACATCAAGAGCCACCTTTTAGTGATCTATTCAAAGGAGTGTTAGTATCATTCAATCCTATAATTGGTGATCTATAAACTAATGATCATGTTGAAAATGTCATTACATCACTTGATGAGTTATAGGATGTATCTCAAGAAGTTATTCTAAAACATGATCCACATCTTTCACCAAAGTCTAGCAATGGTCCTTTCCAAGACATATTGACATCTTTTGACCTCATGGCTGCAAATATTGAAGGAATATTCAACTCAACATTTGATCCAAGTCCACTCAAACATCAAGAGAATATTGAGCCATTTCCTATGCCTAATGAAGACATCTAAGAACCCTTTGTAAACAATCCATCCTTTAAAACTGGCCCATGTCAAGAACTCAATCCAAAGCATGTTGAAAGCAATTCTAAAATTGTTCAAGATCAAAAATTTGTATCTCCAAGATACTACAATGATCTAATGGACACTCTTCTATCTATATAAGATGATCATATCCACATAGCACATACTCCTCCAGCTACCCATGAGATGCTTTCTTTGGATGGACACATAGATGATCTTCATTCAAAGAAGGATTCCTTTACTCCTAATATTATTACACAAAAAGAGTAGGTTATTGATTCATGCAGTCAAACTGAATTGTCAACATTAGGATCAGATATATCCTAAATTTAGACTAAGGACATCATGTATGAAGAAATCGAACATTATCCACTCAAGGAAACATGTCTGGTAGAATAGGACATTCTAGAGTTAGTAGAGCAGCAAATTGAAATAATGTCATCTACAATGATTGATTATCAAAGAATGCTCACTAAAAAAGACATCTAAAAACAAGAAGAATCAAGGAATGAAGGTGCCACTACCACCATACTGGAGGCAACTATCTCTCAAGAAAACATCAACATAGGGAGCGTGAAGAATCTTTATGGTGAAACCGATGCCAATACTACAACCAGCTATGTCATGAATCTTCATCCACCCATCACCCCATCCATGAATTGGGAACAACATCAAAACAAAGATTTGAATCAAAGCACAAAGAACATTATCAAAGAAAAATAAGCTAAGAAGCATATCAAACAAATCAAATACAAGTGGATACCAAAGATTACAAAGAAAGATTATCCCTATCAAACTCCATTAGTCAAAGAAACTATGGGAAAAATAAAAAAGGGAAAAGTATCAATTAAATAATTCCACAAAAGAAAAAGTAGGCTTTTCAAGTAACATACAAAGTGTATCAAGTAGTTGGTCCTAATTCCATGCACACTTTTGTATCCACCCATCATTGCTCATCTTCCCAAGTTTAGAGAGTCAAAGGTTCCAAACTATCAACCAATCCATTTCCTATCCCTAAACACACTCCATCCATGCCTCCATACATAATATCCAATTCTCACACTGACCATGTGTTGGAAATGACCCTTCATCATAAGGATTTAGAAGGCACTCTATCACGATGTGCACACAAAGACAAAGTCAACTCCAGTATCAACAAAGCATATCAAGAATCTCAAAATTTGTATTCAAGTGCATGTATCTTGGAAAAACAACTTCTTTAGGCAGGATATCAATGACACATTATGAAAGAAGCATCTACATCAACACCACTAGGTGGGTCAACATGAATCTTTTAGAAAAACCAAAAAAATAAAAAAATATGAAAATATAAAAAAATTAGAAAAAGGATTAGAAAAGAAAAATCATCCTCTAGTGAAAACCACTACAATGGCACTTTGGATAGGTACCATTATGAAAACCTAGAAAACATGCATCACATGTAGAATCGAGCATCTACAGGCATGGATATGGGAGAAAGTATCTCATCCCATCCATAATAAATCTAGCATTCCAATCCATTTCCATCCACCTCATTCATAATAAATCCATTTATCCATGAACCATTTATCGAATCCATTTTCATCCATCTCCATCCATCTTCTAAGTTATCTTGATCTTGGTAAAAAGTTTGGTGCACACTTTATGCTTGCTTACAGTAAACATCTTAACATGGGTCATTTTCATTGATCCTATCCTATCTAATATTATATGAGCCATGAAGCATTACCCAAATGAGAATTCCTTTGTTTGAGCACCTTATCTTATCACAAGATAATTCTTGGAATCCTTTGCATGCTTACCATATACATCCATCCAAACACCTATCCAAGCATTGACCCATGGCATTCTATACATTGCTAGATGCAATGGGGGTAGATATGTACATCTTTCTTTGAGAATAAATTTTGATCTGTATCCTCCAACTTATGTGGTGACTTGAACATTGGAAAATTTGAAATCAAATTGGTCAAACTATTTGTGAGAAAAAATCCAAATCACTAGCCCATGGCATATTTTGACAAGAATATGTTCATTATCAAGTGTTATCTTCAATCAAACATCGATCCAAACAATCGATATCAATCGCATCTAAATTTCACATCAACATAATATCAAACCATTTGAACAAATTTTGTTCCAAATCAAGCTTCATCAATCATGATCAATCAAATCCAAAAAAAAAATCATCATCTCGGGATATCCTTCCCAATCCTTGTGTTGCTTAACACTATCCTTGCATTGTTGTGTATCCTCAATAATGTTATCATCATCAATCCCTCATCATCTTGGGACACCCATCCTAATCCTTATATTGCTTAACACTATCCTTACATTATTGTGTATCCTCAACAATGTTATCATCATCAATCCATCGATTTGATCAGTCAACCTAAGCTTGGTTTTTTAGTAAAATCCCAAAACAAAGCATTGATATCATCACAAATGTCCATATCCAAAATTTCAAAATCATGCGAAAACCCAAAAACATCCAAAACATATCAAAATCCAAAAAAATCCATAGAACAAAAAACGTCAAAAACATGGAATCCAAACTACGTCATCTCTAAGCTTAAATGTAGGAAAGGCTAATCTTTGATCAGCCCCTGAGACATCAAAATCCAAAAACATTAAAAAAACACAAAAACACAAAAACATTAAAAAAAAAAAAACATAAAAAACATTTAAATAACCTAAAAATCCAAAAAATAGCCTCATAACATTTCAAAAACATCAAAAACATTCAAATATTTGAAAAAATCAATCCATCCCATCTTGCGTTCACTTGAAATAATTAATCATCCATAATAAACTGATCATCACCTTCACCCTTTGGCAATACAAATAGAAATAACCACAACAATTGGAAAAAGAAAACTTCAAATGTAAAATCAAAATCAAAACAACAAACCTTTAAACATAAAATCAAACTCTTGATCATTCACAAACATGTCAATCAACCTTATATCAATAGCCTATCAATCAACTTATCAACCCATATGGAGAACATTGAGTTGTTTGTGTACTTGATCTTTTCTTTTGATTTATCTTATTGCACTCATTCTAATGACCTCTCAATGATGTCTAATCAAAGTGATTTAGAGAGAAAGGAATGGGGAAATGATCATCATCCTTTTGTTTTTTGTGCTTGTTGGATGTTCTTGTAATATAAATTGGCAAATACTTGATTTGTTAGGTATGTCCTAGCAATGTTTCTATATGTCAAGTGTGAAAAAGAATACTCCTAGCTATTTGTTGAGTCAAATTCCACCCTTTTAAAATCCCAATCGTTGATAAGAAAAACATCATCATCATCTCTAATAAAGTCTCGTCAGATCATGGACTTGTTGGATCCTCTTGTCATCATCTCATTTATTCTTTTCCACATTAACATCACATCATGATTAGAATAGTTAATCATCATAGCAACACATCCATCTTGCATCCATCTTGCATCCATAAACCATTAGTATACATACATCTCATAATCATAGCATATCGTATCATCCATTCTGCATGCATTGCATCATCATTTAAGATGCTTAGGATCATATATATTTGTTATTCTCAGCATCTTAAAACTATCTCACTTGCATCATCATCATAACCATCCATTTTGAACATATTTATCATGACATCAACCCTCAAATCAAATCTTTTTGCTCGATCTCTTGAGGGGGCAATGTACTAGTGTACTTTCCACTGGGGCATCCAAAAAAAAAAGAATTTTTTTAAATTTTGATCATGGAAAGTTTATTCTTTGAACCAACATAACAAGTGCATTGCTTCAAAGAGGGGAAAAAAGTAGACATGCAAAATTGACATCATGCATCTAATCCATACTCACTAATTGCATGGCATCATTAATCATCTCTTTATCATCATATTCATCTCTTTAATTAAATAAATCAAATTTATTTAATTAGTCTTCTAAAGTTCTTCATTTAATTAAATAAATCAAACTTATTTAATTATACCACTAACATCATTCCCTTTAGCTAAATTAATCAAAACATTTATTTAATTAAGTCTAAATCATTTCCCTCCCTTTTGATTTAAATAAATCCAAGTATCTAAGTCAAAAGTCAAAATCACCTAATCCCTCATTAAATTAAAATTAAACCTTGATTAATTTGATCCTAATCACCAAAATTATCTATATTTTTCCACTTGCACATGAAAATGCATTTAAATGATTTATTAAAATCTTTATTTATTTTCAACTTGGCATCTTTGGGGAATATTCTTCCAAGTTTCAAAATCCCTCCAAAAGGGATTTGTCCTTCCAACAAGGCATTTAAGAGGTCTTACATGTCTCTTACGTGTCTCTTGCACAAGTCAAACTTAGCATTTAACTCATCTTGTCATCAAATTCAAATTTTAAATCTCCCCCTCTTTGGCACATTGACCAAAATGTGCTCATTCCTCAACCTCTCACATGTTGACAAGTGGAATCTTACCATTGGTGGATCTTTAGTCCCACATCCTCCATGTTTGGAATTCTTTTATCCTTCTTGGTTATAAATAGAGGCCTCCTCTATTGTATTACTCTCCACAACTCATCCAAGTTAGCATTTTCATCTAGATCATCATCTTGTATCATCAACATATCTGGAGCTTATCAAGGATTGGGAAAGGGCTTCTTTCCACAAAAGCACCAATCCACTATGAGATAAATATACTTCATATTTTTTTATATGTTTTAGTTATCTTGCTATTTGATTGCATTTTGAAGCATGATGTATTATTTCATAGGGATGTTTGAATGTTTGCTTTGTTTTAACAATTAAGCATGCTAATGTGTGCATTAGATTATAAGCCATTAACAGATTTTGATGTCCACAGAACCTACTCAATGTCCAAGCTAAACCCCCTTTTTTAAAATCTTGCACCCTTCTATGCCTAGCTATGAAGCAATCTAGTGAAGTATAGAGCAATCTACTTTGATTTGATTAAATCTTGGGGTATGCGTGGAGAATACTTGGGAGAAATTTTATTTTTCAGTATTTTGATGC
Source organism: Sequoia sempervirens (assembly GCA_007258455.2). Taxonomy (NCBI): domain Eukaryota; kingdom Viridiplantae; phylum Streptophyta; class Pinopsida; order Cupressales; family Cupressaceae; genus Sequoia; species Sequoia sempervirens. The sequence continues at coordinate 75,363,160 of VDFB02252616.1, forward strand.
TTTATTTTAGATTAGATGTTAAATTTCATAAAATTTTCTAAAAAAGAGATGAATGAATGGAAATATTATTGAAAATATTTCATTTCTATGTAATTTTTGAATGTTTTTAAAGCTAAATCTACTTAACTAAAAGAAAAAAAATGTTTGATATTCATAAAATATTATTCCAAATTTGTTGATTTTGTAAAATTGTTTTGTGATCAAACTAATTTTTATTTATTTGATGCTTATGATTCCTAAAGAAACCAGGGATAACCATAGAACCCTTGAGATCAACAACAATATCACATTATACCATGAAGCAAACCTAGTATGCTCAAGACCTAACTATTGGAGCCTTGGGATTAAGCTAAAACAACCTTTCCCCTTTATTTGGAATCTTAGGTTGCCTTGGTTTAGTCTTTAAATTTAAGATAGGTTTTTCATTCTTTGCTTGAGAGGATTTTATCTGCAATATTGTTGTGGTTAACATCATCATCAATAAAGAGGACCAATCAAACAATAGAAGATTCACGACTTGTGGGATGCAATGTGTCACATCAAGTCACTAAGAGGAATATAATATGCTAAGAGATATTGCACTCTTAAAGGACATCACACCCAATTTCACCACAAAGTGAAAGATGCATCACATGAAGTAAGAAAATCGCATGAGAAAATCACACAATGAAATATGAGTGTCATTGTATGCCCCCACTTTAAAGCAATTGCTAACACCATTGTTGTGAGAAAGTGCTTTAAAGTAGATGAATACATGATAGGTTATTCAAGAAACCCTAAGTGAAGTCATATGTTCTTGAATGAAACTGCATGAATAAAGGATGACCCCAAAAATGTAATACTAAAATAAATTAGTACCTCACATACGAGCCAACCTATGGCATGCCCTCCACATCCCAAAATTTCTCTTATATATACATGGAAGGAAGTCAACTAGCAAAGAGAGACAATGATAAGTGTCATGTGAGGACAAGGCTACCTAAACCTTTGCCCCCAATTAATGCGAGACAAGGATGAGCCAAGATGATTGATGAGAAACTTGAAAATTAGTATCAATTAGAGGAGCTAGGTGCTTCAACTCAAGAAGAGTACCAAAATCCTTAAGATGTTGAATTTTATTACCCAAAGCCTTACATTCATTAGTAGAATGACCAGGAACTCTATGATACGCACAAAATGAATTCTTGTAGTAAAATTTCTTTTGTGTTCTTGGAGGGAGAGTGTACCATAGAAAAATGGATCATTGGCATTTTCATGTTTATTTAGGTCTTTCACCTATGATGTTTGACTTATTTTTCTTTGATTTAATGTTGTAATGTAGCATATGCATTCACATTAGGTCCTAAATATTCAAATTATGATGTCTTGTGAAAGTGTTGTGAAGTGTTGTAACACATTTCTACACTTTTCTAGACTCTTCTCATTATAATTCATCTAAAAATAACCTTTTTATCCCTTACCAATTCCTATTCTAAAGTGTTGTAAAGTTTTGTAACAAGATTTCATGTTGAACTAGGCTTGTTATCACTATTTACATCTTTCTTATGCTTTATATGACCCCTTTATGCACTCATAAGACTTAATTAAGTGTATTTTTTAATGTAAACCCGTCAAATAACATTAAATGCAACTTAATTCCTGACACCCACTTATAAGCCTAAGGTGAGGCCCATTCACTATGGGTGGCTAATGAGTCCCTCTTGGCTCCAAATTCCTAATAATTCAAAATTCCTTTTAGGATTTTATTCAAAAAGACCTTATATGTCAGCTTGTGATGAGGTATTATTGGGTAATTAGGGTATAAGTGTGTATAAATAAGTGTTTTTCTTCTCTTTTTAATCCCCATTCATCAAGTTCACTCATTCACTAGTTCATTCAAGCATTCAATTACATTCAAGCATCTTCGAGTATCCATTGACATATATTCAGACTTCTACAACACTTGGTTTTTGGTGAGTTTAGGAAATTTTCATGTTGTTTATTCACCATTCCTTGCTCATTTCATTTCATTTCTTTATTAAGGGTTTGATTACCAAAGTGGGATTTGACCAAGGCAAATCCCTATACCCTAACCCTTAACCATTTTCCCCCTTTTGCATGTGTTTTTGTAGACTTTTGCATGCACTTTTTTCAAGAAAATAGGTGTTGAATGGTGGTCAACAAGTCAAAAAAGTGTTTCAAGTCAACTAAACCCTAATTCAATCTTGGATACAACCTATAGTCTATTTTCTATAGATTTGAATATGTTAACCTGGTAAGAAGACACCTGCAGATCTGGAGCTACAAGAACAACCTTTGAATTTGTAGAATTTCGGAGGAGGATCGATTCACCATTAGTGGAAAATGAGTTCCACCTAAGGGCTAATTTTTTATATTTTGTCAGAATCCAATTCTTGACAGTTGGAAAGCAATTTCAGGTGTTTTTACCAATAGGAGGACTGATTTTCCATTAGTGGTGAATGAGTCCCACTAGTGATTTACAATGATTTTTTCTAATTTCTTGAACCTTCCAAGATGAATACTCAGCTTCCAAGTGTACTCAGTTAAACTTCATTCATTTTTGTTTGCATTAGTTTATGTTTTTAGTTCATTTTTGCATACCTTGCTATGTTTTAAAAAATTGCATATTTCATTGGTTTTGCACTAATAATCAGTCAATTTCATAACTCAATTGCACTTAGATCATTGCATTTAGTCATAATTCCATCTTACATTCCCTTATTTGAGTGAACAACCTCAAGTTTAGTGTTCCATCTCTCTCCTTTTAGGTGAAAAACCCTAAGAGTGTAAGAGAAGTCCATAGAAGAACTCAAAATTGATGGTTCATTTCAAGGTGAACTAGCATTTTGAACAAATTATCTCTTTGATTTCAATTTCATCTTGCATCCTAGGTTTCCTTTGCATCAACATTCAGTTAGGTTTTGTTTTGTTTTTGTATCCCAGGGTTTCTCAAATTGCATTAGTAAAGACTCTTATAGACTTCATTTTTGCATATCAATTCATTAAACAAATTGAAAAATTTGCATTTGCATCCTCATTTTTCATTTGAAAAGAATTAAAATAATTTTAAATTTTATGAAAAAACATAAAAAATTCCATACCTGGACTCATTCACCACCCTGGGTGAATTAGTCCAGCTGCATTTTCTACATTGAAATATTTGGCATTTTCACAGTATTTCCTGCATTTTTGTTTCTTGTTACTATCTTGTTTCAATTTACATATTTTTTTTCATTAGAATTTTATTATTCCTAGTTGTAATTCTCATTCACCTCATATTTTGTGGTACTTATATGAGTGTTTGGTGCCCTATTGATAATACTTTAGTGAGACGAAGTTCTAGACTCATGGCTTCCTGCGATAGCACTTTTTCCCTGGACCTTGGGATCTCAAGGGCTCCTACTCCTAGTATGGAGAATAGTGCATTAGGGATGCATACTACCACTAATGCACCTTTACCTTCACATGTAATGCATTTTGACACGCAAACTAGTTCCATTCCACAAGATAAAGTCATTAGTATTCATGGGGATTTTGCACACTTACAACAAGATTTATCTCTTGAAAACATTTCCACCATTGCTATACCTACCATAGAAAACATTCATTACTTGATTGAAAGTGAAAATGGCTTACAAGTTATGAAAATAATTGTTGAGATATACAAAAAACATGTTCCTTCCACTCTCCAACCAACAAACATTGTGGTTAGCCAAGGATGATATTACATTCATCCTCCTTCAATCGTCGCATCCATTCCCACCTATACAACTCAAGTTACAACCATGCAACAGGTTAGTCATGTGACTCCTTTTTCTCTTCCAACTAGCATTCCTAGTTCTTTTGTGGCATCAAATGTTCCCTCTTCTACCTTCACCCTACTTAGTGTTCCTTTTACTTCTCCTAACATTACATACATTCCATCACCATTTTACCTTCCCCCTCATACCACTTACACCAACCCCCTCATCACACAACTCTTTAACACCATTTTCTCCATTCAACAACAAATATCCACCATTATCCAAAGTCGAAATTCTCCACCCACATACCATGTCTGTATTAGCCCATTATATTTAGATATCTTACAAACACAAATGCCACAAGGAATTGAGATGCCTAGGTTTGAGAAGGATAAAGGTAGATGAGACCCTACTAATCATGTTAATGCCTATACAGAATTGTGCTATGATTTTTTCCTTGACAATAAACTATTAGCCAAACATTTTCCTAGGACCATAAAGGACACTGCATTGGAGTGGTTTTCAAAGTTACCCAATCATTCAATCTGATCATTTAATGAAATTTTTGATGCCTTTATAAGTAATTTCCAAGTCCATATGACTCCAAAAAAGACAATGGATGATTTAATGAGATGTAAACAAAATGAAAATGAAAAAGTAATTGATTTCATTTCACATTATCAATCATTATATGTGCAAGTAGATGTCAAGATTCTTGATTCAAAACTTAAAAAGATGTTTATCGAAAACTTGCACACTCACCTTTAGGATAAGTTGACTATGATGAAATTTCCTTCATTCATTCATTTATGCATGACCCTTTGTGACTATCACAACTCAGTTAATAGTCATGATTTAAAATCCACTTCTAACTGAGCTAAGAATTTTGAATAAAAGAAACCAAAATAATGTGCAACACTTTAGAAAACCAACAAAATGATTCTTATAGTTTAATATGCCTCCTTTGCAACCAACCCAACCTATTTAGAGTCAAGTGGAAGCTATTAAAGTAGTAGTTCCCCTTACCTATGGGGACCAGAAGAGACAATTTACCCCCTTACCTGATACTCTCTATAACACAATGAATCAACTACTACAACAATAGATGAGCACTTTACCTACCATTAAACCCCTTGATACTACCAAGCCTTGACCACCCACCTTTAAACCAAATGCTTATTTTCATTTTCATTGCCAAAATGGATATGACACAAAACAATGTAAGCATCTCAAATACTTAGTTCAAGACCTAATTGATTATGGTTGTTTGTCCATTGTGAGTGTCAATGATTAAGGTGATAAGTCTATTGCACCTCCCAATTAGAATTTAAAAATTTTTACCAACCCCATTCCTAAACACAATATTTCATTTTTCAAAGGTAGTGAGCCTTCAAACACTCATGTGATGAACATTGGTACAAATAATGAAAAACATGTTATTACCCCAAATGTTACCCAATTTAATTGTATGGATGAAGTTGTGGGTATGATAGATGTTATCCATCATAAGGGCCCAACTAAAAAATTTCTTGATATTAGTTTTTCTTCTCATGATATACTTAAAAATATTCCTGATGGTCCTCTTTACATAGCTGGTCACACCTATGATAAGCGCACCAATGGGATATTAATAGATCTTTCCTATGGCGAGAATGTGATCATGGAAGAATTCTTAGTATTACATGATATTTACAAGATGATTTGATAAACCAACTGCATGGATTAAGAAACATAATAGTTTTGCATTCCCTACAATCAGATCGATCGTACTCCCATTATAGATAGGACCCAAAACTTTGGATGTAACATTTTCTATTATTCCAAAATTGAGCCAATTTCATTTGTAGCTAGGTCATCATTGGCTTTTCTTGATGAAATTTTTTTGTTTAGTTGTTCACAAATTTTTGAAGTTTCTGCATGGCAATGAGATATTTACAATACATCATAGTGGTTTTAATCTATTGTCTTCCAAAGGTCATTTTTCCTTTGAAGCCTTTTGGCCTAAAACACTTAAATTTGGTCTAGAGGAATTAATTAAATACAAGTTATTTAATTAATGATATTTAATTCTTCTACTTATAAATAAATTGAAACATTTATTTATATAGTTCATTTTCTCTAATTCTTCTATTCTAAATCAATTTCTTCACATATTAATTAAATGAACAAATTTAATTAGTTTATTTTATTTAATTAATATCCTCTCATTAAATTTAAATTTTATATTTGAATTTAAGAATATTTCCACTAACTTCTTTCCAACTTCCACCTCATCATGTGTCTCATGAAATTAAATATTTCTAATATTTAATTTAGCATTTATCTTCAACAAATTCTAAAAAATTTGAGACCCTTGGCCTTCATCTCCATTTGATTCCTCTTCACACTTGATAGTTTTTTCTTCTAAAGGGAACACACTCCTCTTTTCTCTCTAACCTCTTCATTTGCAACTATCCATTCTCTAGATCAAATCCAGACTATTGATTTTTGCCACCTAGGCTCATGCCTTGGAAAATCTATAAATAAACCCTCATTTATAGCAAAAATATATAGAGAGCTTAGCATAATTACACTCTACAAAATTTTCACTAGAATTCTCATTTTAGTGAAGAATTCTAGTATTTCCATTTTAGTATTAAGTAGTTTTATCATGTCATTACCATTAGTAGCATCTTAATTACTTTAGTTTCATCATATCATTATCATAGCAGCAACAATCACTATCTTTGCATATCATCTCCAGCTAGTTTAGTAATCAATCATGTAGGAAAGATATCTTTCATTTCCAACATCTCATTCTTCAGGTTTTCATTTGGAAAGTCATGTGTACAAACAATTTGAGAGAAAAAAAGACTTAAATAATCCATGGAGATAGAGGACAACAAGATGCCATTGAGGGATTTGTTTGTTTCAATTTTATTTGTTATTTTAATTCCTTGATATAATGTTTCATTGGTGTGTTGTATAATTTCTAATTGCTTATTCATGATATATTTTATATACACACATAAATTGGCACCCACCATAGGGCATAGCCCTATTTTTTAATATTTTATAGAATTTTTTTGTGAATAGGTTTGATCATGAATCTTGATGTAGTGCACTCGTGGATTCTTTCAGTGCATAGGTGGTGAATTTTGGTGCATCCAAGCTTTGTTATAGCACATGTGTGACATCTTTCAATGTATCCGTAGGATTTGGTTTCCCTTTTGTGTTTTCCATAATAGAGAATAGAGTCTACTTAATAGCACGTACATTGAATCTTTTAGTGCATATGGACTTTGTTTTAGTGCATTTACTCTTAGTTGTAGGAATTTAAAATTTGGGAGACTGATCTATTTCTTTCTGTTGTAGGTGCTCTATATTTTTCCAAATACATTATCTAAAACTACTAATGGTGTTTGCAAGAGCTAGACTTATTTTCCTTTGATGAAACTAGGCATCTAGTTTAATTACAAGGTTCATGAACACCATGTATGTTGTGCTTGTAAAGTGAGAGGCCTATGCTCTCTCCTTTACTGGGTAACCAATATTTCAGACTCACTCTTTCATTTTATTGCAATAGCACCTTTAGAACACTTGTCACAGTGGGAAAAAGTACTCACCCTATGGGAAAGACCTAAGTGGGAATGACTAAAGCCAAGTATTCCAACCCACTATAATCAAATGTGATTGTGATGAAAATCACATTCAACAGTAGTGTTCATTGATAACTATCCCTAAAGCCTTTGTTCGAAAGGTTGGGAGGTCTCTTGAGGGAGTTTATCATTTGTCACACTGAATGAAAACCCTTACTAAAAAATTTAAGTGTAGTAGCTAGCCGAGTCAGTTCCTGAACATTATAATATTCACAGTGCAAGGGGAGGGAAGAATCTACCCCCAAGATATTCACCATATAAATACTAGGGATTTTTGGCCAAAAGTGGAGGATTTGAATTTGGTTAAGACCTGAACAAGGAAAAAACACGAGTGCCTTCTAGGGGGTGACAGGGTTGTGTAAGCTAACACAGTTTTAAGATGTGAGTTGTGATGTTATTTAATGAACCTTGACATTAGGAGAGTCTGACTAATCTATTTGTTATTGTTCAATACCAGTGGAAATCAAAGGGATCAGACTAGTTACTAGAACATACATTTAATGTGTTTAGATCATAGGCTAAAATAATGGTTTTACTACTTGCTACTATGTTTGAAATCATTGTTCAATAGATCATCCATTAAGAAACACTTAATTCACATGAATCAAAAACATGAAAACCAAGAAAATTTATTGTTCAGAAGATTATTCATTCAAAAACACCCAATTGACTGAGTCAAAAGCAAGAAAACAAGGAAAACTTATTGTTCAAAATATTTTTCATTCAAAAACACCCAATTCACTAAGATGAAAACAAGAAAACCAGACAAACTTTCAAAATGGTGACACTTCTAGTTTAGTGCATATGCTTCCTATTTCAACACATTTATCTCATATTATGGGGCATCTAGTTTCTTTTGTAATGCATTTGGCTCATCTTTTAGCACATAAGCTTCTTGTTCTATAAAATATAAGGGACAACCTACCACATACAAGCTTTGTTCTAGTGCATTTAGCCCATCTTTTAGTGCATCTACACCTTGTTTCAGTGCATTCACCTAATTCACAAAAAAAGAGCTAATTTTACCTCCTATCTGACAACTTGAACTATATTTAGGGATCCTTTCTAAACCAAATATCATTCCTCATTACAAAATTAGTTTAAACTTGAAGAAACTATCATTTTCAAGTGAAATCCCTTTAAAAAAACTTGGATCAAACCAATTTAAATTGAAAAATCATCAATTCTATCTTTGGTTGTTAGCTGAGTTTCATGATCGACATCTATCATCCTTCATCACAAAACAAATATTGTATATCAGATTTAAGCATAGTCTCATCAATAGGATCCATCATCCTATTTGACTTGGATATTTCATTGGCACTCCCAAAAATAAAATCAAAGTATAGAAAAACTATATCACTTGCATGCCTATTTTAACAAGATCTCAAAAATAAAAACTCAAAGAGAAAGAAATCAAAACCCAAACCATCATGGAAAAAGGAGAAAAAAATCCATTCCATAGATTTCATCAACTTGAAATAGATGAGATAACTAATGAAAATATTCAACAAGCTCAACAACACCGTAAATTCCACAAGTTCATGGAAAATATTCTAGAAATAGATGGAGAGAAATACTTTTTTTATGCTGGAAAATCAAGGTGTAAAACTACCCAATGACTTTGATATAAACAAATTTAAGGGAGCTCCCAAGAAAATAGAAGTTGAATCATGAATCATAGATCCAATGAATTCTTTAACTCAACAAATGCAAAATATTCAACAACAAATACAAGAAATGCAAAGAGGAACAACAAAGAGATATTTGCTACAAGACATCTGTCCTTACCCCTTTGATAGAAGTGTAAACATGATACATTTTCTACCAAACTGTGATCTTCCAAAATATGACATATACAATGGAAAAATTAATACTCAAGATCATGTAAGAGAATTTTACACCATGAGCTTGGAATATGCACATGAAGAGACCTATATAATGAGATTATTTCCAAGAAGTTTGGGTGGTGAATGCAGGAATGGTTTTCAAAACTCCCACTAGGGATTAGATCATTTGAAGAGCTGGTAAATAAATTTATCACCCAATACTCATACAACATTCAACATGAAATTAGCATGAAATACCTTTGTAACAAAAACTATAAAAATGGCGAGTCATTTCTTACATTTCTACAAAGATGCAAATGATTAGTTGCTAGATATGTTCATCCTATACCTAAGAAAGAAAAAATGGAAATCTTCATTGACAATCTCAATAGTGAGATGAGTTATAGACTCCAATTGCAATGTCCACCTAGCTTTGAAATGATGATTGAAAACAAACTTAATATTGAGGAAGCATTGGTTAAAAGAGAAGTATTAAAAATATATAATGGACTAAACTCAAAAAACTCTTCTAATCATCATAACAATAATGAAAAATCTAGTTTTTGGACAAGTAACAAAACTGCTAGTAATGATGGTGCATCTGATATATAGAACACAAAAATAGTCTTCAATTTATCAGGTTTTACACCCAAAAACCAATCAAAATAACAATGAATCTAAACTAGCCTCAACACCATATCAAACACCATCAAATCACATAAAATTTACACCTTTAGGATAATCACTTGAATCACCATGAAAAGAGCTTCTCACAAACAAGATCATAACATTACCAGAGGCATGATATTTTGAACCAAGAGTCAAACCATCATGGTGGAATGATGCATATTACTATGATTTTCATAGAAACAAAGGTCATAAAACAAATTATTGTATATAGATAAAACACTTGGTGCAAGACTTGATAGAGAGATGTGAAATATTAATAGAAGGACCTCAAACAAATGATGATCATGGAGCATTTAAAAACCCTCTACCCAACTATGAAAAAGGGGAATCCTCTTCAACAAACACCAAAGGGAAAAATGTGAATTATGTTTATGATACTACAATATTTCACATTACTGAATTTGATAATCAAGTTAATGACATCAAAATAGAGCATAAACAAGACATTTATGCATCTAATAATCAAATTAATGTCATCAAAATCAACAATAAACAAGACAACTTTCTAGTAAATGTGACCACAAGAGTGCAGTCCAAGTTTGTGTTGAGAGGAAATACATATAAAAAACCTATTGCCATTTAAATCAATACAACATAGTAGACCAATTGCAAAAGATTCTAGCATAGATATCCATATGGGAACTTCTTAAAATTTCACCACCCCATAAGGAAATTTTGGATAAAACTTTGGTGGACACCATAGTACCAAATAATTTGGAAGTTTGTCAATTCCAAGCCATGGTGGGACATTTGAATGCACCCCATTTTTTATCATTCTCTAAAAATGATGATGCATCTCTCACTCATCCACATAATTCTCCACTCTATATTGAGGTTTCAATCCATAAACATTGGGTTAAACACATTTTAATAGATGGAGGAGTTGGTCTAAATATATGCACTTTAAAACTTATCTATGCATTAGGATATTCAAAAAATGCAATAGATTCTAGAAGAACAATCACCATAAAAGCCTATGACAATGAAGAAAGATCCTCTCAAGGACTGATAGTATTGCCAATTCAAGTGGGACTAGTTGTAAAATACACTTTTCTAGGTTTTGGACAAGGCATTGAACTACAACATACTCTTGGGACAACCTTGGATCCATGAAATGAAAGTAGTGCCATCAACATACCATCAATGTTTGAAATTCCCCTGCAATGGACAAGAGATCATCATTTCAACTAATTCCAACAATCCTCAATATTGCAACAATCTCAAGATAGTCCAAGATATTTTTGTACCACACAATAGGTAAGCTCTCACTTCTACTTCCTCAAGTAATGAAATCCAATCAAATTCTTTGTCAAAACAACTTGAGAAAAAGGTTCAGGTGAAAGATAAAAGCATTGATGATTTTATTTCTTAAAATAATGAAAGCCAACTCAATTCTTTGTCAAAACAGTTTGAGAAAAAGATTCATTTGAGAAATTTCCTTATGTCTCTCATAGTTGCTACCTTCTTCAAAATGATATGGACAACCATCAATGTCTAGACAACAATCTTCACAACCCATCACAATCTTTTATGGTAAATTTGTAAAAGCAAGTACTCTAGTTGATGAATCTAAGGATAAAGACATTCTAAAGTGGATTTACAAATATGAAGAAGAATCCCATGTACCAACTTCCAATATGCTAACAGAGCAATATGCTAAAGGATTCACAATCTTAGGAAATATGGGATATGAAGGAAAAGGTCCTATTGTAAATGAAAAGAGGGTATTGTGGAACCGATTCAACCTATCACAATCAATGCAAAAGACAAGACATGATTAGGATACAAAGAAGAGGCAAAAAAAAGAAACCACTCAATATATATTTGTGAATGAATCCTCCAATTACAAGCTATATCTGAAATAGATTCAAATGAATATGAATGGGATTCACTATCTAAAGAATCTTGTGAAGACAAAGAAATTGATGTGATAAAGAGGTATGCACCCATATGTATGGAGGGACAAAGTTCAGGGTCTAGACCACTTGAATTTGGATCGGTACATATCAATGACTCTAGTGAGGATGATTAAACATCGAGAAAGATAGATCATTCAGAGAAGAGTAAAATTATAGACCTTGAAATTTCTATTGAAAACCTTGAAAATGTTTCCATCACGACACTTACGAACTTTGATCTTGACCAATATGATGATTCTTTACCTTTGATACATCCTGAACTCATTGAATGGGAGCAAACTGAGTTACTTGATATCCCTATCTTTTTAGATGATGATGCCATTGTCAGCTTCCTTTGTTCTAAGAATCTAGAAACAAGTTACATCAATGAAAATTACAACTAGGGGAGTGCAAATATCCTAGCTACAAAATAAAGAATACAAAAAAATGATCTAATGGCGAAAACCACACTATGGAAATATTAGATCATGAAAAAGTAAAAAGAAAGAGTGTATCCAATAGTGAAAACCTCTCAGAGGCACTCAAGGATGGGATATTTGACACTCTTCTTGAGAATTATCAAGCAATATCTATAGTATTGATTGAGCCTACACAATCCATAAACATCGGCATAGTAGAAATAGTAAAGAACATATACCTAGCAACATTAATGACAGAGCAAGAAAAGCCAAGTTTCACCAAATTATTTGAGGAAAGACAAATCAATTTTGCTTGGTCCTATGCTGACATGCCATGAATAGATCTAGATCTAATAATGCATCATTTATCTCTACCACTTGGAGTGAAGCCAATAGAGAAAAAATTGAGAAAAATGCATCCACACATCACCATTCTAGTGAAAGAACTGAAAAAGATATTAGATGCAGGGTTCATCCAACCGATCGAATATGCATAATGGATTTAAAAAATTGTACCAGTCTCCAAACTAGACAACAACATCAGAATATGCATAGATTTTAGGTATCTTGACAAGGATTTTCCAAAGGATGACGTTCCTTTGCCCAATATAGGCATCATTGTGGATTTAATAGTAGGACATGTTATGCTATCACTCATGGATGGTTTTGAGGCTATAATTAGATCAAAATTGTACTAGAGGATCAAGACAAAACAAATTTCACATGCCCATGTGGTAAATTTTGTTGGAATTTCATTCCTTTTGGATTAAAGAATGTAGGGTCCACCTATCATTGTGCAATGACAATGATATTTCATGACATGATGCACACATTCATGGAGGACTATGTGGATGACCTACTAGAAAAATAATTCACTAGGGAAGGACATCTAGAGATCTTGGATAAAATCTTTAACCAATTAGAAAAGTTAAATGTGTTCTTAAATCCAAAGACGTGTGTATTCAAAGTAACATCAACAAAACTCTTAGGATACATAGTCTCATCTAAAGGCATCAAAGTGGATCAAACGAAAGTCAAAGCAATCATGGAAATACCACCTCCTAAGAACATTAGCCAACTAAAATCTCTACAAGGAAGATTCCAATCCATTAGAAAATTCATCTCACAACTCATGGAAAAAAAATATCCTTTTACTCATTTGCTACATAAGAATATTTGTTTTAGATGGGACAAAAAATGGGAAGCTTCCTTTAATCAATTGAAACAATATTTGATGAATCCACCTATATTGGTACCACCAATATAGGGAAAACCACTTCTACTCTACATAGCAACTACTAAGGTATCTTTGGGAGCTTTGCTAGCACAAGAAGACTCTACAGGAAAAGAAAGGGCCATCTATTACATCAACAAAACATTGAATGGCTATGAACTTAACTATACATTCATTGAAAAGCTTATTTGGCCATGGTTTTTGCTACTCAACAATTGCAACACTAGATGTTAACACATACCATCAAACTAATAGCCAAGATTGATCTAGTAAAATATCTACTCAACAAAGCCACCCTAATAGGAAGATTAGCAAAGTGGTTGATGATATTGAGTGAATTTGACATTTAATATGTGGATAGAAGAGGAATCAAGGTCCAAGTAATAGAAAATCAATTACCGAAGCACCATTGCAAGGTGACCATCCTATGCACATTGAATTCCTAGATAAATATGTCCTCACAATGACAACACAACATTGGATACTATACTTTGATGGGTATTACACTCAACATGGATTGAGTGTTGGAATCCTATTTGTTACTCCTCATGGACACATTATTCCAAAATATTATATGTTGATGTTCCCTTGTACAAACAACATGGCTAAATATGATGCACTAATCATTGGTATCAAGGTAGTAGTGGAATGGAAAATAAAAAAATTACAAGTTTATGGAGATTCTCAATTAGTCATCAATTAGGTTAATGATGACTATCAAACAAAAGATGACAAGCTGATGCCATACAAGAGAATGGTCAATGAATTCAAGAAATAATTTGTTGAGATCAAGTTTGAACAAATTCCAAGAGTAGATATCAAATCTGAAAATTCCATGGAAACCATTTCTTCTCTTCTACAAATACTAGAAAAGTGAAGTCACTATGAATTCATGGTGGAACAATTGTTTGATCCTACATATGACAATCTCAAATCCCAAGTCGTGTGCCATTTAGTTGATGTTGATTCTTCATTCTATGGGAGGATTTATACCTATCTAAGAGACAATACCCTTCCACCTAATCTATCTTGGAACAAAAAATGCAGCATTGTTTGTCAAGCAGTCTGACACACCCTAATAGCTGATACACTTTTTCGACAAGGTTTCAATAGAACTCTCCTCTGATGTCTTGAATGCAACAAATCTAAAACCGCTTTACATGAAGTTCATGAGTGTATTTGTCATACTCATTCAAGTGGTCTTACTCTCTCTAATAAACTCATATGCTTGGAATATATTATTGGTCAAACATGGAGAAATAATCTTTTCAATTTGTCAAGAAATTTAAGAAGTGTCAAGTCCATGGAAATATCATACATGCAATGGAATATGAGTTGCAACCATTCACATTGAATTGGAATATTTTTCAATGGGGACTTGATCTTGTGGGTAAGATTCATCCATCTTCCTCTAATGGACATAAATTCATAATCACAGCCACAAATTATTTCAAAAATTGGATTGAAACCATCCCATTAACCACCATCACTGGTAAATAGATTTCCTCTTTCATCCTAAACTACATTATTTGTTGGTATGGTATCCCTAATTCCATTGTCACTAACAATGGTAGACCCTTCAAAAACAAAATGCACAAGAACTTTGTGAAAAATTCCATATCTAACACCAATTTTCTACACCCTATTACCCTCAGGGGAATGTCCAAGTAGAAGCCTTAAATAAGACCATTTTGAAAATATTGAAGAAAATCATCAATGACATTGGACATGACTAGCAAATTAAAAACCCTACTTTGTGGGCATACCGTACTAGCATCTACATCCCTATAGGAGCCACACAATATTCCTCTGTGTATGGATCAAAAGCCATCTTACATATTGAGGTTGAGTTACCTTCACTCCAATTATCATTGAAATGAATCATTTCAGAGGAAGACTATCAAGTATCTAGACTACATGAGTTGGATTTTTTAGATGAATGCCATTAGCATGCTATTGATCATCTGAAAGCTTATCAAAAAAGAATTTCAAGGAGCTATAATCACAAGGTAAGACCAATAAAATTTTAGGTTGGTGACTTGGTACTATAAGAGAATCCTTGCAATTAATAAGATAAAAAAGAGGGAAATTTTGATCCTAACTGGCTAGGTCCTTTTTTCATTGTATCAGTATATGGATCTAGAGCATATCAATTATCTACGTGTCATGAAGGGGACTCTTTTAAGAACCTATCAAAAACCTTTATCTTAAGAAGTTTTACACATAACTCATCCATTGCATGATCCAAAAATCAAAAAAATCTAAAAAATAAGAAAAAAAGACAAAAATCCAAAAAAAGAGCTAAAAGCTAAAAAAAATCCAAAAAACTAAAAATACAAAAAAAGTGAAAAATCAAAAAAATCATTACCTTGATGAAAACCTGCCAAACTGGCACGGTGACAACAAAAAAATTATAAAATAAATAAAAGTGCAATAAAAAAAGTAGTGAAAACTTGGCAATAGGTGCTATTTGTGATAGATTAGCTTTTCCATCTATTGGAATGTGTGTCAGTCATCTGCTTCTCACCATCATTATGAATATCCATAAGAAAAAACCTCATGTACATATCCAGGCATTGTGGTCGTGTTTCACCTTGGCTTGGTTATCATTGTGCATATTCATAATAAATGGTTGGTTCTCACTAGGGGAAAATTCTTGAACTCACTGGGGGAAATCTACTTTGAGCTTAAAACAACAAACAAACAATAGTAATACAACACAACAAACATAACAATCACACAAAAAACTTAACATTGAACATCATTCACAATTTTTATAAAATCAACCGATCCAAACCAATAGAAAATTGGTCAAAACCAAATCTCACTAGATGATGTTCTTTTGAAGCATGGTTTAATCACTTTGGAATGAATGCTCAACTATTTTATCTTTATTTTTGTTATCATTTCTCTAGAGAAACTGAAGGATGCCATGGATCAAAGAAGATATGATTGAGTATGATATTTTTCTTTGTTTGTTGTTTGTGAGTTGATCATTAGTACTATGTAAATTTATCATGGTACATGCTCTACAAAGTATCATTGATGAGATTCTAGATTACATAGGAAAAGGATTAACTCTTGTTTGTTTTACAGAAGCAATACTCAAGTCATCTTGGCTCAATTATTCCTAGATGCTTGTATTACCTTACAATATCAAAAAACAATAGAAGTTATACTCATTTCATGATGGTCTAATTATACCATCGATGTTTGTACTAACTTTCAACATATTAAAAGCTCCATGATGATACCAAACACAACAAACCAGCTGACAAAGTGACAACATTGCATATTTAGATTTGCATTGTTAAGATAGATTGCATCCATATTAGTTTTGCATCTTCATTTTAGATTTTCCAAGCCTGGCTAATTTCAAAATGATTTTATCTCTCCCATTCAAGGGTTGAGTGCATTTGACATTAACAAAAAAGGAAAGATCATTCATATGTACCTACATAACCATAATGATTATCATATCATACATACATTAGAAAGTATTATTATATCATTTATCCATCCATGCATTAGATCATATATTTGCATTAGAAAATACAAAAAAAGGTGAATCACATCTCATTTACATAATAAAACCCATCATATAACATAAAGCATCATCCATAGGGCATATAAAAACATTATCTAGGCATCATCACTTCATTATTGCATCCATACATACCCATGGCATAAATATATAAAACATCACATAGCATATAGAAGGAAAAAATAAAATGCATTCACCATAAACATCCATCATAAAAGCATATAGACAATATATAGATCAATATTATCTGCTACATCTCATATAATCTCAAAATAATCAATGTAAAGTGTATAATGATATCCTAGAATGTGGAAAGATATTTCAATAAAGTGGAAATAAATCCTAAAGTCCCTGACTAAATAAATGTATACATCAAGTTTGAATACATCAAATGTGAACAAAAAAGGCTATGTGTTGCTCCCCATAGAAAATGTAGGCCTCATTGTTCCTACTGTTACACCACCAGATGGACCTGCACTTGGATCCCTACTTGATGGATCTTTGGGAGGTGGCCTAGTCACACCCCTACTCATAGTTTGAGAATGATTCTTACCTGATTTGGCACTAATAGATTGTGCATAGCTAGGAGCATTCTGCTATGTAGGAACTACCTCATAGTACCATAGCCTATAGTACTTTACCTCTCTAAGCATATCCCCTATAGTGGTCCCCTCGAACACTCTTTGTAGTCTCTTGGATAAAGCCTCTACCTACTCACATCTGTTTCTCATAGTATCTCTCTCTACTGTTAGAGAGGAAATATACATTTGTGCATGTGCTAACTGTCCTTATAAACCCTACACCTGTACCTATAAGGCATTTATTCGTGCCTATTTCTAATGAGAGGGCACACAAATCTAAATTTGAGATGGTCCTTACTGTTGCTGTCTTGAGGGGACCATAGATCTCCTCCTTTGGGGTACTTTGAAATCCAATATTTGTCTACCTTCCCCATATCCATCATCTCTATCATCCTTTCCATCTCCTTCCTCATCATCACCATCTCTCTTGCCTCTCCTTTGTCTCGATGTCTGGTCATCATCCAATGTTGGTGTTGGCTCATCTAGATTGGATATCCTCAGAAAAGCACGTGTAAAGAAATATTAAGCATACTCATTTGTCATCAAAGCATCTGATATCTCTAGAAAGTAATCCCATATCTATGGATATAATCCAAAATACTCCTCACAAGCTGCATCATAGGATAGTGTGGGTCCCCACTCTAGAATATCCTACTATCTTTGAGCATATAAGGCAACTCCTTGGGGCATCCCTTGCACTTGGCCATATTGATGAATCAATCTCATAAGTAGGAACCTTTGATAAAAAATTATGTCTGACCAATCAAGTACCTCAACATGTAGACATATGGCATCTCTCGATATTCCTCGAGCCATTGCTCACAATCCAAGTATGGTCTCCATGTCATAGTCTCCAAATCATCAAGAACTCATCACTAATACTCCAATTTTCCAAGCTTGTGTTGGAAAACCAGACTTGTGTATCCAAAGACATATGGCTGACAAATTGGATGAGCTATATCTTCCATAGGATGAGTAACAACTATATGCTCCCAAGCCCAAATCTAAAGTAGTGTCACCCAAACTAAAAATCTCGTAGCTCCAAGATACACCACCTAATACGGATCACGATACAAATGAACTACCATGTAGAAACCCCATGCATATCGAATCCACTACATGATCATACTCTCCAATATCCCACCCTAGCCAATGGGTAGTCCCTTTGACCTATGGTTAGGACATAAGAAACCTCCAACAAATCGAGCTAGGACACATGGTAATGGCTCATACGAATTGACCATCTCCTACATGGGATCTCATACCTACTAATCCCATCATCAACAATGATCCTCCTCAGTGCCTTAGTACCTCCTTGCTCTGTCTGATCATATATGACTATCTCAACAACCACAAGAATCCTTAATATCTAGTACACATCCTCTGGAGTAACTATCATCTCCCCGATGGCCATACAGAAAGTGTTGTGGTCACTATGCGACCTTTCAGCTAAAGAAGTCAATAATCCCCTATTTATCATATATTGGGGCATGTCAATCAAGGAGGATAGACCACACCACCCAATCACATCCAAATCCACCTGCACTAGATGTAGAATCATATCCCAAGTATTTGTGAAGCACTCCCAAGACTGAAGGAATCTAAAGTTATCCTATAATCATAATATATCACAAATCAACATTTTATCAATCAACCTATTAATCAATCTAATCATCTCTAATGATATTTTGATCAAAATTTTGAGTGTCTATCATTGATTCTCATCTATTATGAGATCAATCATTATCTATCCTATCATTGATCCTCACCTATCATGAGGTAAATCATCATATATATTATCAAACATCATCAAAACAATGGCTGACATGATCATCAAACATAAAAAAAGGAGAACAATCAACATTTCATCAACTCTAGTGCTAATGTGCTAGAATAGTGCATCTCTATGATAAAATACCATATGTGCAAAAACATCAAATCTATGTGCTATATCGGGTCTTAAATACACTAAAATGCAATAAAAATTTTTAAAACATCAAGAATATGGGAAAAAAATTTCAAAATTCACAAAGCAGTTTCTTGAGGTACATACCAGAGGTCCATATGCAGTGGGGCAGTTGTGTCATCAAACTGGCTTGAATTGATGGGTTTGGTATGGGATCACCATATTGCTCCAAGTGCTTAATCAACTCAATCTCCAATTGTAAATGAATTCAAATGAGCTCCTTTTTCACAGTTTTACCTTTTAAAGGGGTAATTGGAGGCTAATTAAGTGGGATTGTTTTTATTTTTCAAATAGGGAATCATTTAATCAATTGACAGGGACATTCTTCGTTATTGGGGGATAAATCATCTCAACATCATAAAATTTGAAAATCATTAGAAAATCATAAAAAAATTCAAACATTCCTAAAAATCCTAAAAATTCAAAAATTTCTTGATTTAGCTTGTAAGGGGGCATACACGCATCATCACTCGAAAATTAGCATCTAGGGCATATTGAAATTTTTTATCAGCACTTTCAACAAATTTTTCTTTGAAGCAATGTGTCACAAACACATTACTTCAAAGAGGGGAAAAATGTATGCACTTAAATTTGGCTTGGAGGACTTAATTAAATTCATGTTATTTAATTAATGATCTTTAATTCCTCTACTTATAAATAAATTGAAACATTTATTTAATATATAGTTCATTTTCTCTAATTCTTTTGTTCTAAATCATTTTCTTCACATCTTAACTAAATGAACTTTAATTAGTTTTTTTATTTAATTAATCTCCTATCATTAAATTTTCATTTTATATTTGAATTTAAGCACATTTCTACTAACTTCTTTCCAACCTTCCACCTCATCATGTGTCATGAAATTAAATATTTCTGATATTAAATTTAGCATTTATCCTCAACAAATTATAACAAATTTGAGACACTTGTCCTTCATCTCCATTTGATTCCTCTTCACACTTGGTAGTTTTTTCTTCTAAAGGGAACAAACTCCTTTTTCTCTCTAACCTCTTCATGTTCAATTATTGATTTTTGCCACCTAGGATCATGCAATGGAAAATCTATAAATAGACCCTCATTTATAGAAAAAATATATAGAGAGTTGAGCATAATTACACTCTACAAAATTTTCAATGGCATTTTCATTTTAGTGAAGTGTTCTAGTATTTTCATTTTAGTGTTTGTTAAGTAGTTTTATCATGGCATTACCATTAGAAAAATCTTGATTATTGTAGTTTCATCATACCATTATCATAGCATAGCATTAGCAATATCATAATAACAACAATCACTAACTTTGCATATCATCTCTAACTAGCTTAGCAATCAATCATGTAGGAAAAATATCTTGCATTTACAACATCTCATTCTTCAGGTTGTCATTTAGAATGTCATGTGCACAAACAATCTAAGAGAAAAAATGACTTAAAGAATCCTTGGAGATAGAGGACAATGAGATGCTGTTGAGGAATTTGTTTGTTTCAATTTGATTTGTTATTTGAATTTCTTGATATAATATTTCATTGGTGTGTTGTATAAATTCTAATTGGTTATTCATGATATATTTTATATACACATAGAATCCTTTTGGCCTGAACCTATGGAACCCACTACCCCTCAAAAAGACTTCTTTTTCATCACCTATCAAAAGTTCAAAGCTAAATGCATAGCTGAATTGTCTGTTCACCACATGTCCCCATTGACTTCTGCTACTCCTATCCTTGATGAGACAATGATTCAACCTAATTCTGAAACTAAGCAAACAATAAATTTCATGAGAAACCAACAATAAACACTTCACTTGAATTTTTTAAATAACCAAGAGATAATGAAAACAACCCCATCCTATCTCCTCACATTAAACAAGTTTATAAAGCCAAAGAGTATGTGATTGACCCATCTCCTTTGATTTCTTCTGTTCTTCCCACTCTAGAAGAAAAGGAACCTATGGTGGATCAAACCACTCTTACACCTCAACAAATTCAAAATAAAATTAAACAAAACCAAGGTACTAGGTAGTGTAGGCATCATTGTCATCTCCTTGCCTGTCAAATGCAAACTGAAAACACCAAAGAAAATCAACCTCCGCCTTTGACAGAAGTAATACCTGATCACCCTCCTCCTCTTGACCCACCACAAGATATTACAATACAAAAATCACAACAAAATGATTTGATGCAACAACCACAACTCTTGATACACCCTTCCTTGGAAATTACTCTTCATCCTCTCGTCATGATTAATCTAGATGATGATGATGATGAGGTCACTAAAATAGATGAAGAAGTGCATAACGATATGAACTCTTTACTTTCATCTACCATGGGATTAAATGATAAATTTTATACACCAAGTAAAGAACCTGGCACTTCCAATAGTTCATAACTTGCAATTCTCCCTTTGGATAGTCAACCACCCTTGCAATATACTGAACATGATTGGGAGGCAGACGACTGGTTTGATGGTTGAATTGCATTCATCTTGCTAGCCTTTTTACATTTTCCTTTCTATTTTTCTTTTCTTTGTTTTGATTGCATGTGTGTATCATGTTCCCCCATAATGTGTGTTTGATGTTCTCTCTCTTTGTACACTTCTATTTGTACCTCTTTCTTCTATATTTCATACTTTATCATTGCCTTTTCGCTTTTGTTTTCTGTTTTTCCTTTGGGGATGACACAAAGAATTAGATGCAGGCTATGTCTTATGTTTTTCCTTTTGGGTATGATGTAAAGCATTGAGAATACAATGTCTCTTCCATGTTGACCCAAAACAAACCTTTTTTTTCTTTCATTTTTTCTCTCTTTGTGTCATTCTTCTAGTTCTATGTGTTTTGGGGAATGATGACAATTTTGAGCTCTTTAATCAAAAAATTACAACAAAAAACATACTAACCTAGAATCCATAGATCCCTTATGTATCTGGTGTGTTCCTTTTTTTGGGGGGGGAAATCCTCCTTTTCTTTTGTTTTCCTTTTCATTTACATGATGTAGTCTTGGAAACATATGACTTGGCATAGGGGCTTTCCAAGTTGGCTCTCATGTCTTTGTTTCTTTTTGCATTATTTTCCTTCACTATAAATTAATTGCTCACAAAATAGTGTGTAACAATTCCTTTAAAGTGAGGGGTATACATTGGCATTATTCATTTTCATTCTCAGTTCTTAGGGCAGCCTTGTCACTTCATATGATGTGTTTGTCACTTTTTGGAAGACATTAGGTGTGATGTCCTTCATGAGCGTGATCTATATTAGCATATTACATTCCTCTTGGTAGCTTGATGCAACACATTGCATCCCCTAAGTTGTCAATATTCTATTCTTTGATTGGTCCTCTTTTGGAGATGTTATACACAATGTTCCCTAATTTATACACCTTGCATGAACTTAAGAATACTCCTTCGAACATATTTTCTACCTTGCATAACACAACTTGCATGCATGTGGTACCTTCCTCTTTCTTCATGAGTTTTAAGCATACAAAGCTTTGCTTTTCTTATGAAGCATGAACTAACATTGTCCTTTGTGGTGCTTTATTAAAGTTATTAGGAGGTATAACTTTAGTATGGTTGAGTGGGAAGCCCATTCCGTGACATGACTTTCCCCATAGCCACCTATGTGTTTGAGAGTGTGTACCAACTAGCGCATATTTCTCACCCTTTGGAACTTCTCACTTAGTGGACCACCATGATTTTTGTTGCCCTAGAGTGAGTGTGCATTCTCTCTTTTGGACAAACAACCTAGGTCTAATCCACAATGAGTTGGAAAAATGATCAAAGCTTGATCTGCCTTTTCCTTTTATTCTTTCTTCTCTCTTTCTCTTTCTCTAAAGTTCACAGATGTGTTGCTTTGTTCTTATGTTTATTTTTCCATGGGATCTTCATCATAGGGCCTTGATCATTTTTCTTGATCATTGTCATTCCATCTTGCTAACATAATTGCATTTGGACCTCCCTGTTGATATGCATGGCTACTTTACTGTGAGTTTGAAGCAAGTCCACGTTCTCACTAAAGTGGGAGCTAAATGTACCATAGAAAAATGGATCATTGACATTTTCATGTTTATTTAGGTATTTCTCTTATGATGTTTGACTTATTTTTCTTTTATTTAATGTTGTAATGTAACCTATGCATTCACATTAGGTCCTCAATATTCAAATAATGATGTATTGTGAAGGTGTTGTGAAGTGTTGCAACATATTTATACAATTTTATATACTCTTCTCATTATTATTCATATAAAAATCACCTTTTTATCCCTTATCAAGTCCTCTTCTAAAGTGTTGTAAAGTCTTGTAACAAGATTTCACATTTTTCTAGGCTCATTATCTCTATTTACACTTTTCTTATTCTTTATATGACCCCTTTATGCACTCATAAGAATTAATTAAGTGTATTTTTGAATGTAAACCTAAAAAATAACATTAAATGAAACTTAATTCTTGACACCCACTTACAAGCCTAAGGTGGGACCGATTCGTCATGGGTGGTGAATGAGTCCCTCTTGGCTCCAAATTCAAAATAATTCAAAATTGATTTTTGGTTTTTATTCAAAAATACCTTATGTCAGCTTGTGATGAGGTATTATTGGGTAATTAAGGCATAAGTGTGTATAAATAAGTGTTTTTATTCTCATTTTAACCCTTATTCATCAAGTTCACTCATTCACTAGTTCCTTCAAGCATCATTCAATCAAGCAAACATCAAGCATATTGGAGAAGCCATTGACATATCTTCAGACTTCTACAACAAGGTTTCTAGTGAGTTTAGGAAATTTTCATGTTGTTTATTCATCCTTCCTTTCTCATTTCATTTATTTCTTTAATAAAGCTTTGATTACCAAAGTGGCATTTGGCCAAGGAAAATCCCTATACCCTAACCCTTAACCATTTTTCTGCTTTTGCATGTGTTTTTGTAGACTATTGTATGCAAATGTTTCAAGAAAATAGGTGTTGAAAGGTGGTAAAAAAGTCAACAAAGTGTTTCAAGTCAACTAAACCCTAATTCAAGCTTGGAGATAACCTACAGTCTATTTTTTGTAGATTTGATTTCGTCAACCCGACAAGAAGACAAGTGTAGATCTAGAGCTACAAGATTGACCTTTGAATTTGTAGAATTTTGGAGGAGGAATGATTCACCATTAGTAGAAAATGATTCCCAATTGAGGGTTGAGAAAGTTGATCTTTTCAAAATCCAATTCTTGACAATAGGAAAGTAGTTTAAGGTGTTTTTACTAGTAGGAGGACTAATTCACCATCAGTGGCAAATAAGTCCCACTGGTGATTTATAGTGATTTCTTCCAGCTTCCAGAACCTTCCAAGATCATTACTCAACTTCCAAGTGCACTCAGTTAAACTTCATTCAATTTTGTTTGCATTAGTTTATGTTTTTAGTTCATTTTTGCATACCTCACTATGTTTTTGAACATTGCTTATTTCATTAGTTTTTCATTAATAATCAATCAATTTCATAACTCAGTTGCACTTAGATCATTACATTTAGTTATAATTCCATCTTCCGTTCCCTTATTTGAGTGAACCACCTCAAATTTAGTATTCTACCTCTCTCCTTTTAGGTGAAAATCCCTAAGAGTGCACGAGAAGTCCATAGAACAACTCAAAATTGATGGTTCAGAGAGATATCAAATGATCTTGGAGGAGTCTCGACAAGGTTCTCTCTTGATTAGAAGTAGAAGATGTTCCTTTATTTTGTGACAAAGATATATTTTTCTTAGTACAAAGTGTCATATGTACACAATACTCTATAAGTTGCAAGATTTTGTTCTCTCCTTTATAAGAGGGTGTAAAATTTGACAAATTTAAATCATTAGTGTTTTGCATGATGAAATTAAAATTAATCAAGGATTTATTTGACTCTTTCAAAGGAAAATAACCAAGACTACTAGTGGTTTCTTATGTGTTAGGTTGTATGGCGACACAAATACCTTGTTCTCAAGCACCACATCCTTTTCCACTATAACCAAGTTGTGTCATAAGTTCATAACCTTTTCCATAAAGTTTTTTTCATTTCTTCCAAATTCGATGCTTTTTGATAATCAACTTCATCAAATTTTATTGTGTAATTTGCTTCTTCTTCTAAAGTGGTTGAAGTGGATGCTTTCAAAGGTTTGTTTGAATTTTGTGCTGAAATTATTATTTTTGTTTTTCATGCATTTTTGTTATGATCTTTTGTTGCCCATAAAATCTAGGTGTGAAATCCAAGGAACCCCAATAATATTTGAATAACTTTGTTACTTCTTCAATATGTTTTTCTTTGTATTTCTACTGCATAGGTTCCACTTTTGTAGTTGGTGTCAATCTTTTCAAAGGACGCTCCTTATTTTTCTCAAGTTGTAAAACACTAGAAGGGTCATGGTCAATGTTGAGGGTGTAAAAATTGTTGTTGTAGACATACTTCATTTTACAGTGAAGGGTAGAAGGCACCGCATGAATCTCATGAATCCATGGTATTCATAAAAGGAGGTTGTGTGAAAGATCATGAGGTATAACATGAATAGGAGTTTGTAATGTGGCCTATCTAAATTTAATAGGTAAAATGATCAATCCAAGTGGCTATTTTCCTACATTATCAAACCCTTGAATTGATAAGGAATTGGGTTTAATTCTTGATTTATCTATGCCAAGATTATCCAAAAGGATTACACTACACACATTAAGGGGCTGAGCAACTATCAACAAAGGTTCACTTTATCCCTGTCTAATTGAAAATAGCTATTATCATGAAAGCTTCAAATTGTTTTTGTATTTCTAGAAAAGGTAAGTTTTCTTGATGGAAAGTAATGTCTAACTTGGTCAAATTATAGCTTGAATTTTGACTACCACACCATTTGATTACACATTGAGGGGGGTAGGAACTTGTTGTATAGCACTTTTAATCAAGTTATGATAATGAAAGGAGGCTTGAATAAGGTCCTATAATCATATCTTAGTAGGAGTGTTCTTAAGTTGTTCAACAAGATCATATTCCTTTCCATTATGTAAAGAAAAATGCAGGGCAATAGGAAAGGTTGAGGTAAAGGGAGGGATGTTGAAGGGTTTTGTCCTGGTTGTGGATTATTTCTAGTGTTACATGTATGAGTAGCAATATTTTATTGATGCAAAATATTATTCTTAGGTGGTTCAAGGATGAGGACGGGTTTGGTTTGAGAGTGGGTAAAGGATGAGTTTAGCTTTAAGAGGCACAATAATTAAAGGATCTCTAAGATGTTTAAGAATGAAAGGACTCGATGGAGTTCTAATGTTCACAATTTCATCCAAATTATTCTTATTTTCATGATCTCTTAGTCAAGGAGAGTCTAATGTCACTTCATCATCTTCATCTAAGGAAATCACATCACTATTTTTTGAAAGACATGTGCCAATGTTCTCATTTTCTTAATCCATTATATCTTCCCTAGTAGGAGCATTTTTAGGAGAACTGCAAACTAGATGTTCATGTCATTCAAAGGTTGGTTATTCTAAAATGAATTTTTCACAAGTGAGTTATCAATGGTTGGATTTTATAACATAAAAATATCTTCATTATCAATAGTAGAGATATTAGGAGAAGGCTTGATTTGATTGTTACGATTTTCCATGATTTCATCATTTTTTTCTAAGATGTCATTCTCTTGTGCCTAAAACCTATCCTAGTAAGAGGGATTTTAAGATGTTCATCACATTCCATGGTTAGATTTTGTAAAGTATTTTCATCACAAATAGGAGAGGCATTAAGAGAGGAAAAAATATGAGTTTCAAGCATACTAATGATTGGAATTTTTCATTAAAATAGATCTTTCTAAATGGTAGGAGCATTAGGGAAGGGGTGAATAAGATTCACATGACCCTCAATAAGTATATCTTCTAACACCAAACTATATTCTTTGCATAAAGGAGGGA
Organism: Sequoia sempervirens; assembly: GCA_007258455.2. Classification (NCBI taxonomy): domain Eukaryota; kingdom Viridiplantae; phylum Streptophyta; class Pinopsida; order Cupressales; family Cupressaceae; genus Sequoia; species Sequoia sempervirens. The sequence goes on from VDFB02252616.1 coordinate 75,390,595, forward strand.
TATTAGGAGAGGAAAAAATTTGAATGTCTTCCAACATATCCTCCTCATGAATGTGGTTTTCATGATTGTAAATGATTATATCCTCTTTCACTAAAACATTCTCACAAATAGGGGAGGTGTTGGGAGATTAATGGAGGATAGGTAAAGTAGTTTCAATGATAATATATTCCCGACTGAGAGGTGGAGAAGGATAAACAAGGCTTTCATGATTCTCAATGATTGTATCTTCCTTCACCAAAATACGTTCATCATGAATAAGAGAGGTATTGGAGAAGAGAAACTTCGATTATCATGATTGTCTATGCTTAAATCTTATTTCAATAGAAGCTTTTCACAAATAGGAAGGATATTAGGGGATGAGGGGAATTTTTCAACAAGCTCAATTTATTTAACTAAGATATTTGCATAACTAACATGATTTCTAATGCCTTGTTTCTTTGCAAATTTGGAAAAGAAAGATATTAACATTTGTGAAAAGTAATCTATACAAACTTAGTGCACAAACCCAAAATGGAAAGAAGATTAGAATGCAGTGTAATGACCTAGAATGAAATGTGTAAATGCAATTTTTAGATTCTAAAGAAGGTAACTTTCCAATTATACCATGCAACAATCTAGAAAAAAATGTAGTAAATGTAATGAAATTAAGCAAATTAAGCTAGATCTAATGAAATGATTGAAGTAGAAACTCAACAAACAAAAACAATTATGTAACAAAAGCAAGTAGAAACATAGAAATGATGTATTTAATGTTTTAAAATACAGATTTAGGTTTGATACAAAACTAAATCATCCAATTGGGTGAATGAGTCCCAGTTAGGGTTTTTGGATGGTTCAAATAGTGAAAAATGAAAACCATAAACTTCCTAGAAATCTAGGGAAAATGCCTACATAGGGACTAAATCACTCAAATGGGAAAATGAGTCCCAATTAGGGTTTTGAAGCTAATTTTTACATATTTTCAGGTGTTTTCTAATGATTTTTAGATTAGGTATGTTTGGATTGTAAAATTTTGTAAATTTTTAAGTTCCCATGATGAAAAATTTTCTTTGCACACTCAAAAATGCACCTAAAAAATCTACCCCAGTGACCTACTTTTGAGGGTCATAATTTGGATCCCATTTGCTTTCATGCCAAATCCCTTAGTGTGTGTATTCATTTGTCATATGTGAACATGTATGCTTGATTTTAGCTTCTTGTATTGAGTTTTGATAGGGTTTTGAAGCAACAAGTTGGAGGGTTTTGGGACTATTTTGTTGTTTGCATACTTTCACGCCTACGAAGTGGTCTCCTATTCATACTAATATTACATAGGTGGATGATCATCATGGAAGATGGATTGGTGATTTGAATTTCCCTCATATTAATATGTGCCCTGGTCCAGTTTAAGAGTCTTAGGTTCAAATTTGATATTTTTTCAAGGTCAAAAGCAAATGCAGTTTGTTCTACTTTTACATCTGCATTTCTAGAATGTTTCCAAGGAGGTCAAATTTAACCCTTAATATTTTATGAAGGAAATGGATTGGTTAATAATCCTCTTACACAAATTCTCAATGGATCTAAATGATCTAGTGTTAGCTTCCTAGGAGGTGATATGATAATTTTTCAAGGAGGTGACTTGGCATGCTCAAGTTGGTTTTTAATAGGTGCAATTGCAGAAAAGTCTGAGTGAGCCACTTTGGCATTGAATATATTGCACCTTAAGATCTATTTTTCTAAGTCATTTATTGCATTGAGTTCCTAGGTCAATTTTTTGCATGATTGTGCATTTTCATGACTTTAGGAGGTTGTTTGACTAGTTTTTCAGGGTGATTCTAGAGGCCACTTGACCTGTTTTGACTACTATGCAAGGTGCCTGAAAGTGGATTTTGATGTCTACCCAGTTTATTTTTTCACCTCAAGAGAATTCAAAGGTATCCTTAGATCAATTCTAGATAAAAACTTGTTTCAAAATGAAAAAAATTTAGTCAATCCCATAAGGGGACCTGGCATGTCTCACACAATTTGAGGAAGCTTCTATTTAGTTGAGTCAAGAGGTCTAGGGATAAGGTCATTAGTGGAACCATGAATAAGAGTGGGGTTTTGATTGTCAAAGAAACTCATATAGGTTCAAAAAATGCATTGTCTTAGATTTTTGAGCTTGGAGAGGTTGCTCAAATATCTAGACCACATGTCCAAAAACTTGTTGACTGTGTATCAATGGTTTGTGTTCCTTTAGTGGCAGTAGCTACTTTCATAACTTGGCTCAATTTGATCATTATACTAAAAGCCAGAATCTTCCCTAAAACATGGATTCCAACATCCATGGATGGACTAGAATTGATCAAGGATCCACTTAGAGTGGATACAAACTCATCAAATGTTTATGTGTGTACTTGACAACATGGAACTAAAACACAATAGTGACTAGCTTACATAGAAAGAAATAATTAATGTTGCACATAGTGAATCATATTCAAATAATTCTTATGTTACATTTCACTTGAATATTGGAAGTATTTTGCAGGTTTCACCAAGAGAGTAGGGATCTAAAAAAAACAACTACACAACTTGAGAAGGCTTGAAGGCTATATTATGGGTGTTGGCACACAAATTAGGAAGTATCTATGCTACAAGGGTGATGCCATCATGTTGGCTAAGGGGTCAATTTAATGTTGTAATGGAAATTTCTATGCGGATACAAAAATATACTACTAGAAACATCATTCTTCACTATCTACTACATAGGTAATTCAATCACCTTTTTTGTTCTACATGGGGATGATTTACACTCATAGTGAAGTATATAAAATATTGTTTGAAGAAATTCTACTTTTTCACTAACACCCAAATTTTATTATGTTTTCTTGAACATATATTAGCAACATAATGGTGCGACCAAATTATAAGAGAATGTTATTAAGTGTAGTTAGTTGGTGCCCTCAAATTACATGTTATTCCTTAGTGTTGGCTTGTAGTAAAAAAGCTTGCAACTTCAAATTTTCAAAGGGAGGAATGCAATGTTGTGAAGTTTGTCGAGTAGTTTCTATATTATGAGAATTCTCTAAGTGTTCATGTAACTTTTGGCCATGGAAATACCTCATACACATGGTTTCAAAGAAAAGAGCATAGGGTTACATGGTGGCCATTGAAATTTTTTCTTGATATTTCCAAAATTTAAGATGTAGTAGAACAAGAAAGAAGTCTTCTTCACTAGCCTGTGAAGGATACGGTTGATACCATCATAGGTTTTCAGGGAAGTAGAGAGAAAAACAAAAAGAAATAATAGGCTCAAATCACTGATTGGAGAAGGAGAGACATGGAAAAATATAAACCATCCCCCGCCAGCTCGCAAGGGACTCACCAACACTAAAAATCAAGAAGCGAGGGACCAGGGAAGTCTCTAGTGGCAATGTTGGGCCCATGGATTTTTTTCAAAGAAAATTTTCAAGATAGAAGCTCTATGAATATAATAATTTTTGGAATTATTATGTGGGGAATTATTGTTGGTGGTGAAGAAACAATTAAAATGAAAAATGCATAGTTTAAGATAATTAAAGGCGTCCACTTTTAAAAAACAAAAGGTTGTCTACGACTGGGCATTAAAGTGCAAGTAAAAAGCATGGGTAAGATAATTTTTATTAGCTTGATAAAACATTTTAAAGCCTTTATTAGAGAAAAAAAAATCTAATGGGCAATAGAATTCAAATGTAAATCCCATGGGTGAAATGTTTTTATTGCCTAGGTAAATGCTTTTAAAGTTTTCACATATGAAAGAAAAAGTTTTGAGTGAAAAATGAGAAATAAAATACCATGAGAAAAAAATGATTTTAGAGCCCAATAAAGTGAATTAAAATATTCACTATATGAAACAAAAGTATGGTAAAAGGATTTCATGGTAAAAGAAAATTCATCTACAGGGAAAGATAAGAGAGCAATTTAAAGGGCTTTCATGGTAAAGAGTAGATATTTGCAGCAGTAGGGTAATAATAAGAAGTGGATTTTTCTACAATCAATAGAAATGAATTATGAATCTTCACAGGAAATATAAAACTTTCAATTGTAGGGTAGGAAAATGCAAGGGAAATCAAGAGGCAAGAATTAAATTGTAGATGAGGATTATTTGAGTGTTGGATATGGTTATTGATCAGCAAAGCTAAGTATGCCAAGTGTTTGATGAAGATTTCCATTTAGGGTTTCTTCTTAAATTTATTTTTTTGTTTCATCTGAAGAGTTTGCTTATTCTTGGCTCTCACGGGAATACTTTTGTAACAAGGCATGTAATAGAGTAAGGGTCTATTTTAGGTTTTTGGAGTTTTCTAAATCTTGTAATAGGGAATGTAATTGAAGTAATATCATCTTTGATAAATAAATTAAAATATATTTTGGGTTAGCTTTCTCCATTATAGACATTGCATAAGTTTTTAATATAATGAAATCAAGGGTTTCCATTGTTCATCTTCTTCTCTTTCCTTGAATGTTCATTCACTGTTATTACTCTTATTCAAGGATTAAGTTAAATTTCATTAAGAAGAATGAAGATTTTTGCAACTATATGCTTGGATCAATAAAGTATGAATGGTTTGGTTTCTAGTATCAATTGTGTAATGAATCATTTGGTAGGCATAGTTATGATAGAGCAAATGTTGTAATGAGTTTTATATTTCATGGTTTAGGTGACTCCACCCTAGAATATGGCACTGGTCTTTTGATTTTACAATTTCTTGAGATTGTTTGTGAGTAGCTACAAATAAAAATAAAATTTTCTTATCTATCTTGTTGTGGGTGTGTGTGGAATTTAATGTAAAATATGTCTCATGTTTGAGTTAGACACTACTAGAAAGGTCAGCAAACCTTTAGGATATTGTGTCTATTAAACATTTAAAGGATAATCTTCTGTTTATAGTGTTCTAGTTACTTTGGCACATAAGTATCTATAAATATATTGTTGGGATCACCATTCCAGGTTTCATAGAGTCCAAAGTGTAGGGGAGAAAGGGGTTTTAATTCAATATCCTATTTGTTGGCCAAATATCTCCTTGAATCTAACCATAAGTCATGTCATCCCTTTAGAATTCAAGTGGATAATAGATTTGGAGAACCAAAAGATTGGAAAATCTGCCAAGGAAGAACTTTAAATCTCCAGTTGTAGAATATCCTATCAAAGAGTCATATTATTTGTTGATCTGAGCATTTGGTTCAAATATTGAAGGAATTCATACTTGGAGAAAGAAATTGTTGCAATAAACTTGAAATTTTCATGATCTGTGGCTTTGTAGTGAAAGGAATTCAAAAGGAAATCCATCTTTGAAGGAGCTTCATATTGCTTGATGTTCAATCCTCTATGACGAGAGGTGGTGACTCTATCAAAAGAACCTGATGAACATGTGAAGAAAGTTTAAGATCTACAAATATTTCCATTCAAGAAGAAAAATTTATAGTTGTTTCATTATATCCAAGTTTTTTTTTTTTGTGTTTTCAAGAAGGATAATTTTTTGTGCAAAAACCATATTTGAAAGTCTTGAAAATTTTTGGTTCCCTATTAAGTAAAACTAAGCACTAAGAAAAGGAATACTAGTAGTGATAGGCTTGCATATTTTTTTATTACTAGATTACAACCTCTATTATTAAGTATAAAATATTTTTGAAGAAACTCATTTAGAAGATATGAAGAAAGATGAGATAGAAATTTTCATTGTAAAAGCTTAATATCATGTTGTAAAAGGAGTTTAAGTTGCCATGTGTAACAAAAAAGTTAATATGACAAGGCTTATAAAGGTGTAAGACAATGTATCATCAACCTATGCATCCGTATGTGGACCAAATGTAACTGTATACACCTAAAAATGGTCTGGATAATCTAATTAATTAAATACAATTTATTTGATTCATTAACCCTTCTATTTTCATCTACTTATAAATAAATAGAAATATTTATTTATATAGTTCACATTTAATTCTTCTATCTTTATCACAATATTTCATCTTAACTAAATAAACAAATTCAAATACCTTGTTTTATTTAATTATCTATTTCTTTCACTAAATTAAATAAAGAAGTTCACATACTTTGTTTTATTTGATTACCATATTTCTTCCATGTTTATTTCATAAACATATTTCTATAGTTTATTTTATTAAATTAAATCTCCTCTTTTACTAATTTGAATAAATCCAAGTATTCAAATCAATTCCAGACCTTTGCTTTGTTGCCACATCACAAATATGTTGTTGGGAATCTATAAATACAACCTCTTTCTATAGGAAATGAATCACAACTTTGTGCAATCTTACTCTATAAAAATATCATTAGATAAATTAAGTAATAGTATCTAGCAATCATATAACAATCATGATCACGACTTTCATTTAGCTACATCTTAGTTTACAGTAGTTTCTTTTATCATTTTCATGTCATTCTTAGCTATAGTATCATCATCATATCATTCAACAATCATTACATAGGATTAGATTTTTGAATTTTACTATATCTCATTCTCTAAATTGTCGTTTTAACAATCACAATGTTTACACAATCTAAGAGCCATAGCGATTTAATAAATCTTTGGAGATAGAAAGCAATAGGATGCTTTTAAGAGATTTACTGCTTTAATTAGATTATTTTTTGTTTATATCTCTTGATATAATTTCTTATTAGGTGTGTTTGTTATTCATTTACACATATTTTACTCACACATAAATTGGCACCCACCGTGGGGCCAAAAACCCCATTTTTAACAATTTTATAGAAAAATGCATTTGTAGGTTTTGACGTGTTTAAAATTTAGTGCGATTGAGTGTTTTTATGGCACATTCAACAAGTATTTTAGCACATCCAATCACTATTATGACACATCTAGAAGATCTTTCAATGCATCTAGGCACTATTTTGGCACATCTAGAGCTTCTTTTAGTGCATCCAGAGCCTTCTTTTGGTGCATCAGACACTTCTTTTAGTGCTTCCAAATGATATTCTAGTGCATACATTGGATACTTCTTTTAGTGCATATGAATAATCTTTTAGCACATAGGATGACTATTCAATGCTTTTATAGTCAATCTTAAAATGGTCATATCTTGGTCATACAAAGGTTTTTTTTGATTTTTTTTTTTGAAATGGGGTAGAATTTCATAAGCTATGCAATGTTGTAGGTTTTAAGAGGAACATAGAGCATGGAAGTGAAAGAAAAAATATTTGATATCCATTGTAATAGTGATTTCAAATACTCATGGGAAAATAACCCATCATATATTATTTTCATTCATTCTTTAGGACTAACTAGCATTACTTTGGGCTTAAAATTAAGCATCTACACAAACTTTGTTGAAGTTGGTTAAAAAGAACATTAGAAACTTACTATTTTTTGGATTTGGATTAAAATTGAACAAACAACTTCACACTCAAGTTTGGTGTTTTAAAAATAACTCATTATTTAAGATAGGCATCTAGCTTAAGTAAAAGGATTAATTGAACCCCTTGTCTACTATGGTTGAAGTGATAGGCATATGCTCTCCCCTTCACTGGGTGATCAAAATCTTATACTCAATTTCCATGTTTTATTAAATCCTTTAGAAGGCCTGCCATAGTGGGAAAAAGTACTCACCCTATGGGAATGACCTAAGTGAGAACAACCAAAGCCAGGTTTTCCAACCCACTATAATCAAAAGTGAATTTGGGAAAAGTTTGAATTCGACGAAAGTGTGCATGATAACTATCCCCAAAATCTTTGTTCTAAATATTGGGAGGTCTCCTAATGGACTTTATCAATTGCCACTCTAAATGGATACCCTATCTAAGAACCTTAAGTAGAATCCAATTGTGTTAGTTTCCGAACACTTTTTATATCGCAGTGCAAGGGGAGGGAAGAATCTACCCCCAAGATACTCACCATATAAATATCTGATACCCTAGCCAAAAGTGGAGGATTCAACTCTAGCTAAGACTTGAGAAAGGTAAAAACATGGGTGCCCTCTAGGGGGTGACATGGTTGTGTGTGCTGACATATTTTTAAGATGTGGGTTGTGGTATCTTAAGTGACCTACTTGAAAATTAGAAAAATTTCTTGAATTTTCTTTATTTGTGTCAAACCAATGGAAATTGAAAGATTCATACCTGATTCTAGAACACTCACTACATGTTTAATGCATGGAATCTAAACAACTCTTTACAATTTGTCGTTTGTGTGTGAAATTATTTTTCAAAAATAAGTCATCCAAATAAAAATTAATTAAGTCCTACAATTTCCAAAAAAATAAATCAATTACCATATTAGTAATCAAAATTTTATACACTAGAGATAACAAATTCAATGATTAAAACTAGAAAAACTAGGAAAACTATCAGAATCAGAAAACATTTTCTAGAAAAGCTCATTCAATATCTATTTTGGTGCATACAATCTATTTAAAAATGCATCTAGGAATATTTTAGTACACTGGAGGTTTGTTTTAGTGCATTGAGCCCATTTTTTTTTGCATCAGAGTAAGAATCTAGCACATAGAAACAATAGTCTAGAGCATTCAACCAATTTTCTAGCACATAGAAGAAACAGTATAGTGCATTCAACCAGTATTTTAACATATCCAAAAAAAAATAATGCATCTATCAAGTCTTTTAGCTCATTGGAAGATTGTTAGAGTACATCCAGAAAATCAAAATCCAGAGAGCTATTTTTAGTTTCTGTCAAACTTTAATCATCAAAGTTCAGATTTTTCCCAGAATAGAAACTTTCCTAAATAAAAAAAGAGTCTTAAACCTGCATAACCATATGTGCAGGATCATGATGGGAAAAAAAGTGTTGATACAATGGGTACATGGCTAACAATTTTTTTTTACCCAAAATTGATGAAACAAAAAGGGATTTTAAAGGAGATTCTCAGCTTTCCACCAATATAAATTATGCTTTACTTTGAATTTAATAAATAATTATTATTCATTTTCTATTTGAATTATGACTAAAGTCCTAATTGATAGGTTGATTCCAAAACATCTATAGCTTTCAAACAGTGTCATATATTTTGAATCCAAACATGTGTCACATTCTATGCTTTGCATACTATAGGATTACAAAAAAATATTGAATTTCATGAAGTTTTGACCAAGTTAATGTGGTCATACATATGAGGTTTTATATTTTTTTAAAGTTATAATAAAAAATTAATAATTAATTATTTAATTGGAAAAAAATTATAAAATAAATATGCATCAGATTAGGACATGAGTCCTATACTTATATCTAAAATATTATAAAAAATATTATCATTTTATTATGGTTAGGGTAGTCAAATAGACACCTACTTCTTATTTTTTTCTTGAAATTTAAGTGCTACTACATTGAGATTTCAAATTTTTACCAAATATATATATAGTAGTTTAGAAACTACATTTAATTTTCTACATATTCTATTCTTACATATTTTTGAAATAATATAGATAACTTATTCAATTTTTTATGTCAAGTTTCCTAACTCTACTTTTCCTAATTTTTTTGCCACTTAAGGGCTTGTGTTTACCATGATGATCCTACACATACCCATAAACTATACTTTATAATTGAATTTGTTCAAATTAAACCAAGATCTACCATCCAAAAGTGTCTCAATCAAACACATTTGATTAGTAAGTTAAATTTCAAGATCAGTCATTCTAAATAAAAGAAACGAAACTATATAATCAAACTTATCAACTTAGTCTAATCAATAGAATTTTTCATTCTATTTAACTTGAGTTAATATCCTTGACACTATACTAGACTAAGATCAAAAGTTTATTGAAAAAAATAACATTTGTATGTCCATTTTAACAAGGTCACGAAGACTAAAATTACAATAAAAGGAAATTAAAACTCAAACCACCATGGCTGAAATAGATGAGGATCAATTTAATGCTTTCACTCAGTAGATGCAAAACCTTCAACAATGACTCCAAGACATACAAAGAAAAACCACATAAAGAAACCAAACAATGAACATGAGACCTTCTTCACCAAAAAATACATCATCCAAGTTCAATGTCTTTGAATTTTTGTAAAATTTCAATAAACCCAAATCCAAGTCCTTAAACACAAATGATATTGAGAAATCCTATCATGTCATGCATTTATCTCCATCCACCATAAGCCAAAATAAACCTCAAGATTCTTTCACTCAAGTTAACAATTCTATGCAATCATCCTCTTCTAGATCATATCTTCAAAATCCAATAATTCATGTCAATCTCTCAATCCAAAGCATGCTAGCATAGACTCCCCTACACACAAAGATCAAAATATTCCTTACACTCCATCCAATGATATCAAAATTACACAAATTCTTACAATCTTTGATCAAGATCCCATTTCTTGAGAAACTAATGATGAACCCCTCCTTTCACTTTTCATCCAAAATAATTCCCTTCCATCTCAAGAGACAAGTATCCTTCCCAGTTCTTGTTCCACATCATCTAATCAATACATTCCATCTCATGATTCTATTGCATCACAAGAGCATGATAGTTCTTCGATCCTATCTAATGATGTCTTACCAAATGATGATCAAGGCATGCTTTCTACAAAATCTCATGATTTCCTTCCTCATCAAGGTCAAGATATGCTTCCATTCAAGGATACCCTTTCATCCCATGAAGATGTTTATCCTTCTCATGATAAAGATATGCCTTTCATTCCACTTCATAATGATTCCATACTTAATAAAGGGGAAGATAATTTCTCTCCTACGCCTCATGATCCTTTTACAAGTCAATATCAAAACACCCCATCATCCCCATGTCAAGATCCTATCACACCTATTCAAGCTATCCATGAAACCCACACCTATAAATTAGGATCCTCCAACTTAATCCATTTTGGTTTACATCCAACACCTATCCTCTCATCTATATCATATCGTCCCCACAATCGACTCATTTATTATTTCACAAAAAATACATATCCCATTGTTAAATGAATGTGTCAAAGTATGAATTACAAAGGAAAAGGATTAGGCCTTCATGAACAAGATATCCTAGAACCCCTTTCTGTTCAAAGAAACCCATATCACCATGGCCTTGATTATATTCCTAAGTGTCCTAGTTCATCAAATCTTCTATCTATCCTAGGTCCTCATTCTAGTTCATCAAAAATTCCATCTATCCTAGGTCCTCACCATAGTCCATCAAACCTTCCCTCTATCCTAGGTCAATATCCTATTTCTCAAGAACAACAAAGGCACACATCCTTGATTCCCTTTCAAAATTCTTCCCACATTAACTCATCCAAAATACTTCCATATAATTCATCTCAATTCACCCCTTCCATTCCTCTTGGAAGCAATTTGGGTGCCAAATATCAAAAGCTTCTATGTTAAAAATCCACATGTATCAAAGGATCAACCTGTCTCCTTGAAGAGACATGAAAAAATAAAAGAAATTTTGATCCAAAATCAAAAGGGAAATCTAAAAGGCCACAAAAGCCTATCAAAGAAAAAATATCAAAGACCACAAAGGTCCATAAATCAAAAGAAAATTTCAAAAGGTCACAAAGTCCCATCAAAGCAAAAAGGAAATCTTCAAAGAGCACAAAGGTCCATAAATCAAAAAGAAAAATGTCAAAGGCCCACAAAGAAAAAATAAAAGTCAAAATTCATGTGGATTCCTAAAAGTCTCATAGAAGCAATAAAATCTAATTTGGCATCCAAATTTGCTAATCCAAAAGATTCCTCCAATTTTCCATCAAATAACCTATCACCTTCCAAATCCATTTTTCCTCCATCACTCCAGCACCCTTCAAGGTGTGTACCAACATTGATCTTTCCATCCTTTCCATCTATCCAATAATAGGCCTTCCAACCTCCTATCCATTATACAAAATTCATCCCCCATCATTCTCCTTTAATCCAAACCTTTGCATAAGTCTTTATATTCTTCCATCATATCATTAATCTGCCAACATTTAAGAGTCTAATTCCCATTTCAATGGTTTATTAGAGGTATATTTGGTTGTGAAACTTGATGCTTAATTCCATCCTCCATCTCCCTATCATCCATATCCTATCTTCCATATTCCTCTTGCACTATACACTTAGGGATAAGTTTCATCCATATTATCATTCATGGTCATTATTCTTTCTATGCTCATTCCTTACATTTCCACCTTTGATCTTGACAAGGTTAAGGATCTTCTTGAAAATCATATATCTTATCCTATATGCTTTATCCATATCTTCCATACCATATCCTTCATCTTATCCATATTCCATCATTATTCCTAAATACATCCTTTCTTCCTTTCCTTGGTCTTGATGATGAATAGGGGAAAAATACTTGGGCCTTGTTTCTATATCTTATCTAGTTGATCTTGATCATCCCATTCATTATTTTTATCCTTTCTTTCTTCCATTCCATATCTCCTAGCTTATCAAAATCCATGTCACCATGTCCCTTTGCAACCTTTAATCTTATCATGCAAATCATATTTGATCCTAGCTATAAAACATTATCCAATCCTTATATCTTTTTTCAATCAATCATCAACAATCATCAATCTTATCATACTTAGAGGAAATTATTGATCCTAAGTATTTATCATCATCATGCCTTATGGAATCAACCATTACCATCTTTTGACAAGAGATATGTTACTTGTGTGACATGTTTTATAGTGAATCTTTCATTTTGATCTATCATTTATACATGGTTGCATTACCCCTATTGTGGAGCATCTTTATCCTTCAATAAACCATATCATCTCATTTCATCTTAAATATCCTAGAAAATCCAAAAATTAAAGAAAATTAAAAAAACTATAAAATACAAAAAAAAATAATAGAAAATCCAAGAAACAAAATTGAAAAAGTAAAAAAAATACAAAAAAATAATAAAATATAAAAAAGTGCAATAAAACCTCATGTACATATCCTGGCAATGTGGTCATGTCTCACCCTAGCTTGGGGGAAAAATCTTGAACTTACTGGGGACAATAAACTTTGAGCTTAAACAAATAGACAAACAACAATATGACAACACAACAAACACAATGATCATAATGAAACTCCACATTGAACATACATCAAACATCAAAACATTTCAAAAAATAAACCATCCATAACAAACAACTGAAACCAAATCAATGAAAACAAATTTAGATGGATGATATTCTTTTGAATCATTAATTTACCACTCTAGCTTGAGTGTTTAAATGTTGTACTTTTAATTTTTTTTTGTTATCATATCTTTGGAGCAACTTGATGATATATGTGAACCAGAGAAGCAAGGAAGGAGTATGATTTTTCATTGTCTGCTATCTAGGAGTTTATTATTATTGTGTGATTTTTCATGAGACGTGATCTACCAAGTATCACTGATGACATTCATAATTTGTTGGTATGTGGTGACTGATCTTTCTATAATGTACACCACAACATGTATCCCATTTTTTTGTATTATCATCGAAAAAGAAAAAAATAACTTTGTAAAGCCCTAATTCTAGAAGCTTCTAAAAAGCTTGTTATAATGGATTGGGATGGGGGTTATAGTATGTAAGAAAAGGTGATTATTTGCGAGATTGTGATAAGTTTTGCATTGGATAATAAAATCATTGTATGGTTGTGGTTTTGTGGATGTAGCCTGGATTGGATGAACCACATTAAATTCTCTATGTTGTCTTGTTTCTACTATAATTTTCTATGTTTTATTTCTCTATTTTATTGATCACATATGCATTTAACTATTAGATATATGCCTTCTAACCCTAAAAAAATTCACATAGGAAAGTGATTAATTCTAGTCTATTTACGCAAGAAATGCTTAGGTCATCTTGGTTTAATTATATGTAGATGCTTTTGTTCACTTGCAATATGAAAAATCATGAAAGTAGTACTCAGGTCATCATGGTCTAACTCATACCATCAATGCTTGTACTCACTTTCAACATTTTAAAGGCTCAATGATGATAAAAGTAGGATAAATGGACTATTAAGATGACAATGTTTTCATATGTAGATTTTCATGGTTAAATTAGACTGCATTGATATTAGTTTTGCATCTGCATTATAGATTTTCCAAGGCTAGTGAATCAATAACATGATAGAGCAATCATAAATTCTCTGATTGAATAAGTGCACATCATCACTAGTACATTAATCAATCCTATACTGGGGCATATAAATCAAAGCTAATAAACCAAATTGACTAATGATATCTATATCAGCCTACACCAAATGCAGAATCATATCCCATGTCTTTGGGAAGAACTCTAAAATCCTCCTATGATCATAACATGTCACAAATTAGCAATATTATCAATCATTCAGAAATCAATCTATCATTGATCGTCACATATCATGAGGTCAAACTTCAATATATTATTGATCCTTTCCTATCATGGGGTCAATCAATTAATCTACAATGAACCTCTCATATCTTGAGGTCAATCAATCAATCTATCAATGAACCTCACCTATCATGAGGTCAATCATCAATCTATCATTGACCCTCACCTATCATGAGTTCAATCAATCAATCAATCATTGAATCTCACCTATCATGAGATCAATAATCTTATAATATATCAGGATCATTTATCAATATCAAATCAAAGGCTAACACGATAAAAAATCATCAAACACAAGGAGGCAAAGTAGGGAAATATTTAATCAACTAGCATAGTAAACATCTTTTTTTAGGAGATAAATCAATTTTGCATCATTGAAATTGAAAATATTTATCAAATGTTCAAAAAATTGTAAAATTTTGAAAAAATCCAAAAAAATCATAAAATTCATCAATTTTTCTTCCGAGGGGGAATATATCTATCACTTGAAGATAAACATTTGGGGCATATCAAAATATTTTCATTAGTACTAGCAACAACAATAAAATTTTCTTTGAAGCAATGCATAAACACATCACTTCAAAGAGGGGAAAAATGTATACACCTAAAAATGGTCTAGATAATTTAATTAATTAATTACAATTTATTTGATTAATTAAGCTTTCTATTCTCATCTACTTATAAATAAATAGAATTTTTAATCTATATAGTTCACATTTAATTCTTCTATCTTTATCACACTACTTCATCTTAATTAAATAAACAAATTCAAACACCTTATTTTATTTAATTATCTATTTTCTTTCATCTAAATTAAATAAACAAGTTCACATACTTTTTTTTATTTGATTACTGTATTTCTTCCATGTTTATTTAATAAATAGATTTCTATACTTTGTTTTATTAAATTAAATTCCTCTTTAACTAATTTGAATAAATCCAAAGATTCAAATAAAAGCATATTTCTATAGCTATTTCCTCTTTTCACTCATCATATCCACCAACAAAATTAGATATTTTATATCTAATTAATTTAACTCAGCCTTCACAAGCAAATTATAGGCAAACTAATTCATCTTCTTCCATTGATCATTCCTATCATCTAGCAGATTTTTTTCATGAGGAGGAACAATCTCCATAATCTCCTCAGGGTTCTTCATCTTTCACCATTGAATCTTTCAAATCAAATCAAAAAATTTGCTTTGTTGCCACATCACAAATATGCTACCAAGAATCTATAAATGCAACCTCTTTCTATAGGAAATGAATCCCAACTTTGTGCATCTTACTATACAAAAATAACATTAGATCAATTAAGCATTTGAGCATTGAGCAATTAAGCAATAGTAATTAGCAATCATATAACAATCATAATCATCACTTTTCATTTAGCTTCATCTTAGTTTACAATAGTTTCTTTTATCATTTTCATGTAATTCTCAGCTATAGTATCATCATCATATCATTCAACAATCATTACATAAGATTAGATTCCTGCATTTTACTATATCTCATTCTTTAGATTGTCATTTTAACAGTCACAGTGATTACACAATTTGATGTTAGGGTTAGAAATGGTAGATATCTAGCAATTAAATGCAGATTTAATTAATAAAATAGAGAAACTAAAATGCACACAGAATAATTTATAACACAAAGAATTTAACGTGGTTCACCCAATCTAGGCTACATCCACCAAATCATGGCCATCCAATACTTTTATTATCCAGTGAAAAACTTATTACAATCTTGCAAATAATTGCATTTTTCATCATATTGTAATACCCATCCGAACCCCTTTTTATCAAGCTTAGAAGCTTCTAGATTTTGGGTTCTACAAAAATAGATTTTCCCTTTTTCATTGTTTTTTCCCTATTTTGGAGATGATGCGAAAAAGTAGCAGAATTTTTCCCTTTTTTTATTTGACCCCGACAATGATACATGTTGGGATGTATAGTATACCATGGGCTATACAGTATAGCATGATTAGATGCCACATACCAACATCTGAAAGCCACAATGATTTAATAAATATTTGGAGATAGAGAGAAATAGGACATTTTTAAGAGATTTCCTACTTTAATTAGATTAATTGTTGTTTAAATCTCTCAATATAATGTCTTATTAGGTGTGTTTGTTTTTCATTTGTAACACATATTTTACTCACACAGTAATAGTGCATAGTGTGCAGGCCTTGTCATGTCATCAAAGAAATTTCAACACTAAAAGGTCAAGAGCGATAAATTTTGATGGAATTTATGGTTTCACAAATGTCAAACCATCTAAAATCAAAGATAAAATACCCAAATTCAATGGTGAGAAGTTTGAGTCAACTAATAGATATCTGCAAGAATTCAATAATTTAATGGATGACTATGAGGTAGATCATGAGGATATGACCATGAGGCTATTTGTTTAGTCTCTAAAGGTAGATGCAAGAGATTGGTTCTCTTATTTACCAACATGCTCTATCTATTCTTGGGAGAAGTCCAAAGTAGTGTTCATAGAGAAATTTGGTGAAAGAATCAATGCTAGTTTTGTGATATATAACTATATGAGCATTGAGAAAGAAGAGGACAAGCTGGTCCCAACATTTAACCTAAGATTCGCTAAAAAATTGAGGGATATTCCTAAGGTTATTAGACCCATGATGCAATAGGTTTAGTTATTTATTTGGGATCTTTTGATGAAGAAATGAACTATTTGTTGAGAGATAATGATCCTACAACCTTGCATCAAGCCTATGATATAGCCATGAACATTGAAAAAAAACTGAAATATGGAATGCACAAGGGTTATTTGTCTACAAGTCTTTTCTACCTTGAGACACCAAATGTTTATGAACAATGTAAGTTAGAAATTAAAAACCAATTTAAGAGCATTTACACCCTATTGCTTTAGCTTATACATCATTCCATAATGTTAATCACATAGAACCCCAAACAAATTGTCAACAAGTTGCATGCATTTGTGATCCTATGGTATTTGTTCAAGACCTCTCTTACATAAGGAGACATGAAGGAGAATCATCATATGATCTCTATGCAAGATTTATGGATACTCTGTTTGCAATTTCTGAGTGTCATAGACCTAAAAATTTAGTATGCATTGATTTATTTTATGAATCTTATGAAGCAAGTTTGAGTGCTCTACCAAAGCATTTGAAGCCTCTTAGGCTTGGCCAAGTGTGTGAATTCATTTTTTATTTTTGAAAATATTAGAGATGATCATAAAAAAACTATTATGTTTTCAATCTATAATGATAATGATTTTGCTGCTCCATATGAGTCAAGAAGTGAGATATCACATGATGAAGAAGAGAGTAGAGAATAAGTTGAAAATGAATACCTCAGTGAAGCAAATTAAATGTGTGTTTTTTATTCTTTTGAAGATTCCAATACCTATAGTCCTATGGAATACGTAAGACTGTGCAATAAATTTGAAGAGCTTGAACATAGGTTTAGTATTGATGAGTCTCATTGATGTAGTAACTATGCTGGCATTGAGTATGGTCATTCCTCTGTTGATTATGATTATCCTCATGAAGCCAAGATAGAATATTTTGAATCAAATAAGAAATATGTTGATAATGACAAGAATTCATGTTTGCTTGAGAAGGAACAAGTTTCTTCCTATGAAGAGTTTTTAGAATGTGAGTCAAAGATGTTAACTATTGATGACATGAATGAAGTTGAAAATATATTTGTATGCTCTTTTAGTGATTGTAAGGATTTTGAATACAATGATAATATGAAAGATTTAGAACTTCATGCTAAGGAGGCATAAGATTTTATGACAACAATGAATGTACGACAAAACCCCTTATTTGATGATCCTTATTGGTGTAGAGATAATCCACTCTTTATATAGAACTCTGATTATGCATCTAACATAGTGTTAGAATATGGCCTTAAGAAAAAAAAGCAACACATTGATGAGCTCCTTGAGGGAATTTCCTATGAATGTTTTACATTTGATACAAATGTTGTAGGTAAGGTTGAGTATCATGAATTCAACTACTTGGATGAGTATGAACACTTTTAGTTTCTAGTTTAGTTGGGAGGTATTTTGATGGAGCATGACAATAACATGAAGAGAAAGGAATGTTATTTTCAATATGAATATATTTCATGTGATGAATATCACATATATGTGTCATATGATTATGAAAATTTTCATTTAATGCTTGGTTATACAATGCATAATGAAATATATTACATTAGCAATGGTATACTTAGAAAAAATGTGAGAGATGTTATTGGAAATGTTTGTAATTAGGCAGATTTTAGCGGTAATCACATATCTATGCTTGTAAGAAGAAGGTTATATGTGTTGCAGTGGTATGGAAAATGTAAGTATGGATTAGGGGATATCAGCTCCTTTAACAAATTGGTGTTTTCTAGGGGTAATAATTGAATTCCCTTTTTCATTTGGTGGCCTAGGGCAACTGAGTTAGGTTAAAATTGAATAAAGACTTTGTCACCCAATGATTCTAGCACTCGGTCTGCTCTTCCAAAAGATTCTAAAATCTACTTTTTTCATTGAAGAATAGACATCCCCAAGCAAAAGCTACTATTGGGATTGTAAATTTTTTGCAAAATTAAGTTCCCATGATGTAAAATTTTCTTTGTACACTTAGAAATGCACTTGAAAAATCTTCCCTCGTGACCTACTTTGGAGGGTCATAATTTAGAGCCCATTTGATTTCATGCCAAATCCCTTGGTCAGTATATTCATTTGTCGTATGTGAACATGTATGTTTGATTTCAGCTTCCTGTGATGAGTTTTGATAGGGTTTTGAAGTGACACATTGGAGGGTTTTGTAATTGTTTTACTATTTGCATACTCTCAGGCTTGCAAAGTGGCCTCCTATTCAGACTAATATTTCACAACTAGATGATCATCATGGTATATGGATTGGTTCTCCTCATTCCCCTCACATCCATATGCTCCTTGGTCCAGTTTTAGAGTCTCGGGATCAAATTATATATTTTTTCAAGGTCAAAAGCAAATGTAGTTTATTTTGTTTTTACATCTACATTTCTAGAGTGTTTCAAGGAGGTCAAATTTGACACTTAATATTTTGTGAAGGAAATGGATTGGTGAAGAATCCTTTTACACACATGCTCAATGGACCTAAATTTTCTAGTGTTTCTAGTGGTAGCTTCCTAAGAGGTTATTTGATAATTTTTCAAGGAGGTGAATTGGTGTGTTCAAGTTGGTTTTTGATAGGTGTAGTTGCAGAAAAGTCTTAGTGAGCCACTTTTTCATTCAATATCTTGCACCTTGAAATATTTTTTTCCATACTATTTGCTACACTGAGTTCTTGGGTCAAATTTTTGCATGAATGTACATTTTCATGACTTTAGTAGGTTGTTTGACTAGTTTTTTAGGGAAATTCCAAAGGCCACTTGGCCTATTTTGACTTCTGTATAAGGTGCTTGAAAGTGGATTTTGATGTCTACGTGATTCATTTTTTCACCTAAGGAGCATTCAAAGGAAACCTTAGATCAATTTAGGATAAAATCTTGTTTCAAAATTAAAAAAAATTAGTCAGGCCCAAAAGGGGACTTGACATGTGTCACACAATTTGAGGAAGCTTCTATTTATTTGATTAAGAGGTCTATGAATAAGGTCATTGGTGGAACCATGAATAAGAGTGGTGTTTTGATTGTCAAAGAAACTCATATAGGTTTAAAAACTACATTGTCTTAGATTGTTGAGCTTGTAGAGGCCACTCAAATGTCTACACCACCTGTCCAAAAACTTGCTAACTATGTATCAAGGGTTTTTGTTCCTTTAGTGGTGGTAGCTACTTTCATAACTTGGCTTGATTGGCTCATTCTAGGGAAAGCCAAGATCTTCCCTAAAAAATGGATTCCAACATCCATGGATGGAATAGAATTGATCGAGGATGCACTTGGAGTGGATACAAAATCATCAATTGTTTATGTGTGTACTTGAAAACATGGAACTAAAACACAATAGTGACTGGCTTACAATGAAAGAAACAATTAACATTACATAAAGTGAATCAAATGTGACGAATTCTTATGTTACATTTCACTTGAATATTGGAACTATTTTTCAATTTTCATAATGAGACGAGGGATCCAAAAGACACGACTACACAATTTGAGAAGGATCAAAGGATGTATTATGGGTATTGGTGTAGAGATTAGGAAGTATCTATGTTGCAAATGGGAAGCCATCGTGCTGGGTGGGGGGTGAATTTAATGTTGCAATGGAAATTTTTATGTAGATACAAGAATCTATTGTTGGAAACATCATTGTTCATTGCCTGTTTTGTGGGTAATTCAAGTACCTTTTTTTCTACATGGGGATAGTTTGCACTCACAATGAAGTATATCAAATATTATTTGAAGAAATTCTACTTTGGCACTAACGCCTAAATTTTATTATTTTTGCTTAAACATTTATTAGTAGCATAGTGGCATGACAAGATTGTAAGAGAATGCTATTAATTACAATTAGTTGGTGCCATCAAATTACATGTTACATCTTGGTGTTGGATTGTAGTGTAGAAGTTTGTAACTTTAACACTTCAAAGGGAGGAATGTGATTCTTTGCTATTTGTTGAGCAATGTTTCTATTATGTGAATGCTCTATGTGTTCATGTAACTATTGGCCATGATGAGCCCTCATATGCAATACGTTCGATGAGAAGAGGACAGAGTTTCATGGTGACCACTATTAAAATTTTCTTGTTGATGTCAAGGGTTTGTGAGATGCAACAAAACAAAGAAACAAAGATTGATCAATAGTAAAAAAGATGAGGCATTTGAACCATCCCTCGCTAGCTCGCGAGGGAGCCACCAAAGCCAAGTTTCATCTAGAAAGAAAGCGGGGGGGCTCCATGCTACCTCTTTCATGTTATTTTATTTTAAATGTAAAGTGAAATAATGTATGGGGCATCGATAAAGTTTCATATAGCTCGATAACAAAATTAAAGGCCTCCACACTTAAAAAGAAGAAAACTTTGGCTAGGAAAATAACTAAAATGGGAGATATGCCAGTAAATGAGTTT
Organism: Sequoia sempervirens; assembly: GCA_007258455.2. Taxonomy (NCBI): domain Eukaryota; kingdom Viridiplantae; phylum Streptophyta; class Pinopsida; order Cupressales; family Cupressaceae; genus Sequoia; species Sequoia sempervirens. Next base: position 75,411,928 of record VDFB02252616.1, read on the forward strand.
TTCATGGCCCAATATATCAAAAATGAAATCTTCACCATATGAAGAAAAAAAATTCTTTGCTAGGAAATAATAATTAAAGATAAAGTGTGTAGGAAAAAAAAAGGTAAAGGGTTTTCATTGGTAAGATTTTTTTTAGTTGCGTGAAAGGCTTTCATAGTAAATGGAGAAATGGATAAATGGGATAGTTTTTTTTTACTAGAATGAACCAAAATGGGTAGAGGGGGTTTTACCTAGGTAATTTATTTTCACCCAAATACTATAATGTTTTAATGCTTTTCTCTTAAAATTAAAGAATGCAACAACACATTTTTTTTCACAGGGATGATTACTATTCTTAGGAAGAGCAAAGTAGTGGAAATAGGCATGGTTTATTATTGAAAGTAAAGAAAGATATATGAAGATCAAGGAGGGGAAAAAGAAGATTTCAAAAAATAATTTGTTGCAGATAAAAGGGAGAGATACTACCAGATGTAAACTGCAGATAGATTTTAGGGATCTTCTTCCTTCTATATCTTTTCATTCTTTCTCGTTTGTAAGGGTTCTGAAATTTTGAATTAGGAAAGCAATGTAGAATAGTGTTGATTCTGAGTCATAAATAGAGTGTGTAAATTGTAATAGTTTGATTTTATAGGAAAGTGCTAACTAATTTGTGCAACAACATATTACTATCATGAAGTTGTCTCTAGATTTGTATGCTTTTAATCATATGAGTTTAATATATTAGGGATGTTTGAATTTTTCATCAAAACTTTCTTGTGATTGTGCTATTTGGCCATGGTTCAGTTTCAAGTAAAGAGATTTTTTTTTGATAAAAGTGGTAGGCCACTATAATATATAAATATAAATATAAATATAAATATAAATATAAATATAACTTACAAAACTTGGTTTAGGTGAGCATACTAGCAGGAAAGAACCAGGAAGAAAACATTTGGTTGTAGCTCATGAAGTTACAAAATTGATACAAAATTGACCCAATTATTGGGATCCATCAAAATCCTATCAATCTATCTCAGTGATAAAGTACACATATTGATTTTACATGAATGTTAATTTTTTTTTTTCAAATAGTTAGCCCATCAAAACATAGCAACTACATACATTACAATGCTCATAAATTTAACACCCATAATCCCAAATTAGCAAAAAATATCCTAAAAAATGAAACTGAAACAAACCTTATTCCTCCATTTTTTCACCACCCTACACAAAGTTTTCATCCTACATCTTTGGAATGTTGTGAAGACCCAAATGATTTGCAAATTTTTTAAAGCCCATTATTAGCTCCTCAACACTATTTTCCCTTGGTAGAAACCTAAATTACTTTGATCAAATAACTGTAATTTAGAGTGCACAAGTGGGATCGGTAAGTAGAACTTTATGACAACATGAGTGGATATTAATTTAAGGCATTAACATATTTTAAATCCATTTGATGAACCTAGTTTGTTGATAGGATCTCTATTACAGTTTTATATTTGATTATGTGGCCCATGATTAGGCATCGATCTATCACAAAGCTTAATAATTTTTAGAAATAATTCAAATCATTTTAAATCTCTATTGCTTTTGTCCTTCTCTTTTGCTTTCCTATTTAACTTATCTCAGTTCCCTATATATTCATGGTATTTGAAAGATTATAGAGGATAAATTTAAGAGAATTTTATATATTAACCCTCTGTGTGCTTGAGGTGAAGATATATAAGTTATGTGTTCTTAGAAATTTTCAATGCAAATGTGATTATGCTTGAATCTGGTGGAATATAAAATACCCATTACTAATATATCTAAGATTTATCCACTTTCATAGGTATATAGTTTGTTGCTTGGTATAATTTTATCATACATTTAGGCCTACAACTTGGAACACCCTCATGAGTCCTATCAATCTCAAAGTGTAGAAGGATTTCATAGACTAAGTGTTAGTTATCTTTTCATGTCTTCAATGTATTGATAGTGTGCAGATTCCTTGTCCTAAATATTTAATCCCCTAGTTTAGAAATTTTTTTCTTCTTACGGTTGAAGGTTGCAAGAAAAATAACCAACAAGATCTACTACAATAGTTTTGAGTTTAAATTTTCTATAAATGCAATGTGAAACACAAGTTGAAAATGTGACGAAACAATGTCCTAAAAGACCTAGTTTGATATGCAATTTTTTTTGTCAATGTTGAAATGCAAGTTAATACGATGTATATGATATGCAATATGACTGATTTTTTATGCAATTTTTTAGATTTAAAGAATCCAAACTCTGTGTGTGTCAAATGTGGAGAGTATTCTAATGTCAACACAAACCTTAATGAGATGATTTACATTCAAAGTTTGAAGCAAGTAAAACTACTCTATTTCATAATACAATGAAATCTTTCAAATACATATCATTGTCCTCTATTTCTAGGGATTTATTAAACCATTTGGCCCTCAAATTCCTATGGCCACAAAGGTTGTTAAAATGAACACCTAGAAAATGAGATTTGTGCTTAATATGAAAGCTAAGATGATTTCTATGTGCAAATGTGTGCTGGAATGATTAGTGGTATGCTTCTAAATGAAACAAAATGATGGAAAGGATGATGGATGGAATGATAAATGAAGGATGATGTTGATTATAGATGAAGAAGTGGAGATGAGTGAGATGATATGAAACTATAGTGAACTATCCATGATTATGCATATGCTCAAATGAAAACATAAAACAAACTAACCTAAAATGTAACTATGATGCAATGGGGATGATAAAATGTAACTATGAAGTAATTCATTAATCTAAAATAAGAATGAAAAGTAACATGTGACATGAAAACTAAGTATAAGAATCCATGAAATCTCCAAGCTCCTACAAAAAACTTGCATGGTAATAATACTCAAAGTGTGGATGAAAAATGGCATTATAACACTCTTCCAATTTGTATTTCAAAATAGCATTATAACATTACTCAAAATGTGTATGATAAATACTAAGCCAAGAAGGTGTATTTATAGGGTTTCTCAAGAATTTTGTGAGGTGGCACCCATCAATGGTCTAGATTTGAAGGAGAAATAATAGACGGTGCAAATGAAAGGAATTAGGATGTTTTCCCCTTGACCAAGGACAACACGCCATGCGTGTGGAGAGAATTCCTTGACCAATTGGGAACATGCCAAATGTATGGGATTCCCAAGTGTGTGAAACAAAGAACCATGTGCTCGAAATTTTTTGGAAGTGTGGGGGAATAAATCCATGTGCTTTTTCTCATTGGTGGAAGTGTGTGAGGATAATTCTAATTAATAATTAGGCTTATTTATTTTCATATGACCTTTATGAGGTGGCACACAAAAAGTTTTACAAATGTGCTCTAATTCTTAATCAGGATTAAGGAAGGTTAATTAAATAAACATGCTTAGGGTATTTCATTTATTTAATTATTTAGAAGAATGTGAATTAGAAGAATTAAAAGGAAAGTGAACAATATGAATAAAGTAAGACCTTATTTATATGTAGTTGAAGCATTAATCAAATAGGTTGTATTTAATTAATTGAATGTGATGACCATTTTTAGGTGTATACATTTTTCCCCTCTTTGAAGTAATTTGTTTACACATCGCTTAGAAGTAAATTTTGATGGCAATGCTTTAGAAAATATTTTGATGCCCCAAAAATGTAAGATTTTGATGCCCTAAACAATGCCCTAGACTTTTAAATTTCAGGTATTGATGGATATATGCCCCCTTGAGAGATAAATCAATGAATGTTGGGATGTTAAAATGAAATGTTGGAATGAAGTGACGGTGTTGTGATGATTATGATGATGATCCAATGTTTATTCAAAGATATTTTGATGGTGGAGATGATTTATCTCTCAAAAGTTCATTGCAAGCTCTTTCTTTCAATAGTGGTTATTAATTACCCCTCCTTTTTGGTAAAAATGGGAAATAAATGCCACCATAATTCCCTTGATTTTACCCTTAAAAGGTGAAAGTGGTAAAATGGGATTCATTTTTACATTTTGAGTTTGGAGAAGTTGAAGATTGGAGAGCTTAGAGGAAGATGGTGATCCCATACCACAAGCATTGTTTTGAGCATCTTCACCAACCTGATTAGCCTACTGCCTCTAGACCTATGGTACGCTTTACGAGAAACCTCTTTGTTAGTCATTTTCTTTCCTTTTAGAAGCATTTTAAACATCATTGATAGATATTGTAGCTTATGGGATGTCATTTATACACTTTTCGGTGATGTTTTTGTCATTTTTGAGTGTTTTTTAGCATGTTTAAGAGTTTTGGCACCTTTGGGGTCCCAAATGGCACCTTTGGAAATCTTAAAAATCAAGTTTTCATGTGTTTTAAGAGTTTTGGTGCCTTTGGGGTCCCAAATGGCATCTCATGCAAAGTTGAAAATGCTTTTTTTTGGGTGTGTTTGGATTTTTGGTGCCTTTGGGGTACCAAATGGTGCCTCTTGCAAGCTTGAAATTCTAGTTTTTGGCCTCCAACACTATTTTGGCACCTTTGGGGTCCCAAGTGGTGCCTCTTGTAAGGGTGAAATCTATGTTTTGAGATGCCAAACACTATTTTGGTGCCTTTGGGGTCCCAAATGGTGCCTCTTGTTGCCTTGGAAATTTTTCATCCTTAGTTGATTTGAGGTGGTTTAGCTTGTCGTTTGACCCATTTTGTGGGGTGTGATTGCGGAAATCCCTCGAGGTGATGTTCACAAGATGTCCTTGAAGTGTAGGAGTCATCGATTTGTCATGTTTTGGATTTATTTCAGTCAGATTGTGGTATGTCCAATTTTTGATTGATGTTTTACGTGATGATTTGATCTCATGATAGGTGACAATCAAATGATAGAACCAGTGTTGTATCGACCTCATGATAGGAAAGGAATGATAATAGGATTGATAGCATATTGTCCTCATGATAGGAGATGAATGATGGTAGGATTGATAGAAAATCGTCCTCATGATAGGTGAGGAATGATGGTTTGATTGATAACAAATTATCCTCATGATAGGCGAGGAATGATGGGTTGATTGATAGTAGATCATCCTCATGATAGGTGAGGAATGGTGGGTTGATTGATAGCAAATAATCCTCATTATAGGTGAGCAATGATGGTAGGATTGATAGAAAATCATCCTCATGATAGGTGAAGAATGATGGGTTGTTTGATTGAGATGCTGATTGTTTTGATTGATTTGATTTGAATGACTACACATTAGCTTGATTGACTGATAATCTCGATTGAACATAACATTTATTATGTGATTTGTGTTCATGATTAGGGAGATGGAGATGTACACTAGTCTCAGGAGTGATTCCCAAAGACCTGGAACATGGTTCACTAGTTGTCCTCAATCGACTTAGAGATTATCTCCCATTGTGGGTTGACTTCCTTGTTAGATATTCCACAATATAGAATCAATAGAGGTTTACTAACAACATTGGCAGAGAGATGCATAGTGATCTTAACACATTTCATTTATCGAGTGGAGAGATGACCATGACTCCAGAGGATGTCTATCCTATTATGTGGATCTCAGTGATGGGAGAGATAGTGTACGATAAGATATAGCAGGGTGGGACAACTACATTGCATAGATTATGCTGAGATGATCATTTTATGGGGTGATGGATGCCTTGGAAAAAGAGGATTAGAGGATATGATCCTTTACCATGTGTGCTTTCTGAATTCATTGGTGGATTCCTTTATCCTAATCATAGGTCAAATGTATTTTTAGCAGGTTGGGGTCACATGCTATCATGAATGACACTTGATGGTATGAGGTATCCCTAGGGGCTCATGTATGTTAGCCCACTTATATCAAGATTTGCATGAGGTTTATTACAGGGTGACAAGCCTATCATGTGGTGTCACATTATTGTAGACCTGGGCATGGGATCATATAGCCATCACTCAGCCCATGGGAGAGAGACATCAACCACCAGCTACACCCTATGTTTTCAATTATAGTGGTTCACATGTCCAACATAAGTTGGGCAAGGTTGCCTATTGGAGGCGTGTTCTGGATGATTTGGAGATTGTCACATGGTGGTCATACTTGGATTGTGAGTAGTGGCCAGAGGATCAGCTGGAGATGCCATATATGTTGTTATCTTGCTGCTTGATTGGGAAGACACATGTTGTGCTTGAGCAATACTTGCATCTGTGAGTATTTTGATAGTTTGGATGGGTTCAGGGGATGCCCCTGGGAGTTGACCATTATGCATGGTGATGGCAGGATGTTTTAGAGTGGGGCCCCTATTTACCATATGAGGCAGCTTGTACAGAGTACTATACCTTGACCCCAAGTTTATGGGATTATGTTCCATATATTATAGATGTTGGGATGACCAGGGATTATTAAAAGTTCTTCCACATGCATCCCTTTCCTAGATTTACTCATCTAGAGGATCTAGTACCACTAGTTGGAGAGGGAGGAGATGAAAAGGGTGGTGATGATGGTGGAGAGGGAGTTTGCAGAGGTGATGATGGTGGTGTAGAGGGTGGTTGCAAAGGTGATAGTGGTGTAGAGTGCATTCGGGAGAGTGATGATGGTGTAGCTGATAGTCATCCATTGTATTTTTTAGTTTCAAGGTGTAGGAGGAGCGTTACCATAGGTTAGGTGGTGCTTCCCAAGATTTGGATTGGGATAGCCTCACATTAGTAGTCGTCACAGATAGCAGCTTTGTAGGTAGAGGTTTAGTCATTTTAGAGTGAGATAGCGTAGGCTTGAGCATAGATTGTGTCCCTTCAGGATGAGTTAGGGTAGTGTCAGGAACAAATTGATATTTTGATGACTGATAGAGTGACAAATAGGCAACAAATATAATAGTTGCATGTACATATGATCATACTTACTTAAGAGAGGGATGCCTTTAGACACCAGAAAGAGCAGGATGAGGCCATTGCCGAGAGGATACAACAAACAACACCATTTGCAAGTACAATAGATTTCTTCAGGGAGATCTAGCACATTTCTCAGGAGTTGCAATTTTATAGAGGTAAATATCATGAGTTGGTTCCTCCTGAGCGAGAAGAGAGTTTTTTACAATCTTGTTCTGTCAGATCTCATTCTTGGACTATGAGCATGGGTGTCATGCAACCATTGCTTGGAGATAGGAGAGATCCAGGTGCAGGTCTGTTAGGTAGAGGAGGTACTAGTTCCATGAGAGCAATAGCATCTGGTGGGAGCTTGACATAGCATTTTGTGATGTTCCTTGGACATTGTGTATACACCTTTTGTGAGATTGAGGATGTGTTTCCCATGATATAGTTCCCTTTTTGATTTTGATGTATCTCAACCTACTTTTGGATATCCTTGTAGACATGGACATTATGAAATTTTTTATGATATATGATATGTAGCGGTGATTATGATTTAAATGTTGATATGCATTTGATTTCCCAATTATGATATGCAATGTTGTGAATTTATTTAATTTCTATGTGATGATAATGATTAGACAATGCGATGAATGTATTTGTGATTATGCAATGTGATGTGATTTATTATGATTATGCAATGTGATGTGATTTACTATGATTATGCAATGTGAGGTGATGTATTATGATTATGCAATGTGATGTGATTTATGGTGACTATGCAATATGATGTGATTTATGATGATTATGCAATGTGATGTGATTTATTATGATTATATGCAATGTATTATGGTTATACAATGTGATGTGATTTATGATGATTATGCATGACTTCAAATGTTAAGGCCTTAAGCTTGAATAAGTGAGTTTGTCCAACTTCTTAAAGTTAATGGAAGACTACAATAGATTGATCTTTTAAGCTTCATAACTCTAACATATTTCCCAACTTTCTTTGAAATATGAAGAGACTCACTTATTTGAGCGTAGTGGATGACATGATTTTGATGTTGGAAATTCAATGCATGTCCTTATTATTTTCTCTTGTATTTTCTGAGGAAAATATCATGATGGAATGTATGAATGTAAATGATGGGAGAATTTTTTCTAAGATATGCAAATGATGATGCAACTGATATGCAACTAAATGAGAATGATGTGTTTTTTTGGTTAATGTCCAGTGTACTCAATCCATTAATACTAGAGATGAGACAATTGCAATACTAACATGAATGCAGTCTAACTTTACTATGCAAATCTTGTATTCAAAAGTTGTCATTTATATTAACCAAATTTTCATGCTTTTTATCATCATTGGGCCTTTAAAATGTTGAAAGTGAGTACAATCATCGATGTCATATTTTAGACGAAGATGACTTGAGTACTACATTCATGATGTTTTAAAATTGCAAGTTAACACAAGCATCTAAGTATAATTAAACTGAGATGACATGAGAATTACTTGTGTAAACAAACAAGGGTTAATATTTTTCCTATGTAAATTCAGAATGTCATTAGTGATACTTCGTAGTGCACATCACACGACAATTCTCATAGTAATAATAATAAACTCATAGACAACAAACAAAGAAAAAAAATATTCTTTCCTTGCTCCTCTAGTTCGATACATCATCGAGGGGCTCCAGAGATATGATAAAAAAAATCAAACTAGAACAATTTGAACTTTCGTGTTTAATGTTATAAAACCTTGATTCAGAAAGATCACCATCCCTTTGAAGTTTGTGTTTGTAACGTTAGTCCAATGACTGTTTTCTTGTTGGTTCAAGCTCAAAGTTTATTTTTCCCCTAGTGAGTGCAGGATTTTTCCCCCAATCCAGGGTGAGACAAAACCATGATGAACAAGACCTATCTTAGGCCCCTCAGGGGCTGATCAATAGATTAGCCTTACCTATGTTATACATGACCAAGATTTACAAGATGAAAATATGAACATAGCGAACACCTAGAATATTGACCTAATTGTCTTGAGGGATAATCAAAGATCACCCTTTCCTATGTTTAAAGCTTAGAGATGATGTAGTTCGAATGAAGACTATGTTTTTTTGACTTTTTGACTTTTTGACCTATTTTGGGATTTTGACATGTTTTGAATGTTTTTCAATTTTTCAATTTTCTAAATGTTTTTGGATTTTCTAATTTTTTGACCTTGAGAATGTACAAGAATCCAATCCAATACAGGACATGCCCCAAGTGTGATACGATAAGACAAACTAATTTTTAGAATGGGTCGAGTAATGCCAAGGGATACCATGATAGAAACATTGGATCAAGCTATGGTGTGAACATGGATGCGCGAAAAATTTAGAGATGAAAGCATGATGGATGAATGATGTAAAGTGCTTATTTTATTCAAGGCACCTATTTTCCAAGTTTTTAAAAAGTTACTTGCCCAAAGCGCCATCAAAATGGTTTTCACTAGAGGGCGATCCTTTTTTTTCTTTATTGTTTTTCAATCCTTTTTCTTATTTTTGTGTAGTTTTGCAATTTTTTGATTTTTTGGTATTTTTCTAGGAACTTTACCAATGCACTGGATGAGCTAGGTGTAAAACCTTTTGTGATGCAATCTATTGAGGGGTCTGTCAAAGAAATCCCCTTTTGGTGTGGATAAATGATATGCTCCTAATCCAAATACTGATACTATAATAAAGGGACCTAGCCAATTAGGTTCAAATTTCCCCTTCTTCTCTCGATCTTGTTGATTACGAGGATTTTATTTTAAGACTATATCGCCCACTTGAAATGCTCTAAGTATTACTCTATGACTGTAGCTCCTAGATATCCTTTGTTGATAAGCTTTTAGGTGATCAACTGTATGTTGTTGACATTCATCCAACAATTCCAATTCTTGTAGCCTCAATACTCTATAATCCTCATCTGAAATCACCCCTTTAAGTGACACATGCAGGGATGGTATCTCGACCTCAATAGGTAGAATAGCTTCTAATCCATAGACAAGAGAATAGGGTGTTGCTCCTATCGGGGTACGAATATTGGTTCTATAAGCCTACAATGTCAGGTTTAGTTGAATAGGCCAATCACATCCAGCTTCAATAATGGTCCTCTTCAAAATCTTCAAGATAGTATTGTTTGAGGCCTCTACTTTACCATGCCCTTGGGGATACTAAGGTGTAGAAAATTGGTGTTGTATATGGAATCATTCATAGAGTTCTTGAACATCTTGATTCTTAAAGGGCTGGCCATTGTTTGTAATGATATATTGAGGAACACCATACCAACAAATGAGATAATTCAAGATGAATGATGAGATTTGTTACCTAGTGATGGTGTAATGCCCCGTCACGCAACCCTAGGGGAAGTTGCAATTTACTACACAAACAAACTAAATTTGTTTTTGAATAAGAATAATTAACATGCAAGTTCACTAACCATTTCCAACTAATCCCCCTAAGGTTATGAGACTGAGTTACTTAATCCAAAACAAGAAACATGAATTATAACCATAACATTTAATTACTTAACAATCAAGTTCACATACATTCCATACATAATAATTTGCATCAAAGAATAAGGATGCCGCATGATTCCAATAATGATCACATAGCAATAAGGTTACAACACTCATTCCCTGAATGAGATAAATCCAATAAGCATGATTACATATTACAAATTCCACCTCGATAAAAAATGAGGTGTAATAAATACAAGATCAAATGAATGACTAAAGCATGAAATGAAACAGGATCCCATGAGCTCTCCAACTGGAAATCTAGTCCACACAAACAAGAAGACAACCCAATGGATTAAGGTGCACGTTCCACCCAACCGTGTGACATCTGAAGGCTCACCCCTCATGCTAGGAGATAGTAACAAGGAATCCAACACAAGACCATCTACCTCAAGACACATGCTAATACATAACTGAACTGAAACAACTACAACCACAATATTACTTAACACAAAGGTTACGATGCTTCCAAAGAACAAGTATCATTTACGCAGTACAAAAACTGGCCTTTGGTTGACATAGAGAGAGTTTCACACGACATTTGCTATGAGTTACCATAGCTCAACTGTCTTAGGCAACCAAACCCCCATCTTGGGTTATCTTGGCTCAACTCTAGCAGCTGCTAGACCCTCATACCAACTGCACTTCTCGTCTCATCTCTAACCTTAAAAGCGAATGAGTTATGAGAGAGGCATTAGTTATCTTAATTAGTCTAATAGTTTTTCATTAATTCTTTTTAAGTTATCACTTACTTAAACCCTAGGTGAGTTACCCTGGCCCCCCTCTATGTACCAGACCCTCACATAGAACCACTCTCATATCGACAACACATTCAGTACAAAACCATAATTTAATGGGAAAACTAGATAAGACATCCTTTCCAATCCAAGGAGGCAACGAATAAAGGAAACTCACTCTAACCACTGGAGGAAACAAAGTATGAAACTCTCTCCAAACACTGGAGGCAACAAGGTCAAAGCCCTCTCCAAACATCAGAGGAAAACAAAATACAAAACCCACTCCTTCCAAAGGAGGTACAAACCACATAACCCTCTCCTAATCCCAAGGAGGCACAAACCATCCCCGCTTGAGAAAACTGGGTAAGACAACAAGATACCACTATACACACTTCCCAAGGAAAAATAGAGGTTGACAACATACTACGACAACCCAAATAATTAAAAACCCCCATCTAGAAGTCTTACATAAACAAATAACTCCATTTTCCCAACATCGAAAATGATCAAACCATGATTTAGAAAGCATTTCCAACAACTCAATATACTACTGTTAGGGTTTCCTAAACCCAAGAAAAGAAATGACATAGTGCATGAAATTAATTAAATAATTAACACTATTTGCACATACTCACCAGTAATAACTTCATTGCAATGTTAAAGAACTTAAACTAATAATCTACTTCATTTGTTCAATCATACAAAATAATTAAAATCAATATTTTTAAATAAAAACATTTGATCATACATCAATTTCATTTCAAATATAATAATGAAATAATCATTTTATTTAAATTATTTTAAAAATCCAACTCATAAAAAAAAAACTCAAATATTTTCCATTTAAAAAAAGTAATACAAATAAAATATATATACAAATATATAAAATTAAAAAAAATCTAATTAAAATAAAATTTAAAATATATAATATACACATTATATATAATATATAATATATATAATATATATTATATATTATATATAAATTATCTATATATATATTAAATATTAATTAAACTTTATAATAATAAAGAAAAGATTAATAAAAAAAGAACACAGACCCACCCCTTAAGGCACACAGGTCCCTCCCCACTTGGGCGGCAACCTGTGTGTGCCACACAGTCTGCCTCCCACAGAGGGGCACGGCCTGTGTGTAATACACATAGTCTGCCTCCTTTGAGGTGGGCGGCGGTAGGGTTACCCTCCCCTGTTCTGTGAAAAAACAAAACAAAATTTTCATTTTTATTTATTATTATTATTATTATTTTTAAAAGAAAACGTTTCACAGTGAAAACAAATGAAAATATATAATATATATATATATAATTTTACCTTATATAGACAAATTGGACAAACTTTCCCACATAAATAAAATACCCAACAATAGAATTTGCAAACATAAATCCTGAATTTCAAACTCAAACAAGGAATTTGTTTTGTGCAACCTCTCATTTTCTATGGTTTGAATTTATTTTCTTGTTTCCTTTCCCATGATGTCAACAGTTGTTTGTTTCCAATTTTTCAACAAGGTTTAAAAGGGGTTTTCATTGAATCTAAAAAGCATTTCCAGATTTAAACTCTTTCAAAACAAAAGAAATAAACAAGAAATAGACAAACAAAGAAGAACCTGGTGTTTCCTCCCCAAGCTTGAAAATTTGACAATGGTTATTCCAAATCTTTCCTTCAAAATCCATTTCCAGCCATAGCAAAACTCTCCACCAAAATTCCAAAACCCCCATAATATGAAATAGAAAAATGCCCAAATAGAGTTTTTCCCCAAATTTGGTCAAACCCCTAAAAATATCCCACCCACTAAATTCATTGCAAAAAATGGGGATATTTTCATTTTTAAACATTAAAACCAAATTTCAAATTCCAAATAGAATTTCATGCATTTTAAAATTTATTTTTTAACAAAAAAGAGAATTCAACTTTTGTAAGGAAATTCTTTTACATATTTATATTCAAAAAGTGCAATTTGAAGTATATTTCCATTTTTCTAATTTAAATCAAAATATCCAATAATGTCAACACAACTAACATAGTTCAAGCAGGGATCTCTAAACGAACCAGATCAAGCATGAAAAGAAAAGCTCGGACCACCCCAAATATGACTCAAATCTTTATGGAGGGGGTCCAGAATATGGTGGACCTGGAAGAGGTTGCGGACGAGCTTCTGAAATCTATGGATTAGCTGTGGCTGGGCCCAGCTTTGTCTGTTTGCTGGCCGTTTAATGGTTTTTTTGTGGCTTTTTGTGGCTGTCTGCTTTTGCTAGTTTTTTTCTTTCTAGCACCCTTTTATCTTTTGGACCTCTATTTTGGTCTTAGCTTGTAATGTTACTTTATGGTTTTGGGTCCTTGTAAAACCCGTTTATCCCCCTTTTATCAAAAACATAGTTCAGTTTATCCCCATTAATTTAATTAGTCAATAAACAAATCTAATTTTATTAATTAAATAAAATTAATGAATAAAATAAATAACAATTCAACATTGCAACTAGATGCATTTAAACATCATTTTAACTACACAAGCCATTTAATACCCTTAATAATTTGAAATCAAATAAATACTCAAGGTGAAATGGACCAAATTAAAACAACTAACCCGACAACAACCCAACAACATACTATAACTAGGGTGACGTCTTGGCATAGAAAACCTAGCTACTATCTCCCAATCGATTACCGTTGGTCACTGGACATGATCAAACCTGTGAACCAGGTGGAGTCGATGTCATGTACCTATCAACCTGCGAGCAAAGAGTACATCGTACATGCATATATACATAATATGATCAAACACACCGTGAAGAGGAAATCTTGGAATCGTAGGGCACTAGCAAGCGAGTGATACAATCCCGTCCCCTTCACTAATACAAAATCACTAACTGAAGCATCTAACAACAATAATATGATCACCAACATAAAACATCATTAAATCAAATATCTGCTAAATTAATCCAAAACATGCCATAAAGGTAACATCAAAGTAAAATACCATCACATTAAAATATTACATACACTTCATTTAACAGTTGCGATCAGATAATAACCAACTTCCAAAGTCATAGCATAAACAAAAATCACATACAAAGAAGAACACTACCGAACAAAAGGTCCAAAATGGAGGGGTGTTATAGATGGGGATTATAGGAACAACTTCAATCCACTTGGTGAAGTATTATGTGGCTATGATTATAAAGTTATGTCCATTGGAGGAAGAGGAGTGAATCTTACCTACAAGGTCCAATCCCCATTGGCAAAAGGGTCATGTAGCTGTGAAAGGATGCAACTCTTGTGTCGGTGCATGTATCAAGTTTTCATGAACTTGACATTTGGAACACCTTTTGACATATTGAAAAGGACTCTTTCTACATATTCAACCAGTAATACCCCAATCATAATAATTTCTTAGCTAAGGTTAAGCCACTTGAATGTGTGCCACATATACCTTCATGAACCTCTTGTAAAGTGATTTTAGCTTCATTATGTTCTAGAAACTGAAGAAGAGTACCATCCAAACCTCATCTATAAAGTACATTAGCTATTAAGATGTGGCGAGCCGCTTATCAAATGAAGTTTCATTTTTGGTTTTGAGACAAGTTAATTGGAAGGGTATAGTCTTGAAAGTAGGTATGGATCTCTCCATAGAGAGAAATTTGAGGGTCAACAATATGGCATATCACTTGGGATTCTAGATCTTCATAAGCTAGGTTGGACACTTGTTCTACCATGAATTCATAAAATCTTGATTGTTCAGGTATCTGCAAGAGAGAAGCAATGGTGGCCATTGCATCTGCAACTTTGTTTTCTATTTTGGTAACTTGTGTAAAATTGATCTCAACAAAGTACTTTTTGAAATCATCCACCATCTCTTGTAGGGCAACAACTTTTCATCCTTTGTTTGATATTCATTATTGACTTGGTTGATGACCTGTTGTGGGTCACCATAGACTAGAAATTTTGTGATTTTTCATTCAACAACTATCCTAATTCCAATGATCAATGCTTCATATTCACTTGTGTTGTTGGTGCAGGGGAACATTAATCTGTAGGATTTTAGAATTGTGTATCCTTGTGGTGAGACAAACAAGATTCCTGGACCTAATCCATGTTGTGTATAAGAGCCATCAAAGTATATCAACCATTGTTGTGTAGATATGGTTAGGATATCATTATCAAGGAATTCAATGCTCATTAGATTGTTATCTGACAATGGTTCTTCAACGAGTTGATCTAGTATGTCTCGACCTTTAATTGATTTCCTATCCATGTACTGGATGTCAAACTCACTCAATATCATGACCCACTTGGGTAACTTCGTTTTTAAAAAACTTTGTTGAGTAAGTACTTTAATGGGTCAATTTTGGAAATGAGTTTGATGGTGTGAGTCAACATGTAATGACTCAATTGTTGTGTAGCAAATACAACTACTAAGCAAGCTTTCTCAATAAAGGTGTAATTGATGTCATAACCATTGAGGGTCTTGCCGATATAATAGATGGATCTCTCCTTTCCTCTAGAATCTTCTTGTGCTAATAAGGATCCCAAAGATATCTCGGTTGTTGCAAAGTATAGTAATAGTGGTTTTCCCTTGCCTGGTGGTATCAACACAGGCAGTGTCATTAGGTACTATTTTAGTTGACTGAAGGTAACTTTGCATTTTTCATCTCACTTAAAATAGGCATTCTTGTGTAATAAGTGGTTGAAAGGATGAGTTTTATCAGCTAGTTGTGCAATGAATCTTTTGATGGACTAGAACCTTCCTTGTAATGATCTGAGTTGGCTAATATTTTTAGGAGGCATTTCCATGATGGCCTCGACCTTTGTAGGATCCACCTCAATGAATTTAGTTGAAACAATGTATCCTAAAAGTTTAGCTAATGTTACACTGAACACACATTTCTTGGGATTTAACCTCACCTTGAATTTCTCCAACCGTGTGAAGATTTTGTCTAGAATATCTAAGTGTCCTCTAGTGTAGGATTTTTCCAATAGATCATCTACATAGTCTTCCATAAAATTATGCATCATGTCATGGAAGATGGTAGTCATAGCTCTTTGATATGTTACAACTCTAGCATTTTTCAACCAAAAAGGCATCACATGCTAGTAAAAAGTGCCCCAAGGACATGTGAAGGCCATTTTATCTTGATCTTTAGGTGCTATCTTTATTTGGCCGTATCCTGAAAAGCCATCCATAAGTGATACCATTTTGTTCCCCACAGTCAAGTCTACAATTAGATCAATGTTTGGTAGAGGAAAATCATCCTTTAGATAGGCTTTGTTAAGATCCCTAAATTTCATGCATATTCGGATGCTCTTTTCTGGTTTGGATAGCAGAAAAATGTTTGATATTCACTTGGAATAGTCAATAGATCTTATAAATTGTGCATCTAATAGCTTTTTCAACTCAACTTTCACTAGAAGGGCGATATGGGGATGCATCTTTCTCAATTTTTTCTTTACCAATTTTATGCTAGGTAGTAATGATAAATGATGCATAATGAGTTTTGGATCTATGGTTGGCATGTCAGCATATGACCAAACAAAATTGATTTTCCTCTCGTTAAAGAATTTGGTGAAACAAGGTTTCTCCTCTTTGTCATGGATTCTGCTAAATGCATGGTATTCACTATCTCAGCTATACCAACATTGATGGATTGTGTAGGTTCTATTAGTACTAAAGATCTCTCTTGGTAGCATTCTAGGAGAGTGTCAAACCTTCCATCTCTTGGTGCCTTAGGGAGGTTTTCACCTTGAGATATGCTCTTTGTTTTTAATTTTTCCTAATTTAATAGTGCCATAAAATGGTTTTCACTATTAGACCCATTTCTTATATTTTTATTTTGCAACTAAAAGGTTTGACACTCCCTTCATCAGGAGCTTCATTCTAAGATTCAATGGTAGAACATATGTCAAGATTATCAAAACATAGTAAGTTCATGAGGGCATCATCATTTGAAAATGTGGGTATGTCAAGTGGCTCATTTTGATCCCAATTAATTAGTTCAAGATGCATTAAGGACAATGAATCATTAGATTGGCCAAGGTCATAAGGTGTAAGCATCAGGATAGCCATGTTGTCAAATTGTCTAATGAGGTCTAAGATTTAACTCTCTTCCAATGTGTCTATCTCGCTCAATGAATGATCATCTTCACTTGATTCAATGACATACTGTGATATGTATTCAAGGGGTCTAGAACCAAAAATTTGTCCTTTCATACATATTGGTGTATACTTTTGGATTACATTGATCTCTTTGTCATGGAAAGATTCCTCAAAGAGGGAGTCCCATTCATATTCATTGGAATATGTTTCATGATCCTCACTAGCCTGTAGCTACAACATTCTTTCAATAGCTATTTGAGTAGCTTCCTCTTTTAAGTCTTCCCTGTAGCCTATTCCTATTTTGTCTCTGGGATTCATTGTGACAAGCTATATTGGTTCACTAATGCCTTCTTTTCTTTTACCCAAAGGACCATTTCCTTCATATCCCCTTTTTGTTAGGATTTTCTAACCTTTTCCATACTTATCTATGCATATATGGGACACTGATACCTATGAAGATTCTTCATCTTTGTATGACCAATTTAAGACATCCATGTCTTCTAATTCCTCGACTTGAGTGCTTTCTTTTATAAACTTCCCATCAAAGAGTGTGATGGGTTGTAAAGATTGTTGTCTTGAGGTGGATGGTTTTCCATGTGACTTTGGAGAAGATGAAAGTTGTGATAAGTATGAAGATTTCTCAAATGAGTATTCCCCCATGCCCTTGTCTTTTATTTGGATCTTTTCCAACTATTTTGCTAAGGCATCAAGTTGACTTCCATTGTTGCATGAAATAGAGTCAACGAACCCTTTGTCTTTTGATTGAGCCCTTTCCTCATACTGTCTTGATTAAGAACCCATTGGACTTTCTTTGTTTGATGGATCAGAGTTGATGACTTCTCTATTATGTGGTACAAAGGTATCTTGACTTGTTTTGAGTGCATCACAATATTGGGGATTGTTAGAATCAACAACAATGGTGATCTCCTGTCCATTGAAAGGAAATTTTAGACACTGATGATAGGTTGATGGTACCACTTTCATTTAATGAATCCATGGTCATCCCAAGAGTTTGTTATATGCTAATTCCTTGTCTAACACATGGCACACTATGTCTTTGATGATTGGTCCCACTTGAATGGGTAAGATGATCAATCCTTGGGAGGATCTTTCTTCATCATCATATTCTTTTATGGTGATTTTCCTTCTAAGATCAATAGCATTTTTAGAATATTCTAATGCATGAACAAGCTTGAGAGTGCATATATTTAGGCCTGCTCCTTCATCTATAAGGACATGTTTGACACAATGTTTATGGATTAGGACTTTGATGTGGAGAGAAGCATTATGTGGATGGGTGGTGGATGCATCATCATGTTCAAAGAATGATAAGAAACGAGGTGCAGTCAAATGTCCTATCATAGCTTGAAATGTACATACTTCTAGATTGTTTGGTACTATGGTGGCAACTAAAGCTTGTTCCAAGATTTCTTTGTGCACCGATGAAATATTGAGAAGTCCCAATATGGATATTTGAGCGGGTATTTTATGTAATTGATCAACAATGTTATATTGAGTTACAAGAAAAACATTCATTTTGGACGTGGAAGGGGTAGCTCCTTTCAGTGTTACCTTGGCTTGTCCTCTTGTAATCACATTGATAGGTGTATTGTCTTGATCGTTTGTGATTTTGATGACATTAATTTTATTGTCATTCATGCCAACATTAGTGTCCATATTTCTAGGTACAGGGTCATTGATTTGATGTGAGATGGTTTCATCATTGTGCTAGGTTTCAGTACTAGCATCCTTCCCTTGGCTTCTAATTTCACTATCTTGGATGTAATTCCCAACCATCTCAATACAATGAATGGTAGAATGATAAACATAGTTTATATTCCTTCCTTTGGTATTCGATGTAGAGGACTCTCCCTTTTCATAATTGGGTAAAGGGTTCTTGAACACTCCTTGATCATTGTTTGTTTGGGGTCCTTCAATGTGTACCTTTTTGTCATCAATGAGATCTTGGATTACATGATTTAATTGCCAAAAATATTTCATCATATGACCCTTGTTTTGATGATAATCATAGTAATGGGCATCATTCCACCAAAAGGGTTTGACTTGTGGATCCTAGTTTTGTGCTTCTAGCACTGTGATAAGCTTAGCCTCAATAACTTCCTTTAAGGAAAAATCTAAGGATTGTCCCAATGGTGTGAATTTATGTTGATTGGAAGGATTTAGAAATGATGTTGCTTAAGTCCTTGGATTAGTCTGATTTTTGTTTTGGTTAACATTTGGAGTTTTGGGAGGATTGTTGGTCTAATTAGTCTTGGTGGCAGCTGCTGTTAGGTTGAATACTAGTTTGTATTTTGATTTTCAGCTATGACCTCATTGGTACCCACATTCTTGTTTCATTGCAAAAATTTAGGTTTCTCCCCACTATTGTAGTTGTTAGAGGAAGTGGATGAGTTGCTTTCATTGTATACTTTAATGACCCCTCTTTTGACTAAGGCTTCTTTAATTTTAATTCCATTTTCAATCAATTTTTTGAAGGTAGGGGGATATTTTAATTCCAATCTATAACTCATCTAATGATTTAGATTGTCAATGAAAATCTCTATCTTTTTCTTTTTGAGCATGGGATGAGAATACCTTGCTTACAATCTCCTCCATTTTTCCAAGAAAATGAGGAAGGACTCACCCTTTTTCTATTTCAAGTTGCAAAGGTCTTTCATGGTGATACCATGTTGGATGTTGTAAGAGTATTGAGTGAGAAATATATTGACTAATTCTTCAAATGTGTTGATGTGGGGTGTAATATTTGAAAACCATTCAAGGAATGTCCCTCCTAGACTTCATGTAAACAGTCTCATCAAATAAGTTTCCTCATGTGCAAATTCTAGACTCATAGTTTAGAATTACCTTACGTGATCTAATGGATTAGTTGTACCATTGTATTTATCATACTTTGGAAATTTGCTACATTTAGGGAAAGGAATCATGTTGATGGATGGATTAAAGGGATAAGGAAAAATTTACTCAAACAAGTATCATTTCGAAGTTCCCCTTTGCATATCTAGAACCTGTTGTTGAAGGTTCTTCATTTGGTGAGTTAAAGAAACCATTTTTTCTATTTCCTTTTTAAGCTTTTGGAGAGGGTCTTTTAAGATGATATCAAAATTAGGGGGAAGTTTAACTCCTTGTTTGGCTAATATCAATAGGTATTTTTCCCCATCTCTTTCAAAATATTTTTCCAAAAACTTATGGAAGTTGGGGTCTTGTTCTGCTTGTCAGATATCCTCATCGTTTATTTCTTTCCCTCAAGTGTTGTGGAGTCTAGGAATAGGGATTTCTTCTATATCATCCATGTCGCTAGGGGTCTCACTATTTTTAGGTTCAATGTTGGGAGTTTTGATATCGAAAGCTTCACTACTCAGACTTCCTATGTTTTCCATTTCAAATTTGGTTGTTCCAAGTTCCTTGTCCTTGAATCTCCTCTTTTGTGATATCATTTGGATGGAGATACAAGTGTTATGATTTAGACTAAGCTTTGATCTAAGTTTGAAATAGTTCCAAGGATTACAACTAAGTCAAATAGAATGAAAAATTCTATTGATTATACTAAGTTTGATTTTGTTGCATGACATAGTTTCGTGATTAAAGGATGACAAATCCCAAAGATGAAACTAGGTTGTACAAGAAAATATGTGATGGATATTGATGATTTAGGCACCTTGAAATGTTTGGATCTAGGTTTAGTTTGGAAAGTTCCACTTGTATAGGTCCATTTTGACAATGTTGAGACTTCTAAAGTATCTAAGGAATAATCTTTCAGAGTTTTGATTCAAGATGTGTAATTAAGGTACTCAAAATTTTGGAAAAGTATTGGATTTTGACAATAGTACATCATGTATAATTCTAGATTGTTTTTGCAAGCTCTCTTGTAAAAATTGAAGGTTAACCTTTCTTTAAAGTCATAGAGCATAGAAAAACATTTTTTATGTTGTTTTGGACTAAGAGGTTTGATCTTTGGTTTTCTAATCTTGACCTTTCATGAAATCATCGTGCAAACCACATATTCTAACTCTGTTTTTCCTAAGGAAAGGTTGAACACTAGTGAAAGGATTGATTTTCTGAAGATGGATGGACCTAGGTTACTGACTTGTCTACCTCCATGAATGTAGTTCTAAATCAAGGTTTTCACTCTCAAAATGTAACATTTTTTGAAAACACATCAAGCAGAATGTACACTTCTAAGGCTGTGTAAGACTATATTCTTTTAGATTCCACGTGAGTTTTACCCCAACCAAACTATCTTTAGCAGATGAATTTAGAAGCTTCGCTGCACAGGCTCCCCCTTATAGTGCAGTCTCTTCTTAGGCCAACCAATCTTCCTGTCCCCATGAAACTCCCATGGAGAATTGATCACCTCTACAAAAAACTACAAGAATGTGGATGCATTGGAAATGACCATTGTTGCACCAAAGAATAGATAAATAATTTTCAAAAATCTACAAGGGTTTTAATTCAGACATTTCATTCATAGGGAGTGACCCATGTGGTGAGAGTCCCTTTCGATCAATCTCATCTGAGCCACCCACGTGATACTTGAACTTTCCTCAAGTATCCACATTTTTATCTCGGTTGGAAGTCGCTTGGCTTTAGTGTGTTACTAATTTGCTCGTTCCCTTGGGTGATTACTTTTTCCCACAAGGCAGGCCCTCTAGGATAAACAAATGCAAGCAAGTATACCCATGGTTTGATTGATCTTTATTTCACATGAATAAAGAGAGAACTCATGCCATATACTTCACTTACACTCACACATAAACAAGAATGGGTCTAGCATTTTGGATCGCCTAGTTAAGGGGAGAGCATATTCCTACCATCCATCACATACAAAAGACATAGTTTTTATTAACCCATTAATTAAGGGGTATGTGCAGGATCATCATGGAAAAAATAGGCCCTTAAGTGGAAAAAATAAAAAGAAAAATCATAGTTAGGTAACTTGATGTAAAAAATTGAATAAGTTATCTATATTATTTCAAAAATATGTAAGAATAGAATCTATAGCAAATTGAATGTAGTTTCTAAACTACTAGGTTTATTTCAAAAAAAATAATCTAATTGGTGAAAATTTGAAATTTCAATGCAGAAGCACTTAAATTTAAGGGAAAAAATAAGAAGTAGGTGTCTTTCTGACCACCCTAACCACAATAAAATGATAATATATTTTTAGGGTATGTGCAGGATCATCATGGAAAAAATAGGCCCTTAAGTGGCAAAAAATTCAAAAAATTCAGAGTTATGCAACTTGACATAAACATTTCAATAAGTTATCTATATTATTTACAAAATATGTAAGAATAGAATCTATAGAAAATTGAATGTAGTTTCTAAACTACTAGGTTTGTTAAAAAAATAAATCTATTTAGTAAAAATTTGAAATTTCAATATAGTGGTACTTAAATTTCAGGGGAAAAAAAAGTAGGTGTCTGTCTGACCACCCTAACCACAATAAAATGATAATATTTTACATATAAGTAGAGGAATCATGCCCCGATGTGATGCATTTTTTTTGTAATTTTTTTCCAAGTAATTAATTATGAATTTGTTATTACAACTTTTTAAAAAATATAAAAACTTGTATGTCGACCACCTTAACTTGGTCAAAACTTCATGAAATTCAATTTTCTTTTTTTAATCCTATAGTATGCAAAGCATAGAATGTGACACATGTTTTGGATTCAAAAAATGTGATACCGTTTGAAAGCTATAGATGTTTTTCAATCAACTTATCAATTAGGACTTTAGTCGTAATTTGAATAGAAAATGAATAATAATTAATTATTAAATTCAAAGTAAAGAATAATTTATATCGATGGAATATTGAGAACATCCTTTAAAAACATTTTTCATTTCATCAATTTTGGGTAAAAAAATAGTCATCAGCCACCTACCCATCATATTGCCATTTTTTGGCCCATCATGATCCTACACATACCCTTTATAAGATTTTATATATTAGTAGAGAACTCATTTCCCGATGTGATGCATATTTTTTTGTAATTTTTTTCCAAGTAAATAATTAAATATGATTTTTTTATTATGTTTAAAAAATATTAAAACTTGTATGTTTGACCACCTTAACTTGGTCAAAATTTCATGAAATTCATTTTTTTTAATCCTATATTATACAAAGCATAGAATGTGATGCATGTTTTAGATTTTTAAAAAAATGATACCATTTGAAAGTTATAGATGTTTTTCAATCAACCTACCAATCAAGACTTTAGTCGTAATTCAAATAGAAAATGAATAATAATTATTTATTAAATTCAAAGTAAAGCATAATTTATATTGGTGTAAAACTAAGAATCTCCTTTAAAAACCCTTTATGTTTCATCAATTTTGGGTAAAAAAAAAGTTGTTAGCAACACACCCTACACATACGCATCATATCACCACTTTTTGGCCCATCATGATCTTGCACATACCCTAAGCTATGTTCCTAACTTAACAAAAAGGAAACATGATATTCATTAACCTTTTAATTAAGCTACATTCCTATCTTAACCAAAAGGAAACAAGTCAATAACATCCAACCCCTGCAATGTGTTAGTAGTTTATGTTTTGAGTCTTTGACAATGAATTCCGGGAAAACTTGTAAATGCACAACAAAGAATGTAAGTTTTTGATTTGGTGACAAAATGCAAGAGGTGCCAAAACAAAGACAAGAGGCACCAAAACAAAGATAAGAGGTGCCAAAATAGAGACAAAAAGCTCAAAAAAAGAGTTAGACAAGCCAAAACTCCCTAAAATAGTTTGCAAGAGGTTCCAAAATAGGTGTAAGAGGTGCCAAAATAGGAACAAGAGGCACCAAAACTCCAGTAATAGTGCATGTAATACCCCTCCTCTTACTGGTAGGAGTTAGTATTTTTCAATGCGGTTGTTTGCTACTTGTGACGATGATGATATTGTTTGATTTGGTTAGTTAGACGTTAGATGATGCTATTGTTTCATTATGGACATGATTATTTCATATGACGTTGTGGTTAGTAATGTTAGTTGATTTTCAGAATTATGATATGATGCAATGATTTAATGAATTATGTCATAAGATGAATTGTTAGGTTAGAAATGTTATTTTATCAGATAGATTATAATTGTTAGAATAGGTGTGATGAAGGACAATATGGCATCACTCGTTCGCGAGTGCCCTGCTATGTTGCGATTCCTTCTCACAATGTAGTACTTCGATTTAATTCTTTGTTGATTATATATATATATACGTATGCACATGTACACAACTTCGTTTGTTTGCAGGATTTGCAGGTATAAGTCTCGATTCCACCTGTTTCAGCAGGACAGGGCGAGCACCAAATAACCCAACGGTTAATGTTGAAACAGAGGTGACGATGAAGTCCTCCCGTCCCATGATGTCAGATCGTCTCGTTTTGAGTGGTATTGTTCATGTTTGTAAATGTCGTCATTTGTGGGTTGTGTCTTGTATTTTGTCGTCTTTTGATTAATGTTGGTACTTTATTCGTTGTGGTGTATTCAATTTTAATGATGGAAGTAATTGTGTGTTTTAATGTTAGATTTAAATTCTTTTTAAAATATTTAGATGATTTTAATTATTTTGAAAGTCATATATTGCAATTAAATAATAGTTAAATATTAAATGTGCCTTAATTATTTTAATTAATTAGTTGGTGGTGAATAATTATTAGAATAATTTATTTAAATTAAATAAGTAATGTGAGGTGCAAGAAAAGTTGCAAAAACAGAAATTAAAACAATAAAGCAAATAAAAGAATAAAAAAAGATTGTGTGAGCCAATAGGAATAGAGATCTGGGAAAAAAGCTGGCTTTTAAAGAATGATTTTCTATTATTTTTTTTGATTTTGAGAGTTTTGAGAGGAGAGGGATATTATCTTTTATTTAATTAAGAAGTGATGGAAGTTTACACACACACAAAGAGATATGGGTTACGGAAGTTGTGCAAGAGAGGGGTTTTTGGGCATTCTGAAATTTTAGAAAGGTCTTCTGAACAAAAGATTAGATTCGAGTTTGGAGCACAAAAACATTTGTAGAAGAGATTTCGAAGCCGAAACGAGAAGCTTTGTGTAGAGGTCATCGGATTCAGCCAATCAACATCAGAGTTTCAGAAGCGCAGGACTCCAGGTTCCACCTTCTTTCTTCCTTGTTTGTTTTGAAATCTGTAAAGAAAAGAATACAAAGGTGTGTTAGAATCAACCTCTGTTTAAAATAAAAAGGAATCTGCCTGTGATTTATATTTAAATGATTTTCTTGAGATAAAAAAAATAAAAATGAATAAATAAATAGATTTTCTTTTGAAAAGAAAATCCATGTAGAGATTTGAAATAATGCCTTGCAAACAAACTGAAATGAAACTCGGTTGAATTCTATTTGCTCACTCTTATATTTACTGAGAAAAAGTCAATCTTTGTGTTTAAATAAATTTGAAATTTTATTTTATTTTGATTATCTTTAATATGCATTTTGTCTGTGTGATGATTCTGTATTTTGTACAGAAAATTAAATTATCTGTGTTTAATTAATTATATATATATTCATTGAAAAACATATATATTAAATATATATAGAGATTTCATATATATATAAATCTTGTGTTCCTTTTTTATTGAAATCTTTTGGTTTTGAAGTATTTATATTTTAAAGAAAAACAGAAATTGAAATTTTTGAATTCCGCACCTGTACTGTGCGAATGGAATTCGTTTTTAATTTTCCGTGCTTTTAAAAAAATATATATATATAAAATAAGATTTAAAAAGGAAAAAAGAAAGGAACCGAAATTTTTTATTTAATAAAAATTTATTGGTTTGAATTTATGGAGGGGGGGTGGGTCGGCCTGTGCCGTACCCGTCCCCACTTCTCCCTCTTCATGCGGCAGCCCAGGCGGCAGTCCAAAGGACTGCCACCGCAGTCCCAAGGACTGCCGAGTGCAGTCCGTAAGGACTGCCACGACAGTCCCAAGGACTGCTGTGCGCAGTCATTTGGGACTGCGCGCGTACATGGTACGCCCGGCAGAACCTTGCAAGTTATTATTTTTTTTGTTGTTTTGTTTTTTTTATTTGTTATTTTAAAATTCGTTTTTTATAAAAATCTTAATTTGTTTTAATATGCATATTTAAAAATCTTAATTCGTTTGAATATGTTTATTTAAAAATCTTAATTCATATTAATATGTATATTTAAATCTTAATTTATTTTAAATATGAATATTTAAATCTAAAATTCGTATTATATATATATGGGTGTACGTGCAGTTCAACAGAAGAGTACATTTTTAAGCAATTATTTTTATATATATATATATATATATATATGTAAAATTAAATATATATGCAAATAAGTCGTGTAAATTTGTATACAAAATAAAATAAAATAAAATAAAAAGGTTGTGTGATTAATTATGTTAATATTAAAGAAATGTAAATTTTATTTGGAATCTAATATTAAAGTTTTTTTTAGTAAAATAAAGTAATTTATCGTGTTATTTGATTTTAGAGTATTGATTTTATTTGGCGTGGAAATCATGGTTATGGTGGGCAAGTATTTGCATGAATTTCGTCAGGCATGGTTTTGTATATCGTTTTATAATTGAAATGTTATATGCTTTTGAGTTAATTATTACTTTTGGTATGAAGTCGTGTGATCTGGTTATCGTGTTCTTTTTAATAGTTGTAAACTTCAAGTGGGATGTGAGTTTTCCCTTGTATGTTATGTTTTGCTTTATTGTTTTGTTGACGATGTGGGAACCCTATCGCATGTTAATCCTATTCCAGAGGCTTGTGACTTAAAGTGTATTTACCTTGTTATGTTTTTTGAGCGTTATTGGGGTTATGTTAGGAAGGGTTGGACGGGTTTGCATGTTTGTTGCTTATGTGCAGTTGCGAGATGGTTAATGCCTCGTGTTTTGGATTTTGGTTTTATGACTTATATGGGTTAGTCCAACCCTTACCTGTTTTGAGATATGTTAGGGGTCATAGGAGGGAGAGTGGCTCTTCGTGGGCACCGGCGCCTCGGATGAGGAAGGGCCAGGATAACCCACGAAAGAGTAGTAAACAAGTGATAACCTAAACAATAGATCTAGGGGGTTGGGTAGTTTTAAAAACACAAGATAATAAAACATTGGATTCCTCGGCTATGCATTAGGGCTACCTTAGACTAGTGATAGACTGAGAAGGCCGTGGTCGGCATAGTCATAGTCTCGTCTTCACGAGAGACTATTGGCTCCGCATTAGCTACCCTATGGTGCCGGCGCCTCAGTTAGGAGGAAGGGCCAGGATATCCGTAGATGGGTGTCGGCGCCTCAGTTGGAGGAAGGGCCAGGAAATCCCATGAGAGCTATGCGATGACACTCTCCACTTGACACCCTCGTTGCTTTGTGTTGTTGCCTCTGGATGTTATCTTTTGTGATGATTCTTTGAATTCTTGTGAATTGATTCATGATTGTTAATTGATAGTACTTCATGTTATTGTGATGAGGTTCTTGGTTTTAACTTGTTATGTGATTTGAGTACGTCGATGGTTGTGCATTGCATACTTGAGTTGTACTTGTTTTGTATCATGTTGTTGAGTCGGTTGACATTCATGGTCGGGTTCACTTCCTCGTCACCTCTGAGCACGGGGGGTGAGTTACTTGTAATTCACATGGTTGGGTGGAACGTGCTCCGCACCCGTTGGGTTCCCCATCAGCGTCTTGTCTTCTCAGCTTTCCGCAGTGCAGATGTTCTAGTGATCAGTTGTACTTTATGTTCATCATTCTTGTATCAATCCCCATGTTGGGAAGTTCAGTGTAATTCAGTATCAAAGATTGTAATGTAATATTGAAACAATGATGTAATAGTTAGGATCATTTGTATCTCTTTTAAGAGATTTATCATGGATGTAATTATGTGATGTTTACTATACTCGCATCATGGTTATGGGATGTAAAATTGTTTATGATTATTATAAAGTTAATGGTTATGTTATATTCTTCATCTTTATTTATGTTTAGTGTTGCGAAGTAACCTCACATGCCCCAGAGAACTAAGTGTGTTAATGTGATGTGATGTGCTATGTGAATTATGGTTAAGTGTTGTTACATGTTTAATCTAATTGCTTTTAAAAAAAAAAATTATTCGCATTGTGTGTGTTCTCTGGGGTTTACAAGGCGGGTGTTACAAATAGGGTCCCAGAATAAGTGAAAATGGTCTTGGAACAAGTTGCAAGAGGCACAAGAACTCAAGCAAGAGACACAAAAACTCTCAAAGTGGCCCAAAATGGTCACATCATAGCTGAAAATAGTCTTAGAACAACTTGCAAGAGGTGCCAAAACTCTAAAATTGGCCTAGAATGGTCCTAGAACAAGTGAAAACAGTCTCAGAACAAGTGAAAATAGTCTCAGAACAAGTTGCATGAGGCGCTAAAATAGATACAAGATGCTACAAAACTCTTAGAACAAGCTAGAATGGTCTCAAAATAGCTGAAAATGGTCTCTTAATTGCTTGCAAGAGGCCCCAAAACAAATACAAGAGGTGCCAAAACTCTAAAAACAACCCAAAAATGCCCCAAAATAGCTCAGAATTGCGTCTAAACTGGTGTAAAGCATTCCCAAGTCATAAACCGTAAACCTACAATCTTGAAATCATAAAAAAATTTAGCAATAAGTGAGGAAAAGGCCCCATGGTGGGTGCCATTTTGTGTGTGTGTCGAATGTGGAGAGGATTCTAATGTCAACAAAAACCTTAATGAGATGGTTTAAATTCAAAGTTTGAAGAAAGTAAAACTATTCTATTTTGTAATACAATCAAATCTTTCAAATACGTACCATTGTCCTCTATTTCTAGGGATTTATTAAACCGTTTGGGCCTCAGATTTCTATGGGCACAAAGGTTGTTAAGATGACTACCTTAAAAATGAGATTTGATACTTAATATGCAAGATAAGATGATTTCTATGTGCAAATGTGTGCTGGAATGATTAGTGGTATGCTTTTAAATGAAACAAAATGATGAAAAGGATAATGGATTCAATGATAAACGAAGGATGATGTTGATGATGGATGAAGAAGTGGAGATGAGTGAGATGATATAAAACTATATTGAACTATCCATGATTATGCATATGCTCAAATGCAAACATAAAACAAACTAACCTAAAATGTAACTATGATGCAATGGGGATGATAAAATGTAACTATGAAGCAATTAATTAATCTAAGTTGAGAATGCAAAGTAACACATGATATGGAAACTAAGTATAAGACTCTGTGAAAGCTCCAAGCTCCTACAAAAAACTTGCATGGTAACAATACTCAAAGTGTGGATGAAAAATAGAATTATAACACTATTCCAATTTGTATCTCAAAATAGCATTGTAACATTACTCAAAAGGTGGATAATAAATGCTAAGGAAATAGGATGTATTTATAGGGTTTCTCAAGCATTTTGTGAGGTGGCACCCATCAATGGTCTAGATTCGAAGGAGAAATAATAGATGGTGTAGATGAAAGGAATCAAGATGTTGTCCCCTTGACCAAGGAAAACATGCCATGTGTGTGCAAAGAATCCCTTGACAAATTGGAAACATGCTAAATGTATGGGATTCCCAAGTGTGTGAAACAAAGATCAATGTGCTCCAAATTTGTTGGAAGTGTGGGGAAATAAAGCCATGTGCTTTTTCTCATTGGTGGAAGTGTGTGAGGATAATTCTAATTAATAATCAGGCTTATTTATTTTCATGTGACCTTTATGAGGTGGCACACAAAAAAGTTGTAGAAATGTGCTTTAATTATTGATTAGGATTAAGGAAGGTTAATTAAATAAACATATTTGGGGTACTTTGTTTATTTAATTATTTAGAAGAACATGAATTAGAATAATTAAAAGGAATGTGAAAAATATAAATAAAGTAAGACCTTATTTATATGTAGTTGAAGCATTAGTCAAATAGGTTGTATTTAATTAACTAAATGTGATGACCATTTTTAGGTGTATACACAAACAATGCAATCCTAAAACCCTAGATGAGATACAAATTTGAATGCAAACTAAACACCCTAAATCAGATCTAATTCAATAAAAATGAATGAGAATGAATGCAAGATGTAAATATAGGATGAAAATAACTACTAAACTCAGAAAGCTACAATGTTCAAAATTTTGAGCTCACCAAAATGAAATAGAGGGACAATTTTGAGTCCAACCCTTAAAAGAGAGGGACAATTTTGGGGACTTATTTCACACTTCCTTTCATTAGGAAACCAAGATCCCTCAACCAAGTGACTCAATTGAGTGAAAGAATATTAGGAGGTGGTTTCCTTAGGTGTGATTAAATGGAGGGCTTCACCATTAAATTAAGATTCTAAAGAGAAATGTAAACATGAATATAGTAAACTCTAGAAATTTAGAATATGAAATTAGATCGCTAAATAGAAAGATAAAGAAAAGTACTTGGAGAAGTGGAGATGACTAAAAAAGGCCAAAAACCCCTAAAAATTGTTTCTTTTCAAGTGTATAGGGACTCATACACCAAGTTGGGTGATTTCATCGCAATTCAAGGTTACAGGGTAGAATATGTAAACTTCTAGTGATTGATCAAAATCCTCTAAAAACTGGTAAAATGGCTATGCATGAACTCATACACCCAAAGTGGTGATTTAGTCCTGTTCACATAAATCTACAAAACACACATTAGAGGAGAGAGAAAAATGTCCTTTTTTTTAAGTGGATGGAGATTTTCCTCAGTCAAACCCTGTATGAGTAATTAAACTTTGAAATGAATTGAAATAACATGAAGGGATGATGAATGAACAAATGAATGTAGCAACTCACCAAACCTTTTTGGATCCATGGAGATTAAATCTAAAACTTGTATGAATTGGCTTCAAAAAATGTAGATGTTGATCGTGAAACTTGATATGGCTTTGAATGCTTGAACTTGGATCGCAAATGCTACATCAACATGTTAGCTCACAAAGACACATGATGAATGAATACTTTGAAATAATTCTTTACTCTTGAATTTATACTCCAAAATGCTTGATAATCAGCTCGTGATTGCTCTTGAATGCTCTTGACTACTTGAAAATCTCTCTTAAAAGCTCTAGATCTAGGTGAAACTCTCTTCCTTGAAGTTTCTTAGATTACTTAGGTGGAATAATCATTTGAAACCTTAATTATATAGGAACTCCATCTAGTTTACCATTTATTAGATCCCAAATGTTGTCATTCACAAAATTTGAATTGTAAACCTTTATTTCTTGCTCAAAACCCTAAAAAGGGGCCAAATGGGACTCATACGCCCAAGGTGGTTTATGGGTCCCACCTAGGGGGACTCATTGTCCCAAGCTAGCATATGGGTTCCATCTAGGTGGACACATAAGCCCAAGGTGGTGTATGGGTCCCAGCTAGGGGGTCTCATATGCCCAAGGTGGTGCATGGGTCCCACCTAGGGGGTCTCATACACCTAAGGTGGCATATAGGTACCACCTAGCAGGTCTCATATGCCTAAGGTGGTGTATGGGTCCCACCCTAGCTTTCTGGGATTAGGAAATGTTGAGGGGCTAGAATATTGAATGCATTTATTAAATTTTTCAAGATTTTAGTTGAAATAAGCCTTAGTATATATAATAAAGGGTATTAGGCGCCTATTAATGATGATTTGAAGGTCATAAATGTAAGAGGGCCCAAAAATTAGTGTGAAGATGTAAATAAATGTACTTTACAACACTAAATTTAGTTTAAAAGGGCCCTAAACTCAATGTGAATGTGTAAAACACATTACAACACTAAATCAAGGTAACATTAGTTTCAAATTAATACTAATTATTCCCAAATTAAGTGTGAAAAAGGGATACTTTTTCCTACACTACAATATTTAACATATTGATGTTTAATACAACTATAACATGATTAAACATATGCATGTATATAAATACAATTAGCTTGTCGATTTGATGGGAACATGCAAAAATAATTAATATAAGTAAAGTAACTATATGCTTTAAATGATTCATTTAACTCTAATTCATGTGATTAAATAACAATTTAATAAAAGTTAGAAAATTTTATCTTAGAAATTCCTTACAAATTCAAGTCATGTCTCTCATAGGGAAAATTATCTACTATATTAATTGTCATGAGTTGTTGAATACACAAGTACTAGCCAAGAATGTCATCTAGTTGTAGGAGATTTGAAATACAAATGATTAAATATACTTAGGAAATTACTTAAGGCAATACTTAGCAAATGGATTTAAGGATAGTACACAATCTAGGATGACTTAAGGGGACATAAGAGGATATGGCTTAAATGGGTCCTAATATGATGGACTAAGGTTAGTTAATAGAATGACATAAGGGGATGTAAGTGGATGGATTAAGTGTACCTAAGAGGATATGACTTAAGGGTTCCTAAGAGGATGATTTAAGGGGAGTTAAGAGAATGATATTCTAAACATCTTGTCAACCATTGACCCTAAACCCTAAACCATAGATCACTCAACTCAAGGACCTAAAGCCCATTGGATGAACCCTCAACCATAAAACATATACCTTATTGTTATTCTAAATTTACTCTTCTAAGCATCTAGTCAACCCTAAACCCTAAACCCAAAACCATATCCCTCAACCCTAGGACCTAAATCCCATGGGATGAACCCTCAATCATCAACCATATACCCTCTTGAGTCTAAGCCCTATTATTATTCTAGATTTTTTATTCTAAGCACCTTGTCAACCCTAAACCCTAAATGCTAAACCATATCCCTCAATCCTAGGACCTAAAGCCCATGGGATGAACCCTCAATCATAAACCATATACATTCTTGACCCTAAACCCTATTATTATTCAATATTTATTATTCTAAGCATCTTGCCAACCCTAAGCCCTAAAACCATAAACCATATAACTCAACCCTAGGACCTAAAGACCATGGGATAAACCCTCAACTGTAAACCATATACCCTCTTGACCCTAAACCCTATAATTATTCTACATTTTTTATTCTAAGAATCTTTTCAACCTTGAACCCTAAACCATATCCCTCAACCTAGGGACTTGAAGCCCATGGGATGAACCCTCAACCACAAACCATATACCCTATTCACCCTAAACCCTATTGTTATTCTAAGTTTATTATTATAAGCATATTGTCAACCCTAAACCCTAAACCATAAACCATATCCCATAACCCTAGGACCTAAATCCCATGGGTTGAACCATCAACCATATACCCTCTTGACCCTAAACCCTATTATTATTCTATATTTCTTATTATAAGCATCTTTTCAACCCTAAACCATATCCCTCAACCCTAGGAACTAAATCCCATGGTATGAACTGTAAATCATAAACCATATACCCTCTTCACCCTAAAACTTATTGTTATTCTATATTTGTTATTCTAAGAATGTTGTTAGCCCTAAACCCTAAACCATATCCCTCAACCCTAGGGCATAGATCCCAAGGGATGAACCCTCAACCATCAACCATGTATCATATACCCTCTTGATCTTAAACCCTAAGAGGGCGATATGTGGGATGATGGGGAGGAGAGTAGGTAGATGATGAATGAATGGGTCCTAAGAGGATGATTTAAGGTGAGTTAAGAGAAATAATTAAGGGGTTGCAATAGGATGGATTAAGGAGAGTTAATAGAGTTAATTAAAGGGATGTGAGGGGATAGATTAAGGTTATATAAGAGGATGGCTTAAGGGATTCTAAGAGGATGGCTTAACAGGAGTTAAGAGAATGAATTAAGGGGGTGTAAGAGGATGGATGAAGGGGACCTAAGAGGATGTGGCTTAATGGATCCTAAGAGGATGGCTTATAGGGAGTTAAGAGAGTGTATTAAGGGGATGCAAGAGAATGGATTAAGAGTAGATAAGAGGATGGTGTAAGGGATACTAAGAGGTTGTCTTAAGTGGAGTTAAGAGAATGACTTAAGGGAATGCAAGAGGATGGATTAAGGGGACCTAAAAGTATATGGATTAAGGGGATGCAAGAAAATGGATTAAGGGGACTTAGGAGAGTGACTTAAGGGGATCCAAGAAGATAGCTTAAGGGGTTGTAAGAGGATGGATTAAGGGGATATGCAATCAATTCTAAAACTTTTTATAAAATAACAATGAATTATTTAGTTTTATATTTTGAATATCAATTAAATGTATAGTACTATATAGTTACCTATATCTAGATTCAAATTCCATTGCAATATATATCCATGTCCTCTCTTTTTTGTAATGCATCTAGTTTTGGGAGACCTGAAACAAAAAATTATTTAGCTATAATTAGGAAATGACTTAAGCCTAACATAAGAACATGGATTAAGGGTAGATACACATTTAAGCCTTGAATCTAACTTATGCAAGATTTTTTAACTATATATAGACTATCAATTAAATATATAGATACTATATACTTGTATTTATTTATTATGTTGTACCATATGCATATTATCTTCTTTATAATGCATCTATGATTGTCTCATGATCATCCATTGAAAGAAACCATAACACTTTATTAGCAGGCCTCTCTTGATATCTAACTAGTTTTATATTATTTATCAAAATCAAATTTGATTAATGTATAATCTTATTAAGACTTTCATAGTCTTCAAATGCACTCAAACCATTCTTTCTTATTATATATTTTCAAAGCTAGGAGCAACCAACAACCATAGAACTTGTTGGATACTCGAAGTTGCCATCATCCACTCTAGGATGTACCAACTTATTTTTTATCTCAACACATATAGCCAACTAACACTTTTTCTTCTCTTCATTCCCCTTAGGTGCAACAACATCATAAACATTTCCTACAATAAATATTTAATTCAATAGAGAGTGACATATATTTAATTCACATATAAACATGCATATATATATATATATATATATATATATATATATATATATATATATATATATATATATATATATATATAATGCCCCACCATGCGAACCCCAAAGGACAACTAAGACAACAATTTATTGCACATTTAGAAAAAGTAAAGTTAACATATAAGACATGTACATTAAGTTTCCAATACACAACATTAAATTAAAAGATACACTATCAACATATGTCCTCTGGGGTACACATGAAGACATTATGTAATCTAAATACATAACAATGATAATAAATAATTTTCCAAGTTGCATCATAAACCATGACAAGCACTCATCAACCAAAACCATACATCCATTATAATTCCATTATTAAGAAGCATTTGAAAATGTAAACTAATCATAAAAAAATTAACTCAATTTCAATAACCATAAACATATATTATAATCATGAGAATACAAGAAGCATATTCCCATAGATACAACCTTTTCAAATGACGATAACCTCAATCACTAGTCATATAAGGAATACAAAGACACAATCATACATTACATCTACTTCCAATACATTACATTGATCAATTACATGAGTTTACATCACTAATTTCCAACACATGTGGGTGTAATACATCAATACATCAGTATGAAAAAATAAAGAATGTACATTTGAAAATATAGTGAACTTTGGAACACCCTACATTTGAGTAATGTTGCCATGCATGAATGCTAACAGGGAACCCAATGGGATGCATGACACATTCCACCTAACTATGTGGAGCCGAAAGTCCACCCTCCATGCTAGGAGCTGACAAGAAAGACCCAAAATCCAAAAAAGTCAAGAAGAACGACCATGAGACCCAACCACAAACAACAAACCAAAACATGACTAACAACATCATTGACCACACAAGGTTATTGCTTCTAGAGGTAACCAAGGCACAAACAAGGGAAACTATGGGAGAGTGTCATCGCACAACCCTAACATGGGTTATCTTGGCTACCTCTCAATAGGCATTGGCCCCCATATATGGTTATCTTGGATGTCTTTCACTATGCATCGTCCCCATAGGGTGACACGCGTGGGACCACTAGCCTTTCGTGAGGATGAGGCTATGATCTTTCCAACCATGAACTTCTCATCCCACCCTTAGTCTATGAAAGCACTAACGACATGGATGAGGTATCTCTCTTATCTTTTAGTTAATGTGTTTTTACCCATCCCATTAGTTTATTTTATTAGGTTTTCACTTATTAAAAAACTCTACCATCAGTTATCTAGGTTTCCCCTTTGTGCATTGGCCCTCGTGTAGAGCCACTCTCCCTAGTAGCCCAAAACAAACTTGACAACATGAAGGGGTGTACCAATCATTAAATCCACAAATCCAATGCACGTGTGAGGCATGAATTATCTTGCCCAAGAATCACAACACAAGGTAACACCCACAAAATTGAAACAAAGGTCAGATCATGAAATTTTGACAACATAGATTTCCTATTGCCTCTAGAAGCCTAAGAAAAATGACTACCCGAAAGGCCCACAAATGAGGGTAAGTTAAAGTAATACAAGTTTTCGAATGAATTCAACAAATGATGTCTCCTCAAAACCAAATCAAGTCAAAGAACACTTCATTGGAATGTAATCATAGAAGAAAATCAATCTTTAATTCACAACACAATCTAAACAGTCAATTTCAAAGAATGTTGCTCATCACCACAATTTATCTTCTCATTCAACAAGAAGACATTTAAACAATTAAAGAAATTAAAGAAACATAATTTATCACTATTCCAAAACCAAACACAGTGAGTAATACAATTACACAGATAAACCAAGTGACCATGCAACACATAACACCCACAAAATTAACTCATTGACCACAATAATTCCCAAATACCTATTTCAACAATTATCCATAGCCAATTTCATGGAGACTTTCCACATAAATTAATTATGAAAAAGGTCAGCATTCTACATTCAACGAAACAATCCTCTTATCCAACTTAATTAAATCACCAATAATAAATTTAGTTAAAACCTCTAACTTGGTAAACCTACAACTTCACCATTTCATAATTAATTATAATAACACACATTCCCAAATATTAAACTACTTAACTTTTTTTTTACAAATCCTTTGTTTAAATAATTTAGATGATAATCTACAACTAAAAGAATCTAATCCATTATCATCAATTTCTACATACAAATAACTCTTTTCTCTAATAACTATCCAATAGACTAAATAATCATAAAACTTGCATTATTCTTTTTACATGACTAATATGTGTGTGTGAGAGTGTGTGTGTATGTATGTGTATATATATATATATATATACATATACACATATATATAACTGAGAAGCTGATTATAATGCCACATACTCCAACTTTAATGTATTTTATACTTATTTACATACACATATATAAATATATGTGTTTTATAATGGAGGCATTGTTTCCAATATATCATAGGATAATAAGGCAACCACTGATCTACCCATGTCACATAAATTTATATTTAATTATATATATGTATGTGATAAATTAACTTCCATGTTGAGTAACCAATGTTTTTCATAACATCAAACTACCTACTCCTATGCATAGCAATCACACTTCAACATAGTAGAAGAAAGACCATTAAAGCCATTAGAAATGTAAGAATAACATCAAGGAGGGCGCAGGAAATGAGGCGCTATGATCAACAAGCAATTCACAAATACTGGTTTATGTTAGAAAGCTTCAAAACTCTCCAAAAAATACGCACTTGGAAATACAAACTAAATAAGGGAGGGATGGATGGCTCAGACATAACAATAGCAACTTCAACACACAACAATGATAGTACACTCAAAGGCCAAACTCAAACTACCTAAGTCCTCCAAACTGCAGTTTATTCAACAATCATTTACAAGGAACAACTAACAAGCATGATTTCATCAAGTAGAGACTATGAGGCAGGGAAATGATCAAGGAAAGATTTGAATGCAGATAGAAAGAATAGCCAACAAATGAACTGATAAACCAAGTATGGGATACCAAAGAACTATTAAATGAAAACTGCTGCTATAGTCCTCTCCAAGTTTGTTGCAAAATAAATTGTTTTTGAGAGACATGAACCATTTCCATCAATTTATAGATACAATATTTTAGTGAAGAATATTGGTGATAAGAAATGAAACAATCTAAAGAATAGGCTTCCCTAATAGAATGCACGCTGGAAAAGCTTTCTTAAGGAACACAAAAATTTCTATGAATGCAATTAGCAGGTACCAAACCAAATTCCAAAATAATAAAAAAGAAAACATGATATGAGTCAACTCCAATGTTGGTCGACATAGGTGAAGAATAAAAAGAGATGCCAATATATGCAACAACCTATCCACAAATAAAAGGCATGCCCATAGAAGCCAAATAGATCTGATTTAGTGGCATGCAAAGCTAGAGCCAATGGTACAAATTAAGAACTTCAAATCTCAATTGAACAAATATAATAGATAAAACTTATTAGAATCTCCAACAATGATTGATTAATCAAGGCAGTATGATGTATATTCATTAGAAATTGAATTCCAAACAATGCAATAGCCAATGTGAGGGGTCAAATTCCTAGGATAGAATATTTTGCAGTGGCTGTCATGCATTATGGAGAAATGGCAAATGATGTTTACTGTTTTGATGTGGGGCATTAATTTGTCTAGTTATATTTTGCGTCGTTTCGAGAGTGCATCCCTTTATCAGTCCATAGCTTAAGAGGATGGGAAGGTCTATACTAATTCTTGGATATATATATATATATATATATATATAATATGGTCTGAATTTTTAATTTTGAAACTACGGATATATAACCATCTGACGCCTTTATAAAGTCTGATAATTTGAAAATGTATATAAAAATCTGAAAATCTATATAATCTAGAAATTTATGCGTGTATCTATATCCATTTCCAAGATTGTTGCAAGATAAATTGTTCTAAGAGGTGTGAGCCTTTTCATCATACAGGCTAGTGGCACTACTCTTTGTGGAGAATATTGGTTATGCTAAATGAAACAATCAAAAGCAACTTGCACTAGAATAGTGATGGTTACCATGACGTAGGACATCAAATTCCCAACTTACAGATTGCCCTCCACACAATGAGGAAAATTCTCACTTGAAACTCAGTCTTAAAGGATGCGAAAGATCAGTTTTATAGTTGGATTCGAACAAAAATTCTCCTTATTTGAATGAATACCAAACAAGAAAGAACGCCTTAGATTGAACACTTAGCAGAACACTTGTAACGGATTAAGAAAAGAAACTAGACATATTATCGGTTTGCATGTGTTACAGACTATAATATATTTGAATCTAATCAAACTCTAAACCATTATATACTTTGTGTGATAATAATAATTCCCTACTGTGCCATTATCTTGT
The DNA here is from genome assembly GCA_007258455.2 of Sequoia sempervirens. NCBI lineage: Eukaryota > Viridiplantae > Streptophyta > Pinopsida > Cupressales > Cupressaceae > Sequoia > Sequoia sempervirens. Next base: position 75,451,377 of record VDFB02252616.1, read on the forward strand.
ATGAGGGCTCCTGATCATTCTTATACATCTGACATAATCAGAAGAACCAAATGGAAATGATTTGAGTTTACCTAGTGCAACAAGACTATGGCTACATAAACTTCAAAAGCTTTGACTTTAAAGACAAATCTGGGAATATTGCTCAAGAAACATCTAACTATTATGATAGAGAATTGCATAAATGATTTGTCATACCACAGGAATTTGTTTTATTGTAAAAGACCAAAGAAATGAGAATTCAAGAGAGTAGTGAAACCTGGTGCGAATTGCTCTACTAACCAGAAGCTTCAATGTTGAGATCCAACCAGAACTTCTGAAACCATTGACTAGATCACCTCCCCAAAATCCCCCAAAGTAAATCCATATTAAAAAAGGATAAAGAGCAAGAGATTTCAATTTCTTTTTGCAGACAAAAATAGGCAATGTTATAAAAAATAAGACAAGTTTTCCATTTCTAATCCCGTTTCGAGCCGTGCATGCACACACTTCTAACTTTTCCCATCATTTCCTAGTTTTTTTCCACTTCAAACTGCAAATCTTATCTCCATAATTAATTAAAGAAGGTAAATTATCTTTACAAGAAAGTAAATTATTAAAATATAATATAAATTAATACAATTTCCAATCTAATTATTTGATAACAAAGTATTAAATCTATTTATAATAATAAACGTTTACTTTTTAAATAACAGTTTAATTTTAATCATTTATTACCAACCATAATATTTATCTTTCATAGAATTAATTTAGGTAATTAGTATTTTAATTTCCCATATAACCTAATAAGTTCCAAATAAAACATCTTACTTGAATGTCACAGATGGCCGAAACGAAGGGCGTTACTATATATATATATATATATATATTACAAAATAATGTAATAAAAAATTGAATTCAATTTAATGTACCTTCTTCTACAAGGTCTAAAACATTATCATAATCATTTGATACAAACAATTGATTATCTTCTTCAATTTGCATTCCATGTTGATTGTGTGTTGGTGTAGGTGTTAAGACTCTTTGTTGCCATTCTTTGAGCCATTTTGCATTTTCACACACCTCCCAATCATAGGTGTAATATAATATTGATAAAAAATTGTAAGCTCCCTTTTCCATATTGTCCACATGTTTACATTCAAACTCTTAAAAAAATACCATTTTGTTGATCCATTAATTGTTTTACAATCTTGTCGAGTAAGAATATTGTTTTCTTCAACTAACCAAAAGAAGCATTGAATTACTGAGCTCTCACTTGTTCCTATAGATAATTCTATATTGTACTAATATTTAATTGCACATGCATCTCTAAATTTCATTGCATCCTCAATTTTTAGTTGCTCCCTAGAAAGAGCTCTTTTCACAGATGCACCTACTCCATCATGTTTTCCTTTACCATGTCTAACATCAAAAAAACTCCACGTGTTGGATAAATTATATTCCTTATGATCTCCACATAACCAATAAAAAATTCTAGCATTTTTGAATTGACCCATACAATTATCTGACCATATGAGACATTCTCTCATTTTAATTCCTCTCTCTTTTATATTTTTATAAAATTTATTGAAACAATATTGAACAAACTCAAATGAGTGTAATTTATTATCACTCAAATAAAAATGGTACTCTCTCAAAAAAATTATTATCTTCTATACTATCATTTGCATGTATATATACAATATTAACAAATATGGCTACCTACATGGAATTATAATATTGGGATTGAATTTCCTCTTGTGGAGCAAGAGTATAGTTTTTTTTGCAAAATCAACAACTAACAATATAGTTCCTACTGGAAATGTGTTTTTACATGTACAAAATTGGCCATTAAGCCAATGAACATATTAAGAGTTTTGGACATATTTGGTTACTATTTTATCTTTAAACTATATAATGAATGCATGCACATTAAATTTTCCTATGATTAACTCAAAATGTTTTTCACTTTTTCCATCCTTTAAAGAATATTCAACATTTTTAATATCCACTAATTGTTTCCCAAATTCATGTAATCTACTTTCATGCATACATTCTCCTAACAATGAAAGGTTTCCACATATATTGTATTTCCCACAAATACATGCATTTAAATAAAAATAAGTTTCCATTATTTCCATTAGATGGTTCACAAAACAATCCTGCTATAAAATATTTGATTGTTTCAGGTGCCATTTTAATACCACAAATTTCTTGTATAATTTGGTTAGCATGCAAAGTACAATGTACATATTGCAAAAATACCATAATGATCATTTTTTTTACATGAGTTCTACAATGACAAGGGATTTGTTGTTTATTAATTCTAACATACCAAGGTTTACATTTTTCAAATGATCTTTTATATATGCTAATATTTTGTAAGATTGAATCATCTAATTTTTTTTATAAAATATATTGAGTCATATCTAATAGATTTTTTGGATGAGGGTCACAAATTTTTGATCCCACCCTTAATTTTAAAACATCTCTAATATTAGGTGATACTCTTGTATTATGATGCCAATATTTTTTTATTAAAGATTTGATTTCATTAGTTAATTTCATGTCTGACCTTGGGATTCTACCACTAAAACTCCAACATTGATTAATTAGATCATTTTCAATACTTTCTCTTCTCTTAGCTACTCTTCTCAAAGTTTTAGGATTTACTTTTATATATTTACTAATTTTACTTAACATTCTTTCATTTAAAGTTGATTTATTAATTAAAGCAGTTGTTATTGCACAACATGTTGCATTCTTATCTTTAGATAAACTTTTCTTTCCTATAGAATCAATAGAATTGACAACATTATATATGACTTTTTCTACTAAATATTTTTTCTTTTTTGGTTTTAAAAAATGACTTATTTTTCATGAATTTTCACATTTTCCACATTTTCATCAATTGCATCATGACTTGACATTGAAATATTAATTTCTTTCTATAAAAAAATATTCTATATAATTTATTTTGATGGGTTCTCATTTGTCTCCAAGAAATTTTACCTAGAAGGTTATTTAAGACATCTCTAAGTTCAATTGTTAAAAAAACAAAAAAACATTTCCATTTTCATTTATAGAAGTGGTTTCATTTTCATTTTCAAACATACAAGGGATTTCATTCTCATTTTCATCAATACAAGGGATTTAATTATCATTTGCATTCATACAAGGGATTTAATTATCATTTGCATTCATACAAGATATTTCATTACCTTTTTTTTTTTTGCATTGTTTCATTTAAATTTGAATTATCAATATCATCAATGGTGTATCCAACTTCATCTAGATAACTAGGATCAATATTATCAAGACTAGGGTTTGAAGGCATGTCTAGATAAATTGTTTGAATAGGTGAATTTTTTATATCATGCAAAGGTGGATTTGAAGACATACCCAAAGTTGTTTGCATAGGTGCTATTTTTACATCATTCATATTTGAAGTTGAAGGCATAGTTTGGTTTGTCAACATAATTGTATTTTCTTCCATATTCACCATTTCCACATTTTCATAATCTACATTCATCTAATCCTTCATGGTTTCCTCTACAAAATTCATGGAACTAGATGCTTCCAAATTTTTTATTTGATGAATCTTTTTTCTTCTATCTCTTTGTCCTTTTTCCTCCATTTCTCTATTTGCTTCAATTTCTTTGGGTGTCATTAAATTTATACATCCTTTTATTTTCCTTTGCTTTGATCCCATGATTACCAAACCCTTTTGATAAAAAAAAAAAATGATTCTTAATGTATTTTTTAATTGCTAGCTCTTTCAAATTTTGAAATAAAACTATACAATATGGAGACCCTTTGTTCTATAAAATTTGAAGTATAAAAACATATGAATACATCCAAAATCTCTCTTTTATCAAATCTCATTGAAAATTGTCCTTGTACTTGATTCCACTTCAAAAAAATTAACTTGCAATTGTCTCTTTAAAAAAATTGAATATAATATGACCTGTTAAAAGATTGCACAAGATAAAATTGAATAAAAAATGCATAATGGTAACGTCAATCTATATTGTAGAAACGAAATACTACAGGAAAAAATGTGTTGAACTAGTTTTTCCCAAATTTGGAAAAAATGGATATATAATAAATGTGTACCAATTATACAATGAGTACCCATTCTATTTTTAGAATGGGTACCCTCTGATAAATGTGTACCTGTTCCTATTTTCAAATGAGAAAATTAAGAATAGGTACTTGTTTCTATTTTAGAATGGGTACTCATTTTGTAATAGGTAAGAATTAATTAAATTTTTAATTTCCAATCCACTTTTAGCTTCGATTTTAGGATCATGAAAGGTTTGGCAACCTGACCCTTAGCCTTTGACCTGCAACTAAAAATCTAAGGAATATTTAAGAGAAATGTCCAACTTAGGCAATATAGCCAATGGACTTTTTTTTCAAAATTAATCTATGAAATTAAAACCCATTATAGATCATGATGTCTAGTTTCTAATTTTATTTTATTTTTGTTAATATTAGATTATGTTTTCTATTTTTGTATTAATTTCTAAGTAAACTAGTCCATAAACCTGAAACATCAATCTTTAGACAATTCTCTACACATTGAAAATAAAAATTTAAAAAAAAGAAGTTTAGGTCCAATTATGTTGTCCATACACATTGATTTTAAAAGATGGAAATTAGAGCCAATAAAAATTCAATTATTATTATTTTTTTAAAAGTTACAAAGATATGCTCATCAATCTTCATGTTGTTAGATATCTTTCCCTAAAAAATATTAGAAAAATACTTTTATTTAGGTCAAAAAGTGGTCTTCATACACATGCATGATATGGTTAAAAGAGTGACTTAAAAAGTGGTTTTTGTACATGCCTATCAAAATTTAATTTCTATCATTTGAGTATTAGAATAAATAAGATATCTAGAAACTAGCTTCAAAATAATAAATTTCATATTAATTTATTTTTTATGATTCATTATATAGGTGCTTTAAATTTTCAATCTAAGTGTGAAATTGTTTGTAAAATAACAAAAGCACTTCCACTTTTTGAGTTTTTTGAGAACCCAACTTCTTGCATTAGCCCCATCATCAAGCTCCATTCAAAACCTCAAAATGCACAAAATAGGAAAAACCATAGTATGCCAATGGGCTCTCCACCCATCCGTAGGATTGTGAGACAACCCACCCCCAAGCATGGAGAAGCACTTAGCCACTTGGAGAGACTCAATACAATACATAAAACACTTAAACACTTAAACACAACATAATTCACATGTGCACACAAAATGACTCTAACATTTAATGATGTACTATAGAAAAAATATTTCTTGCTTGATTTGGGAATAATTGATGATAAATTGGATTTAATGATGCCTTGATATAGTGTTGAAAAGTGTTTTGCACATCCACACTAGGTCTTTGACCCTTACAAATGCATCTAACAATGTTTTGCAAAGGTTTTGTAAAGTCTTGTAAAATAATTTCACACTTTTCGAGACTTAAAAAACCCATTTTCCCTTAATTCAAATTTGTAAAATATATTTAATTGCATTATTACATCAATCTAGAAAGCTTGTGAAATAAACTTAACTCTAATCTAGTGTTGTAATGCGTCTTACACATTTACATTGGATGTTGTACCTTCCTAGGCTATGTGGACACTATTTTAGTGTTGTAAAGTGTATTTAATCACACTTTCACATTCAATTTTGTGTCCCAAGCCCCAATTGACCTTTTCATCATCATTAATAGGCCCCTATGACCCCATATTGTGCATACCAAGTCATAACTTGATCAAATACCTAATGAAATCAACATAAGAACTGAAAATCCTCATTCCCCAACATTTTAGCTGTCAAAAGGACCCCTCTGGGACTAATTTTCCCACTTGGGTGAATGAGTCCCTTCCAAGTGGGAATAATTCATCGAAGGTGGTAAATTAGTCCCATTTGGGTCATTTTTTAGTTTTGAGTTGGAAATTTTGGAATTTAAGTTTAATTTTCTTTCATGTCAGCATTAGTGATCCAATTAACAAGCAATTAAGGTGAATTTCCAATAAATATAAGTCTCTAAACCCTAATTTACATTTCTTAACTCACTCAAAAATCATTCATCATTTTTCTTCCACTTCAAGTCAATCAAGCTAGGGTTTCAACATTTCAAGTCATTCAAGATCATTTTTCAGAAATTCAAGGGAAAAATCTTAATGTTTTGTTGCAAAAATTCAAGATCAATAATCATGGAAAGGTATTGATTCCATTTTTTCATGCTTCATTACATTCTTTCTACGTTTTGGTTTAATTACCTAAAAGGGGTTTGACCAAGGCAAACTCACATGCCCTAACAATCAACAAGTTTTTCCTCCTTATATGTGATTTGCAAGTATTATAGGGAGATTTGGGAAAGGAAAAAGGTGGAAAAGTCTTCATCAATTTCTTAAAGCTATTCAATGTGGTCAAAGCCCTAGAATAAGTTTGGAGAACACTTATAGGTTAGATTATGTAGTTTCAGATCCAACAACCTATCAAGAATAGAAAGGAAAACTGAAGGATATAGCTTCCAACCCTAAGTTTCCAAAAATTCAAAGGTAGACTAATTTACCATTAGTGGTGAGTTAGTCCCATTTCTAAGCTTGAAAAAGGATTTTTATAGATCTAAATAGGTACCAATATACAAAAACTTGTTGTTGTAGACTTTGTTAGAAATAGGACTAATTCACCTAGAATGGAAAACTAGTCCCAAGTGGGTTTTTTCAGTGTCTTCTAGAACATTCTAGACCTCCATCCCTTCACTTTCCAACCTCTAGGTGCACTTCATTTAGTTTCATTAAGTTTTATTTCAGTTTGTTTGTGTTTCGTGTTCATTTTTGCATATCATAATGTGTTTTCGAACAAATTGCATTTCTTAGGTTTTGCATTTAGACCATCTCACCTAGGCATGTTTCATTCATATTTCCATTATACTTGCATTTTTTTGAGTGAACCATCTATGTTTTTGGCCTATCTCTCTCCTTTTGGGTGAAAAACCCTAAGAGTGTAAGAGAGCCATAGCAAGCAAAAATCTATAGTTCAAACCATTCCAAAATATCACAAAGGAACTTATCTAGCACATTGGTTTACCATAGAGGAAAAATACATAAGGAGATTAGGGGCTCAAACTATTAGGGGAAATCATATATGTATCACATAAACACCATAGTCAAATATCAACATCAAAACTCCACATAAAACACCCTTCTCCCTTTAAAATAAAAACCAATTTGTATAAAGACATGGGATACTCATATCCCAAAATATAAATAATCCCATATTTGTGGTAGTCAAGACCACTTGAACCTCTTCGCAAGAGGGGATCAACTCCCCTATAAAAAACACAATAAAAAAAACTCAAAAACATAACAATACACACCTTCTCATGAAACCTCAATAGAATCCCATAAAATATAACTTTAACATTATTTGCATATAAATTGAGAAGGAAATTCCTACCTCAAATTGCAATATCCCACTAATAGTAGACTTCTTGGATGAGAATCCTCCTCCTCCAAGTCTTCACTTTTCTCTCCTCGTCTTCCCAACACACTCTCCCTCTCTCCTTCTCAAGAAACTAAAATAAAAATAAATAAAAAAATCTAAGACACAAAATGAGAAATTATGTTCTCTCCTCTCCATGAAAGGTGTGTTTTAAAGGGAAGGTTTAAATAACTTCTTCCTAAAACTTCCTCAACCACCCAACCACCTCTCCATTTTCGCCACTTTCAAAAGTGGGATATTAAGGAGGGCCTAAAATCTTTTTATAAAGCAAAAAATGCTAAAAATAAACTTCAAAACCCTATACCTTAGACCTAGGCTATTATTTTAAATGTAAAACACATCCTAAACTCATTTAAATCACTTAAATATCCATTTTAAAACACAATATTAAAATTTACACGAGGAACAACAATAATTCAACTCCTCATTATCACATAGCATGAAGATCACAATTTTTACATGGTGAATGGACCTTAGGACTAGGTCCAATATAACATAGGTAAGACATGAGGTGGTTAAGCTATCCTTGTCAACCATTGGCATCAAAATCTACCTATACACTCAACACATAATGTTAGTATCATATCCAAGTTATATATGTTGAAAGAATGAAGAAGAAACCCTCTCATGTGTTGTCATTAATTCCAACATTGTTTGGTGATAGTTTTTGTCTATCTTGTAAAATAGTGCTTGTGTTACTTTAATCTAGTAATTTGGTCTAGAATTTTTCATGTTAGAATATTAACCTATGTGGATTTAATATGTTTTTTCAGGACCACAAAATGCTTCTATGAACTAGTTTTCAATGATTTTGGTTGAATGGGTTGAAATATATAAGTGATAGAAGTTTGACATATATGTTTTGTATCTCCCTCTGGCTAACATGGATGTGGTATGAAGATAATTTTTATGGAAGTTAAAGAGATCTTTCTTAGGTCTAAGCTAACATAATTTATGTGTTGCATGTTTTGGTTTGAGCATGAAAGAAGTTTTGTTTATTTGAGCCAAAAATCTATTTTTGAATCAAGTATGTTTACATCTAATTAGGCTAGGCTAGCCTAATTGATGTATGTTGATGTAATAACATATATATATATATATATATATATATATATATATATATATATATATATATAAAACACTTTTGTACTAAAGGATGTAAGATATATGTGATAAATGAGAAGGGTTAAGTATTAATGTGTGGTAGTTTGCTATTGTATGAGATGATATGTATAAGTGTTGTATCAGGGTAGTATATATTGTGGACTTGCAAACCGATGCAAGATTTTGTATTCTAGAGCTTAATTGGAATTGAAATCATCACATAAAAGGTGTATTTTATCAATTCATCTTTTCAAAGTGATCCAAACTAATTTTTTAATAATTTCAAGCTATGATCCTTTCAAGGATAGTTTGTCCTGGTAGTGTGCTCTTGCAATATCTTATAATCGGTTATAATAAATTGTGAGAAAATCCTCACCATGGATTTTCCCACTTTGGGATTTCCATGTAAAAATCCTTGTGTTAATGTGTCATGTGGTGTTATGATTCCTTTCGGGTCTTTATTTAGAGTTGTAGTTAGATCTATTTTAATTATTGAATGGTTAGCAACTTAAAGGTTTAGTGGAATATTGATTCACCCCTTTCCTATCAGCATTTCGGGTATTTAAAAATTGTTATCAGAGCTTGGTTCCTTTGGAAAATTTTAATAGCTTGAGGAAGATCTTAGAGTTTGAACACATGGCTAACAAAAGGTTTATTGTTCCTCTAGAAGAAATCTCTACAACTAAAGAACTCCATCCTAATTTTGAAGATCTAGATAGAATTGAAAGTGAGAAAGAAATTCTAAAGGAGAACCTTAAAGAAGCAAATGAATGCATCAAAAAATTAAGAGAAAAAATCAAGAAGTTCAAAGAAAGGAATATAGAAGTTGGTGATTAGTTGAAGAAAGAAAATGAAGACATCACCAGACTAAAATGGAAGTGGAAGAAAATAAAATAATTGAGGACTGCTAGAAATCTGAAATTTAGAGCAAGGATGATGAATGTACAAAGCTTGAACAAGAAGTGGTAACCCTATGGTTTGAATTGGAGAGATCAAGAGCTCATGAAGGAAAATTCAAAACCAGTACTACAATGCTTGATGAGTTGATTGCATGTAAAAAACCTTCTAAGGATAAAGGTGGTTCAGGACTTGAAGAAGGATAAAGCTTGAAGGAAAATAAGACTCCTGACAAGATTTACAATCAAAGGAAGACCCAAGGCAATGGTAGACAGATCAAGAACCGAAGAAGCAATACTAGAAGAACTCCTATTAGGCAACCAAATGCTCAAAGGTACACATCCTTTAGGGTTTTTTTTTCATGCAATAATTTTGGTCATAGGGAAACATAATGTAGAAGTAGAATAAATCAAAATGTTGGATTCTTTTTTGGACAATATTTTTCTTGCAAGTAATATGGAAATAAAGCTATTGAGTGTAGAAGTCAAATAACGATGAATAGATTAAATACTAGTAAAATTGTTCATACTTTTCAAGGTTATTGCTATGCATGTTATGCATTTGGATATAAAGCTAACTAGTGTAGATCAAGGTTAAATGAAAATTAGTTTGGTTAAAAAAATGTTGTGTGCTACACTTGCAATAAACTAGGATAAATTTCAAGATTTTGTAGAAGTAAAAATAGGAAGAAATCTAATCTGAAACAAAGGAATAGACCTATGAGTAAAGTGGATCCTACTGAAGTCAATAAAGAAAAGGAAGAACCTAAGAATAAGGATGAATAAAATGCATCTATACTTGCATCTAGTGCAGATACTTTTTCTAAAAACTAAATCCAATACTAGGTTTAGGGGGAGAAAGTATAGAGATATCTAACAAACCCCTGATGTAAGAGGTGTTGAGTAATTACATGAAGATATGTGATGTAAAATGACAATATGAAGATGTTGAAAAAAAATTGGTAGAAAAGATACAAATTTGGAAAATTACAGAGCATTTTAGGGTTTATAATGTATTCATAAGATGTTTATCAACTTTTTGAGGATGGAATGCATTAAATGTGAAATTAGGATAGATAAATAAGGTATAAAGTGAAAATTCTAGTCGAGTTAAATCATTTTATACATTTGTAAGAAAAAAAAGTGAGTTGAAGTGATTTGAAGGTGATGCCAAGCATCTCTAGCATCAAATCCTAGTTTTTCATCGAAGTGTGAAAAAGGTATTTATAGCTATCTATACTGTGTGGATTTGAATTAGAAGTAATTTCCATAAGCATATACAAAATAATTGAGGGAAAACTAGCCACTACCACTGTGATTGAAATTTTTGAGGGACCTAGACCATAATTCAAAAGCTTTTCATAGAAGGTCTATGAAATTGATCCCATGGATGCATTTTCACAAATTCCAAATAATTTCTTACCCATCAAGGATTCTAGAATCTACATTCATGGGAAATTGGAAGAATTTGAACATCAAGAACTCAAGGATGTATGGTTAAATGAGTTAACTAGAGAAAATTCCTTGGTGAAGCTAGAATATGGAAATATTTTATGAAAGAAGCTAGATGTATGGAATTGGTTCCTAGATTTTTGTAGTGGAATGGATATGAAGTTTGTAAGGATAAAACTTAGTAGAGTGCATGATAAATTTGTATGGAAAAGTGTGCCTAGACTAATTACCAAGGAAGTGATCAAAGCTATGGCTAGTCTTTGTGACACTTGACCTATAGTAGTGCTAAAGGCTATGAAAAAGGATGTGGTTATGAAGTTAAGTGGTTCCACATATGATGGGAGAGCATTGAAAACCAAACCTATTACAAACCATACTTTGAGGTATGATACAATCATGACAGGTCTAAAAATCTACTTCACCAATAGAGGAAATTTGGTTTGTGTAATTGAAATTTATATTGTACATAACATGGTGGTAAATGGAAGAATCTATTATTTGTGTGAGTTGCTCTGACAACACCTTATGGATAATTTAAGCCAAACCAAGTCAAAGAAATATCCATTCAATTTTGGAACATTGGTAGTCTATTTTCTATTTTACTTTTTGAGAGAGCTACCTATAAAGAAAAATATTATATGGAATACCAACATACTAGTGACACATCAAATATTCAAACATATAAATAACATTGGTGACTTCAAGGCACAAGGTGATTCTCTAATTGATTTCCTCACATTTTTTTCAAAATAATATGTATCAAAGAGAAATATTTCCAAAGAGCTTAGTAAAGAAATATGCGAAGGAGAAAACTTTCCTAGTATTTAATAATGAGTGCATTATAGAGGTAGTAGAACCTATAACTCTATGGATAGAACCTCTAGGATATGAGATTGATGAGAAAATAGTTGAGGGTCTCATTGAAATATTGTTAAATAGCTCTAAAGATCCCTCTCAGCCCTGCCATGGTACATATGAAGAGAAGTTAGCTAAAGTGCACTTGGAAAAGAGTTAAAAGGGTAAATAAAAATGTTGAGGATTTCTTTAAAGTGCATACATTTACTAAGGATGATGTTGAAAGGCTAAGGGAAGTTGTAGTAGAGAAGAGGTACAAAGTAGTTGAAGTGCCCTTCAGACCTAGAAAATTAGGAAGGCCATCTTCCACTACCAACTCTGCTACACCTAGTGTAACTATAACAACAAAAGGAAAGAAGGTAGAGCACAGTAATTCAACAACAATTAATAAAACTACTTCCTCTAGACCCAACACTAGAGCTTCTAAGAGGAAAAATGTACCCCCTACAGCTCTTTCTGCCACCTCTAGAAAAAGAATAAATCAAAAGGTAAGAAGAAAAATAAAATTGAGTGATCTTGTACAAGAATAATTTGACCTTGGCTTGAAAGATGAAAGTCAGTTGAAAAGGAATAGAAGAGGCAGTGGTTCCATTAGCAATGAAGGTACCTCACAAGAAGTTGAAACCAAAGACAATGTTGAAATCTCATCTAATGAAGAGAAAAGGAAGAAACTAATGATTTAACAATTCATGTGCATGAGATGAAGGGTGAAGAAGGAATATCATATCCCATTGAGGAAATTCCCCACTCCCCTCTGGTGAATGAACACTTACCTTTGAAGCTAGAGCCTCTAGTAAATAATATGATAGAATCTAGTAATTTTCTAGCTACTCCTAAATTATTTGATGAGTCTAATGAGGAAGATAGATAAACACTTGTAAATTATTTATTTATTATATGATTTTTTATGAGAATATGGAAAGTATAAGGAAGAAGGTGATTAAAAATGTAAGGGAAGCTCTAGTACAAAGAATGCATGAAGCTATAATTTTTTATGACAAAATCAAATTCGATTCCTTGAACACACAAATCCTCCTTATCTAAGGGAGATTGGCTACCATGTTAAAATATTTCTCTAAGTTTTTTAGGGTTAAACAGAGAGTCACTCTTATAATGACTAAAGAAAAAGATTACTAAAAAGTTGAGGCAAGAGACTCTTGATACAACAAGGGAAATATCAAAGAATTATGGAATGAGAACTAGTTCTTCATCTCATATAGCTCAAGTACAAGAGCCTGCTAATATCAAGGGTATTGACATAGAAGTAAAGGATAATCCTATTTTGGATAAGGTTGGTGATGTTCATGCTACTTCAAAGACATCTTCTCCTCTAGGAGATACAAAGGATACAACCAAAAAACATAATAAAGATCATCATAAAAATGATACCTATAACAATCCAAAAGAACACCATGACAACAGTAGAAATAGTGGAGAAGAAGACAAGAATTAAGATGAAGGAAAAAAAGATTAAAAGAGTAATGATGGAAAATATGATGAAAAAAAGGAGGAAGAAAATAAAGACAAACTATTAGAGAAAACCCTCCAAAGAGGAAGAAGAGGAAGAAGAGGAAAAGAAAGAAGAAAATAAGGAAGAAACAGAGGTTGGAAGAAGTGAATAAGAGTCTTCAAAGACTGCTGATCCATCAAATAAATCCAGATAATCATTTGGAAATATTCTTAAGGGTCTATTAGCAAGGAGAATAAGGATTTAGCCCATGCTACCACCTTAGTTGATTTATCTTCCATCACATCCAAGCTATGTGAAGACAATTTTGAAGCTTCAATTTTGGCACATGTTGCTATCAATGACAAAGGGGGAGATTGTTGAAAGAATGAAGAAGAAAATCTTCAGTATGTTGTCATTTATGCTAACATTGTTTGGTGATAGTTTTTGTCTATCCATTAAATCAGTGCTTGTGTTACTTTAATCTGATAATTTGGTCCAAGATTGTTCATATTAGAAGATTGACCTATGTGGATTTAATATTTTTTCTAGGACCATCAAATGCTTCTATGAACTATTTTTCATCATTTTTTGTTGAATGGGATGAAATATATAAGTGATAGAAGTTTAGCATATAGGTTTTGTATAGATCCCTCTAGCTAACATGGATAAGTGGTATGAAGATACACTTCATGCAAGTTGTAGTGTAGAAAAATGTGGCCTCTTACATTTTTTTAATTAATTTGGGAATGGTTAACATTAAAATGGACCTAATGTTACCATGATCTAGTGTTGTAATGTGTGTTCCACATTCACATTAGATTTATGGCCCTTTTAAGCTAAATAGACCTAATTTTACCTTAATTTAATGTTATAAAGTGTATTTATTTACACCTTCACATTGATTTTTGGGCCCTCTTATATTTATGACCTTCATATCATCATTAATAGGCCCCTAATACCCTATATTATGTATATTGGGGCTTATTTCAATTAAAATCCCAACATAGACATCAAATATACTTAATTTATTAACTCGATATTTCCTCCACCTAAAAAGGCCTAGTGGGACCCATATGCCACCTTGGGTGCATGAGTCCCATCCAGATGGGAACTCTATGGCACAAGTGGTATATGAGTCTCAATTGGGGTTTGAAATTCAAATTTCATGTGTGTCAGCCTCTAAGATCTAAAAAATGGTAAGTTAGATGGATTGCTATATAAACAAGGTCTCAAATCATTATTTCAATAAGCCCTCATGATATCAACCTAAGCTATGAATATAGAAGCATTCCAAGACTTCAAAACATCCACAAGAGAGTTTACAAGAGAACTTCTAAGGAATTCAAGGGAAAAATTCTTCATCATTTGTTGTATCAAATCAAGATCCATAATCATATCAAGATCCTCAACCATTAAGCATGTTGTTATGATAGTGTTGTGATGCAACATTTAAGATCTATTTACAATAATTTTTTCATATCAAAGTTCAAGATCAAGATCTATGTTCTACATGGCCACTTCATGTTAGAATGTTGATTTACATCTCAAGATATCATCCAAGGTATCAGTTTTCATGTTTCATTGTTTCATTAGAAGGTTTAATTACCCAAATAGGATTTGACCAAGGTGTAATGATCGAAATTGTATACTCTTGGAGATGGTACAATTTCATTTAATTTGGGAATAATTAATGATAAATTGGGCTTAATGTTTCCTTGATCTAGTGTTGTAATGTGTTTTTCACTTTCGCATTGGATTTAAGGCTCTTCTAAGATAAATAAACCTAACTTTTCCTTTATTTTATGTTTTAAAGTGTATTTATTTACACCTTCACATTAAATTTAGGGCCATTGGACCTAATGATGCCTTAATCTAGTGTTGTAATGGGTTCTACACATTCACATTAGATTTAGTTCCCTTTAAAGTTAAATAGACCTAATTTTGTCTTAATTTGATGTTGTAAAGTATATTTATTTACATTTTCACATTGGATTTTGGGACCAATTTAATTTATGACCTTTATATCATCATTAATATGCCCCTAAGACCCTATATTATGCATCTCAATGCATATTTCAACCAAAATCCTGACAAGATCAATAAATAATCTTAATTTCTTAACACCGCAACACTTTTTCCACCTGAAAAGGCCTTGTGGGACCCATACACCACCATAGGTGTATTTGTACCTCCTAGGTGGGAAACATATGCCAGGTGTGGTGTATGAGTCCCATTTGGCCCCTTTTTAGGGTTTTGAGTAGGAAAATTTATGCTTTATGTTTAAATTTCATGTATGTCGGCCTCTGGGATCTAATAAATGAGATATTAGATGGATTTCCTATACAAACAAGGTCTCAAATCATTATTTCACATAATATTTCATTATATTAAGTCAAGCACTCAAGAGATTAGCATTCCAAGACTTCATAAGAGCATCAAGAGAGTTTACAAGATCACTTCTAAGGAATTCAAGGGTAGAATTCATCATCAATTATTGCGCAATTCGAGATCCATCATCATGTCAAGGTTACCAAGTATAAAACATGTTATTTAGCTAGTGTTGTGATGTTTCATCGTATATCTAAGGTCAAGCATTATTCTACACATAGCTCAAGATCTAGATCTACATCCTTCATGGCTATTGGATGTTAGATTGTAGATTTACAAGACATCATTTGAGGTATCATTTCTCATGTTTTATGTTCCATGTTTCGTGATTCATGTCCTTATTTCATTTTCTCATCATTTGGTTTAATTACCAAAATGTGGTTTGACCCAGGCAAACCCCTATCCTCTAACATTCAACAAGTTTATCTCCTCTTTACATGTGTGATTGGAAATCTAGGTGTCTTCAAGCATGAAGGATATTTGAAGATTAGGTTACAAGCTTGAATGAAGTTTTCAGAGATGTCTCATCATTTTCAAGGTCATTAAAAGTCTTCTATAGGTCCAAAATTAGGGTTTTAGATTTCAAAATAAAGTGTGACAGAAAGACCAAACATTGAATACCAAATTCATACTTTGAAGCTTCAAAAAACCCTAACTGGACTGATACACCAATTCTATTGTATGAGTCCTAGTATAGGTCATTTTCTAGGTTTTTGTAGTTTCATATACCCTTTTGCAAGTTTTTAGTTTCTACATAGAAAACCTAGATATGGGATTAAATCACCCAAACTAGTGTATGAGTCCTAGCAGGCTTTGAAATCAATGTTTTTAGCATTTCAAACCTTCATTCAATCATCTCTAGATTTTTCAGGTGCACACATTTCATCTTACAACTTTTTGTTTTATTTTGCATGGATTTTTAGGTCATTTAGTGAAAGATTGTATCATATTAGGTTCAAGAATTTTGGTTTACATTTAATTTACCTTTCTAAGGCCTAGCTTGGTGGTGAACCCCTCATTAGTTTACACTCAGATCTTAGGACAACCCTATTGAAAAATGTATCTCCTTCATTTCATCCCTATCCTTGGATTGAGATCTCTAGGGTTTCCCTTCAATGAAATAATTTCAAAGTTGGTTTGATCTATGTCCTAAACCATATGAAAGCAAATCACTAATTTCCCATTATTTCATTTTGGTGAATCTACATTTAGAACAACTTATATTATTATTTGGAGTGCATCATCATCCTAGATCTTGCTTGCATTAACATTGCATTAGGGTTTGCATTTGTTAATTGGTATTCTAGGGTTTCTAAATTTTGCATTAGTGAAAGTGCATATAGGTTTTTATTCTTGCATCTCAAGTCATTGAAAATCATATAAAATATACATTTCCATTTAGTTTACAAATCATAAAACATAAAAAGCATAAAAATCACTTAAAATTTTCATTTTTTTTGAAATAAACCCTCATTGGGATTCATGCACCCCTCTAGGTGATTTAATCCCAGTGTAGATCTAAAAGTACATTTTACAACATTTAAAACCTTGTTTCTATTCTTTTGTTTGTTGTCATTAGTTATCTTCTTCAGTTGGTTGAGTTTCTATTACATGCATTTCATTAGATCTAGCTTAATTGGGTTCATTTCATGCATTGTAGTTTACAAAATTTCATTTTCACATTGTTACATAGCATAATCAGTCAATTATCATGTTTAAAATCTAAAAATTTGAATTGTATTTTTTCATACATTTTCTTTATTATTGTTGCATTTCAAATATTCAAGACAATTATTACATCATGTTTTCATTACAAAAGTGTATAGTCACTATAATTCATGTTCTACTTTCAAATCTTGTTGAATGTTGTAAGAAATCTTTGTTAAGTGCATATGAATATGAGGTCCTCTCCCCTCTCGTTTTGTTCATCATTGATCCCTCTCCTATGTGTGAGGTTAGTCTAGTGAAAGAAATCTTGGGTAATCATAACAATCGCATTTTTTCTTCTCCTTATATCTCCTACGTGTGAAGAAAATATTTTAGTGTTAGAAGAATTAACCAATGAGAGTTTTGAGAAGATATTAGGAAAACGTTATTCTCCTAATATCTCTCCTACTTGTGAAGAAACCTAAGAGAACATTGAAACTTAAATACATTCATCTCCCAACATTTTCCTCTTTTGTGATTGATTAATTGAACAATGGATGCTCTTATGGTTTAAGACATAAAACATCACTTTTCTCCAACTAACATTCAAGGATGCCCTAGAGAACTCAAACCAATGAAGAATGAAGGAAGAGATCTAGCAATAGGGTATCTTAGGATATGATTTTAGATCACAAGAGGGGTTCACCACAAAGATTAAAATTTGAAAAGATAATGAAATAAGATGAAATGAAAAACCTAGTTTGATGCAGTGCTTCACTAAATGACCTAGAAATGCAAACAAAGTAGAACATAAAATTATAAAACATAAAGTGTGCACTTGGAAACTTGTTGGAGATGGAATGGTGCTCTGAAATCCTAAAAAACCTAATTTTCTAGCCTAGTAAGACTCGTTCACCATTTTGGGTGAATTAGTCCCAGATCTAGGTCTCTACACAGGATCAAGTTTCAACCAAATGGGTATCCAAATCTGCAAAATCCTCTAAAAAAATCCTATAGTGGGACTCATTCACCACTTGTGGTGAATGAGTCTAGCTTGAATTTTCTAGAAATTCAAAGTCTAGATCTACTCTTCTTAGTTTTCTCAATCCATTCCTCCAGGTTCTCAGATTTGAAACTTTGATTTTAGGGTTGTAGATGACCTTTTTGTGAAGATTATGACCTTGCAAATGAGGATGCAACTCCAACACGCTTGTAACCTAATATTAAATGATCTTCAAGTCTTCAAAGCATATAGATCTACAAACACACAAACATAGAGAGAAAAAGTGTTGATTGTTAGGGAATAGGGGTTTTCCTTGGTCAAACCCATTTTGGGTAATTAAACCAAATGATGAAACAATGAAATGAAGGCATGAAACATGAAACATGAACAATGATACCTTGAATGATTCCTTGTGAATTATGTCTTGTAAATCTACAATCCAGCATGAAGTGGCCACGGAGGATGTTGATCTTGATCTTGAAATGAATGAAGAACAATGCTTAACCTTAGATCTTGGATGTAATATCACAGCACTAGCTCAACAACATGATTGATGTCTGATATTCTTGAGATGATGGTGGGCCTTGAATTGCTAAAAAATTTGATGAAGAATACTACTGTTGAATTCCCTTGAAGACACTTGAATGCTCTTGTGAACTCAAACTTGCTATAAGGATGAACACATGAATGCTTGGGGGTTAAAATGAGAGAAAGAACCTTGTATTTATACTCAATTATGCAAGAATTTCTGAAATTACAACACTGCAAGCCAAAATAAGATCTAGGAGAATAAAATCCCATAGGAAATTTGAATTAATTTGGTTTTGGGCCGTACATGACTCATTTTCAAAAGATGGCGAATAAGTCCCATATGGCATAATTTATGGGACCAAAAATAAAAAGTTCTTAGAAGGTGTAAAAATAGGTTTGGGACCTAAAAATATAGATAGGACTCAATCTCCTAAGTTGGAAAATGAGTACCAAATCACTAAATTTGGGCCACACAAGCCAAAAACACCTGAATTATAATTCAGTAATGACTTGTGTCAGGATTATTCTAAAAAATATACAATAAATGAGGCTTGTGGATGCAAAATAAGGCCAATTAAAGCATAAGAGATCCCAATTATTAATGACAAGCCAAGAGAAGTGTGAAAGTGTTTTACAACCCTTTATAACACTTCAAATAAGGCAAGATTAATGTTGTTTTTGATTTAAAATAGGTTTATTAAGCTTAGTTATTTGATACAACCCTAGAAATGTGTTAAAGTGTATTATAACACATCACAATAGTTTAGTAAGGTTCCATTAAAATCCATTTGTTGACAAGGGCCTAAGACCTAATGTGAATGCATCATCCACATTACAACACTAAATCAAGGTAACATTAAGAGAAAATCCATAAGGAGGGCCCAAACAAGTGTGAAAATGTAAAGGGGTCCATTTTTCTACACTACATTTAGCCTCCAATTTAGTGAGAGGATGAACTTGATTCAAACTCACACTAAAGTGGACATTCAATAGGGGTCCAATCATACCAATACAAAATGTATAGGATAGCAAAGATCAAGGAAGCGGTCAAGTCCCGAGAATCCAAGATCCTAAGTCAAACTGACATAAGCACATAGGTACACACACAAGGTGTAAGATTTATAGCAAGAAAATATATGCAAACATGCAATGTCAATAAATAATAGAAAGAAAAGAAAGTAAAATTAAAAATGAGTTGGATCAAGCTTCAATCATTTTTCCAACATGATGTGGATCATATCTAAGTTGCTTGTCCAAAAAATTTCACACTCACTTTGAGGCAACATAACTCTTGGTTGTCCACTAGGTGAGAGATCCTAAGAGGTGACATACATACACTCATGGCTATTATGAACTCACACACATGCAAGTGGCTATGGGGAAATCCATGCCTTAGATTGGGCTTTGTGCTCAAACCATACCAACATTTATACCTCCTAATAAGTTTGATAAGATGCCACACAAAAATGATTTTTAGGCATCATGAGGTAGGAAAAACTTCCTATTCTTGAAGCTCATGAAAAAGTAGGATGGATCTATGGGCATGCAAGTTTTGTTATGAAAGGTGGTCATATAACAATTGTTGTAATAGTGTAAGGAATGTTCAAAGGGATTTTTCTTAGTTCATGCAGGGTATCTCCTTAGGGAACATTTTCCCAATGTCTCCAAGAGAGGAAAAATCAAAGAAATATCATGCTCTTGAAGGAAACCATGCCCAATGACACCACTAAGAAAATGATGCATCACAAGAAGAAATAAATCGCACAATGAAATATGAGTGTCAATGGATGCCCCCACTTAAAAGTGGTTTCTAACACCATTACTATGAGCAATTGATTTAAGGTAGAAGAAGACATGGGAACTCATTTGGAAAGCCCTATGCCAAGTCATTTTTTTCTGAATTGAACTACATCATGCTTACATATGTCATATGTGAGTCAATTTAAGGCATGTCGTCCACATCCCAAGGTGTCTCTTGTATGTACATGAAAGGTGATCAAATAGCGAAAAGAGACAACAACAAGTTGTTGATGGTGTTTTCTGCCTAGCAACAACTCAAAAAAAATATAATATCCTATCTCTTTTGAAAGGTGAATCTCTATCAATAAGCCTCATGAGATAACCCCAAGGTCTCTAATGTTAGGTCTTGGCAATGCAACAAAAAACTTAATGATAATATGTGAAAATTATAGTAATCACAAGGGACCTTACAAACAAAGTGTTGAAGCTTCAATATTCATCAAATATAGCAATAATGGTGATGCTTTGTGAATCTTTCTCTAATAGTGATTTAAAAGAAACAAAAAAGGCATAGTTTTTGAGAAAGTTATCTAATTTAACTTATACGATCAATTATGAAAATAATAGAGTGTTCAAGATGGACCAATCTTTGAAAAACAATCTTTTCTTAACCAAGATTAAACCAACAATACACAAAGATAGTGTGCAATCTCTAAAGGAATCAAATTATTTTCAAACTATAAATATTGAAACATGCATTTGAACATTCACGGTTGAACTTGAGTGAAAAATAGAGTAGGCCTAGACTAACTTTGCATAGTAATCCACAATTAGAAAATCACTAAAAATATGGATTGAAGATTCCTTAACACCTCAAACACTTTATCATGAACATAAATGAACTGAAACTAGTTCTAAGATTAATCATAAACTAACTTACTCAAAAATGAAATGGATTAGAGTCACAAGAAGCATGCACAAATGTGTAGACATCCAAATTTGACCACTTCCATATAGTCAAAGTCATCTCCTTAATCATCCCTTTGCTCATTCAAATCGTCCTCTTTGTCGGTATTAATTAAATCACTCATTTAATTAATATTCCATATCTTCCATAAGATCTCCCAAAGTATTTAATTTAATAAATACCTTTCCCCTCTTTCTTCCCTAAATTAAATAAATGCATCACTTTATTTAATTTAGTCATATTGTCTTTTGGAATTTTAAATTTATTTTCTTAAATTCCTTATTTTCTCTCTCATGGTCACATCCTCCAACTTTTGCAAGTTGGCCTCTAATCATTTAGTCATAATTAATTTATGATTAAGATATGCACACCCCTAATCATCATTAGGGTCCCATCCTCCATAATTTCTCACTTGCTTCTAAAGTGTCATTAATTAGTCTAATCAAGTACTTGCACAACCTTAATCATTTAACTAGATCATCCCTAACCCCTTGGAATTTAAAATTCCTTCTCTCATCCCATGAGAATATTTGAGGAATTTTTAATTCCCCACATGTCATCTCACCCACATGGGGAGAGCGACCACATTAAAACATTCACTTCCCCATGTGAATCTTTAATTCACATTTAATCCCCCAATGCACCCCTTGGGATTTAAAATTCCTTCTCTCATCCTCATGAGAATATTTGAGGAATTTTTAATTCCCTACATGTCCTCTCACCCACATGGGGAGAGGGACCACATTAAAACATTTCATTCCCCATGTGAATCTTTAATTCATATTTAATCCCCCAATGCACCCCTTGGGATTTAAAATTCCTTCTCTCATCCCCATGAGAATGTTTGAGAAATTTTTAATTCCCCACATGTCCTCTCACCCACATGGGGATGAGGAGTAATCCCAAGGTACTATGTACTATCCTTCCACCTCATGTAAACATCATCCTTTTAAGCCACATCACATGCCATATGTCAAGATGTGGGGGATTGTGAGTTCTCAACTCACCTTATCCTTTCATCTTGACCTTGGTGGCTCAATCTTGACCATCCATTCTCCTAGAAAATTCCAAATTCTCTATAAATACCCCCTCTTTTCTCTCATTTAGGAGGAGATCATGCATTGTAGCCAAAATCTTGCAAAATTTTCCTAGAATCCATACTTAGCCATTTTCATGCTTGCACCCACTTGCATCCATCTTCATATCATCATTTAGCTTGTATCTCTTGCCATCCAAGGAGCATACACATCAAAGATCGAAAGGCCAACCAAAGGATCAATTGAACGCAAGGTAAAATTTCTATTTGTTGCCTTTATTTTGTGTTGAATCCAACTAGGCTAATCTTGAGGTGTAGGTTGTTTTTAGTGTTATTTTGTAACTTCTTGTTTGTTGGTCGTATTCTAGCACCCAATTTTGACCTATCACAAAATGAAACAACACAAAGAAGAACATCCAAAGAGATCAATTCCTTCACCTATATTCACTTCACCCAATATTTGTAACAATTCAATTTCCTCAAAGTATAACAACTCAACAATTATCAATTATGACCTATCTACTATTTACTATTCACTATCAACTATCAGTCTTACAAGTGAGGAGACCTCAATTTATAAGAATTATCAAGTTAGGTCAGCCCAAAATAGGGTTTTACAATTAGGTCAGCCATATAGGCCATCCTTGACATTTTTAAAACCCCTAATTCACATTTACAATAATCATGGTCAGCCCTAAAATTCAACTTTATAATAAATAAATTTCATGGCACAAAATTCAAGGAGTGACCGACTTGTATATTTTGCAAGCTCAATGTAGATAACACATTCTACTTGATAGCCTGACCTGTTGTCCTCTTTATCTTTTTCTTCTTCCCTCCTAGAAATTTCCCACACTTTTGAAATTACAACATCTAGGTTAGTCAAAGTTGGGATTGATATTAAATTTATCCTTGCTTTAATTAAATTTAATTCTCCTTTAGACTTAGCTAAATATTTCTCCCAATCAAAATAAAGACTTATAATATCACCCATATAATATAGATTTCATGCCACCATTTTTGTAATTGTTCCACATTTAAATTCTTCTTCCATGGATTCATTTTTCCATTAACAATCTCTAAGAAGGCAAGACAACTATCAAAAATCTCCTTCACTTTGTTCCAAGCCTTTGATATCCTCTTTGGTGCTTTCATCCTTAGTTCATTTCTAAAATTGAAAGCCTCTATCCAATCTATAGATTTACTAGTTCTTTCATTTGTGAGAACACCCTTCTTGATTAGTTCATCTGTGGGAACCTCAAATACTTTCCCAAGTTCTCTAATAATAGTATCATTTGGATTTTGGCACTCGGCGAGAAATTGAGCCATGTCCTTAGAAAGAGATGATGCATTTTCATACATTTGTAATACCTTTTCAATTATGTCATCACCTCTCTAACTTATAATTTGCAACCATTCTTTTGTTTCCCTCATGGAATATTTCATCCTCTCAATTTTTGGCACTGCATCCTTTGAAAATAAGCTCTCTAAAAATGGACACCCTTCCCTACTTTGTGTTTGTAAGGGCTTTACTAATGATGAACATATCTATGCACCTCCTTTAGCTATTTTTTCAATTCTTCTTTCTCCTTAGTTTCTTTGTCTAGTCTTTTGAGGATGGCTGGTGCTAACTCTTGAAACTATTCCTTCTACTCTTTTTTAGTACAAACCAAATTAATCATTTAGACCTTATAGACTGAGGGTCTAACTTCATCATTTGTACTTATTATCTGCATGAGTGGCAACATGAATAACTTTGTTATGAAACTCATCCATGGAGAACTTGGAAACTATCCTAGCCCTTTTTCTCTCATTGGGCTATCCCCAACTCTCTGAGAAATTGTCCCAGTCTGGTGTCTCATCCTCTACAATGATGGATTTTTGCTTCAACCTCTTTTCCAACCATTTTGGAGAAATTGGTTGTTCTATTTCAGTATCCTTGTGAGGAACATCTTTCTTTGGTTGATTATTGGAAGGCTTTTCTTCAATATTATCTACATCCACATTATCCTTCTATTGATTTTGTTGTTTCTCATACTCATCAATCTTCTATTCACTCTCATCCTCTATGTTGTTAAAAGGTGTAGGACAACTGAGAGGGGGGTGAATTAGTTGTCACCAAAATTAAACACAAAACCTCAACTCTTATTAACTTCACAACCACACTATTGTGTTATTAAGTTTGAACATGAAATGTAGGTAACAAAAAGTAAAATCAACACAATGAATACTATATTTTATGTGGAAAACCTAATGAGAGAAAAAAACATAGTGAGGATTAACTCACAATATAAACTAGTTCCAAAACTGAATGTATAAGGCTCATTATGAAGGGATCACTATCTTGAAAGGACTCACTATTCAGATATAAAAGCTCATTGCTTACAAGGAGGCTCACTACCTACAAAAATATTTACAAAGAAAAATTGGGTGTTACATCCAAAATGAACTAAAAAGAGTGCACCTAACAAGTGTTGATATAGTTTTGGTGATTCTCAATAGACACACTTAACACACTTCATCATTTTAGCTCTTCTTCAAATTTGCATTCACAATTGCATCATTAATTACACACTATATTCAAAAAAATTTAAACATGTATATACTCAATGTATCTGCAAGCATTAATTAGGTCGGCCTAACTAGATGCATTTCCTTGTTTATCCAAAAATACCTACTTGTTAGCTACAATCATTCACAAAATATTTCTAAAATGAAATCCAAATGTCCAACATGCTACATCATGTCGGCATGGACCTAAGATTGGTCACACATATATCTTCATAAGAAAAATTAATTCACCATATCATGACTTATCTAAGAAGTTGGCCAGAAATAAACTTAATTGCAAAAAGTATTCAATAGAATAATGTTGATATTTTGTATGATCACTGAAGCGTAAGAGATTATAAACATACATCCTTTCAACAATCAAAAACTATTTCCCAAAACTACAAGAAACAACAATCAACTACAGAGGATTGTGGACTAGAATATCAAAAGGTGAAACTTGAATACCGATTCAAACACCAGACCAAAATACCAGATCAAGCACTGACTTAGACTTGAAATCACAACATAGTGACATCAATGACAACACAAAACTATAGAGATGGCCATTCTTCTTCATTCTTCCAACAATCTCCCCCTTTGTCATTGATGGCAACATGTGCCAAAATTTTCAAAACACAACATTCTCCTAGCTCACATGACTCTCTCCCCATAACTCTATACTCTAACTCTTTGTATAAGAGAAAATTTAGACCCTATGTGCAATTCCCCTTTTTTCCTTTTTCCACCTTAGAAAACCAAGTTCAAAGGCTTAATTCCACCTAAGCCTGCTACTTGCATTACACTCAATGCTTGTTTTGAGTGTTAGTGGAGGAGTTTCTGTCGAGGATTCCCATGCGACATGTAGATGTCCATGCAGTGCGCTTACATCCCTAAGAAATTCTCACTTCTAAAGCCTATAAAAGCATTACTCTTCCCATTGGGGGTCAATTTTTAATGCCCTCCTCAGTCGACCAACCCAAATATGGTTGTTTCTCTTCATCTCTTCTTCATATTCACTCCTTCAACAAGAATATCAAATCTTCCTCCATTTTCCAGCTTCACTCTAGCTCTCTTTGAGCCTTCTAGGAGCTCTCCAAAAAAATTACACTTCATAGTAGTAACATCAAACTCCAACACTTCAATAGAGAAAGTGTGGAACAAAATGCCATTGTAGTAAAGGCTTGAGTTCCTCTCATTTTCTCCCCCGTGTAGCCTTGAGCGCTCTTGGTGGAGGTGGTAAGCTTTCACTCCTCTCCTTTATTACTTGGTTTAGTAGCATAACATTGTTTTGTAGTGCTTTAGAGCTCTTTACTTCATTTCTAATTTTCTCTTTATCTATTTGGTTGTCTATGGAGGTGGGAACACCAAAATGGGATCTGACTGAGGTAGGCCCCTATACAACCCCAACATTCTCTCTCCCTCTCATGTGTAGGTTTTGAAGACATTTATTTAGTGAAGGATCCATCACCTTCACAATTGTAAGTATTTCCTTTCTTCTCCTTACCTTTGTCATTTCTACTTTTGTATCTTAGTTTTATCAATTTATTCTATTTTATTGTATCCTATGGTTTTTAGCATTTAGAGTAGTAGTTATTTACACATTTTTTGAGACATTCTCACTTTCTAGTCCTATGAGATGCCAACACACCTCTAAGACACCAGCATGTCGTGCTTTCATCTATATTCTACACTGATGTCCTCTAGTTGAGAGTTTGTTAGTCTGTCCAAAAAACCTATGTGACATGCTCTTTTAAATTCTAGAATTGTCACCGCTATTCCATTGAGGTGATATAGGGAATTTCACCCCATGTGGATCTCTGAGTGAAGATATCTTGTGAGTAGCAAATCCCCCTATATCACACTCTCTCCCCCTTTGAATTCAATGGAAAATGAACATCAAAAAGGTAGGATGTATATGATGACACAAGAATTTCATCTTCTAATTTCAAACATTCAAACAAGAATGACACTTTTTACATGAAATATTTTCTTATACCTCTCTCTTATGATTGTAATTTTTTTTTTCCAAGAAAGTACAAACAAATTCATTCTTACACTCATACCTTCCAACAAAGATAATTATGTAGAGGAGGATGTTTGATTAGAAGACAAACATAGTCATTCACAATTTTTAGCATCAGAGAGGATTCCGGGGAGATGATCTAACCAAATCTCAAAAACTTCCTTAACCAACTAGAAGGTTCTAACCATATATTCTCTTTTCCTTTGAGTAGTCAACAATTATACCTATAGTTCTCCAGCTCTCATTCTTTGTTTTCCATCCTTGTCTTTGAATAAATCAAAGTTCTTAACAATACTATTCATTTTATCTTCAATAGCTTCAATCTTGCTTTTGAAATTATCAATAGTTGCCAACCATTAGAGACAATACCTATAAATGTTAGATATTTCTTTGATGCATTCTTTTGTCTCATTCATATGTTTAGATAGTACTTTCTTTTCTTTGTTACATTTCAAGCATAGCTTTGAATTTATGTCCTTCAGCTCCTTCTAGAAATGTTGTCTCTTCAACAATCTCTACAAGATCATTTGGTAAAGAGTCTAACACATCTGAAAATGAAATACATCTATTCAACAAATAATCAACTAGCACATCGTCAATTTTAAGTCTCTCAACTAGAGAGAACACATTCCACATTTCACTAGTCTTCTTCATCTCACCCTTATCTAGTAACATTCATATATCCTCTATATTAAATCTAGACAAAAATTCTTCTTCATTCTTCTCATTTGGGAGACTTGTTACAATAGTTTCCCTTTTTTTCATTTTTAGAGACTCATTAATGATAACTTCCAACTCCTTCTTAGTAGAGGATGAACCCACTTCAAACTGACTTGAATTATTGGCATATCAAAGCATATATTTTTTCTTAATGATTTTAAATATGATCTATAATCACTTACATTATTCACCAATGATTCCAAGTATTTGCAGACTTGTTTGCAATAGGAATACCAAATTCCCACACTACATATTCTCTTCCTGGTAGGGAGTTCAAAAAGTAAAAGGCAAAGAACACAATAAAAGATCCAATCCAAAAGGGATAACCTTAACCAACAACATTCTGGCATTCTTAATTATATTTTCAAGTAATAGGCTACTCAAATCAAACTGCCTATTTTCCTTAACCATCATATGTGCAATATATACAACAATAGCTAATGTCAAGCCTTCAGGATTTCTGAAATAGATTTCATTGGAAATACGATATTCAACATACCTTATAGCTAAATCAATAAGAGTGTTTATCAATAGAGCTCAAGGATCTTTATTAATTTTGGTAAGTTCCTCCACATCTTTGTATTTCACAGTTTTCTTTCCAAAGAGATCCCCAATACTGCATAAGCTAGTAATTGCTTTCATCACTTAATTTGTGATTAGGTAGGGTTTTTCCAATACAATTTTGTCATTCTTGAAATGAATCAACAAGAACAAGATGGAATTTTTATCAGCAAACCGAGGAAATTATCCCCATAAATCCATACCTAGGGTTTTTATGCTATGTATTCTTTTTTCCTTCAACCCTAGTTCCATTTATTTCATCTTCATATGATCAAATTATTCCAATTCAACTCTTTTCATCTTCAGTGGAATGTTGCCACATGATCCTTTGTCCATTTTCGTGCTTTACTTTCTTGAATTTGTTAATGTTTAGTCAATACTTCTTTTCCTTTGCAGACTGAATAATAATTCCTAAGTATATGTAATAGTTTCTTCAAATTTCTTTAGAAATTATTTAGAGCACTTCAAGATGGCTCCAAGACCCCTTTCCAAACTCTTCAAGTGCTCAACTAATCAAAGAGGCTTATAGATTTTACCTTATACACCATCATTTTCCCTAATTTATATTAAATGAAACAAACATCAAAAAGTTGCTAAAAATATTCTTCTCAACACAAAATACCCTAATTCGATTCAAAAATTAGTATGTCAACATGTTTTATTCTAGTTCTTTTCCCAAAACCTTTGATTATTCATTCTTCACATTCCATCCTTGTGCTAGCCTTTGACACGCCATTCATCTAGGGGGTTTTTATAGTTTTTTGATAATGCTCTGCCTAAGACCATAGTAAGTATAATTCCTGGAGGAATTGTTCATACCAAATGAGGACACAAATAGATCAATAGTTTCAGGTTCTTCTTCCTATAGGTCATTTTGTAGGTATTTGTAGTTTCAGATACCCTATTGTCAGATTTTAGTTTTTGCATAAAAAATCCAAATCTGGGACTAAATTGCCTAGATTGGCCTATGAGTCCCAACATGCTATAAAATTAGTGCTTTCAGTATTTCAAACTATATATGCACAAAAATGGTCATATCATTTAATCATCGCATTTAATTAAATATTTATTATTTAATTAATTTCTTTTTTAATTCCTCTACATATAAATAAATTGAATTTATTTATTTATACCGTTCACCTACTTTATTCTTCCACTTTAATTAAATAAATTCATTTTATTTAATTACCACTTTCTTAATTCCACTTAATTAATTAAATAAATATCATTGTTTATTTAAATTAATTATCACATTTAAGTTTAATTAAATCTTTGATTTAATTGAATTTAATTCCCTTTCTTCTAAATCAAATAATTATTAAATATGCTTATTTAATTAATTCCACATGTCACTTTCAAAATATTAATTAAATATTTTATTTAATTAAGAAAATCTTCCATGCCACCAATAAATGAATAATGAATTTAATAAATTCATTATTTATCTTCAAAATCTTTTCTCAATCTCACAAAAAGATGATTTTTACAATTCAACTTTATCATCTTTCCACATGTCACTTTCCAAATCTTAATTAAATATTTTATTTAATTAAGAAAATCTTCTACGTCACCAATAAATAAATAATGAATTTATCTTCAAAATCTTTTATCAATCTCACAAAAAAATGATTTTTACAATTCATCTCTATCATCTCTCATGAAAGGAAATAAATCTTCTTTTCTATCTTCCATCTAATTTTCTCTCCATCCTTTTCATCTTACACCATTCGATCTGCCAAGAATTTTAACAACCATTCATCATCTGTAACCAATCAAAAGCTTTCGAAAACTCTAGAAATACCATTTCAAATACAAGCATTGGTTCTATTAGAGATTAGTTGCATTCAGGTGATTAGCATTTTAGTATTGTCATTATCGGCTTTAGCATTCATAGCATTTTGTAATCTTACATTCTAGTTTCTTTTAAAAAAAGCATGTTTAGTTTAAGCATGTTAATCACATAGTAATAGCATGCATTCAATCATCATCTTCAATCTCATTCTCTAGGAAGACCATTTGTTGATCCTAGCACAGGATCTGAAAGCAAGATAGAATCAATGAATACACTAGAGATTAGAGGACAATGGAATGTCTTTAAAGCATAAACGAAGTTTTCTTTCTCTTCCTTTATTCTATGCTTTGATTTAAAGGTTCATTGTTGTGTTTGATTCACTTTTAATCTTCATTTGATATACATAAAATCAC
The DNA here is from genome assembly GCA_007258455.2 of Sequoia sempervirens. Lineage (NCBI taxonomy): Eukaryota > Viridiplantae > Streptophyta > Pinopsida > Cupressales > Cupressaceae > Sequoia > Sequoia sempervirens. The sequence goes on from VDFB02252616.1 coordinate 75,481,999, forward strand.
ACACACATTTCTGGTGCCCACCGTGGGGCCAGACCTCATTTTTAATATCTACTTGCAAGTTTTTTTTTTTGATAGGTTTTTACATTTTGGAAGTTGGATTTTTCAAAAAAATCATGTTTTAGTGCATCCATAGGTGTTTTAGCACTTTCAAGAACTATTCTAGTGCATCCAAGGAATCTTTTAGCACATATAGTGTACATAGTGGCACATATAGTTAGCTGCATTTCATTAAAAATTGTAAAAAAAAAACACCAACAAGGAAAAAAACTGCATTTTAGTTTAGCACATTTGAGG